>CM041212.1:16576086-17185264 GCA_023065735.1 Coffea humblotiana | reverse complement strand
TCATTAGGGATCAAATCATTTATAACATCAAAAATAGTATATCATTTGATGTACCGGAGTTTCTTCCTAACCTTTGTACAAAGGCTCACACTTGAATAGACCTGATTTTTAAATATTCAATGGTCCAAATTGTATCATATTATCTCACCAAGTGATGTAACAAAATTTAGATCATTAGATCTTTGAAAATCAGGTTTACCCAAGTTTTGGCTTTCTACAAATGGTCACAAATAGCATTCTTCTACAACTAGTTAAGCAGTATGCAAATATCAACTGTGAAACATATTGACAATAAGAAATGATCCTCTAGAGTTTTGACCAAAGAGGCGTGCTACATTTGATCTCTATGACATGTGAAGCATTCAGTCCATATAACTCCAGCACCCGCATATGGTATAAAATCAACAATGCTTCTAGCCACAATTGAGCAATTATTTGGTGACCGATATTGAACAATCAACAATGTAAGGAACGGTGATCAATTATTCGCTTGAATTGTTTCCGGGCTGAATATATATATATATATATATATAAGAAATTCAAAATCCACTGCTGGGGAAGACTACCAAAAAGGAAAACAAAAAGAGAAGAACTGAAACTTGGAAGGTACAAAGGGATCAGGTACACAAGTACCAAAATTTGCAAATCTGCAATTGATTCACATACACACTAAACACTATATGCCAATTATATACGTTCTTTCCTCCAGAAAATTGGCTCCTGTCGTTTTCTTGTTTATTTTCTGATTCTGAAGTTGGTGCAATTTCTTGGATAAACTTTTGCAAGTTGTGGTCAAGCTGCTTGACAACATGCATTCGTGCTTAACACATAAGGAACTTTTTCTGTTCCCGTCCTTTTCTTGAGTGCTTAACACTGTCCGCCAATTATATACATTCATATTTTCTTGAGTGCTTAACACATACGGCTATTTGATTTTTGTCATGACTTGGACCGCGGACATCCTTTATGATTCTGTTCAAAGACACACATGATAGCATAAAAAAATTATTCTTCAAACAAATTTTGGCAAAACAGAGATTTTAATTTTCTCAATAGATCCATTTCCACTGTCACCTCCATTGCATCGAGATTTTGATGAAAGGATTTCAATTTCTCTGCTGTTAGGAAAGACAATAAATAACTATGTAAAACTATGCATAAAACTTAACATATCCTAGGAAGGAGTTGCTCACACCTTTTCGGTCTCTCCTTTTGTGCTTTAAAGTGTTGTACGCTGTTTGATTTCACCTCTTCTTGCTTTGACGGGTTGTTGCCTTTTGTGGTCAGCAAAACCCTTATCCTTATCCTTGTTTCATCCGTTCCATTCCATGCTTTGCTTTGAACAGTTGTACTTTGATGCATGTGCTTGTTTTGTGCTTAGGGTGGTTGTTGTACTTAATATGATTTTACTCTTTTGCCATTGAAAATGCTTTATTTATGGTTTGTTTTTAGATGGTTTTTTTGGTCATCTCCTGGTAGGTTTAATCAAATACAGTATTAATGGATTTTGTTTTTCTCAAGTATTTGTAAGAAGTCACTTTTGAATGGAATTTGGTTATGTCCAAAGGTAGAGTCTATGTCAAGATGGACAGTTTCATGCTGATACGAAAGAAGTTTGAGTTCCAAGCTCTGGGGTGTTTCTTCTTATAATAACAAAGGATTTTTTTTTTTTTCCTTAGTGAGTTCATCTTTGCTGCTTTTGGTATAAGGACAACTAAATGCGACACTTTACGTCAAAATGTGTTCTTTATGTTTTCTCATTTATGGTAAATAATCGAGAAGGCAACGCTGGTACACTTGAGCTCAGGCTGCCAACTTGCCATTAGGCTGATTAAATTCAGTTCATTTTATTATTACATGTCATGTATAATTAATTTCATGAACTGTCTTTTGACTTAATATCTAATTGAATGAAATGCAAATTAGATTAGACAAAGAAAAGTAATCCTTTCAATTCGCTCAAAGAAGTATAGGTACGATGAAGGAGAACTTAATTAGAAGATTGGGGGACCATAGCCAAGTTGAGAATATAAGGTTTGCATGTTTTCAAATACAACTGTTTGGGATTCATTGAACTTGGACTCTAGCTTCTCTGTTTTGCTTCAAAAAACTGATTGATCATTGATGCCGTCTTTTTCATGTTTCTCTTGCCTTGGGCTCTTGGAGTAAGACTAGGTGCTACTTTGTTCTATTTCTTCTAGATTTAGTGTGATGCGATTTTTTGTTGGCCTTTGACGGTCTAAAACAGACGGAAGGATAAGAAACATATGCTTTTAAAAATTGAAGGATTAAAAATATACAAATAATAATTGTTAAAAGTATACACACAAATTAATTTGTGGGCCATCAAAATATTTTGCCTTGATTAGCCCATCATTACTAGTCAATATACCTCTCTAAATTTATTTAGAGTACATCTTATATGTATATATACTATCACCGTTGGATTCATGATATAAGTGCAAAAATTGAATTTTAAAATCAAATTTTACATAATTATCATTCATTCAATGCTAACAATATATATTACTATCAGTATATGAAAGATTAATCCCTTTATTTATGGATATAATATATTGCAAAGGAGAGTAGTAACTAGTAAGTAGTAACATGACAGGCCACCGCTAGTGTTTCCTTTATTAATATCATATATCACATCCATCATATCTGATCTATCTACTCTATCTAGAAGAGCAAAAAGCTGAAATAACAGGTGTGAAACTGGGAATAATGGAAGAATAATATTACCACTTGATGCACACATTCAAGGGCTAACTTTTGTCTGGAGCCTTTTTTGCCCCCCTTTTTATTTTAAGGTTCATCCCATCTCATGAATGTGTTCATTTATCATTATACTAATATTTGCAAGCAATGAAGCGGAATAAATTTGATTGATTGTAGCCAAATACCTTCTCTTTATCGTTGTATTTTGTATTACCACATGTAGTTAACCCAAAGGAACAAAAAAATTGATAGTTAGTTGAGTGCCCATTGCTTCCGTCCGTCACCTTTCTATCTCAACTAGTCAAATTAATGACCAATTTTTGGTTAATTTGTTGCGTCTGCCAGGATTAATTCCAAGAATTGTACAGCAATTTTTTATTGGGGCAAATTCCACTTTACCCCCTGTGGTTTAGCATTTTTCTACATAACCCCCCTAATGATTTTAAAAACTATACATAACCCCCTCATAATTTGGATTAAAGTGTCAAAAATGACGAGATGATCATTCGTAATGGAGTCACCTAAATGTAAAAAATACCCTTATTAAAGTTGAAAATTATTTATTAACCAAGGGAGGTTATGTGTATATTTTGAAAATCATAAGGGGGTTATATGGTAAAATATTAAATTATAAGGGGACTATATGGTAAAATATAAAATCATACAGGATTAGTGTGTCATGTATTTATAAGGGTAATTTTGACATTTTTAGAAGTTCTGTTACGAATGACTATTTCCGTCACTTTGACACTTTAATCCAAACAAGAAAGGGTTATGTATAGCTTTTGAAACCATAGGGAATTTATGTAAAAACGCTAAATCACAAGAGGGTAAAATGTAATTTGCCCTTTTTTGTTAAAAGACTAGACATGAGGCTATTTTCTGCTACCAATGGCCGTGATGAAATCATGAGGTGGTTCCAAGTCAAAACTCATTGCAGTGTCTCGAGTTCTCTGCCACTGGCAACTCAGAAAAAAATCCTTTCTAGATTCTCATACCAAATCCAGCCCAAATTATTATATGAGTAAATTACATATAACAACCCTGTGATTTATATATTGTCACGTGACCTTTTTAACATTTCAAAATAAAGTGAAAATTTGCCGGAAAAATAACTTATAGAACGTTGTCAATTGAAATACCAATAGTGCCCTTATTAAAATGTTAAATTAGTTGATGGCTTAACTACTTTGTATAAAAGTATATGGAGATTACGTGAATAAATGTAAAACATCATAGGAGAATAAAAGTGAATATTTATGCAAATCATCAGGAGGTTACATGACAATTAAAGTTGTGTTTGGATTGCATTTTTCTGAATTTTTTGTAGAAATTGCTATAGATTTGATGTATGTGAGGCAAAAAAGGTGATACGGAAACTGTGTTTACGGAAAACGTAGTAATTTTTTGGCCGAAAAATGGCTGTCCAAACACCCCCTAAAATTTTATCACATACACTTTTTGAGTGCATTTGGTATACACGCTGTAACTGATTATGCATTCCACCTATTTTTCACTTTACATAAAACCATAGGAAGGTTATGTGGTTATTTGAAATCTTAGGGGGTCATCCAGCAGTATGTAAAATTATAGAGGGTTATAAGTAATTTACACTTATTATATCTTGTTCTCCGATTTCTGGAAGTTAGAACTCAAAACAATCCCTTCTAGATTCTCATACCAATCCAGCCCAATTTATTGTATCTGGTTCTCTAATTTCTTCAATTTTTCGCATTTCAGTGAATCAGAAAATTACGAATACTTGTATTGGTGTCGGAGCTTTTGTACTAAATTCGTCATCTAACAAGCTGTTGTCTTGTACGTATCATTGGTGTTTTGTGACTAAAATGGAACCAATGAGGTAAGCCGTCCAGTTTTAAAAACACTGGTGATTAGAGGAGATTTTGGCATTAGCCTGGCTCTTGATGGGTTGCTTCCGCCCAAATGGGTGGGTGAGTTGAAATTATGAAAGTATCCAATGAATTCTTTAACAGCACCAAGAATTTGATTATATAGCTCAAAGCAAGTCTATACACCAGAAAATTTTAGTCATTTTTTCACCTCTTCAGTAATGATATCTACAATTTTATGAACAAGTAACTTAAATTTATTTGCACAGGTAAAAGTAAACCATAGCTTTCCTCAAAAAAAAAAAAAAAAACCATAGCAAGGAAACTTGGCGTACATGTTTGACATGTTCAACCACCAGTGCTCCTATGTTCGTCATTCCGCTTACATCATGCTAACATCATTATAATATTTTTTTTTTATAAAAACTCAAAAAATAGGACTCTTTTATTGGTAGTTTTGAGAGGAAGGAAGCGAAAAGACAAGAAAGATTTTGAAAGGATAATAAACTTTTTTCTATTGTTTGGAAGCAAAAATGGAAAGGGAAAGAAAAGATTTGGAAAGATTTTCACTCCCCTCCATGTTTTTGAAAACTTTCTGCCCAAACATTGGGAAGAAAAGGAAGGTGCGCATGGAAGTTTTAAGTAAATTTTCATATATGACAATGTTACCCTTAAAACCTTGATACAAAAAATTTTAATTTTCAATGAGTCCCTCTATTACAAAACCCTCACCAAAAGACATTCTTTCGATAAAGAAAAACACATAAAGAGCTAGTAATTTTTATTCGATAAAGAAAACACAAAAAGAGATGGTAGTTTATGCTTCCTAATATTCTATAGTTTTCATTAGATCGCAACAAACGACCAAATTTCTATCAACTTTCACATTTGTTTACAGAAAGGGCACATTTGTAAAGTAACTTGTTTGACTATCTTTTTTTTTTTTTTTTTCTTCAGCTCTCAAATAAAAGAAAATCATTTACCTTCTTTTCTTTCTTAAAACTTCCAAAACAACTTAGACAAGAACTTGAAATCCTTTCCCATCCTTTCTTTCTTTTATAACTTATCATTTCTCTTCTTTTCTTTTCTATTCTAAACTCCCAAACTAGCTAGCCATTAGTATTCTTAGTAGCTAAGAATAAAAAGGACTGAGTGAGATGGCAAGTTGGCAACACAAGAGAAGATGTCAACGTGGGCTCCCACAATTCACGTGGGGGACTCGAAAGTCGTAGATATAAAAATTGTGCCGGCGAGGCTTCGGTCCCTTTGGAAGCTTCTTGTAAAAACTTTTTGTAAGGAAGCTTCAGTTTTGTAAGGAAGCTTCAGTTTTTATAGGAAGACTTCGACGCTACATTGTGTAAAACTTGCCGTTGGATTTCTGTGTTACTGAAAAATATTCCACGATATTGATCAAGCATTATGGTATTATATATATATATATATATATATATATATATATATAAGTTTTTAACCGGAATTGGAGACGCATCCCACACAAAAGTAATTGAACTGAGCCCATCTAGAAGCTCATTGTGGCCCACCAAAATCCACAAGCGTACCATTTTCATTTTTTCTAATCTTTTTGCTTCACGATAAAACCCGAAGTGAGCCAAAACCAAAAGGGCGTTCTTCTTCTTTCTTTCTAATCTTTGTTTAGCTACAAAAGTTTCCTTTTCTCTAAGTCACTTGAGTGCTAGCAAATGGCGCTGGCTGCAAACACAAACGTCCTCCAGCAGGTTATTATTTTCCTGAATTGCCTCATTTGGTCTCTCAAATGCTATTATTTTGCAGAAATCGCCTGACTTGGTCTCTTCCCAGCAGGTTATTTTTGCCTTCATTATCGCAACTTTGCTCAACTTCCTCCAGATCATGTATCACAAAAAACCCGAGTCACCTTTCGAAACTCATCCAAAAAAAATCTTGTTGGCCATCGGAAGTTTGCTCATGTATTGTTTATCATATGATATCAAGCTGAGACTCAGAGTCTCTGAAAATCCATCATACAGCAAACTACTTCTTCCGTATTACCATGGCATTCTTTAGTGCCCTATCCGTGGCCTGCTTATTGTCAATCCTTTTCCCTGAGTGGCCTTGCTCCCTCCTGTTTACCCTAGCCGTTTTATACACACTCAGTTACTTGCCTGGATTCCTAATTCGAACGATCTGCAACTGGTGGCAAGCAGTTACTCCTCTACTTCGCCGTCAGCAGCAAACCAGGAAATCTGCTCCCTGTTTGATCATCTGGTTAAATAGACAACCAAGTAAGAATCTTGAATCTCCTATGTGTATAGGAATTTAGCAGTTACAATAATATTCTGGCCATATTTCTGCTACAATTTGCAGGTTAGCATTTGCTGCTACATTCTACCATATTTGGAGAAAGAACTATGAGTCAGTTTCAAGGAAAGCTACTGTCAAGGGAGACTGTTTGCAATCTGATCTTGCAAGATTTGAGGAGTTTCATTGCTAGGTGGAAGAATGTTGCTGAGCCTCAAAGCAACAGAGATCTTTGTGCTGAACTTGCTCTGCCAGGGGCCCTTTCTTCTGCATAGTAGTCTATTGACTTGTGTATATATTATCCTGTTTTAGCCTAAGTTATATTTCTCTGTAATTTTTGCTTTGAACATCTCTTGCGAGTTCTTGCAAATCAATAAAAGGAACGGAGTTTACAAAAAGAAAAAATTTCTGGCCATATACCCCATTTGAATTTGATTCAGTCAACTATGATTTTATCATTTATGCATACATTTTTTTTTGGGTTTCAACGTACACTTCTCAGGAGACCGTGAACGATCACTTGTAGGTGTTGTTTCTAATTTAGATCGTGTTTGTAATTTTAGCATGTTCCCAAAAAAAAGAAAGATAAGATGTACGTACGTATTGCATGATTTGCAGCTCATGTTAGATTTTATATGTACAGATCTAAAAGCATCAAAAAGTCAACCGATCCTGGACAATTCTTGATCAATTTATTAATTTCTATTTTTCTATATTATCTAATATTTGTGTTTTTATAATTTCCGTTTTGTTAAAATAAGTGCAGCATTGGCTTTATCTTGATCATTTATGATGAGATGTGATTGTTGAATTCACTTCATTGACCAAAGAATGTTTGCATGCATGGAATACTGAAGTAGTTGGCTTGTCAAGACAATAGACATTACTGATCATAGTACTGTAGTATGTTTGACAAGAGAAAATGGACAAATTGCCAAAGTCCATTTTCATTGCATGAACGTGGACCATTTTGACTGGTAAAGATGTAAAGTGAGTGTTAGAGCAAATATATCAAGAGTGAGGCTCTGAAAAATTAGAATAGATATTTTAGGAGCGAGACTTAATTTAGTAGTGTCTGGTTATAGTTTATTTTGTGAGTGTTGTTATTGTATATATTTTGAGCGTAATAAATTGTTCATTTATCTCCTTTATTAATGGATTTAATCCATTAATTTGATATTAAAGTCCATCACAATCCAAAATGTTCGTATTTTCGGTAGACAATAGTTATTAAGTAAATATTAAAAAAGCAGTGAGAGGTCACACTTTTGTCTCTTTGAATCACAGTGGCATGGTTCATTCAGTTCAATAGACATGCATTAATTCATAATAAACGAGTAGTTAGTTGTGACTAAGATAGGATTGAATAAAAACTAGAAGTTGTGGATAGCTTTTCTTTTTTGTTTTATTTTTATTTTTGCAATAACCATCTGAAGAATAAAAACTCTCAGAGATGCATAGAACAAAATTAACCCAGTCAATAATCACATACGACAAAGACTTCAATACTTCCAACTTGGCGAAAAGCCAAGAAATTATATACGCATTTTCAAGGATCAAATTTTCGTTTTAGATGCCAGAACAGGTTAGCTTGTTATTTTTTTTTTCCATTTTTTTACAATTTGCACATGACAAAACATGACTATTTCTAGTAGAAATTAAAAAAAAAATTTATCAAGTGTCTCAAATGTATTTAAATATTTTATCACCAAATTTGTTTTCGTCCAAAATTTTCGCATCCCGTGATTCCCCTTGCATCATGCAGCATGATGTAACTTGATAAAAAGTCTAAATTCCTTGGGGGCGGCATGGGATGGGGTGCGCCAACTTTATTGCTTTCCAAGCTCACTCCCCAAGTTCTACGCGCCTCCCCCTCCCAACCCGCACGCACGTTTTCAATCATTAGCACGTGATAGAAAACATTAAAAATGATTATGACTAATTATCGTATAAAAAAAGGGTTATGACCAAACGCACCGATCTTGACTCTCTTATTTGGAAAGCTATTTTTTTATACAAAGCTTTTACGCTGTTAGTAGAAATATTTTTTAATTATTTTTTATCTCATATATATATAATTATTATAATATATTATATTTCTATAAAAACTTCGAAAAATAGCAATTCAAACGGCCTGACGTGGTCATAAAGCCCACCAAGCAAATCACATCCTTGACCAATTGGTTATGATGAGAAAGAGTAGTTGATTTGTATTTGGTGTTATGGCACATCCCTTAACACATTTATTTTAAAATAATTTATTTATATTTATACACACAGTCACGATAAATTCACTCTCTCTATTTAGGTTTTTTTTTTTCAAATTAATTACACTTTTCCCAAAAGACAAATATTTGAAACCCCTCTTAACGAGTATCCAATGAATTCCCATTAGTCAAACTGATTATTTGTATGTACAGTGTGCCAATTTTCCAATTTTAATACCGCACGCTATAAGAAGTCCCAAGTGGGCGGGGTTTGAGGTAGATAATTTCCATTCTGCACAATCTTCAATCCTCTCAGTTGCTATTATTTTCTGGAATTGCCTGTAATACTATTATGGAATGGAATATGCCACAATATTTAATTCTTCTCAAGAAATAATGTACTATTAGTCCTTTATACATACTCAAAAAACTTGATAATCACCGTCTAATTAGAATTGACAGTAATTCAAATCTTCTCTAATATTTTCGGTTTTACTATGTAAAAAAAATAGTGAGAAAATTAAGTATAGACCACAAAATATATGAGAAGAATTTTTAGTAGTAATGGTTTGTGAAAATCTTAGTTGCAACGCTAGATGAAAGGCATATTAAAATCAAAGGCCATTACCCAAAATTGTAGGGTGAATGTAAGGGCAAACCAATGTGACTGAGAGATGAAGCCATTATGGTGGCATAATACCTTAGAGGTGAGTACAAAAAAGCTTCTAGCGATTGGATTTGCGGGCGGCGGGTGAAGTGAAGTACACAAATTTTAATGCTTTCTACCCTCATTCCTCACTGTCTTAGTTCAGAAAATACTTGTTATTAGAGATGTTGCCATTATGGGATTCATCTTAACAGTACCACTTGTCTTCAGATTAAATCTGTCTGCAAGCACTATGGCCTTGTGTGCGTAAGGGATTACTTCATCCTCGTATGCCCTGTATTTGCCAAAGAAATTGGCAAATTCTTAAGAAGTATTTAATGAATCTTGACTTCTAACTGGAAAGATATTGACAATGAGTGGAGAATCGTCACATTTTTAATACTTAGTTAAGAAGGTTTTGGTTAACATCTAAGGAATAATTTTGTTCAACGCCCAATCTCAAACGTAATTTGGATTGAAGAAACCAAATGAACTAGATTGACCAGGCAGAAATCAAAATTCTGAATCCAAGAACCTCAAATACACAACAAATCAACAACTTATGTTATGTTGACTGTGCATATGAAACATGAGCAATCAAATTCAATACTCCACGGAACCCCATTATCCCTAAAAAAATTGGAACCACACCCCACCGCCCATTTTTTCCAGAGGAGACAATTCCTTGAACGTGACTTTATCCAGTTGCTTGCATATGACAAGAAAATCAACCTTGGTGTACAAAAGCGAAGAAATCTAAGACCTCTAAATTTTTTGTTTGATCTGTGATAGGGACTGATGGAGAGGATTGTACATTAGATTTTGAAGCATCGAGGACCGAGGAGAGGAACCAGCATCAATGGTTTTTTTATTTATTTATTTATTGACGCAGGGGATGAAGTAGTAGAAATTCTAGAATAGATGGCAAAAAAGCCTCTAGAGAAAAGTTAGTCAAGCGATGCCTAACACCTTAAAATCTGCAAACCAGTCAGTAGTCCACTTGAATCAAATATCCATGAATTTTTGCCTGTTTTAATTACTTTTGAATTTTTTAAGCTAAAACGAAAAATTAGTGGTTAGTGTTGGACTTAAATTGAGAGGTAAATTTCAAAGTTCGAAATAGAATAGAAGGTAGAAGAAGATATGGTCAACCGGAAGAAATCTTCCGATCAGGCTTATTGGTACAAAATAAGTGGAAAACGAAGAATCTTCCGATCAAGCTTACTATTTTAGTAAACAAAACTTCCACAAAATTAAATTTGAAAATCACAGCCACCATACTTTTTTTCCTTTTCTCTTTTGATAGCAACAACCTTGACTTTTGATCGGACTTGTACGAATTCCATGGCCGGGTTGTAGGGAGTGAGGAAGAAGAGGTGAGAGGCGTAGAGAAAAAAACAACCTAGTCGTACTTCCTCTCTGGCTTGAAAAGGGTAATAATTAGGGATTAAGAAATATGGAAACAACCGGCCATACCAACTAAATTTTGATCAACTATTTGAGGTGTAGAGCACCCATGTTAAACTAGGGAAGTTTTTGGTTCAAAAATCTTCCATTCCAATAGAAATGTAACGAATAAAATGCAACACTTAATTTTTCGATGTAAGATAATGCTAGTAAAACTCTTATCAGTAGTACAAAATTGTTTGTCTTGAAGTTTGTGATAGGACCTCAATAGAACGCAAAAAGTAAAATTCAAAACTCTTATCAGTAGTACAAAATTGTTCTTTTCTTGTTTCTTTTTTTATTCTGAAGTTGGTGCAATTTCTTGGATGAACATTTACTTTCATTCAAGTCACATAAAATGTTTTTTGCCTCACATAGCTCATCTTGACAGTTTGATCTTCTTTTTGTTTTGTGCCCTGAACTGCTAATTATTTGCTTAAATCTGCCCTTATATACGAGCTATATTCAATACCAATAACAGATGGAAGATTTTTAATTCTTCCATTAGCATTGACGATAAAATGGACCAAAATATTGTCTCTTGATTCTTTTGACTTGAATGGTTATATTAGTTTGGTCCATGTACTCAAGGATTCACTAACTGCTAATATAGAAAATAATAAGTAGAATATCTGTCTTGCAGTTATGGATAGACTTAATCCCAATATGGTAAGTAATAAGTATTGTATCTTTCTTGTAGATTTCCTAATTGCTGCTGTAATTGATAAGGTTTTCTATCGGTTGCCCCAATTGAGCAACTTGATGGTGCATCCAATTTACACAAAAATTGTCATGTGAGTGCATCCACTAACATTCGTTGTTCCTTTTGCATTTAAGTACTTTTTATATTTAATTTCAATTTTTCAAAAATGGTCTGTCTAATGAGCACCTATTAGGATGTACTTCAGATATTAGAATTTTAAAAAAGTAATATTAACTAGAAAAAGTGCATAAATGCAAGAAAGGATAATAATTATTAGTATATGAATATATGTGATAGGTTAGGTGAAATTTTAATGTGTTAATGAGTGCCTAACGGCATCTGTTAGAAAAATTCTTTCAAAAATTAATATATGAGATCTATCTTCATAGGCAAACATTAATAAATGTGTCCAGTATTAAGTTAAACATCTGCCAACCTCAACTGTCCATTTATCTCATGAGACTATTATATTAGGGAAAGAGAGCATGTCCATGTTCAGTTTTCCACTTCTCGAGCATACTATGATTATTATGAGAACCTAGCAAAGAATTTATACTTCATAATTTGACAAAGTATATAAGGAGACTGTGTTGATGGTTTCCCGAGTAACTTCATTTTGCTGGCCTTTAAGTAGCTTGGAAAATGTTGATGAGACGTCAGTTTAATGATTAAAGTTAAGGTTTTAGAAATTAATGATCTTTTATTCTAACTAAATGTTAGTCTTTATCATACTATTTGTGGGTTATCACGTGTAATATTGTTTACTTGATTGTTTGGTTATAATTCAGGTGCATTAATCCCACCAACATGGGTTTTTAGTAAGCATGCCAAAAATAAAATACTTCAAAAAATAGTTTTGGAATGTGGGTTACATATAATCATATAAACGTCATTGGAAAAGAAACTAGTAGTTCCGAATTTGAGATCAGTACTTACGCCTATCATATATAGCATCAACTCATGCTAAGTCCAAGCCAAACTCCACTACCTAAGATTTCATAATCTACAATTGGATTATCTCATATGGAAAAAACTGCACAAAACAACCCTCATATTTTGTGTTTTAACTTTTTTTTTTTTTATCCTTTGCTTTTAAATTAAGGCATTTATATCCCTCACAAAAGTGAAACACACTGATTTGTCCCAAAATCTGATTTTGCTCACTTTTTAACTTGAAATCATGATGGAATCAACACGGTAACGAATTTTATAGGATGAAAAGGACGAATCAGGGATTTTGACCTACCCATGACTCTAATTTTACTTTTTTCTAATTTTAGTTTGTCCTAAACTTCTAATCACTCGAGTCATATTGGATCAAGTATAAAGTTAGAGTCATGGATCGGTCAAAATCTATGATTTGATATTTTACACCTCTAAAATTCATTAGGTGTTGATCTGGTGATGGTTTGCAAGGAAAAAAGTGATGGGAATTGGATTTTGGAGCCCAATTGGCGTGTGTTTCACTTTCACGAGGGATGCAAATGCATCGTTTTAAATGTAATAGATAAATAAAGTAAAACTGCAAAATGTGAAGGACATCCCGTGCATTTTTCCCACATCATATTCCATGAGTTTCATGCATAACAAATTCTGAAGTGATTAAATAAGAATGTGTATCATATCCAAAAAGTGTCATAACATAATCCTTTCAAATTCTGTATCTTTACATAGGTTTGATGAATTTAATACTAGTTTCAGGTCTTTCAACAAATTTGGTCATAACGAAGGTGGTAGTAAATCAACTTTGAGATGTGCATAATTCAGTGTGTACAATAAGTTATTGATAAGTGTAAATTGCTTAACAGTTTGTGTAAGTTGATCCAATCTCCACATATCAAATTTTAACCAAAAAGGTTAAAAGAAAATTGACCATGTGTAAGAACTTCAGAAAATTCCGGATGCTAAAGTCATCAAATGTACTACTATAACATCCCAGATTTTGAATTTAAATTGCTACATCAAAAAGTTCAATCCAAGTTATTACTTATTAGTAGACAAATTGTTAGTAGCCCCAACCAAGATGTTATGTATCAATCTATATCCTTTCTCCAAACCTATGTGGTATATGGGGTATCAGAGTTAACCTTTTAGAATCTTGCATCGCATGATGCTTGTTGATCCATCACAGCCTTTGAGAGCTGACCTATATGAACAAAACAGGCAATTTGCATTCTTGAGTGTTGAGATCCTTCACAGTGTTGATGCAAGTAATTGAATGGATCGCTGGGCGGTATACAATGTCAGTTTCCTGGATACTATATACCATTAGGTGCAACCACATTCAGGGTAAGCCTGTGAAGATGTTCTATTGGGGCCAGTAATCAGCTCAATCCAACTCCTTTTCCCGTAAGATTAATCAACAGAACCAAGAAGGTGAGGATGAATAGTTGCACCAAGAAATGTTTAAACCCCATATCCTTGATTTGGTGTATATATTAGGTTGGTGCAAATTGCGATAGCTCCTTACCAAAAGGATCTGACTGTCAAAACCAAATAGTTCACTTGACTACAGAACTAATAGAAAATCTGATTCAGCTTCTAAGATTTCATCCCAGTGTTGCCTAGCTATTCAATTGGCCTTACCCTGGAACGCACTTATGGATTCTCATTTGCTCTTTTGACTTCCTGGATCATGCTGGTAAGTCGTAACATGTTGATTGAGTAAATGCGACTCTAGACTGAAGATGAAGTTTTACTTGGTGAGATGACTCGGCAAATTAGCATTGCAGATTTCATATATAGTTACGATGTTAACTAGTAAATTTTCATTCATAATTCAATAACCAACTGCATTGCATTATTAAGTCAAATCAAAGATTTTTAGGCAATTTTGTTTTCCTACCTTCTTATTCTCTAGTGCGTGTGATTGAACAAATTAAGCTATATGGTTGAATATTACTGTGGGGGTTTCATGATGGACTAGAATGAAGATATCAGGAAAATCCACCAATTTGAAGTAACAGCACCTAAATTTTAGTTGTAGATGGCACCATGACATAGCTACGTCATTGGCATAGATAACTGTTCCCTTCTAATTATCTTCTGCAGAAATTTTTACATGCATTATTGGTTTAAGTATGGTTTAAACCCCATTGCCAAAATGGCACCTACTTCTGCTCCCGTTTCATGTACCAGGAATTATTACCAGTACCTCGATCCGGCTTGTTATCTTGATGACCAATTCAAGGTGACACCTACATAAACTGATTCTTGATGCCCTACACATTCAAGTTAAGAAAATCTTTTGACAGCTTAGTCATTGATTTACAACTTGAAGTACTGCTTCTCAGCTACCACTTAGAATGGCATTCTAAATTAAATTGACAGAGGGAACTTGATCCTCTATCAACAGTAAAATAAGATCATAAACTCGGTCCTTGGGTACAGAAAGTAGCTGCTATCCGCAGAACTTGACTTCGTGTTTAAGTATTGGTTTTTTATGATTTTACTCAACAAATTAAAGAAACCTAAAGATGAATTTCCCGTAAAGTTATTCAATCATTCATCTTTTAAGCAATCAATGCTCCCGCATTTCTCTAGCACTAAAGAAATAGCAAATGCTGAAGTCACAATATCAATCAATGTTGAGCTAAACTAGATCAACAACTATCCAGGACAATGAAGGTGTGCTTTTTTGTGGGAAGATTAATTACCTTGCTGTTAATTGGTATGCTGCAGCCAATCTGAAAGTTGGGTGGTAGCTTGTGTATGATATCAAGAATGTTTTCAGGAATCAGAATATTCAAACAAATCCAATGACCTACAATTGAATGATGATTTCTTGAATATTAGATTTACCTTCACTACTCTAAATTCAGAAGAGTTCATTTGTCAAATAACTTCACAAATTTTACAAGATATGCTATACTTCACAGTTCAAAAATACCTCTGTTAAAGTAATTTCAGCCTCCTACGCTACATAGTTTTAGCTGTATTTTAAAAGGCCTGGATCGTTTCCTTCTTTTGAGAGAAGGACTAGACCTAGGGCCTTCCTTCCTTAGTTTCGTTTCCTCTTTTTTTACTGGGCTTCTGCTTCCTGCTTCGTGTATAATCTCTTCACAACACACTTTGCCCCACAATCTGGAAAATTTGTGAGATCATAATAATGTGGTGCAATTTCAATCAGCCACTGTCCATCAATAGCAGTTACCATGCGGATAAAATTCCTTCCAGTTACCATCCGTTCGTTATACATAAGCCATTCTAAGGGTCCAAGTGAACCTTTTGATTGTCTTTCACAGTCAAGTAATCCCCACTGCACTCGAGGTGACCACCAACATGGAAAAAGCCAGCCAACATGGCTTTCGGATGCTAACATAATAGTCATGGCTGCATAATTTGAAGCCATACCTGACCATGATTTGAGATAGTTGCTCTCTTACATCATCGGCAGCTTTAAGTGCTCTGTAGCTGATAAAATTCTCATAACACCATTCTGGATCCTCCTCATTCTGCTTGTATGCATGGTATACATTCAGAAGAGCGAGATAATCCCCATGAATGTGACTGAATCGAGCTTTGGCTTCGTCTGCATTTTTTTGGCTCTTTGGGAAGAATAAAGCAATTGGTACTGAAAGGATTGCAGCTATATAGAATTTCATTGGAACAATTGAAATGGGGGCTCACAATCAGCATCTTAGCCATCCGTGAATCCAGGGGGAATTCAGTCATGATCTTGTCTAACTCCGCCATGTTCCCATCATCGTCCAAGGCACCCAAGTAATTCAATTCTTCCAATGCCCTTAATAATGCGTCTGGGGTTGGAGGATCCATGAAACCAAAATAGACCAAGTCATGAATTCCCAGTTGTGTCAAGGTAAGAACAGTATTTGCCAGATCTGATCTGAATATTTCTGGATAAGTCTCCTCCTGGAGGTCATTTTGGATACCTTTCTCAGTATAAAGCCTATAACACTTTCTAGGTTGTGCTCTTTCAGCTCGTTGATTTGCAATTGCCTTTGAACCAACAAAGACTCACAATGCTTTCATGGATTGTAAACTTTTTGCTTGGAAAGACCTTGGATCCAAAACATAAATAATACCAACTATGGTCAAAGAACTTTCAGCAATATTGGTTGAAACAATAATCTTCCTTCAAGGAGGACCTCCTTCCTTCAGTGGATCCGGGGCAGGTTCAAATATCTTTTGCTGCACAATAGGAGGAAGTATAGAGTATAAAGGCAAGACTTTTGATAAGTATCTATTTTGTGTACAAATGTGGTATTGTTTTCATATGTTTTTGAGTCATTTTGAGGAATTTTGAAGGCATGATAGCATTAGAATGACAAGACTTATGTATCGAGCTAGTATTAGTTAAGTTTGTGATTTTGTTCATTTTACTCACAAAAGTTATGTGTTCTTATAGGGTGAAATGATCAAACCTCAATCGGGAGTGAAATGGTGGATTAACCAAGTGATATTAGGAAGATTGAGAAGTCACAACAATGACTAATGAAGCGAAGCAACCCAAACACTCGAAAGGATGAAGAGTGGAAAGTGAGAAAAAATAGGGGAAGAGAAACTGCAGCCGAATGCTGAGGATTCAGCCGGTTTCTATCTACAGTTTGCAGGCAGCAAGTTACCTTCAATGATCAAAAACAGGGCACTACAAATTCTAGCAAAAATCATGCATGGATTGACAATCCAGGCACGGTTTATATACAATCCATGCATGGATTCTTTGCAGTTGCAACTTGGCAATTTGCATGTGACGGGACTTTTATATCAATGCAAGTTTAATTCCGAATTTTACCCATTGGACTGCAAGTATACAGGTCACTACGTAGTTTTGAGCAAATATCAGGTCAATCCCACGAGGAGCAATTTCTACAAGTACTAGGTCCTTATTTTCTCTATTATTTAGACTTATAATGAATTTGAGTAGAGAAATAATTTTGCTATTGTCTACAATTCTGAGTTAACAATTTGAAAGATACACATGGAGAATTTTTACTAAAGACTTAAATTTAGGGATATAGATTCCACTTATGGCATAAACAACACAAATGACTAGATTTACCTCTTGTTACTATCCTTGTTTAACCAGGGATTCATTTCCAATATTACCAAATCTCATCCTCATGATAAAATGGCCTAGAGTAGTCCAGTTTTCCCTATTTTCATGATGAAATACTAGTTCTACTCTGTTTTCCTTCATGAAATGCTAAGTAATCCACTTAAGTTTACCTCTATTTTCATGAACATACAACTCAAGCTCTACTTATGTGTTTCCATTGTTACTACCAATTCTCATTGAATAATAACAACTATAAACATGCTATTGGTGATCAAACAATAACAAGTAATTACAACTGCACAAATAGACAAGTTAATACAAGATACAACAAGGGTAAATCACATTCAATTCATATCATTTAGCCATAAGTTTCATCTACTCCCTAGATAAAGAAGTTTAGCTACTCATGAATGATATAACAATCAAGCTCACAAGTTCATTAATGCAAAGCATCATAAAGTACAAGTACAAGAAAGATAAAAGAAAGCTTAGCCAATTAAGAATGAAACCCTCAAGTTTCTGCTATGTCTTGTACAAAATGATTACAAGTAAAATCTCCAAGTGCTTCCTCAAGAACCTCTAGCTAGAGAGAAAACTTGTTACAAGAGTAAAACTGGCTACGTATGGTCCTCCTTGGCTTCCTCATACTTCTCTGCATAAAAGGTGGTAGAAAGGCACTTTTTTTTCTCCTCATGATTCCAACCACTCAGATTTTGTAAAAGAAGTCAAAAGATATATTGTTTTGACTTGTCAATAACTCATTTTGTCTTCCCTTTTGTTGCAGAAGCATGTGCCACCGAATTCTCTCACCTGAGATAGCTGGAAAGTTATGTGAAAAGTGTGAAAAATCGGCTACACCACTTGCAGAAGAGAGAGGCAGATCCGAGCCTCGGATCCGAGGGGTGAAAAAGGATCCGAGCTCGGATCATTGCTGATCCGAGGCCTTTTCCATATAGATCCGAGCTCGGATCAACTATTCTCGGAACCATTGCTCCAAAAGTACAGACGAGGGCTCGGATCTTTCTTTGTGCAGCTCGGATCCGTGTGATCATTTTCCAGATTTTCGATTCCTTTCTTTTTCCTTCATATTTGCTTCAATTTTCTTTTGTTCTTTATCCTCCAAATGATCCTTGCTCTTTCTTTATCTTGTACATGAAGTTCACATGTCAATTTCCTTCAAAATATCATAGATTAAAGCATTAATTCACTCATTTATCAAGTTTTGAACACTTGAACAATATTTAAGCAATTATCACCAAAAGAGTTCAAATATGGCTTTAATCTTCTCAAAACATACCAAAAGTTCATGCCAAACATGTACAAAATATACGTTAAATATTCACTTATCAAATTCCCCCACACTTGAATCATTGCTTGTCCTCAAGCAATTCACACATATTCATTTTCAATGATTCAATAAGTGAAACAATACATGTACTTTTGTCAAATTTAATTCCTCATGAACCTAGAAACCGATCATTATGTCATTTCTCAGATTACACTAAATACTCATAATATCAAATTAAAGAAAGATAATTATGCTTTAATTAACAAAATCAACTCAATCTCTCATTCTAACCTAATTTCATCAACAAGTAATTCACATAGTCAATTTATGGCCTTTTTCATCATATACCCATCAAAATTTTCATAACTAAAAGGGATTTATTTATACTCTTTTTTTTTTAAATAGTGACCATGCATTTTTACTCGAAAATCGACACTTTTAGGTGAAGATTTCCGGTTACTCAACATTTCACTTATTCAAATTGCTACGCATACTCTTAATTCCAATACCTTTTTACGCGAATGTCGACATTTGTAAATGCCAATCCCCGGTTACTCAGTATGTGAATCATTGGAGTAGAATAATATATATATTTTTATAACAATCAAACTTCCCTCTAAGCATAATTAAAGGATGAATCTGGTCTTGTTTTGACTATATCAATCACTTATAAAATTAAGTAAAAATGAGAAATATCATTAAACATGCAAAATTCTAAACATAATTTTCCTTATTTAACTTAATATACTTTCTAAAATGTAAAAATCCTAATTGCATAATAACTAATTCCAATCCAAATGAGGACAATCTTCCCAAAATACATATAACATTTTATCCAATGGAAGAATTAGGCACTTAAACATTTTGGCCATTAATGAAATATTGGAAAAATATTTTGGAAAAATTTTGACAGAGTTTCCCCATATAAATGGACAAAACTCCCTGCCAACAACCTCAATTTCAAGAAAATTAACCTCATGATAGGATTTCCAAATATGATTCCAACATTTCTAAGCCATAAACACTAAAATTATGCACTCCAAGACACAATCACCCTCATAAGATAAAGTAATCCCTCTCTCACACTTAAAATTCACAATGTTCTCATTGTAAAGGAAGGTAAAAGAAACTAATACTCCCCTAAAAAGATGTGGTGATGCATTTTGAAGCCACGAACCCCACGAACATCCAGATTCTGTTCAAAATGAAACAAGGGGTACGAGAAAACATAAGTAGCACAAGAGTATTCAAATAAAAAGAAGACTTCATGGTTTAAATTCAACATAATAAAAGAAGAATAAAGAAACAAAGATTGCAGAAATTCCAATCGACAATAGATGCTCATGGCTGCTCAGAGGTAGGCTCCACGGTCTCTTCAGCTCCTTGAGGACCATGAGATGTCCCAATATGTCCCTCTTCGTGGTGAGGAGTCGGAGTAGGTGAACGTCGGATATTGAAATGATCCTCCATCGCCCGAAGACGGCGATCATGCCTGTCTAAATGATCCGTCATCCGTCGCTCCATTTGATCGATGCGCTCCATGACCCTTGTCTCCATACAACAGATGGCATTGAGAACTTCTTGCCATTTCGATCTCGGAGGAGGTGGTAGTCGTGGAATGGGAGGAGGGAGAGTCTGCTGTGCCTCCGTTACTGGAGCTTCCTGTTCTGGCTCAGTGTGAGGTGGTGGCTGAGCTGAGGTTGAAGCTTCTCCCACTTCGCAAACCAGAGAAGCTCCAAAATCTGTAGGGATACCCAAGGACAGTAATATTGAAACATTGACCTCATCAACTGCCTTGGTAGTAATGGCTCTCTCCGCACCCAACGGTACCTTGAACTTCTCAAACAGAAGAGTGAGGAGACGAGAAAACCCAAAACAAGTCTCACCGGCTCGCATGCGTGCTGGAGTACGCATATAGCTAATAATGATGCTGCCGAGAGGAATTCCTGTCAACTGACGACCTATGCCATTTATCATCTTATCCAAAAAGTAGAGGTCGCTATTTCGAACTTCCCTTTTTCCACTCCTCTTAGGTACCACATTAAAAGCAAAGAGATAGATGATAAGGTGGTACCGAGGTTCAAATGAATCGGCATAAACGAGGAGTTTTTTCGAACTTCCTCGTTCCCGATATTGACCCTTAAGACATGATATGGCGTCGCCCACTTGTCATGGATCACATGCCTTGAACTCCTTGGTCAGTTTCACATCTTCTCCTTCATCCTTGAGTTGGACAAATCGGGCTATCGTATCCCGGGTGATACCCACTCTCTTGCCTCGAACCCAAGAAATAATAAGGTTCCCACTATGGCTCTACTTGTTCTCCACATTGGCGTAAAACTCCCGAACCAAGTTGGGATAATAGTGCCTAGGCAACTTCAGAATATTGGCCCATCCGAGTAGACCAAAGGCGGCGGACACCTTGTAATGGTCATCCACCTCTGGTGCCAAATGTTTCTCAATGATAAGCTCCTTGGCCAATCCTGCTTCATACCACTGCTGATTTTCTAGCGACGTGAATCTAGTGGTGTCATAATCTAGTAGCGGCTCATCGCGGCTCGTAGACGCGGTCTTCCGGCAGGAGCAAGGTGGCGGCTCAGGCGAGGGAGATTCCTCCTCAGGCGACTCCTCGTGCAAGGAAGGTGTATGTTCTTCACTTGACGATGGCGAAGGTATGCGAATCCTAGCTCTTCTTATGCGAGCCATGATACCTAGATAAAAAACAAGATAAATGTGCATTAAAAGTAATAAAACTTCTTGAAAATAGACCTTAAGTATTTAAGAAAAATTTCGGCAGAGTTTCTCCTTGAAAAAGGGCAAAACTCCCTGCCAACATATACCCAATTACAAGCAAAGGTCCTACTTAAATCATTTCAAACAAAAATTCACATGAATGATATGAATTTCAATCCAAAATCGTATCACATGACTTGAAAAATCCACTCACCACTCCATCTCTTGGAATTTCAAACAATAAGCACGAAAAAGGTAAAAACTAGAATTACAATAGGTTTGCAAAGTTATTGGATACGTAATCAATCTTTGAAAACCACATAAAGTAACATTTCAATGGTTATGCTAATATTATATTCAAATTTATCCATTTAGCATTTTCACCCAAAGAATTTATACCAATTTATGCAAATAATTATATGTTATCCTCTAATTGGTATAAAAATAATCTCCACTTCTTAACAACAAGTCAAACTTATCCATGGAAACAAGAAATTGCAATCAAAAGGTACAATGTGCCTTAACCGAATACA
This sequence comes from Coffea humblotiana, assembly GCA_023065735.1. Classification (NCBI taxonomy): domain Eukaryota; kingdom Viridiplantae; phylum Streptophyta; class Magnoliopsida; order Gentianales; family Rubiaceae; genus Coffea; species Coffea humblotiana. The sequence goes on along the minus strand of CM041212.1, from coordinate 17,162,838 downwards.
GGAGAAAAATTATACAAAAATATCACCATATCCACAAATTCCTTAATAGTAAGCATACAAATAATTCTAATATCATGTTATTAGCACAATGTAGCACCAATTCAACAAGAAATTTCATCAACTATGCATTCTCCAAATATAGAGAAAAATGGAAAAAAATTAAGAATTAGGAGATGTAAAATTTCAAAGAAAACTAAAAATTCTTACCGCAGATGTGTAGAGTGATGGTGGAAGATGATAATGATGCAGAGATGGTGAAGAAACAACCTCAAATCCGACTCAAAATGGGAGGAATTCAGTGCGGCCCTAATTTCGGTTTTGAAGATCAAAACCCTCAAAATTGATATTTTTAAAAAGAAATTGTTGAGGGTTTCTGATAAAAAGAGGTTGGGGAATGTTTTTATGGTGAAAAATTGAATAAATAATGGATGGAATGGAAGATTGGATGAGAGGAGTTAGGGTTTTGGTGGAATAGGAATAGGGAAATAAGAAAAATGCAGAACCGAAGCCTCGGTTCTGCTCTTATCGCGAACTGATCCGAGTTCAGATTGGTTCTGGAATCCCTCGGATCCGACAGGGCTCGGATCCTCTAGTCCAGAAGTTCAGCCGAGCCCTCAGATCCAATTGATCTGCGCTCGGATCCCCTTTATCCGAGGTCGGATCCGTCTGGGTTTTTCGGATACGAGCTCGGATCAACATATTTATACACTAATTGCAGAAACTGCAATTTTTTTCAATGTTTACCCCTTTTTCCGGCCAATTCCAAATTAACACCTTGGACAAACTTTTTAACAATTCCAACCTCCCACGCAAGCGTAATATACCATAAACACAATATCCAATCTCTCAAAACACATCAAACACATCTACATTGCAAATCGAGGGATGAGGTTCTTTGATCAATTTTTGCACTTTTACACTAAAATTGCACTTTTAGGCATGAAATGCAAATCAAATGAGTCAATGAGCATATATAAACATGTTACCACCGAAACTCACTTGAATATAATGATTGTGCAATATTGGATATATAAATTAGAAATTAAAATACTTAAAACAAAATCCAATAGAAAAACCTCCCTTTTTCCAATCATTCTTCAAGTGCAGCTCCAAAATGGACATTCATCATCCGGTAGCCCCCCTACAAGTACTTAAAACATTAAAAATCATGCCAATTAATGAAAAACACATTAAACACATATTAAACTAAATAAATCATTGGGTTGCCTCCCAACTAGCGCTTTGTTTAAAGTCATTAAGCTCGACTTTCTTCAATATTCTTTAATTTTCAAATGTGTTTCCTAAGGAGTAAATCACTCCTTTAGGAACTCTCTCTCCGGCCAAATAAGACTTCAATCGTTGACCGTTCACTTTGAATGGGGCACCATTTTCTCCTTTTATTTCCACTGCTCCATAAGGAAACGTGCGAACCACTTCAAATGGCCCGGACCATCGAGACTTAAGTTTTTCAGGGAACAATTTAAGTCTTGAGTTAAATAATAACACCTTTTGCCCTTCTTCAAGATGCTTAGAAAGAATGTGTTTATCATGCCAAAATTTCACTTTTTCTTTGTAAATTTTGGCATTCTCATATGAGGTTAACCGCGATTCCTCCAATTCGCTTAATTCGAGCATTCTCTTTTCACCTGCAGATTTAAAATCAAAATTAATAGTTTTAATTGCCCAATAAGCTTTATGTTCTATTTCTATAGGTAAATGACACGCTTTCCCATAGACAAGTTTATATGGAGACATTCCCAACGGCGTTTTAAATGCCGTTCGATAAGCCCACAGAGCATTTTCGAACTTGTTTGACTAATCCTTTCTCGAACGATTGACATTTTTCTCTAGGATGATTTTAATCTCCCGGTTGGCCAATCTGCTTGGCCATTGGCTTGAGGATGATAGGGAAGTGACTTTTTATGCCTACATCCATATTTAAGCAACAAAGTGTCAATAGTTTTATTGCAAAAATGCTTACTTTCATCGCTTATAATTGCCTTTGGGACTCTAAACCTACAAAATATGTTCCGTTTAAGGAATTTAAGCACAACCTTAGCATCATTAGTTTGTGAAGGAATGGCCTCCACCCATTTAGAGACATAATCAACTGCTAAAAGAATGTACTTATTATTAAATGAGTTAGGAAATGATCCTATAAAATCAATACTCCAAACATCAAATAGCTCAACTTCCAAATATGTAGTTAGAGGCATTTCATTCTTTCTTGAGATATTACCGGTTCTTTAGTATTGATCACAACTTTTAACCCAATTTCTAGCATTTCGGTACATAGTAGGCCAATAAAATTCTGATTGTCATATCTTTGCTACGGTTTTAGTTGTACTAAAATGTCCTCCCATTTCAAGAGTATGACAATGCATTAAAATACTGTGTACCTCTTCCTCCGGAACACATCTTCTAATTATTCATCTGCACAATGTTTGTAAAAGAACGGTTCCTTCCCAAAAATAATGTTTAGCATCATTTAAGAATTTCTTTCTTTGGTGGGGAATTCAAATCACTTGGTATCACTCCACCAACTACAAAATTAACTAAATCAAATACCATGGTGACTTATGAATTGCCATTAAAAATTCATCTGGAAATTCTTCTTTAATGATGAATGGTCTTCTTGAGACATGTTCTCCAGTCGAGAAAGATGATCAGCAACTAAGTTCTCGGATCCTTTTTTATTTTTGATCTCCAAATCAAATTCCTGCAATAATAAAATCCATCGAATTAGTCGAGGTTTTGCATCTTTCTTATTTAAGAGATATTTGAGTGCTGCATGGTCGGTATAAATGATAACTTTAGATCCTACTAAGTACGATCTAAATTTATCCAATGCAAATTTCACTGCTAGCAACTCCTTCTCTGTTGTTGCATAGTTGACTTGGGTTTCATTTAGCATTTTACTTGCATAATAAATGACATGAAGTCGCTTATCATGTTTTTGTCCAAGAACAGTTTCCAACTGCAAAATCACTCGCATCACACATCAATTCGAATGGCAAACTCCAATCCGGTGATGCTATTATGGGTGCGGAGACAAGTTCCTTCTTCAACCTATTAAAAGCAAATAAGCACTCATCATTAAAGTGAAAAGGAACATCTTTTGCCAGTAACTCACATAAAGGCTTAGCAATTTTGGAGAAATCTTTAATAAACGCGATAAAATCCCACGTGTCCAAAAAGCTCCGAATGCCTTTCACATTGGTAGGTGGAGGCATTCTCTCAATAACCTCTATTTTGGCTTGATCGACCTCAATACCTTGTGAAGAAATTTTGTGGTCTAGAACAATACCCTCACAAACATGAATTGACATTTTTCCCAATTGAGTACAAGGTTTGTTTCTTCACATCTCTGCAAAATTAGATCTAAATTGTTAAGACAATGATCATAAGTAGATCCAAATACAGAAAAGTCATCCATGAAAATTTTCATGATTTTCTCATTAAAATCAGAAAAAATTGCCATCATGCAACGTTGGAAGGTAGCCGGTGCATTGCACAGTCCAAAAGGCATTCTTCGAAATGCAAAAGTGCCGTAAGGACAAGTGAATGTGGTTTTCTCTTGATCTTCTGGTGCAATGACTATTTGATTGTATCCTGAAAAACCATCCAAGAAACAATAAAATTCATATCCGGCCAATCTTTCTACCATTTGATCAAGAAAAGGAAGAGAAAAATGATCTTTTCTAGTAGCTGCATTCAGTTTTCTATAATCAATACAGACTCGCCACCCAACCACAACTCTAGAAGGAATCATTTCATCATTTTTACCACATACTATGGTTATCCCCCTTTCTTTGGCACTACATGAATAGGAGAAATCCAAACACTATCTGAAATTGAAAAATTATACCTGCATCCAACCATTTAAGGATTTCTACTCTTACCACTTCTTTCATGTTTGGATTTAACCTTCTTTGAGTCTCAACCACCGGTTTAGAGTTTTCTTCCAACAAAATCCTGTGCATGCAAATAGTTGGACTAATTCCTTTGATATCAAAAATTGTCCATCCTATAGCTTTAAATGCTTCCTCAAAACACGTAAGAGCTTGCCAAGTTGTTCCTCATCAAGTGCGGCATTGACAATTACCGGCAATGTCTCTTTTCTCCAAGAAATGCATATTTGAGGTGTTTGGGAAGTGGTTTCAATTCAAGCCGTGGAGTTTGCTTACACGATGGTGGAGGTAGTCCTTTGCTCAACCCTAACTCCTCATACGCATTTCTCCTTTTGTAAGGAACCTGTGCCTGCAAAAATTCAGTCATTTCTTCAACTTGTTCCTCTTGTAAGCCTACACCATTAAGACAAAGTTCAAGAGAATCATCATCAAGATTAACTTGACTCATCTCTAATGCCAATTCATCACATATGTCAACGGAATAAACATGGTCAGTAAAAGCGAGATACTTCTCCACTTTATTCAAATCAAACTCCACTTCCTCTTCACCAATTTGAAACTTGAACTTACCACGTTTAACATCTATTATTGTACCTGCAGTGGCCAGAAATGGTCTACCAAGTATAATAGGTACATTAACATCTTCCTCCATATCTAAAACAACAAAATCAACAGGAATAATGAATTTCTACACTTTAATAAGCACATTCTCCAATATGCCCATTGGATGTCTAATAGACCTGTCAGCCAATTGCAAGGAAATGTTAGTACGTTTTAACTCTTTCAACCCCAATTGCCTAGCCACAGTTAAAGGGATCAATGAAACACTCGCACCAAGGTCACATAGTGCTTTAGAGAATTCTACATTACCAATAGTGCAAGGAACTGTGAAACTCCCGGATCTTTCAACTTTGGTGGCAATTTATTTTGTATGATGGCACTACATTCTTCCGTTAATGCAATTGTCTCACTATCTACTAACTTCCTTTTCTTAGTCATTATCTCCTTGAGAAACTTTGCGTATGAAGGAATCTGCAAAATAGTATCAACAAAAGGAATGTTAATATGTAATTGTTTGAAAATGTTGACAAACTTCTCAAATTCTTTGTCATTTCTCGAAGGTTTCAATCTTTGTGGAAATGGCATCGGTGGAGGAAATGGTGTTGTCTCTTCAATTTGTGGCTCACATTCTTCCACCTTTTCTTTCCGTACTTTTCTTACTATCCTCTTCTCACTCACTCAATTGCTTGTTTTCTCTTCTTTCACATTCTCTCTCACCTTTCAGCTACAGGTGGCTCACCCACTTCCTTACCACTACGGAGGGTTATGGCCTTCACATGCTCCCTTGGGTTCACTTCAGTCTTACTAGGTAAATTCCCTTGGTTGCGATTGTTAACTGCATTTGCTATTTGGCCTAATTGGATCTCTACATTCCTGTACATATTGGTGAGTTGGTCCATCCTTCCCTCAATTCTTTCAAATCGTTGAGTAGTGGCACTGGCTAACTTTTCAATTTTATCATTTGATACATTTGCCAGTTTCCTCAATTGCCAATTCCCAAGGGGGTTTGGACTCCGGAAGTGGTTGCTTTGGTTGAAAATCCGGTGGATTAACTGGTCTTTGTTGTTTCCTTGATCCTTCCATCCAAAGTTTGGATGATTACGCCACCCTGGATTGTAGGTATTGGAGTATGGATTATTTTGGGGTGGACGGTTGTAATTGTTGAGATATTGAACCTGTTCGCTGCTAGAACACATAGAATCATCATGATCTCCGCCGCAAGTAGTACAACATGCAACAACTACTCCTTGATTAGAGTTAGAACCAACATGCCTATTAAGCATCTTAACCACATTATCCATCTTTGCACTTAACATATTCAAGGTATCTACTTCAAGCATACCTGCGGTTCTCCTTGTATTACCTCGTTCGTTGGCCCATTGGTAATTATTAGCAGCCATTTCTTCAATCAATTGTTGAGCTTCCTCGACTGACTTTCCCATCAATGCTCCTCCCGCTGCCGCATCTACATGCGTCTTTGTCGGATAGGTGAGACCATTGTAAAATGTTTGCACTATCAGCCAATCTGGTAAACCATGATGAGGACATTTTCGTTGTAATTCCCGATAGCGCTCCCAAGTTTCGTACAATGTCTCTCCTTCCTGTTGAGAGAAACTAGTTATATCCATCCTAAGTTTAGCAGTTTTTTCAGGTGGAAAGAATTTATTAAGAAAAGCCTTAGCTAATTCAGCCCAAGTAGTAAAAGTATTTGGAGGATGAGATTGTAACCAAATCTTGACCTTATCCCTTAGCGAAAATGGAAACAATCGAAGTTTAATTGTATCATCACTAACACCATTAAACTTAATTGTATCACAATTTCAAGAAATGTTGACAAATGAGAATTTGGATTTTCGGTAGCATTACCTCCATATTGAGATTGTTGTACCATTTGAATCAGTGATGGTTTAATTTCAAAATTATTGGCATTTACCGTTGGCCTTACGATGCTAGTTTGGGACCCTTGTGTACCCGGTAAAGCAAAATCTCTTAGAACTCGCCTATTTTGTTCGTTTTCTGCCATTTCTTCCTCAAATGGTAGCTCTATCAAAATTTCCTCTATTGGCTGCCAAATCTCTTGTTCCTCTTGATGCGGTATATGCCTCTTTGTCTCCGAAATGTCCTCTCAATTTCATGATCGAAAGGTGCAACTTCTCGATATGATCGGTGCATACACTACAAATAGAAATCAGAGAAATTATGCAACTTTAATTGTCAAATACTAAATTAATGCAAAATCAATTGTAAACAACTTAAATAAAAACAATGAAAATGTCTAAATTAATAGAGATAATTAGGCCCTAATATTGCCGCTCCCCGGCAACGGCGCCAAAAACTTGACGGGACTTTTATATCAATGCAAGTTTAATTCCGAATTTTACCCGTTGGACTGCAAGTATACAGGTCACTACGTAGTTTTGGACAAATATCAAGGTCGATCCCACGAGAAGCAATTTCTAACAAGTACTAGGTCCTTATTTTCTCTATTATTTAGACTTATAATGAATTTGATTAGAGAAATAATATTGCTATTGTCTACAATTCTAAGTTAACAACTTGAAAGATACAAATGGAGAATTTTTACTAAAGACTTAAATCTAGAGATATAGATTCCACTTATGGATAAACAACACAAATGAATAGATTTACCTCTTGTTATATCCTTGTTAAACCAGGGATTCATTTCCAATATTACCAAATCTCATCCTCATGATAAAATGGCCTAGAGTAGTCCAGTTTTCCCTATTTTCATGGTGAAATACTAGTTCTACTCTGTTTTCCTTCATGAAATGCTAAGTAATCCACTTAAGTGTACCTCTATTTTCATGAACATACAACTCAAGCTCTACTTATGTGTTTCCATTGTTACTATCCAATTCTCATTGAATAATAACAACTATAAACATGCTATTGGTGATCAAACAATAACAAGTAATTACAACTGCACAAATAGACAAGTTAATACAAGATACAACAAGGGTAAATCACATTCAATTCATATCATTTAGCCATAAGTTTCATCTACTCCCTAGATAAAGAAGTTTACTACTCATGAATGATATAACAATCAAACTCACAAGTTTATTAATGCAAAACATCATAAAGTACAAGTACAAGAAAGATAAAAGAAAACTCAGCCAATTAAGAATGAAGCCCTCAAGTTTCTGCTATGTCTTGTACAAAATGATTACAAGTAAAATCTCCAAGTGCTTCCTCAAGAATCTCTAGCTAGAGAGAAAACTTGTTACAAGAGTAAAACTGGCTACGTATGGTCCTCCTTGGCTTCCTCATGCTTCTCTGCATAAAAGGTGGTAGAAAGACACTTTTTTTTCCTCATGATTCCAACCACTCAAATTTTGTAAAGGAAGTCAAAAGATATATTGTTTTTAACTTGTCAATAACTCATTTTGTCTTCCCTTTTGTTGCAGAAGCATGTGCCACCGAATTCTCTCACCTGAGATAGCTGGAAAGTTATGTGAAAGTTGAGAAAAATCGGCTACACCACTTGCAAAAGAGAGAGACAGATTCGAGCCTCGGATCTGAGGGGTGAAGAAGGATCCGAGCTCGGATCATTGTTGATCCGAGGCCTTTTCCATATAGATCCGAGCTCGGATCAACTATCCTCGGATCCATTGCTCTAGAAGTACAGACGAGGGCTCGGATCTTTCTTTGTGCACACGGATCCGAGCTCGGATCCGTGTGATCATTTTTCAGATTTTCAATTCCTTTCTTTTTCCTTCATATTTGTTTCAATTTTCTTTTGTTCTTTATCTTCCAAATGATCCTTGCTCTTTTTTTATCTTGTACATGAAGTTCACATGTCAATTTCCTTCAAATTATCACAGATTAAAGCATTAATTCACTCATTTATCAAGTTTTGAACACTTGAACAATATTTAAGCAATTATCACCAAAAGAGTTCAAATATGACTTTAATTTTCTCAAAACATACCAAAAGTTCATGCCAAACCTGTACAAAATATACGTTAAATATTCACTTATCAGAATGACTTGCTTGTTCACTCTCTATCCTTGATGTGACATATAGGGATGTATTGCATCAGTATTTGAGGCTCAAGGAGCTTCTTTTGTTGACTTTTCTACAAGAAGAAAAACAAGAATCAGGAGAAGAGATAACTTTAGTTTAGTTTCAGCTTCAAGAACAACTTTTTCTCGAGTTTTTTCTAGCTTGGCTTAGTTTACATTTTCTTGAGAAAACTTAAAGAACTCCTGATGCAATTCAATAATTTGATGGCAATGAAGATGATGAAGCTTGGAGAATCCTATCTCTTCACTTCAATTAGCATTTTCTTCATCCCCAGTCTCTTTATTGTTAGAGTTTTTGTTTAGTTACATTAAAGACTTGAACTTGGTTCTTGCATCTACTATGTCTAGCTAAATTTTTTTGTTCTATAAATAGATGAAGCTATGTGTGCTTGATTATTGCTATGTCCTATACTTGTCAGTTCACCTATTCCACCTTTAGTATTGTGAATGCTTGATCAACATTTGCAAATCATTCTAGTTGTTGTTAATCTATGAAAATAATTGGCAATGATAGAAACGGAATAGATGAAACTTAATGATAAACACACAAAAGTAGTGGTACACTTAATTAGAGAAACTAGATCTTAAGTAGTGGTACACTTAAATAGATGGATGTTCTTGGCATTTTTAGATCTAGATTAAATCTTCAATTGTGATTTTACCATGAAAGCAGAGAAACTATAGTCATGACTAAATTCGGTTCATTAGCAAAAGTGAGTCCTGAATGCTTGAGTGAAATGCATCCTGAGTAAGACAGGTGCAATAGTAATAAATGACCATTTCATCCATAGGTGCATTAATGGATTCTATTCCCTAGGACATTTGTGTTTAATTGAGCTTTTTCAAGTAATTTTCCATTACATTGTTATAATATCATTGTTGCTTTACTTTTGTTAAATTTCAAGTTAGTCTAAATAATAGAGTGAGTTAAAAGTTTCAGTAATTGGTAGTGATCCTTACGGAATCAATCCTAACTCCTCTTATACTACAACAATAACTTGTATATTTGCAATGAACGAGGAATTAAGTATAAAATTTAAAGTGTAGGTTCAAATCTCGTCAAATTTTTGGCTCTATTGTCGAGGATCAAGGCAAAATTGAGGCTAAGCAAATTTTATTAATCTGGACATTGTATTTTATGTTATGGATATATTTTTGACTTCGTAGATAGTATAGTTTAATAATTTTATCATTTGGCTTTGGTTCTTATTAATCTTTTGATTTTTGGGTTGATTATAGTGTTTCCATGGAGCTTTACGAGTCATTGTTCCATTGGATCCTGAAATTGAACGGACTCTAAGGAGACAACAAAGGAGTGCACTACAAAAGATAGTAGAGACTCAAGGTGAAGGGGAAATAATAATTGAACTCCCACTAATTGAACTGATGGCTGAGGAGGCAAATACAGCATTAAGGGATTTTCTGTTACCTGGAACTGGGACTGGCTTACAAACAAGCATCGCAAGACCTACAACAAATGTTAACAATTTTGAAATTAAACCTGCATTAATTGTGCAGCAATTTCAATTTCGAGGTTAATGCAACTAAAAACCCTAATTCTCATTTATCAATTTTCTTGGAAATTTGTGACACAATTAAGCTTAACGAAGTAAGTGATGATGCAATTAGGTTTAGATTGTTCCTATTTTCATTGAGAGAAAAGCCAAGGTTTGGTTGCAATCATATTCGTCCAACGCATTCACTACTTGGACTGATTTGTCTTAAACTTTCTTAAATAAGTACTTTCCACCTGAAAAAGCTGCTAAACTTCACATGCACATAACGAATTTTTGTCAACAAGAATGCGAGACATTGTATGAAACTCGGGAGCAATTTTAGGAGTTGCAACAAAGATGTCCCACACCCTAGTTCACCCCAATTGACTCATAGTTCAAACATTCTATAATAGCCTCACATATCCAACAAAAACTCATGTAGATTCTGCAACGGTGGAGCTTTGATTAGCAAATCAGTCAAGAAAGCTCAATAGTTAATCGAAGAGATGGCTGCTAACAACTATCAATAGGTTAAAGAGAGAGATAATCCTGAGCAAACTGCAAGTCTTTACAAGATAGAGTCTATCAACATGAAATTGGATAATATGGTTCAAATGCTTAATAAACATGTTGTTGTTGGTTCTAGTTCTAATTTCAATGTAAGTATGGCATGTTATACAACTTGTGGAGATGAACATGAAGATTCTATTTGTTCAAATATTGTGCAGGTCTAATTTGTGAAAATTACAACTGTCCACCCAAAAATATCTATATTCTAACACATATAACCCGGAGTAGAATAATCACCCTAACTTCAGATGGAAGGAACAAGGGAACCAACTTAGACCACCAAATCACCCTGTTTTCAGCCAAGTCCTGCACCTGTGAAGACTAAACTTGCTTGGGAGTTAGCCATCGAAAGACTAGTTAGTAACACAAATGAGAAATTGGAAAAGTTTGCTTGTAAGATAGATAAGAAGATCGAAAAGTTTAATAATACCACCGTTGAAAGGTTTGAGCGAGTTAAGGGTAGACTAACCAAATGATGAATATGTATGGGAACATAGAAGTCAAAATTGGTCAAATAGCTAATGCATTAAACGTTAGACAACCTAAAAAGCTACCAAGTAAGCCTAAGATGAACCCTAGAGAGTGCATGAATGCAATCACTCTTCGTAGTGGTAAACAAGGAGAGGAACCTAATCTTGGTATGCAAATGGAACAAGAAGAGGAAAAATTAACAAGGAAAGGGTTAAGCTGATGGAACAAGATCATGTTATTATTGATATTAATTTACCTTAAGCTAATATTTCTCTCAATAATGGCTCTAATAGTGTTGTTCCATTTCCCAATAAGTTAAAGCAGGATAAGAAAGAGAGGGAGATTGACAAGTTTTTAAAGATTTTCAAGCAATTACACATTAGCATTCCATTTATTGATGTTATTTTGTAGATTCCTTCTTTTGCCAGATTCTTGAAAAAGTTGACGTCAAATAAAAGAAAACTTATGGATAACGAGATAATAGCATTAACAGAGGAATGTAGTGTGATTATACAAAACAAATTTCCTCCAAAGTTAAAATATTTGAGGAGTTTCTCCATTTCTTGCACTATTGGTAGTCTAATTTTTTCTCATGCTTTGTGTGACTTAGATACGAGTGTTTCGTTTATACCTCTATTAGTGGCATGAAAGCTTGGTTTGACAGGATTGAAAATTACCAACATCACATTGTAGTTGGTGGATAGGACAATTAAGTATCTGATAGGTACTTTGGAAAATGTGCTTTTAAAAATTGCATATTTCATTGTATCTCTTGATTTTGTTTGTCTTAGACATAGAAGAGAATATGAACATACCTATCATTCTTGAAAGACCCATTCCTTGCCACTGCAAGTACCCTAATTGATGTCCAAGAAGATAAGCTTATTTTTTGTATTAATGGTGAAACTCTTGAATTTAATATGTATAATGGAAAGGGATGTCAAACCACTAATCAAGTTTTTGATCAGCCTGAATTAATGCTCCCAAAGCCAATCCCACCACCCGATTGGCGAGGCCAGTGCCAAGACAAATCCTTCTCCCAAATACCAAATGGCATGAATTTGTACTTGTATGCATCATTTTCCAAGCCTAAGAACCTTTCTGGCCTGAAACTCTCCAGATTGTCCCAAAGTTGAGGATCCCTATGAATAGCCCAAGCATTTACCATCAACATAGTTTTAGAGGGTATTTTGTACTTTCCAATGGTGCAATCGCTTGACGATTCGCGTGGAACAAGAAGCAGATCAGAAGGATACAATCTTTGTGATTCATAAATGATGCTTTGGAGATAAGGCAGCTTAGTAAGATCTTGTTCTTCCATTAAATGGTTTTGACCAACGGTTTTATCTAGCTCGGCTCTAGCCCTTATCCGCTCTTGAGGATGGTTAACCAGAACAAACATAGCCCACTCTACTGTGGTGGCTGCAGAGTCCGATCCCACAGTTAGTGGCAACTCAGCACATCATTGTGGAAACCATGTTAGATTGGAAGTTGAAAGAGTGTATTCAAATTGCAAGTTCAAACTTACCCCAAAAATAAAATAAAAAAAGTTGCAAGCTCAAACTATCACCAATTTGTAGTTTGCATGTTAAACTCTTAATTTGCAACATATTGCTCTAATTTATTGAAGACCAATAAAATGCGGAAGCTATTTTTTGAATAACAAGAATCTAGCAGCCCTAAATGGATAACAATATTTTAAGAGAAAGCCATAAATTAGGATAGTAAAGTCTTTTCCTTAAAAAATAAGACAAAACAATTCATTAATTTTTAAAATCAATCAAACAATGTGCAATAAAGTGATAGTATGAAATACTATCACATTTCTATGTACATTTTATTTCTTTGAGTTGAACAATTGAATTTTTATTCACTTCTCCACTTTGTAAGAACATTGTTTTTGGACATTTGGTGCATGCAGCTACACTTCTGATTTTGTGGATGTAATTGAATCTTGTGTAAGTAATAGGAGAGTATAACATCTCATTAGCAAAACATAGACAACAACATGCATTGCATTTTACTTTTACTTTTTTATAGTCTTACAAAATAGCCATCAGCTAACTTTAGCTTATTTGATCCAAATATTAGTGTTAATATCAAAATGATGAAAGATTCTACAGATAAGTCCATAGGTGAGTATAGTTATACATGAGGAGCTCAATGTAACATGCACTGGCTTCACTAGAAGTTGGTTCTTAATATGAGCTAAAGATCTAAGGATCTCAACCTTTAGGTTGGTGACAAGGGAGATCACTACTCTAAATTTTCCTAACCAATCCTATTAGGAAAATTAAGAATATTACTACAGGCCATTACATATTTAAGACTAGTGATTACGTCCTCCATTTTATTCAACCAAATTTGCTAATAGTCTTCTTTTTTATTTAATATAGGTATGTGTGTACAAAAAAAGTAAGATACCTAATCTATTTCTCTTTTCTAAATTAGTAAAAATCACCAAAAGTTGGATTATCAACAAAAGGTTTTGGTTTTTTAATACATTTTATTTAAGAGAAGATAATGAGCCGGGTACATGCTTCTTTTGTTCATTTTCTTTTACGTGAAAAATAATTAAATAAAAAATGTCGAGTTTGATTATACCCAAATTCTTTTAGGAGTTAACTTTTCAATATAAAGTAACGTTTGAGTAGGAATCTGTGCATGTCTGAAAGAATCATCGAGCCGAGCTTTGAAATTCGAATAGACCTACAAGCTCAGATGTTCAGCTTTTGGGATTTTCATTAGATAGATGAAAGAATGATAGAAAAAGAAAATGCTTCTGTTGTGTGAGATTTATATCCTCCTCTATAATTTCATAACAATATGACTTACAATCTCACGAAATTATTTGAAACTAAAATTAAATCATGACTAGATCAAACAATTATATCTAAGATGTTCAAGTCATAATTTTGAAGAGCATTTTTGCCATCAAAATCGATTGAAATACATAAATTTTCTAGATACGTTTTTTTTTGACCACCATAGAAAGGCCTCTTTAGTTGGTTGTTAGCTAGCAATAGGAGGGACGACGTCCACTTAGTATTTTTTCTGGCCCAACTGTGGAAAACTTAACTTGAAACCCAAAATGGTTAATAATTATCGTGATATTCCAATTGCAAATGCTTAATATCCTTCATTCCCTATGTCTCCAATATACACTGTTAAGGATGGTTTGGAATTGCAGTGCTTTTGATTAAAAAAAGGTACTTCTAAATATTAAAAGTAGTTTTGAAGCGTTTGGTGAACGTCTTTCATAAAATTAGGAGTGGAGCTTTTGAAGTTGAAGTACTTGTAGTAAAAGTTTAAATTTCGTGCTTTTAGAATTAAATTTAATTATTTTATTTAGTATTATGAACTAAATAAAGAGATAAATAAATTTAAAATTTTCAAATTACACATTATTTAATAAAATAAAGGCTTATTGAATTATGTTCTCAAACATATACTTAAAAGCACTTGTCTGTTGGTCCATTTGTCTTATCATATTAGTGTAGTGATTTAAGATGAAAACAATATGGAAAAAACACAGAGAAATCCTCAATTATTTGACCAATAATGTGATTGTTTCACGTCTCCCACATGCCATTATCTATCAAATCAGATCAGCGCCGTAAATGCGTCCTCGGTTTTTGAGATTCTAATACAAGTTCTCGTTCTTAAGAGAAGTAACATAAGTCGATTTTTTGAGTCATAAATTACATTTGTGTTGTTAAAAAAAGAAAAAAAAACTGATGATGTAGTACAATTCAGTGTAACTCATTTTTAAAAACTAGTTTTTGAAAAATTAGTTTTTTAAAAACTAGTTTTTGAAAAATTAGTTTTTCAAATACTAGTTTGGATTCACTAGTTTTTCAAAAACTAGTTTTTCAAATACTATAAAAATTTTTAAAAAAATACTCTAAAAGGTACTCTAAAAAGTAGTCTAAATTTTTTTTAATATTAAAAAAATATCCCAAAATATATTTTAAAAACTCTACTACTCTTAAATATTCTAAAATATTTTTTAAAAATATCCCAAAATATACTTTAAAAACTCTCCCAAATTAATTTTATTTTTCTCAAAAATTTAACAATTGAGGCCCCTCTTAACGAGTACCCTAAACACCTGTTAACTAAACCTTTTATAAAACTGTTGAACTCAACAAAATTTCTTTGTTATGCACTTTATCTTTCTGTCTTGTGGTCTGAATATTTATCCCATAGTGTTCTGAATTTCCTAATCTCTTATGTATGACTATGTCAAAATTATCAAAATTAATAGAACCTTCATCTAACAAAATTTTAAGAAAAGGGTACAAATATCAATCTTCAAACTTTCGACAACTAGGTTATCTTTCTTGAAGATTATTTACCTTGTTGGAAATTACAAAAAGTTTAATCTTGTCGAAATAGACAAGAATGTAGTAATCACGGCTAACAATTAATTGTCTTACCGAATTTACTTGCTATTATTGATTTTTCTCTTTTTATGATTTTCTTCATAAAAAGAGAAAAATTATTTTGCATGTTTAGAAGACAAACTTTAGATTTGATCAAGATTTTGCTTGCAAATTTTGCCAAAGTTTGGTTAAGGTGGGCCCTTGAGACACTCATTAGATGGTTTCAAGCATTAATTTTTTGCCAAAAATAAAATGAATTTGAAAAATGTCTACATGTAAATGCAATAAATGCCAGTGTACGCACTCACATGGTGAATTAGGCATAATTTATATATATTGATGAGTGTCCCAAGCATCCATTAGAAAAATCCATTATTAATTTCAAAATTAATTTATTTTAAGGAAAATTAATTGAAATTCTAATCAGTATTTGGTTGCTTAAGTTCTCCTCCTCCTACTACGAGGTGTACATTGTGGTGTTCACGTAAACCGACATAATCACTTTACATGCCTCTCTTTTATACCGTTATTTTCCTTGTTTTTGGAAACTAACGAAAAATAAACATAAATATGAGAAAATGTAATTTGAATCCAACTTGAATACGAATATTCAACATCCAACTCCTAAAGGAATTAGGATTTACTATATCTATTGAAATATATATAAATTAATTCATGTGGGGTTTATTGTTGTACCATCATATTTAGTGTTCAAGTAAATTTGAAGGATTCAAACGGCCGAACCATGGAAGAATCTATGGAAAACCCTACCATAGATGATGCCTTAGAATTCATCAGACGTGTAAAAGAAGTCTTTGTCTATCTGAATGACGGAAAAAGCAAGTATGAACAATTTGGTTCTGCGCTTGATAACTTCTACCATCACAGACTGAGTCGCGAAGGTTTAGTTGCTACTATTGAAGCTTTATTTGAAGGCTGCGGAAATTTGACTTCAGGGTTCAAGAATTTCTTGCCTAAAAAACAAGAAACCAAACGGGTTGTTCGGATTGTTAATAGAAACAAGAAATATCCCAGTTTGGAATCCAGGAGGCAAGAATGCCACGAGTTTTTGGACAAAGTCAGGGCTCGATTCGCAGGCAATCCTGAAGTTTACAAATCGTTCTTGGAGATGATGATCAAGCATAAGAATGGTCAGTTAGATATCGCACAAGTTTCTGAGAAGATTTTTAGTCTGTTAATTGGCCATGCTGATTTGGTATATGAATTCGAGGGTTTCGTTGTCGATCAAGACCACAAAACTCGAAAAGAAGTTGAAAAGATCCGGGTTTTTACAATCGATGATTACATGAATGAACTGGAAGTGCTGTTGTCGAATTTGAGGACTTCAATCAGGCGCCTGCAGAAAGTGTTGGGGCTTTTGAAGTCAGATTCTGAGTTAGATCCTGAGTCAGATCCTGAGCCAAATTCCTCCCCAGAATCTGAAGATCCATTAAGGGGACTTCGTTTCAGATGTTTTAAGAGATTTTATGGACAATTTGATATGGAAAAAATTGAGGCCTTGAAAAAGAGTCGCAAAGAGATTTTCCCCGATGTATTATCTCAATTGGAGCAGAAAGAACAGGAACTAGTAAGGTATCGATCATACGCTCTCAACTTTCTGGTAGAAATTCGCCGGTTGCATTGTATTCCCAGGAAAAGGAAGGCTCGGCTAATGCTTGATGATTGTTGGGACTTGGGATAGAACATAGATGAATATGTTGTACTCAGAGTCAACTAACTAATTTTTGTGAAACTAATGTGGGGTATGTTTCAAGAATTCTTGTCTATAACTAGTCAAATTAAAACCAGTTACCGATCTTGTAGGTTGGAAGGTGGATCAATTAATTCTTTGAACTCAATTGAATGATAGAATTTAATTATATTCCTTCTGCCCCTTTTGCTTTTGTACCTGTAATATTTTTTGCTTTAGTATATTGTGCTGTAGCCTTTAGAAGCCAAGGGAGACTCTTTTCTTTCTCTTGGGAGAGGAAATTAATAATTAAATTGCCAAAGGTTGTTACGTGCCATTGATTTAAATACAATTCAGGGCTAGAATACTCTACTGAAGTTATTGTATTAGGGTCAGTACTCATCTCAGTCCAACCCATGCTTCCTTAAGATTGAAAAAAAGAATCAAGAAGATCAATATCCACATGAATTCTTTTAATCCCATACTCCTGGTTTGGTTTGTTAGATTGGTACAATTGCTCACAGGCATGGGCTTCAGAATAAAGCCAATGGACAAATGGATCTTATAATCAATGCCAAGTTGAGAATCCCCTTCTGTTTTCCTATAAATTGGCACTGGTTTAGGACCCCTAGCACCACAGCAAAGTCACAAACCAACTAGCTAGCATCAGCTTAAAAAACCAGTAATGGCACCCTTTCCTTCAACACTTCCCTTGATCAACACTCTCCTTTTTGTCTCAGTCACTATTCCATTAGCTCAACCAGTCAATGCCAGTACCAACACCAATGTTGTTCAGTCCATCGCGGGTGCTATCCTTGCAGGAACTGTTGAGTGCAGCAACACTTCTCTGTCCCAAGCAGGAACTTACACGGCGATATCCAATGCACCGGTGGATGTCACGTGTGGAGATGGCTAGTGCTATGTTAAAGCGAACATACCATAAAATTCCTGCATGTTTAACATCCCAAATGGCTTCCTTAGGTACCCTTTGGTAGTGTTTAGGATAGTTGATGCCATAATTGGAACAGTACTTCTTCTGGTCCCCGGAGTTCCCACCTATGTCCTTCCTGCATGCTCAGAGAAGAGAGTACTGAAAAACAATTTAGAACCTCCTGAAAAAAGGTTCTCTTTTTCTTTTCCCCTCTTTTTTTTGTTTTGGTCAAATTCTGAAAAAAAGGTTCAATAAGTGCATTTCTGCACATTCTTCTTTGTGCCTTTTTAATTATGTCTAGACAAGACTGTAAGCAAATGTTTGTGTCTGTGTTTTTTTTTCCCCTTCCTCTGCTGTAACATTTACTTCATTTTGAGTGGAAATAAACTGTGTTTTGATTCAATTTATCCACATTGCCAGCCTTAAGCCTTTCCAATCAGAAAGCCAGGAAAAATGTTTCCAATGTTACAAAATCATGAAGTATGGTAGTTATTCTTTGCCCAAAAAGTATATTAATAAGTGAATGAATCTGGCCCTTGCAAATAGTCAAAGAAGTTGGGAAACTTTGAGACTTTGAGTTGAAGACTGAGTACTCGTTAACAAAATCTCAAAAGATATCGGGTCCAGTTACCATTTGTTATTGTGTTTGAGTTCCTTTTTCTTTTTTTTTTAAATTTTAGTTTCAAATATAATCTAACCTAAATCACGTAATTCGCCATCAAATTTTCCAAACAAAAAAGTTAAAGCATTTTTCTAACCTGTGTAACAAGATTCATTAATACATCTTGGGTCCCGTACACTTACTAACTTTCCATAAATGCCCTCCTACATTTACAATTTTTCCAGATTTAATTTCACTTTGCCCAAAAAGCTAACACTTGACACCTGATTAAGGAAATAAAACTAATGAAAATATACAAGATTTTGGATAGATAATTGAAAAAAGTTCATTTGATCAATTTTTGATGTCAAGTTCAAAATTTCTTTTCTCCAACATGCTTTCTAGACGTGATAGTAACTTAGGTTTGACATTGTATTAGGATCTATGTATCCAATCAGCAAGTTGTTGACTTACATCATCAAGCTTTTTTAGGTATTAGATCCCAACTTACATTAATTGGCAACTAAATATAATAAATGGATTGAAAAATATTCCTCAAGAATTAATTTCTTTTTTCTTTTTTTTTTTGAGAGAGAATTTTTGAATTTAAAAACAGGAATACTGAATTTTAATAAATGAAGACTTTTCTTTTCTGTTTTTTTGTTGGAGGGCTAATGAAGCAATATGTAACTACAAAAATTTTATAAAAAAAAAAAAAAAAGCGATAACTTTTTTTTATTTTGTAAACTAAGGAAACACAGACAAATCAAGAAAAGGAGACTTCCCAATTTGAATTCCACTTGAATTTCAATATTCATTATCCAATACCTAGATGGATTTGATTTTCTTGAATTCTCTCTATAAAATATTATGTACTGGCTCAACCACAAGAAAAAGGAATCTTCCAATTTGAATCCCACTTGAATTTCAATATTCGTTGCCCAATTCCTAGATGGATTTCATTATTCTTGAATTCTCTCTATAAAATATGTACTGCCTCAACAAGAATCTTTGTCATAAAATTTCTCTATCTTATTTGCTTAACCAGAATTCTATTATCTTATTTGTTCAATGGAGTCGGTCACAAATTCATGTGGTAATCTGGGGAACCTAACCTAGAGAATAGAGCCCTTTTATTCATCAAACAAATGAAACAAGCCCTCTCCAGCGATGAAGATGGAAAAAATAAGTACGACAATTTTTTCTTCGGAATGGAAGACTACAAATTTAGAAGGATTAGTTTCGAAGATTTAATGTCCATAGTTGAAGATACATTTGAAGGACATGAAATCTTGTTTTCAGGATTCAAGAAGTTCTTGCTTAACAGCCAAGAAACTGATCAAGCTTCTTTGGTTAGTTGGAAAAGGAAGAATGGCAATGGCAATCATGGTGGTTATGATTTGAACGACGAAGCATGCACGAAGTACCTGAAAAAAGTCAAGGATCGATTCGAGAAGAAACCTAAAGTTTATGAAAAATTCCTGACAGTGTTGGAAGATTATGAAAAAGGTGACAATAACGCGGTAGAAGTTTATAAGAAGATTTTGAAGCTGTTCATTGGCCATTTTGATTTGATGGAGGAATTTGGCTACTTCTTCACTGATCTAGATAAGAAAACTCAGGAAAAAATCGAAGAAATTAAAACTACTGTAATCGAAAATCAGTTGTCTAGAGTCGAAAAAGCTATCAAGAGAGGAATTGATAGTTTAGAACTTGCTGGTAGAGTGCTCGAGTGTTCGGATTCAATTAGCAAGGGTGAGTTTATCCGAGACATTGAAGTGTACTTCTCAGAGGATGATTTGGAATCTCTGCGAGAATTGCATAGTCAAAGGAGTGATGAACTTGAGGAGGAGTATTTGGATGGTCGAATGAGTGAGGAACTTGAGGAGGCGTTCAAAAAGCATCCAAGAGAACTTTTTGGTGATATTATCAACGATCGTTTGAAGATGGAAGTAAAAGTAAGATCAGTGGTTTGTAAGAAGTTATGCCGAAATTACAAGACTGGATGTAATACGAATTAGTATGTGTTAACTTTTAGAAAAAACAAAATGCTGTACCAGAGAACACGTTTATCCTTGGAAATTACACAAACTTCTTGTGGCCAATACAATTGCATAGGCTCTGTTTTTTTTCCCCTGAATTGTGAGATGGGAAGTTCATATATGTATCTCTTTCAGATATGTTTGAACTTAATTTGAAATTCTCATTTTTGTTACAGACTAATGTCTTTGTTATCGAGAATATCTTCCAAGAGGTTAAAAGATCCTAACCCTCTAGATTGAGCAAGCCTTTCATGCAAAAGGTTTCTTTTTTTGTAGCCATTGCAATTCTGCTACTGGTCTTTGTTTTTTTAATTTTCTAATAACCAAGAAAAATAAGTCAATTAGTAAAGGAAATTCCAATAAGCACAGCAAGGATCTGAGGGTTTGCTCTTCTGACTTACAGCTAATCTTTTTTTTTTTCCCTAATAAGAGAAGGGTAGGATTTAAGAAACGAGAAGGGGACAAGGGGGATTTTCTTTCTTATATATAGTAAATAGCTATTCATCAAACGAAAAAATAGCATTATTTTGGATAATTTTCTAAAGGTGCTTTATCTATTTGTCTGTTCTGGGGTGCCTCAAATTTGTAGTCTAAACCAGCTCCATATTTCCAAGCCTCAAGACGCCTCTTCCATCCGTA
This sequence comes from Coffea humblotiana, assembly GCA_023065735.1. Taxonomy (NCBI): domain Eukaryota; kingdom Viridiplantae; phylum Streptophyta; class Magnoliopsida; order Gentianales; family Rubiaceae; genus Coffea; species Coffea humblotiana. The sequence goes on along the minus strand of CM041212.1, from coordinate 17,141,494 downwards.
TTTCATCTTTGGGGGGAATGTCTTTATCAATGGCCTAAAAAATATTTTTCTCATCAGAACTGTTATACAGTTCTATACAGAGGAAGAATTTTGAGCTGTAACAGTTTGTGAAAATCTTAGTAGCAACCCTAGATGAAACGCATATTAAATCAAAGGCCATTACCTAATTGTAGGGTCAATGTAGGTGGAAAGGAATGTGTAGTATCCTAACATGGCAAAATGCCCAGACCAGTCAAGCAGTACAGGTATTCCAACCTGAAATTAGGACCATAATTGCATTAGCTTTAAAGAACCAGGAGAATTCCCATGCTGACACATAGGAAAGGATTGCAGAACAGAAGATATACAGATTTAAGTTCGTTTTAAGTATATGACCTTTAGCTTAAAGACCTGATAGCAATACCCAAATATGATCCTCTAAAATGACACAAATTCGTCTCAGTAGCTGTACGAGAATCTACTCGAAACAATTTTCCTCAATGGAGCAAAATACAATTGCAGGTAACAGCACAGACCTGACCCCCCAAAAACAAAGGACCTATTCTGATGGATTTTTACATAAGAATTTGTAAGGTCAGTATGCAGGCGGAATTACTAAATTCTTAGATAGCACCTTAAAGTACGTATGCAATTTGCTTAACGTGTACTGGTTTTACAGAGGCAATCCAACTCGGAAATGAGATAAAGTATTCATTCTTCCTACAGTTCTAGGCCTGAGATATCGCTGTAAAGTCCCTAGTTTGTTTCTTTTGTGAACCATTGAAATATGGGTTTCTCGAAGCAGCTTATAGAGCAAAGCAACGTTTTTTTTTTCTTTTGCCTTTTCATTCATATTAGAATATCAATGTTTGATAGTCAGGACAATGGAAAAGGTTCAACTGGATAATACCTGCTATAACAAAAACTGACATTTAACAGCAACTGAGCAAACATACGAAGAATGAGCTACCAAGTACGATACCTGCTGAAATATTGATGGAAGAATTTGAGGTCTTGTCAACATTACTTGGCCCAATGTCTTAACTAAAGGTCCAAACTGAATGACATCCCTGTTTTAGCACATGCATATCTGAAGTTAAGTACATGTTTTTCATAACTTCCATACCCTGACTTGCAAATTAGAGACAAGCTAGATATACCTGGAGAAATGGTCTCAGTACAGGGTCCCCTAGTTTCTGATATATATATGGAACAAAAATTGAGAAGAAAACAGAAAGCAGAAGAAAAAAAGATGAGTTCTTTGATTCACAGCAGTAAACAGAATGATCGCTTAGAGATTCCCGCAAAATGAGAATGCATATGCACTTGTGAACAAATATCTACCTGCATGCTCTGAAAATTTGCATAGAGAAGTTCATTGATGAAATCAGGAGCAATGTTGGACTCTTTCTTGGCTGACATTGCTCTTTGAAACAACCACGATGAACTTAAGTTTGGCTGTAAGACATAATATTAGCAAAAAATGCAGAGCAATGCTATTCTTTATGTTATACTAACAACTTACCATGTATGGATTTAGCAAGGACAAGCTCTTATGGTCCAGAAAATTGCCTTCAATTGCTTCATAAATGCCTATATCCTCAAAAAGAAGAAAGTGAGACAATAGTGCAGCAAATTCAGATGATGCAAAAACAAAATTTTTGAATAGCTGTGTGACAGGAAATCAAGGGCTTACAGTCCTTAAACCAATTATTGCATTTTTTTCCCTTAGGAGCAAATCACCTTAATTATGTTGCAACATTCGGACACGAGAAACTAGTTTCCTCTAGGGAAAGAGTGGTTACCATGTACAAGAAAACAATCATGGTGGAGCAGTAAAATTCAGTAAATGTTTCCTTGCATACAAAACACTATATCACAGCAGATATTGTAGCTTGAAACTAAATCAGTTGCTACTCTCAATTTCAAGCTTCCTTCAACTATTTCTTTGTTTCCTTTTAACATAGATAGATGAAAAAACAATGCTATTCTTTGGCATGCCTTCTTTTCCATTTGTTTCTTCTTTGTTCTTGTAGACTGCTACATAGGTAACAGTGGGTTGGGAGTATTTTTGTTTATCTGTGCTATTGCTGCCTTTTATTCTACAGTCTCCTTCTCCAATAATGCAATAATTTCCAGACTGAAATTTTGTTGGTTAGGAGAGATCAGCTTCAGAAGATATGCACATTCTTCATCAGTAAGAAGTTCTCCAGACACTGCTGAGATTCTGGTGATTGAAAATGAAAAACATACTTGTCTTGCAAGCATAACTATCATCGTAGGTGGTCTTAGCAAAAACAATGTACTTGTTATTTTGACCAATAGTAACAGAAAGTTATACTATTATGTTAGCCATCATGCTCAAAGTGTCAAAAGTCACCATACTTATAATCTCAGGTATTTAAGTCCATATGATAAAATTCTGTTATCAGGTGTCTGTAAAACTAAAGGCAATATAAGATACTTGGGCAAAAAAATTTATAAACATCACAAAATATACAAGTTCATGCAAAAAATTTCCTTCCTAGTGATTAGTACTCCAAATAATACACTACCAATGAAATAAAATATCAGCAATTAGACTTGCAGATTTGGGAAATAGAATGAACTTGGTCCCTAGGACCTATATAAACTTGACCAAACAATACAAACATATGTTGGTTTCAGTGTCCTTGAATGTACTCTATAACATACGCACTAATAGAAAAGCTAAGAGATTTTAATTGAACAGAACGAGAGTAAAATGAATTGTTTATGGCTCAGTTTTATTTGTAAATGTAGGAATGAGAAAAATAAACAAGAAACTATATGGTTAAGCAAAAACTCACACCTTCTGTTAATCTCCAAAGGTGTCTGGTCAAGCTCCCAAAACCACCAAAAGAGACTGGTGACTGTATCCCACTAGCATCACCAAACTGTAGAGAATATATTCATATGCGTCACACTCTATATGATCAGAATATTATGTGGTTCTTCAAGGTATGATGGCAGACACCTGTAGAATGCGGTTAAAAGCTGCAGGCAATGGGCTGCCAATTCAATTCAGAGCAATTTCAAAGTGTTAGAGTTTATTGCCAAGAAAACTTTTGGGTAAAGATGGATGATAGTCAAAGTCTAGATGCTGCAAAATTGCTCATTAATTTTGTTTAAGCTTCTTATGATAAAAGTTGGTATATTGACCTAGAACTCTATTAAACCACATATGGAATGCACAATCCCATATTACATGCAAGAAGAAACTTACTACAGTTCATATAACACATCCATGTCTTTACCTGTCTCGATAGGTAGGGAAAATGCCAATACAACTCTCAATATCTCCAGGTTGTCAAGTGATACTCCCTGTTGAAAAAGCACGATTCCAACATTAGCACATGCAGAAGAGAAAATCTGCAGCCATGACATTTAAACCTACTTATGTCATGGATAACCATATGTTAGACAATTATGCTTCTTCTAGATAAGCCAATACCTCCATGAGCAATAAATAACTCCAGAATAGTACTGATAGTGCTCAATGATCTAAATAAAGACATGAACAGATGCTTTGCAGGTTGTCAAATCACAGACCTAACACCTTTGACAGCTACCTGATAATTTGGCATCAAATTCCAGTAATCTTCTAGTAACTCTTCTAATTTTGGACATTCGGGTTGTGGATTGACATAAGTGAACATATAAGTAGTTCGATCTGTTGGGCCTGAGCCAGCAGGGAATGCCTGCAAATCGTTTAGAGCAAAGTTATCCCAAAGTTCATCCTATCATATCATATCAAGGCATGAACAAGAAACAAGAACAATTGGTATTACCTCCCAGAAATATTGTACTTGTGATTCTCCAACTTCCTTTACAGAAGCATGCTGTATATGACATCACTCCTGGAATTCTCTTTAAATCCACGACCACAGGAGCCAACAACAAGGCATACACCGTCAGGTTTTCCTACCACATCTGATCTGCAATTATGTCTGTAAGCATAAGAAGCAATTTAAAAGAAGGAATTCAACATCTCCAAAATTAACATCAAGTTGAGATTAACTATTGAGAAGGATCTAATACTGTCAATTGATTCAAATTAGAAAAAGTGGAACAGGGAGCAATAAAACTCATAACTACAGTTGAAGCAATACCAGCAAGCTCTGTGGTCCTAAATTTTGGACAAACAATGGAATAGTTTCAACCTAATCCTTATAGAATTGTAATCTGCATTTCCCAATCATCTGAGTTTTGAATTTTTAATTGCCTCTCCTTTTGTTTCTTCAGTTTCTATGTTGAACCAATTCGTAATCCAAAGGGATGTGACGGTAACCATGACTTTGTTCTAAAACAAAATAGAAGATCTTACACATGAGACATGCATATACCAAGGGAGAGAATACATACGAATCATAGAAGGCCTACTGTAAACTTGAACACCCTGCACAAATCTGCAGCTACTGGGGTAGACAAATCTTACCTGTTTTACAATGGGGGAAAAGTTCCCCATTGCAATCAATTACGAGACTTGAAGACAAAATCCCTTCCCTTTGAAAGCTCCAGGACCTGCAAGAAAAAGATACAGTCGTTATACTCCAAAGCTGCATACACGTGCATAGTTATTTGAAAGCATTGTGTCACTACAATTCAGCTTCAAAATTTTCAAAATTTATCTCCATCCATAGAACTTAAAACAATTTAAGAGATTATTCTGGCACCATTGAAGTATCCACAAAGATGCACTCCAAATTTCTCACTAGTTTGAAGGCTCACTTAAGACACCCAAGTTCCATGTTGAAGCAAACATTGTGTTGATCTCAAGGATTGTATTTCGTGACAGTTCCTAGTTCGTGTACATACACATACATCATTACTTCTTCGCAACCGATTGAGCACATCTTGCAATTCCAATCTTGAATAAAATATTCGATGAAAAACTGAAGCAGTAAACATCACAGAAGACCATAAATAACAAAGCAATGTGATATCATATCTCATGTTAGTAACCTACTGCTGTATCATCATAGACACGTATGCTAGCCACACTGTACCCCCTCCAAAATGACACCACCAAGGTACTCAAAGCGCCTTCTCATAATCTCTATGAGCTTAGCAGGCCTGCAGTGAGGCAAAAAGGCACAAATGAAAGAAAGACAAACTCATAAAAGAAAGCCACTCAAATAAGCACAGCCACAAGTTATATTCATGTAAAATGCTCAAGTTTAATTTTTCAGCATATAAAGATGAACCACATCCATGCACCTTAGTTGTTTTTACAGATAACATTGTCAGAATTTCATCACTTTTGTACACAGTTAACATCGTGTCGTAAAAAGTGAAATTCAAGGGACATGGCACCCAACAGAGAGAGAGAGAGAGAGAAATCAAAAGAAACACTGAGAATAACTGAACCAGTGAAGCCTTTTTTTCTTATCCTTTTCTGCTGTTAAGCAGGAAAAGATTGGAAAATCTTTCTAAATTGCTCAACCACTCAACATGGTCACTTTGTCTGCTATAATGAAAAGCCCAGTCATCTACACATAGAACGGCAACCACTACCTGTCATTACGATGCTGTTCATTTTTCATGTCTATTTGAGGTTAATCTATGCAACGCAAAACCTATTTTCATGTAGTATTTTACACCTTTTTATAAGGAGAAAATGTGAATATAGTGTGGCCACTGCATAAGCATCAAATTGGAAGATCTATTGTCAGTAAACCTAGCTTGCAGGCTTGCAGCCCAGGAGACAAAACCAGTAGTGCTATAATAAGAAAATAATGGCCTATCAAACATCTTAACATTGTTTCATGATATCACACGCCGAAATTAATTAAGGTGACTTACGAAATCCCAAGATTAAGAATGTCTTCAACCCAAATCTCACCCTTACCTTCAAACCCACATCTGTTCTGCAGAGATTAACAAATAACAGTGAAAAGATGCTATTAAGAAAACAAGCATCAAGAAGATAGAGATGTCAAAGCGGTGAGTTCAAGATGGATTTTCCATATTTTGCTAATTAGTGTACATTTGAGCTTCCAATAAATACTCCACAAAGAAATGATACAATGTGGGTGGATTAAATAAGCAAGACATCTGATGCATTTAGCAAGATACTTCCAGCTGTTATCTCTGTGGATTCAGTCTGTTATGCCAAAAATTATGTGTCCTGCAGATAAAAGTCGAGCAGATTGAAATACTTGAATGGTAGCATTATGCCAACCACATAGCCTGTTAGGCTTTGTATTGTGCAGATTATAGTCATAATTTTCTTCACCAGCTTTAAAAAAAATTTCAAGCTGTCTAGGACCATTGAACATACAGGATTGAAAGAGGCAGCAATAGCCTCGTCAATGTCATCTTCTGTGAGAATGCCCAACTTCTACAAATTCCAGAAGCTCTTTCCTTGATATGTTCCATTCTTGCTCCCTCTGATTATTAACCACCAGATATGAAACTTCCCATGAAAATGTATACAAAATCAATTATATTTTCTCCAGGTTAAGAAAGGCTAAACAAAGGTTCTGCAATTAAGCACCATACCCCTTTTAATACGTTCCTCTCTACAACTCCCACTCGTAGTCCTTTGGAACTCAATGCTGTGGCAATGAAGATACCTAGTGTACCTCCACAAACTACAACATCAAATTTATCCTCAAATCTTTCAGCAAGTTCAGAATTGCTAAACAGACCAGCAACATCTGAAACTACTTTTTGAGGTTCTTGGACAGCTGCAAACATACAATTTCATATATATCATCATGTTTTCTAATTTACAGCACACAATCAAGAAAACTAACAAGCAAACGCGGGGAGAAGCCAAGGTGATCATAAAACCTGATGACGCAGAGCAGATGGTAGACCACAGCTGGTCCAGTCTTTTTAAGGCATTATATGAATATGCACCACCAGCACCACCAACTTCCCCGCTTACTGAAATGCTTTCCATTATCCTCTACTCAAGATCGAATATTTTTTACATTATCAGCTTCAAGAATTTCATCAGGAACTTAATACAACCATGAATTGTTCTCAATTTATTAAAAAAATAAAAGAAAAGAAAATTTCTGGGCATGTAAAATTCTATCCAATGCATGTACATTTCAGTTCATTAGTACCGGTGACAGAGCAGTATTAGACCAAGAAACAACGTAGAAGAGAGGAAATGGAGAAAAGGGTGTACTTGGGTTCTGGAAGGAATGGCTTGTGATAGCAGGAAAAGCTTCCTTTTTCTTGGAATAGGTGAAGCTCTAATGGGGCTTCCAAAGACTCCATTTTTCATGGGTGATTGATGTAGTTGAAGCAGCAACATTATAATTAAGCAGAGAAAATGGTGACAATTGAATCTTTTTCACTTCCTTCAAGCCACCGGATACAGTGGAGCACTATCTTATTGAACATGCTGTTTTCTATTTTTTTTTCTCTAAGAAAAAAGATTGTGATAAAACCGCGTAGGCCGTAGGACAAAGGATGTAGGAACAGCTTTAGACACGCTATTCCCAAATTTAAAAGTTGGAAAATTTGGATGTTTAGCCCTTAATGTTTTGTCAATCTTTTAATTTCCCCTCAATGTTTCAAAAGTTTCAAGCAAACGACTAAAGCTAATGGACTATAACCAATCGATGGAAGGAACAAGATCATACCGAAGTGTAAGCCCAAATTATCATTTGGATTCCAGGTTACTAAACTAATGTATAAAAATCAAATTTTGATTGGCGTGATATTTGTGTGACATGTGAATGTGTGTTGATTTAGATATATAATTATTTGTAAATGTGTATTAATTTACATTTAGATCCAAATACTAATTAGTGAGAGAAAAAAATGGGAACATGCTTTCAGCCTTAATTGAACGGACCATATCTTGTGGTGTTGTTTTATCTAAATCAACTACAAGTCAAATTTTTCTAATCATTATCTCTAAATGAATGAGAAAATAAAATTTATAACGAGGCAAAATATCTTATAGTAGCGTCATAATTTTAAGTCAATTACAACTTAAGTTTATGTAATCATTATCTTTGAAAGAAAGAGAAAAGAATAAAATTTCTATAATCATGGTGCCCCATTTTGTATTTGTTCAACATTGTTTAACAATAAAGTAATATGAAGAAGTTAAAATCAACTTATCATTTTATAGTATCGACATACAAGTAATATGTAATAAGATACAAAAATTTCTTTACTCTTTGTTTTGGTAAATCTATGTGCTAAATAGCCATATACACATTTGTTATACTTGATAGTAATATTCGTCACATTCTAAATAGATAATTCAAAACTGAACTCAATCTAAATGGAGTTTGATTAAGTATATTTTTTCCAAAAATAATCTTTTTAATCAAGTATAAACTATTACATAAACATACTATTAAACCAGCTGAATAGTACAATAACAGTAAAATCTTCCCATAATTTGTAGAAAGACTCAGAACCTGTCCAAGAACCTGTAATTAGACTTCTTCCAAACTACACTTCAAAATGCTCGAAAATGCAAAATAATTGGTGGGGCAGCACAGCATTTTGCTGTCTTATGGGGATCATAATTCAAATAAAACTTTTTTGTATCTTATATTTCCTCATACACCTCTTGTAAGGTGCATTTTTTCTGGATAACATGATGACAGACACAGGCAGAGACAATTGATAAACCCCTCCAGCTCCCTGGTCTCTACCAAGAAAGGGTTTAAGAATTAAGACCCCTTTTGGTCAATCTTCGAGAGAAAGTTCAATTCAATCGTCCAGTTTCATCAGAAATCAAGAAAAAGGTGAACCCAATTCTTCTCAGACGTTTGCTTATTCCTTGCTGTTGATTGCCAATAATTTCTTGTTTGTTAGCTTGTTGAATTTGACCCTTTTCATTTCTTTACTTTCCTCTGTTGAGTTGAGAAAATGAAAAATAGAAAAAATAAAGTATTTTCAAGATTAGTTAATCTGGGGATGAATTTGAGGTTGGATATTATGCATTTGGCAGAAAGGGTAAGGGTATTCTCATAAGGAGTTATTCTTGGTCTAATTAGATTACTTGGTTGAGAGGATGGATGGTAGGATGGGACACCAGAATTTCTTTCCCAGCAAACTCACACACACACACACTTCATAGATGTTGAAAAAGTTTATTTTTCCTGGCTTTGCACCCCTCCTCCTGTTACTTATCCTCTTGAACTGATAGCCTTTTTTATGCCTTTACCTTTGCTGTACCTGTGGAATCAGCATGAAATATTTTATTTGAGAATTGAGTGATCCTACTTTCGTATTTGTCTTGTTGTTTTTGGAGTTGATATAAGAAAGTATAAATTATTATGAAAAAAAACAAAAAGAAGAAGGAAAATGAAGAATTTGGATATACATTTCTCAAGATATTGTAATATGGAAGAAATTTTTCTCATCAAATTGGTTTAATTATTAATAATTAAACAAAACATGATTACCCACTTGAGGGGAACAAAATGTAACAATTAGTTGTAGGTTGGGATCAGGGCATTTAATTATTAGTCTTGAAGTTGAAGCCTGCTGATTTGGAGAATGAAATAGGTGAAGCCAACGGAAGAGAAATCATTGGAAGGGAATGGCAACTAAAGCTGCTGAGGGAGAGAGAGATTTTAGAGCACATTAATCCTTGTTACATATTAAATCGATCGATCCAATGACCCTGAAGTAAAAAACCAAGCCAAAGACGAAGTGGCATACAAACTACCCGAGTGTAATAAAGTGTACAAGAAAAAAAAATTTACTGTTAAAAGTGGTGGTGAGCAGCAATTTTGCTATATTGGTAGCTGAGAAGGAAGTCAGCTATGTGCCATAGTGATGTGAATCTTGGGTAGCTAATCCTAGCCTTATCCACTAATCAGATATCAGACAAAACGTATCAGAACCAAATTCATTCTGCTATAGATTCTCGACATGGATACATACCTAATACATGCTAATTCATAACTCTTCCCTGTCATGGAAGATGTGTCACTAAGTGTGTAGGTTAGTTTACAATAATGTAAAGTTTTGACTGCAAATTCACGCAGACTTTCCTGGAGAATGAACTCCAGAAAAAGAAGAAGCAGTAAAAAGTTTCCATAGTAGATCGAATCTTTTTTGGATAAATTTCTTTTATTGGAAGGATAATGTTACTCTTTCTAGCTCCTACAATTTTACCTCCTCTGGGAAACTAGGAATGAAGTAACCCTCTAAATTCATTTGTGGGTATTTTCTACTATGTTTGTTCTATAGCAGATGATAGTAGACATGTACAATGCTGGTTGTAAACAAAGTAAGATATGAAAAGGCTAATTGGGGTTAATGTGTGGAGTGGCCCAGTGGTGTTCCAATTCAGCATACATTCTTTGTTGTAGTGAATAGTTCTCACTGATTTTTTCACATTGATGCAGGGGGTGTTCCTGATATCTTGTATTTTGATTTCTATTACATTAAATTGTTTGACTCATTTACCTAAATACTTTTAAACTGTTAATGAAGACCTTTCCTGGACCTTATTTCTGTGAATATCATTATAAATATCAATCCAAAATCATCCTCCCCACCGGTGGCAGATCCCTTTTCCCAGTTCTTTTGCTTCCTTTGATGCAAAGAAGTTATCTGCTAGGATTTCCTTTTGACAGTACTGCATATTGTCTACGCATTGATGTAGATTTCAACTCGCACCATGTTGTTCCCGAAGCAATTTTGATCAAGAAAGCTTTTGGATGTATTTGTCATTATGAGTAGTTGTGCTCAATATTTCCTCCGGATAAAATTGATTGGTTGCTCCAAAGATTCATAGAACATCCAAGCAACCATTATACATGTTTGGATAGTGAATTTATTTTCAGCAAGCTGGCATCATGTGCTGGCAGCAAGCTTGGAGGACGCATATGTTATTTGTTTGAGTAAACTGCAAACTCTGTAAAACTAAAATATTATCTCCATTGCAGATTTGCAGGCAAATTCAACCGTCTCGTGCTAGCAATCGTTGAGGGTTGAACATGGCCACAGTAACTATGACTCCTTCATGGAGTTTCCTTCTCCATGAAAAGTAGCAGCAGAGAGCATAAAAACTCAGGTAGTTGTTCTAGGCCATGTCAAAGTATTAAAGCCATGAGAATAGAGAAACCACTGGAGGAACTATACAATGTAAGGGTAGAAAGGAATTTGTCAAAGGAGCGATTAGCAGAGCTTGGTGTCTCAAAATGGTCAGTGTGGAAGACAGGCAAATGCAAGCTTCCTTGGGACTGGCATGTCGATCAGTTGGTTTATATCGAAGAAGGGGAGGTAAGGGTAGTGCCTGAAGGAAGCGAACGCTTTATGCGGTTCGTGGCTGGTGACCTTGTTCGTTACCCAAAATGGTTTGAAGCAGATCTGTGGTTTAATGATTTCTACCAAGAACGCTACAAGTTTCGAGCATATGGAGATGACTAGCAATGATGCATCAAATGCCAAGGATTACTGTATCAAAGTTACTGCTAGGCTATAAATTCAACCACAACGACTTTGAACAGTTTGATTTTGAGTGTAACGGTAGCCCACGGAAAGTGAAACAAAAAATTGAAGGTGTAAAAGCACTTTCTCCACTTGAGTTTTGATTGTAGCAGGGATGAGTTTTTGGTTTGAGTTTACCACATTTACTATAGCTTACGGAGTTTCTTTTCTGAAGTTCCATACTATGCCTGTTTTCAACATGTTTGGTCAGTGCAGACTAGGATATTAATCGTGAACAATGACCACGAAAATACTTTGGTGAACCAAAGGAATACACACTTCAGCCCCTTTGAATGATCAAAATGAAAAGCATTCGACAAGTCAGAAATATATTATGAAAAAACAAACATAACCCTGAATGATTTAGGAGGAGACCTTTTTAATCCTTTGTTACCTGAAAAAAGAAGTCTAGAATTCCAATTTCCATATCGTTAGTTATGCTCCTTTTTTTGACATATTTGAGGATCAAGTCACTTGAAAACACCCACAAGCATTGTCATTTTGTATTCCAATACATTTTGATTGTTGTAGTCTGTTTCATAAAAATCTTATCAAGACTTTTTCATATGGGGGAGAAAAAGTTTCACAGTTTCAACGACAAATAAAATGTCCTTCAAGAGTTCTTTTGTCCATGTATGCGTAATGATGCTTCTATGCCACAACCAATTGTTTTATGGCTCCAATGGATGGTTGTTTCTAAGGTACTTCCAGAGAAACTTTTATTACAATACCATTATAGGTAATCTTTTCAAAATAAGTTTCTTAAAAACAATGCGAAACAAACGGAACCAATGATATTTACTCGATTGATCGTGATGATCATGAACTTTGAATTACATTGGCTGAGTTGCATCTTAGATTTTTTTTTTTTTTTTGGGGCTGCAACGTGCAAGGGATAAAAAGATATGTAAATGATTTATTTTGGGCTTTTTTGTCATTTCACAACAAAATTGCCATTTGTTAGATATTTCATGTTAAAGGATTTTTTAAGGGAGGTTAGGTGGGTAAAGTGGTTGTGGATTTAGAGTATTCTCCTCGCCTTTCGATTGCCGATGAGCGTCTCTTGTTGATCATTGCCTTTCATGTAGTTCGGAAAGTCCGAGTTAACAATTCGGATGCAACATGACAAGATTGATAGGACAAAGATTACCTGATGTGATTTCTGGCAGGCCTATCTCACATTTACCGCCTTACGGTGGTAAGCCGGTTCAAGTAGACGGCTTAAATACCAATGAACCATGCTGTTTTACCTTTATAAATACCTTCTCATTCTATTGTCTGAAGGTAATCAAATCTTTCCAAAACCCACTAACTACTCATTCATGAACTTATCATTCAACACTTCAGTTGCTAACTTAGGCATCAGAGTTACACCGAGATAAAACTCCACATTTTAAACCCCGTTCTTTGTTGCTGGCAAGTCGACCTTACCGAGGCATTTGCACTAGGTCGGGAAAGTCGGATCCGTGCCCGCACAGTGTAACTTACCGAATTAATAACCAAGGACAACTTTTCCTAATACGCATCCAATCAAATGCTTGACTTCCTAGCAACAGATGGCAAATCAAGGAATAACATATTGAATGGTGACTACAAAGCAAAACCATAGTTGCCCGACGAAGCCAAGGTTTTCCAGATGACAGGTTGAGGACAGTGGCCTGCACTTGTCCAACAATATGAAACTTCCTAAGATGCAGCCCTGACGAGAAGACAGACAAAAAAGCTGGTTTCCTTGAGGCTTAGTAATCAATTGTATGGAATCACAGATTTGGTACCTCTTGAAACAAAAGGAAGATTCTGACTCCCAGGAGACCGCTGGTAATTTATACAAAATATTAGTGGCTATCATCCAAAATCACAATCCACCCAAATGGCAGGGGTTGCCTGAAGACTCGATGATAATTCTTTCAAACAAAAATGAGGAACTGGTACAATTTAGTTGAGAAGCTTTATTGCATGGTTTTGCGGATATTTTCCCAAGAAGTTCACAAACAAGGAGGCCAGCACACGCTTCCTGAATTTTCATGGCGAAAAGACGAGATAGGTCACTTTATCAGCATACATCATAGAATTAAATAATTCCAGTTGACAGTGATGGAAAACTTAAGCAAAACTAAGTTAGATGTGATGATTATGATCAGGTAGAGATCTTATGAGCCACTACCCTGATAGTCAATATGATACATGCCTCATTGGTGAACCCACAAAAAAAAAAAGAGCCAAATTCCTGCAGATATTTTACTGAGTGAAGGAGAATTCTACCCAGAAAAAGGGGGAAAAAGGTATTTACAGAAACTCCCAGCCTCTTAGTCTATCATTCACATGCACAGAAAACATCACATGGGACTAAAGGATCCTAATCTTTTGAACTGTCCATCTTTCAATATCTGTCAGCGAACAAGCTGATGACAATTATTTGCATCAGCGCTAATATCTAACTTGACAATTCACGATTAGACAGTGCTGGCAGCAGTAACTGGAGAGGAAGCAATCCTAGAGACATTCACAGCGTCTTCCCTCACAGCCTTGGACATGGCAAGATCTTCTAGTTGCTTCCACGTGAACGCCTGCTTCTCATGAGCCACCGCAGCCTTGATTTCATCTTCTTGTACTCTCACCATACACTCCTCATAGAATTTTTTGTCAGCATCAAAAAACATTTTCTTTACTTTGAACGTGAGATTCTGAACCGACTGATGCCAGTGGATATGGCTGTTTCTTTCCAGATATGGCAAAATAATAGGCATTGTCACGAGGCGGTTCTGAATGATCAGATTTCTTACATGATCATTGTTCCACAGCAACAAAGCACGTTCAGCTACCTGAAAGTTCCAAAGGGAAAGGATCATATGCATCTCATGAAAACATCATGCGGACATTTAAGGCACCCTGCAATTTAATATCTCTAGACAGTCAACTCTATATAGGTAAAAAATGAAACACATCATCACAAGAACAGTGCTAGTCATACATTCTGTTGAAGACCACAAACTATTCTGCCTGAACAGCAATGAAAACAGAACAAATGCACCAAGACAAGTTTGGTCTTCAAGCATAGATGATATTCAGAAGTGGCATATACTACACGAGACACAATAATTGTACATCATAGTTTAAGATCACGAACTCTTGTCCACGAGCAGCATCAGAAGAAAGGAAAACATGCAATATGAAGAAGGTAAGTAGCATATGCTAAACAGTTGTTAAAGAAATAAACTGCAAAACAACATTATAAGCCAATGACAGCAGGAACTATGAACAGGAGTTCCGTCCAAACATCATAACCAACAAGGTACAGAAACCAACTTGACCTCCAAGAGATCTAATGTAGATGAGAGAAAATAGATCCCCTTAAAGCTTAAAAGAAACATCACGTACAGCTCTTCGAGCCCATTAAACAACCTGCCTCCTATGAAAAGGCAAGGGATCAAAATGGTGGCTGCACTCCAAAACCTGGAAGGAAGAGATGGGGCATAATGATCTGACTTCACATGAAGTAGCATTCTTCTTTTCATTGCACAATTTAAGAATATGTAGGTTGAAGCCTTTTTCTTTCACTATCCCTTTTATCTCTTTAGGTCTTTTCAATTTTACTTTTCCCCTTCCCCTCGGACCAAATGCAAGCAAAAGACTTTTCATCTTATAATTATCTCAGAGTATGAAACCAAAATTGGTCTAAAGATAGATTAGATTGCTTTAGTACTGACTTTGTCCAAAACTGCCAATACTATATATAAGCAGTTAGAAGGGTTTATCAATACTTTTATCATGTTAATCCATCTTTAACGTACTTTATCACATATAACAAACACAAAGTCAAAAGCATTTATGAATTTATCTCTTCTACAATATCAATAAAAATGTAGAACAATTAAAGAGATCAGATTGTCAATCCGTGTATACATAATACAAGGGGAGGGAGAAGATCCCCATAAACTAAAATTAGAGCAAATCTATCAAGAAATCAGATGAAAGTTGAACTAATGTAAGCAAATAAAACATTAATAGGAAATAGAATGAGGAAGTCACTAGGTAGAGGAAAACATTTCACAGAAGAAAACCAGCTATAGGTTGGTCAAAAGTTACTGCAGATTTTGAAAAGATACAACAACAACAAAAAATTGACAAAAGTGCATCTGCATTACCTGGAAATGTGAACTATTGACACACCGAGCAATCTGATGGAACAAGGGGACCATGAAACGCCGAAATTCTGTATTATGGGTGGCTTCCAGAGCTGCCTCCAATTCACCAAGGAACATTACCTCCTTAACAGAATTAGTAATTGGCCAATACTTCAGAAGACCTCGAATTACAGTGTCCGCTAGCTTGAAGTCCTTCTCCAAAAACTGCATGATGCAATGAGAGAGTTGCTGATGATACATTGAGAGACACTTTGGTTTGTGAAGGGGAATCAACACATGGACAAGGAAAAGCTTGTGCTCTTCCTTTAAAGGAAAATCAAACCCATTGATTATACTGCCCAAGATCTCCAGCAACTCTGCAATTCCATTGTGCTTCTCTGTCTCAAAAATGAACTGGTACAAGATGTTATCTATTGCTTTTCTGATAAATGGCCTATGCATTACGAACTTTACATATATCCTATGAAGAATATTCTTCAAATACTCTCTCTCTCTCTTATCCTCTGAATCAAACAATTCCAACAGTCTTAACGCAAATGAATGGTCAATGTATCTTTTAGCCACTTTTGGATCCATTTCTGAGGAGGACAAAAGTCTTAGCAGAAACTCATACACAATTTGCAGATGAGGCCACGAAGGGTCCACTATTGGCTCATCCTCTTCCATATCATACATATTAACAGGTAGCCTTTTCATGTCCTGACAAGAAACTGGCAATGTTCTGAACAAATTAGCAGACACCATCTTGAAAACTTCCTGCATTATAACCTCATCAAACCTCAAATTTGCAATGGTCACAAATTCAACCAACTCAACCAAAGTTTGTTTCTTGATGTCCTTCTCTTTCAAATCCTTCATGGGGTCGTTAAAATCAAGTACCACGCAACATAAATTCAACTTCTTAATGAAAAGACCCACTTTTTCTGAACTTGGAACTTCCCCAAACCTTGGCAAAGAATCACTATCCAGCCTTCCAACAGGGCCTACTTTTGTGCCCATTTTAGAACCAAATTTCTTCAAGTTCATAAGATCAGCATTTCCATGACTATAGCTACAAGGATTGAAACCATAGAACCCACCAGAACGCATAACAGAATTGGATTTCCCAACGGAATTATAGCTGTTATTAACATTCATCCCAAAATCTGATTTAACTGATGAGAAGCCATTAAAGTGTTCGCCATCTTTGTTCTTATTGGAATCTTTATCCTTATTGGACGATGATTTTTTTAAAAACTTGCCAATTATCTTCTTCATCATATTTATCTACAAAATCCTAATATCAAACACTATAAAAAATCAATCAAAAAACAGGCAAAAATCTGAAATCATCAAGAATCGACAAACCCAAAAAGAAAAGTTTTACCTTTTGAACAATGAATCTGAGGTATGAATTGAAGATTTAATTGATGAGATTCAATCTAACACCCAAGAAATTTGATCAAAAATCAATTCAATGTAGGGAGTAACAAATGGGGTAAACAGAAAATTCCTGATGAACTGAAGAAATTTAGTGTATGAGAGGATTAATAAGGAAACCCTAGAGTATAGAGCGTTCGAAGAGGGATTTTCGCGGTGGATTTTGATCGGAAAAAAACCCTAATTTTGAAATATTTCAGTCTGATGGATTTAGGAGGGAAGAAATAGGTAAGCGCAGATAATTATGCGAACTGCCTTCAATTTTGCCATAATTATAAAGATTTCCCTTAAAAGTTTCCTTAATTACACGGGCCTACCATAGTGTACTATTTTTAGGCTTAGGTCTAATTTTGTACGTGGCTGAATATTGGATGGATAGCGCTTAGTTTTCCTTTTCTTCTTCTTCTTCTTCTTTTTTTTTTGTTCTTTTTGGGGTTCAAACTTCAAATCAGATTAATAAGAAGAACTATGTAATGCATGAGGATTGTCTACATTTAGAACATTTTGAATATATATTATTGATTGAATTAAGATTATGCTTCAGAAAGGGTGTATGTAACTTAAAAGGAATTGGAGAAAAGCCCCAACAAAGCAGGAGAGATGTGTTTTTGGAATCTTCGATGAACAGAGGGGGGAAAATTGTAGAAAACAAGATTAGGAAAACAATTGGACAACGTAAGAGCAATTTCTTATGCATCCTCTTGTAATTGTTTCATTCCTAGACGCTTTAACTCATCTTGCAAATTTCTTATGCATGATCTTGTAAATTGTTTTCATTCCTTAGACGCTTAATTATTGGAGACACTTAACTCACCTTGTAAAGCCTTTTTTTTCAGTCTTTTTGACAAAGGAGGGTTGAAATTTACGAAACAAAGAAGGGGAAGAGAGAAATTGAATCTAAAACAACTAATTTTTGCAGTCTCAACCTTAGATGTTCAACTCATAAACGCTTTTGAAATGATAAAAATCATATCTATACATGTAGCAAAGATTTAAAATCATTTTGTTAATTGAGATTCATAGTGAATATAAAGAGACATGATTAGTTCGTAACGAAAAGCGATTGTTTTTTTTTTATTCAAGAGTCAATAGTATCGAAATAACTCAATCAATAGAAAGAAGCTAAAACCGTGCCTACGATTGTGAAATCTAACCCATAACTGTGTGATCAATACAACAAATTATAAGTCGTTCAAATTACAGAAAAGAAAAAAAATACTTAGCAAACTAGATTTTATTGGATCTTACATTTATATTACGCAGTACAAAGGGTTAATAGTATACCAATCTACCCAATTAACTTGCAACTATTAGTCAATTGGTCAGAATTATTAGCACAGCCCTGACCAATTTTTCCCCCCCAATGCATATAACTCCTCTCCTCGGTGTACTTGGAAATCCAGAAACATGCTCCCATGCATATTTAAAATCTCAATGATTTATGGTTTTTTTGAAATTTATCACTTGATAGGGGCCCTAACCCTAACTAGTGTTTACGTAAAAAAAAAATTTTTTCTTGTTTCTAATGTGTATTGTGATAAATTTTTCTTTAGGAAAATGATGTGCTTTGGTTTTCTTAATCGTTTGACCTTTCAATTCATAGATCAAGCAATGAGGCTACTTGATCTTGGGACTCAAATATGTGTGTGTATGTGTGTGAGTATGTATGTATGTATATACACACATACAAACATAGAGATGCTTGAAGTAAGCTAATATTGTTTTAGGTTGTTTTACAACTCATAGTTGGTATTAATCGGAAAGCTTGAACGCTTTGTGTTAATATATCAATTAAACTTGTCAAATACGAGCCATTTTGGGTTATATTTGAGTTTAAATCTGTAATATTGATCCTTTTTTTTTATAGAAAAGATCATTTCATTCGAATAAATCTACACTAATAGCAGAAAATACATCAAACAAGCATGACACGGATACATATAGATCTAAAATCAATAGATATAACAGATCTAAAAAAATAATACAAATAAAGATAAAATTAATATTCCTATATATCTTCCATCCAATATTGATCCATTTTAAAAGGTAAATTCCGAACGTCTTTTAAATTATATTGACACTTAAATCTAAAATGGGTGACCCATTTTGGCAGGTAAGTCCAAATCCGTAACCCAAATTATAGGAGTCAAGCAACTTGGACCCAAGTTGCCTGGAGCTGTTAAGTGACCAAACTAATAAACTGGAATATTTTCTAGTTTAAGTTTAACATAATTCCTCGTTATATCGTGTTTTTTTTTCTCTTTTATGTTCAACTATAGCCAGCAATTTAGCTATTATTAAGTAGTTACAAAACCCTTTAAATATAGTATGTTAATTAATTGATGTTTAAGTAATCATAAACCTAAAGAGCGGCTTTGAGTAGAGACATGTTGTTATTGGTACTCTACACCAGAGGTGTCAAAATAAGTGATTCAGACGAGTTTGAACAAATCATAATTAGGTAATGAGTATAATTGAATCAATACAATTTATCCATTTAAATAAATGGATATAAATAGGTATCCATTTAATAAATGAATATTAATAAATCTAACTATCCATTTACGAGTCACTTAAAATTCTACTTTTTTTTTTACATATTATTTGACAATTAATAACGGTATTTATTATTATTAGATAGATAAAACATTCAAATTTGTTTGTTTAACACTCACTAAAAGTTAAATTTAAATATTTAATTATTTTTAAATGAGTATAAATCAGTGAATTGAATGAATCCACTACCTACCAATTAAATAAATTCAATCAAATACCCATTTAGACTCATTCAAAATTGATGGGCTAATTTAAATAGATTATTAATGAACGAATTTGAATGAGCCAACATAATTGAATCGTATTTCACACCTCTACCCTATACCATAGTTGTCCAGGACGGTTATTCTAAGCCTGTGTACAAATTTAATCTTTTTATCACTTGCAACAACGACTCCAGGCAAATTTTGCTGTTGCCTATGATTCGGACTCTATAATATCTGCCTCTTCCTCATTGCATCTTGTTATTAAAGAAATTATGCGGGCCAAGGATGCTCGGTACAGCATATATAGAGTAGCATTACAACACATCAAAACTTTGCAAGGTGAGACATCAGATACTTTAACAATTTTCTAACCATGACATATTTCATGTGATTCTCTGCAATTTAACAAAGATAACTTCAGAAATTTCTACCTGGATGAATTAAGCTATACTCGTGCATATCAGAAATCAACAGTCATTTCTTACTCATGTTCATACAGTTATTTACAGGTCGACGTTTTTGCAGTGAATAAAGAAATGTCTGGTCTTTTTGCAAGCACAGTGAGTTTGTTTGAATAGGAGTTTATTTGAATGATTTATTTGAGATAATTACTGTAATACTTTTCGTAATGTGATGTATGCGAGATAAAAAAGTAATTGTAAAGATAAAAGGATGATTGAAATTTGTGAAGCAAATTATTTTATCTCAAATCATCTCAATCCAAACACACTCACACTGTACAATTCAACAACACAACAACAAACTCTGGAGCTAAACGCGAAAATGAGCCTCTCCCCGCAGTTCAACAAGATCAACCTGTCATCTCTTTCTGCGCTTAGGCTCCACTTAGCAATCAAATACAGGAACAAAGTCAGATGGATCCAAGTGAATTTAAAGACAATAGAAACAGAGAATAGATATCATAAGCAACAGTTCACAAACATACAAGCTTCTTAAGGAAGGGTATCACAAGAATGTTACAAGAAAAGAAGCCAATGCAGAGGCTAGAGGACATTTTTTACACCTTGCAAATACACAATAGAAGTGGCTTACGACCTCAAACTTTCATGTTGAAAAAACGTTCAACTTTCCCTAGCAACTATCACAGACAGAGAATAAACATGGTGCTAAAAGAAAAGAGAACTACATGCCTTTGATCTGTTCCAAAAAGTAATAGGGAGAAGGCATCAGAGACAGGATGTTGTTAGGATAGATAAAAAGAAACTGTGTTTGGGCTCTTAAAAATTAGGCTGTGCTCAGCAAAATATGCTCCTGAAATCAGAGACTACCTTCTGACACCTTTTACCCCAAGACATCCAATCTAAGGCTAAGGCATGAAAGTTTTACTCGATAGCTGCAATGTTCTTAAAATGCTATTCTTTAGCACACGCCGAAAAAAAAGCTATTCTTCAGCTAATAACAGAGTCAATTAAGCTGCATAAGAAAGCATGATATTATCAATATATCTTCATGTTGTGTTCTTTACCAGCCAATTTTCTATACCCGTGTCTGAATCTTTTTTGAAGTGTTCCAACTTTCATGTGACTTGAAGAAAATTGGCAAACTTGACAACTATTTAATCATGCAATGACACAAACTTAGCAAACAAACTTTGCAACAGCAAACTGTTGGTTTGACTGATGAGATTCAAGACATCTATATTAAGCTATTATTATTGTCAGTAACATTGCCATAAATTCTTAACCATATCAGACTTAATCCGATACAAGCATCTTAATCAAGATTAACACAGGGTAATGCATGCTTACCTTCTCAATAGATGGTGAAACAGGAAATGAGTTCAAAGACCTCTTTGCATCATCATCAGACGAACAATCAGAACACAAAAAATGATCCAGCTTCTTTGCTTCTTCAATAGTCATGCCCATGCAAGAAGGGTGGAACCTGCAAGATGAGTGGTGCACACATATGAAGAAAGACGCTTATTATTCATTTTTGTTCTATAGGCTCATACAGTGTAAGATTTACTATAGCATACAAATTAAGTTGAAAAAACAAAATTAGCATGATTCTTTGATCCTTGACTTCTGTTAATCTTTCCTACAATAGATCAGCCAAAGCAACCAAACAGAGCTATCATAACCATCAAGCAGAACCATGAACATACTGTAGCCTGAAGTTTCTCTCACGTAAACACAATTGGAACCGAGTAAATTGCCAAAGTCCAATTTTATAAACAGAAATCAGCCCACAACCAATGCAGCATTGCTGCTTCTAGACTGAATTTTATCTAAATATTCAACTATTATCAAATGAAATCCACTTGAAGTGATAGCAGCCCAAGGGAAGCAGAAGGGGGACCTAAGCAGCTAAAAACTCCAAAATTACAGTGTAAGACAACTATAAACGTTTGCGCTTTAAGCAGATCAAAAATCAAAAGTTCCAGATGTAAAGCCCAATAACTTGAGCTACAGATAACACAACTATAAACACTCAAAAATCCAAAGTTCCAGATGTAAAGCCTGTCAATAAGTTGAGCAACGGTAAGACAACTATAAACATTCCTCCCAGGCCGTATCAACAGGAGGAAGTGCCATACAACCCAGTTATTATATACTCTAGTTACCAAAATTGAAACTCACATCTAATCGAACCAAATCCCCTAAGAGAAACCTTGCATTTGATCTAATGATATTTGATGAACATATCATTAGGTTTCTTTAAACAAAAAGGCTAAATTTTAGAACACAAGCTAAAGTCATTCCATACATAGTCAGATACAATGACTACCAGAGTTGACATATATCATTACTTAGCAGGAAATTCAAAGGAAAAAAAATAAAAGAAAAGGCAAGGTATTTTGAAATCAGATTTCAGGGAAGAAATGAAGAAACCAAAAAAAGGAGAAAATCCTCTGTGTCATTCACTCCAAGAAAAGGAGAAGGGAAGAATGAATCAGTTTGCTCCTCTTTGACATGTTTTAGGAAGGGATGCTAAATCAAGAAACTTCTCTATAATGTCCTATTTGGCATGCATACATTTTGATATGTAGCATCAGAATAACCAACACTGACCATAGCTAGGATAACAGTGTTCTGCTACTCACTGTCAGGTCCTCACTGGAAAAAAAATTAAGATAGCTATAACTGAGACGCAGAGGTGCCATCATATCCTCTTTCATTTTAGAAGTTCAACCCCAGAAACCTGTTCCAATCCTGATCTTCATTCTCGACCAATAGATCAATTCTACCCATCATCAGCACATTAATCCTTTTGCACTAGTTCTTAGCTTCTTGGCTTTGGATCATGCCAACTCACCTATTTCTGTTACATTTCCAAATGCTAATCTATCTTGCAGAACATTAAGCCTTCTGTAGGAAGAGCCAGCATCAATGCCTGCTTCAGCTTTTTTGAGAAAATCTAATACATACTTCAGGAACTGGAACTCTGATTAATTGGCATAGCAAATGCATAGGCCATATATAATCTACATGATATGCTTAGAAATTTCTTCCAGAGAACACAATGACCCAACAAAAGAGAAATGTAATACAAACTATTTCTTCTGATCAAAAGTTTCCTTCCTTGAAGATCCTCATACAACTTAATCCCATTTTGTAAAGAGATAGTGTTTAACAGCCAAGCTTTTGAATAGAAGAGAAGTGTATTTCCTTCACAGAATTCTCCTCCTTTTGGATTTACCATCTTACAACATTAGATCTCACGTTGAAAATGATAAAAGCCATCTCCAAGTACTTCTATAAAACAATTTACACTGCCTTTTCCATTTATAGTGGTTTTCAACAAAATTTGTGCACTTTTCCTTGATATGAGCCACCACTGAGAACATCATCTGTCTCCTCATTCTTCACAATTTAGGGCCACAAGGTTCCAAATTTACATAGCTTTTTATTGAATAAACACTGAGAAGCACAAGAACACATGGAACCAGTAATCCCCCACCAAAAAAGGGAAAAAGCAGCTAAGATGAACAGATATAGGCATGCAATGCATTTCATATGTGCTTAGAGAGATACTTATTCCACATAATCTCTGCAAAATTGAAGATTGGCACACTTCTAGATTCCCCTCCTAAGCCATTTTTGTTGGAAGTCAGGAAGACTATACACTTTACCAGTATTTTAAAAAAAAATTATTCTAAACTAAAGAAAACCAAAACAGAAGGCTTGAAAATAACCAGACAATATAAAAATGACAATACTCTTGGCAAGCCCAAGACAGTCAAGTTGTTTCTTACATCTATCTGAAAGAAATAGTTTCATCCACAAATTTTGATAGCTCAAGGAAGCATGAGTTCCAATATAGCTACAACATAGAATTCTGACATGAGAAATTGTTGGGACAAGTAAGAGATGAATAAAACTGAACACAAACAATAACAGGGAAAAATGAAGATACACAAACATAGACACAAAACCAAATAAAAGAGGAAAACCAGTTGAAGTGGCAGTTGGCAGTTTTGATGCCTAATTAAATTATATTTTTCTCCTTGATTGCCTTAAGGGCAATCAGCTGGCTGAAACACCAAAAACATGATAAAGATATTACATCAAGAGAAGATCAAGTCAGAATATTTAAGCATCTGATGAATCAAACATGCATAATCAAGAACCATAGGAACCGCATAAACACATACAAGTGCAAAGACAAACATTTTCAAAATGTGCATTTCTTGTGATATAATAGTTAATGTCCTCGTTCTTAAATGCCAAATTGCTGAAAGCCCAAAACCTCTTTTAACTTTGTCAGTGGACCGTCAGATACTATTCAAAATTACAATTTAAATTCCAAGGGCCATTGAAGAGTAATGTGATGAACTATCAAACTGTAAAGGCGTAAAATAGTTGAATTTCGTCAACAGGTCAGGCTTCCAAAGTTACTTTTAAACAGTTAATTGTCTTTCCTCAATTAAGGCCAAAGGAAATGGTGTTTTATAATTGGATCTAATTAGGACATTCCAAGAGAAAACATAAACTATGTATTAGTGCAATGAAACTTCTAGTGTACTTTTACATTCACGATTATTCATTCTCTCCCTAATCTTTTTAGTAATAATTTTTTAAATATCCATAATACACTTTGGCGACTAATTATACAGAAAATCTTCCAAATTCTGAACTGGTTTATGAATAATTTGTCACTAAAAGAACCCAACTAACACAACCTAAAGGAACAACATTTCACCAGATTGGTTGACTGCACCTATAAAATTACAACAATTATGACCACAAATGTGTCTTACAATGCATGTTAATTCTTTTTTCATTTCCTTTTTCTCTTTACACTACAGCGATGCTCTGCTTTTTGGCAGCCATAAAGGGCATGTCAAATCTAGTTTAGTTGGTCATGCACCATACTAACTTAGACCACCTGCTTGAAGAATAATGCTAAGAATCTACAGTAAAATGTCAATCTTTTCTTATAAAGATGTGTTTAATGTGCAGTATTTTCTCTAAATTTGCTATAAAACTATAGTCAATACACTTCATTTAGTGATAATTTCCTTATAATACTCTTGAGTGAATGATGGATCAGTCCTTGCACTTTTCTATGACTTGGGTTCTGGTAAACTCAGGAGAAAAATGGCAAGAAATCTTCATTTAGTTTCATATTTTCTGCTCCTTAAATAATTTCCTTCTTGTCAGATTGTACTTTGGTGTCTCTGAACCCCAAATGCCATTTAGTGATCCATTAACACACTGCTACCTGCTATAACTAGTCCTAACTCTGAATGGCCACTGGAAAAGATCGACTATTGGTGGACCTTCAGTCATCATTATAAAGTGTTATGGATACAATTTCTTTTACTCCATTACCTCTGGGTTTCTTTTAGTTTCTTTTTCTTTTGAAGCAAAGATCTTTACTTTTTGTTATCAAAGGACAAAGGATTCTCTTACATGGCTCATTTGGTAAACAAGTTCATGATTTCTATTCTTATATTTACCAAATATAAAATATTCCTTCTCGTAATCCTCTAAGTTACCACAAAAACTAATTGTCCAGAGTGGATAACCACGGATTAACCATCTGCAAAAGTACAGGTGCACGAAACAAATTAAATTTCTAAATTGATTTTAAAGTACCAGATTAAGAACAAGTCTCAATCAGCAGTGCCTAAAATGAGCCATGACCAAAACAAAGAGATAAAGAAACTTATTTCACTTTTACACACTAGTTCAACTTACATGTAAATTAGTAGTTTTAAAACCACATATATAGACTGAATATAAATAATAGTTTTACCAGTCTTTGCACCCTTCACATTGCACCATCAGGTCATCTGGGTTGTAAGGCATCTCACATTTGCAATACCTATCGAAAGAACAAAACACAAAAAAGAAAAAACCATTAAACGCCTTAAGGAACTTAACTTGTGCCATCCATCATACAGACGCGAGACATTAAAACTCACACAGCGACACGATCGGGGGTGAAGCCTCCAGTGGCTGCTTTGTACTCAAACCTACAAAAGTAATCTTCAACACCCACATTCTCGAGCTTGGTGTAATTCTTGAATGAGTGCACAATGCACTTTCCTTCAATGGTGTGAGCGCTCTGCACATCGTAGTGGTCTGAAAGGAAAAGTTCCTTGGCCCCATGGAATTGTCTGCGACCCCCAATAGACTCCTCAGGCCGGTAATACCACCTTACCCGGACTTTCACATTGTTTCGATGGTCTGCCTCAATCTTCTCCACTCGTGCCACATATGGGGGCTTATCTGGATCTGATGGCCTCATCAAGACACAATCTCCAGCTGCAAACATAGCTGGCAAATCACTTTCTACTGACAGAAAAGTCATGATCTCATATAAATGCACAAGTACAAACAGTTAGATTCTGGTCAAAAGAGTCCAAGTCCAAAGCTTACAATGCAAGAAAACGTCTACAAGACTCCGGGCCCCATGACCTGATAAAGGTCACAGTTAACAAAGCCAAAAATGAACCAAACATGTCCACTAATACAACAGACCAAACCTCAGTCTTTACTTAGCACCAAGTCAACCGAAATGCATTGATTTTCAGTACAAA
Source organism: Coffea humblotiana (assembly GCA_023065735.1). Taxonomy (NCBI): domain Eukaryota; kingdom Viridiplantae; phylum Streptophyta; class Magnoliopsida; order Gentianales; family Rubiaceae; genus Coffea; species Coffea humblotiana. Next base: position 17,114,729 of record CM041212.1, on the reverse strand, counting down.
AGCACATTTGTCATAGCCCTCCCCCCCCCCCCCCCCAAAAAAAACAAAAAAAAAAATTCAAAATTCAAACTTTCAAAATCAACAAACATTTCTGCGTGCAATCAAACTCCAAAAATTCAAACCAGCTCAAATGTGCGAAAACAAACCGTGCCGATAAAAACAAGAGCAATGAAACAACCAAAGTAACAGACTTCCACATTTACAGTCTACAACGCATGTTAAAAACTTGATTACTGCAAAATAAAGCCATTAACCTTAAACCCATCAACAAAAAACACAAATATCAACAGGCATTGTAATTTGCACTACACAAAGCCAAAAAAAAACAAAATAACCAAAAATTAGAAAAAAATTACGTCTGACAACTTTGTTGGTGCCCTTAATATAGTAAGAATCCAGGTCCTTCTTCCCAGGTTTAGTCTTCGCCATAACTCTCAGTTTCAGTAGTAGCCCTTTAGCTTTGACTACTCAAAAACCCCTGAAAAATGATAAATTTTTTTTCTGGGAAAATCAGTAAGTGGGAAAACGAAAGGACTGAGAAAAATATGAAAAATGGTTTTTTATGTTAATTTTTGGGTTAAAAGGCTTGGACAATATTGAGAAAAGCCGAAGACTGAGAAGTCTTGCTGGGTTTATGGGAAATAGAGCAGTGAAGAGGAAAGCAGAAACCCTAGTTGCTGGAAAATAGGGGGAAACGGAGAGAGAGAAAGAGATAGAAGGCGGAGGAGAGGGGTCGGAAGAAATGAGACTTGGTCGGGTGGGTGCTTGGATAGGAGTTGATACTGTGGTACCTCCCTAGACTTTCTAGCTAGTCTTTTTCTAAGCCTTTTTGCTAGGGGTAAAGTTAGGTTGGGCACGAACAAGGTATCCGTCTCGTACTCTCATGTATCTCTCATGTATCGTTTGGCTGATTCAATTCATACCTTGTAGGTTAATTATTTTTTTATTTTTATCCGTCCCAAATATCAGAGGTATCCGGTTATATGATCGGATCAATGGATATTCGCCCCACTTCACTTATTAATTAATTTTTTTTAAAAATAATTTATGCACTAATTTAAATTTGTATTTACATATTCAATATTTAACAAAGATTTTTTTTTCAAAAAAAATCTTCCACCAAGAAATAATCATGCAAAGAGAATACAAAAAAAATTAAAAAAATTAAAAGAATTCAAAATCAATAAAAATTTGAAATAAGTAACACCTTTTTTAAAATATACTAGACCCTCTTTTGACTCGATCAAATAATACGAATCGAGTATCCTACTTTTTGGATCAGATCAAATTAGACATAGTGGATTTTCGGTTTTGTGGGTAATTTTGCCCACTCCTAGGTAAAAGTGTGTGTTAATGAACTCCATTAACCACTTGGAATTAAAGAATTAAGGTGCTATTTGGATTGCTATTTTTTGAAATTTTTATAGAAAAATATACTGTAGCAATTTAATGTATGTGAGATAGAAAAGTGAATGAAAAATGTGTTTATAGAACATTTAAAAATTTTTGTTAGAAAACTACAATCCAAACTACTTCGTCTATTGAGTTTGTTTCATGATTCACTTAATTTGTACACACTCATTTTTAGCCAGAATTATATCTCTTAATTTATTGAAAAAAAAAATCTTTTTTCCCTCATACTTCTACATATTCTTACAGACATATACATATCCTCCCTTAAAAAGTATACATATTCAAAATCTATAAATAGTTAGAGTGCATTTGATGAAATTGAAATTTGGAATCTGAAATCTAAAGTTTGAATTTGTTACGTTATTGAATTATTAAGTACTAAATTTGATACATTTGAGTGTATATCATTTAAGTAATAAGTGAATAACTTATCACTTATTTTTTGAAACAAATTTTGCCTAAGAAATTCAGTGTCATTTAATTAATTTAGATGTTTTATTTTTTGTCATCAAATATGTCTAAATATGTTAAGATTTGAATCCATTAAATTTAAATGCTGAATTGAGTTATCAAACAGGGCTTTACACATATGCACATATTTTTCTTTTATACTACACATTTTAAAATATAATCTCTCCATCAAACATATAGATTTGCATTTTTCTTTTGTCAGGTATAGGCATTTTACACATAAAACACATTCTCTTTCTCACACACACAAATACACTTTCCATATTAGCATATAGTTTATTAGTATTAAAAAGTACTACTTAAAAAATAAATATAATATAAATATAAACATATTATTACTTAAACTATTATACATATGGACTCAAATATTTCAAATCACTTATACATTCACTGATTATCAAACCAATTTAGCTATATGGTTCAGCAAATTAAAACTTTAACAATTAAGTTTCCATATTCAGATACTATATCAACTTTTAATTTTTTATTTTATCAAACATACTCTAATATTAATCAAAATGTTTCTTCTTTCCAAAAACAAATTACTTACAATCACATAGCAAAAAGTTTTTTTGTTATTTTTTCAATTTTTTTCATTTTTTTAAGAAAATGTGAACATATATTTAGTAAAGTTGACATTTGGTGTTCAATTTTATGTTCATTTAAGTTGTTGGAATTCGGTACTTTGATCGTACCTTATTGTTTTAGAATTCAAATTTACAAATCAATTGCAATTCTACTTTGATTGTTGAATATTGTTTTTTCATGGAATTTTGTGCTCTAGTCATACCTTATTTCTTTAGAATCCAAATTTACAATTCAACTGCAATTCTACTTAGATTGCTGAATGTTGTCTTTTCAAGATGGAACAATGCTCAATTTTATTTCTCTCATAGCGTTTCTCTACTGCTATATAATTAAACAATGATATATATATATATAGTTCATTGGCCTTTATAATTATCCTATAATAAAACGTAAACAGATTCAATTACCAACTAATTGGTTATGGAAAATCCACATTAGTCATCCTTCACATTTTGGTGATGTTGATTTTTCATCTCATACAAACAAAATGAAGCACTTTGTCACTACAAAAAATTCAAAATGCACCATTCTCCCCCCCCCCCCCCCCCCCCCCCCCCCCCCAACTAAACACTCTTTTATCATATGTTGTCATCAGAGAAAGTCATTATATCACATATTTGATTAGTAAGGGCAACAGGCAACTCAAACAATTTAAACCAAACAACATATAGGGCTTATTCTCTTTAACCTTTCCAAATTATTCTTTTAATTCCTTCATCTTTTAGATGAAAGATTGTTAAAAAAGAAAAACCACATAACTAGATCAACATGTGCCAAATTTGAAGCAAAAGACAACAAATTCACCTCTATCACCACTGTTTTTACTAGTCCCACCACTAACCATCTTGTAGCACTTTATTGGTTACCTCCACCACCCCAATAGTCACTACTTTCTTCTTCCTCCCATGCGATCAAACTATCCCTTTTTTTTTTTTGTTACCAATCACCTATATCTTTCCCCTACCACCTCTAGCACCACCAGCACCACGTTCATCATCTTATAACTCCTATATTTTGCTTCTTTATCATTACAAGTGCTACTCAAATTACTTGAGACCCATGATAAAATATTGTTCCAGTCAGTATTAGCAGTGCTACTGGCTCCTGACTTGCAGCACCTACAGCTACTGTGGCCTGCACTCATGCTGTTTGAGGATCACCAAAATATCAAGAAGATAAAGAATAAAGGATTAAAATGGTGCATTTTAGAATTGTGAGGGGCTAAAATTTACAAGAATAAATAGCGAGACCAATTGGTGTGACCTTTTTGAGTTACCAATTTTTCCATTTAAATTTCATACATGACGTATATGCATCACTTTCTTTGGAAAAAATATGACTAGAAAAGTGTTATGAACCAAAAAGATTCATTTCGAGTCTTTGTGGGACTAAAATGCTCTATTTTTCGTTTGATATACTAAGTTCAACATCCATAAAATACAAGAGATGCTTTATTTGTTCGGTATCTTTCTATTAACTTTAGAGTTAAGATATTGGACATAAAAATTTTGTTGACAAGTAAAAATACAATTTAATTGGTTTGAAATAAGAAAACGACATCTCTACATCTATTAGTGTCGTGAGAGCATCCTTCAGACTAATGATATCAATATTTGCAAGAGGCGGCAACAATTTGGTTGAGGCTTTGTAGGTGCCTTGTTCAACCAAACAAGCAACTCACATCTGGATTATGAGCATACCTATCCAATTGAGCACACCAAACTTTATTTAGCAATATCTGTGCATAATTATAAATAAAAAATACTTTACCATTCTTTTAATGGATTGGCCTGATAAGTTGGAGGATTCAGGAGAAGGCAACTTCCAAGCCTTGTCGTCAAAGATAGAGCTAATAAAAGAACATAAAGTAAGAAGATTTCGTTTGACACTAAAATGAACAAAGAAGTAAAAAAATGTAAGTTAGCAAATAATGTATGTTACAGTTAAATGTTATGACTTTGACCCTCATAGCTCTCATATTTGTCGTTAGCTGCAATTTTTCAAGACTTGGTCATAAGGGAGAGTTTATCATGTAGGCATCTATTGTCCCAAATTGGTTCCTTGTACGGATAACATCAATGTTTGCCTGAAGTCTCTGCCAAAAATAACAACTTTTCCACCAAAAGATATTGTGAGTTTAACAAACCTTATAATAGATCATTTAATGCTTCTATTATTGATCTTTTAGCCATGGAGTCTTGTCCTAGATAATCAGTTTGCACTTTTTGATCATATCAATAAGGCTACTTTGTTTGCTTATTTTACATGCTTTATCCTCTGAGATATCAATGGGGATCTTAAATCTCAAATGAGCAATTCGACCTCCTAGCAATATAGATGTAGTAATACCTGAAATGGTTTGTTGCTAGTGCTAAATACCCTTTAGATCTAACATCAATCAGGAAGGCTCTATAAAGAAATGATTTTCTGGTGCCTCCAAGATCGTGTACAAAGAGGGCACCTTTTTTATTCTCATATATACACTGAGATATCATATCAAATGCATGTTTTTTACCTTTCATTAAACAAGTACATTTAGGTTCTCTTTGCCAACCATTATGCTTCTCTCTGTTGCCAATTCTCTTTTTGGTTCTCAATATCGAAAGATGGGAAATTATTGGAAACGAAATCAAATGAGCTTATAGTTTTTCCCACTGATTCAAGGAAACCATTTATTTGTTGCAAAACTCTTTTCCTAACTTCTTTAGGATTCAAATCTGGACACTTAAGGAAATCCTCTGACATTACAACCTCAAATTTTAATCATAGTTGCCTAGGGTTACAAGGACAAGAATAAATAAAGAGAGTCACAAAATATCTTTTCATTTTTATAAGGCATGTGAAAAAGAGAAACTTCTTGGAGGTTATGCTCTTGGCTGTTATCATCTTCAAGTAGCTCTCGCAGAAGTGCTGCCTCAGGAAAAGTATTTACTCGTACTCTGTTCTAAGTTTTTAATCATCAAAAGACTGTGGAGCATGAACTTTTGATAAAAGGAGTCTATGGTAGTATCTTTCTCCCTCGGATGGATAAGCTGAATTTATTATATCCTCTCATCAGCTAGGCAAACAAAATGGTCTGGATATTTAGCATATGTGCATTTCAGTTCCTATGCTTCTGAATTTGTTCTATTCATATAGAAAAATTCATTAAGTATCATTTTTTTGGTTCTTGGATTTCTAATAATATTGTTCAGATTCTCATTTTTTTTTTGAAGCTAATAGGCTGATAATTTTTTAGACAAAGTTGTAAGTGGATGAATATAGATTTCATCTCGCTTAGTGCAAAATGAAAAAGCCTCCATGCATTCTCAGGTGGTGAGACCCGGCGAGCTGCTTGATATTGCTGAATTTCATCAATCTCTTCATTTGGATTATCAAAGTTCACATGAAATCTGATCCTATTGTGTCCTTTGCAAATTTGTTTATGAATGTATTTAACAGTCCAAATTGTTGAGTAAATCTTGATATTAATATGGCAGTTAAATTTAGCAAGCACATCGGTATTATATGAAATAGGTGTCCCTTAACTTTGACTTTAACACCATTGTTTATTCGCCATAGGCATCTATTGTCTAGGTTGTTTTCTCACAAAAGTTCTTTGGAAATGCCTACAATTGTCTCACTTAGTCATACACACATTCGATGGATTCAAAACACCACATGGGCCATTACATTATGTGTTTTTTAACCATCTTTTAAAGGTGTGGATATTTGACTTTGTCTGGAATCTCAGTACTCACAATTTTGTCAAATTCTTTAAGTTTGAACATTTTGTACTGAAGTTTTAGAATTAACAAGAAGTGTGCATATGGGAAGCTTCTTTTTTGAAACTCTATAACACAAGTATAGGCTGCCAATTCACCAAATCTATATATTTTTTTGAAGAGCTCATTTTTAAACTTCTCAAGTTTAGCATGAAAAACCCTCACAATTAAATCTGGCCGATTCTGTGCTTCTTCTTCTTCAATTAAGTGCTCATTTATTGTCGACTATTTAGAATTACATGTCATGGTAAAAAAAAAACTTGACTAGCCAAATTTTTGGACCAAGGTCATCGCATCTATATACTTTCTTCTCATATTTCTTGGACCTCTAATAAAGCTTACGGATAAAAAATTTTTGACCGATATCTGCTGCCTGTGTTCAACAAATAGCTACAAAGTCTTGTATACCTTGTAAAAACTCTTTTCTTAATCCAAAGAAATTTAGCCTTTGGGATTCAAGTTTAACATATATATCTACTACATAAAGAGTCTACCAAAATGAAGTAAAAAATGATTTTATCATCATCCCTTATCTGTAATTTATAAGCATAGTAGTCTCTAATAGAAACAAAATCTGGATCATTATCTATCCTCGTCATTGCTAATAAAAAAGTTATTCAAAGGATCAGCTAACTTTACTATGCTAAATTGAACTACAAATGGATGTGTAAGATTGGTTGAAGTTACCATCTTGTTCTATCTATAGTGGTATTTCAGTAATAGCAACAAGCATTGGGAAAATCAAATTTTCAACTTTTTATTCTTATCTTTTTACCATTTTGTTCTATTTGTAGTAGTATTTAGCAGTAGCAACGAACATTGGAGAAATCAAATTTTTAACTTTTTTATTCCTTGTCCTTTTCTTGTGGATCTCTTTTCCTTTTTCTGGATTCCTTGGTGCCAACCAAGTTCACCAAAAAAAAAAAAGAAGAGAATATTGTAGTGGATCATAACAGCCATAGTAGTACTCTATACTATAAGAGTGACTATCATAAGTGTGGACCTAAATTTTTATCAGAGATGCTATCTCTAGATGGGGCCAAGATGTGCTTTGCATAACAAAAGAAGTCTAAAATTAAATTTCAAAATTTTTTGCTTGAGATGGTTACTATTATCTTTTTTTTGTTGTCCTTACTGATAATGTAGTTAGAATTTGGTACGTTTGCTACACGTTAAACTGGGCATAGCATGACTATATGGCTGAAGGAGTTGATAACATTTTATCGATTTAACTAACTAATTGCGATTGTAAAAGAGTTGCAATTGGTGGTGGAAGTCAGAATTGAGGCTTTTTAACCTAAAGTGCAACTCGGCAAAAAATTGTTTGAAAATTCAATCTTGATTAGGAGGATAATTTTGTAATAAAAAATAGTTGGGTTCTATTTTGTACATGTAGATCTGGAGGCATGGAAATTCATAATTTTATGTAAATTTGCTATTTATATTATAGAGCTACAGGATAATGTTCTCACTTTTAGACAGGATTTAAATAGATGAATTAACTTCTTCTCTCAAAAAGAAAAAAAAAATGTGCAAGTTTTTATTGATGTTGAAGATTGTGTCAGCTTTTTAGTCGCTTTCTAAACTTTTTCTCTTTATTAAAGTATTGGAAGTACAGCTAAAGCAGTCATTGAAGATTATGATTGTTTTTGGCTAAAGCAGTCATTGAAGATTATGATTGTTTTTGGTTTAGTTACAACTAAAGTTATTAATCTGGCAATGCACTCAAAATGTATTAACTCTATCTTCTTTTGGGTATCATTATAATACTAGTTCAAAAATCTTTACCCAAATCACAATTAATAAGGGGGCTGACTTCATAGATGGAATTTCTCTGTACAACAAATTTTGAGGGAAATGTTATTTATATTCCATATTTTGTCAATTGTATTCTCACCATTTGTTTTATTATATAGTCAAATAAATAAAAACTATATGATAAAAATAATAGTAGAAGTGTGATTAACAAAATGAGAGAGCAATTAACATTTGTCAATTTTAATTATTTTGATACTCAATTTTCTCCTATATTTCTATTCATTATGTGCCAAAATAATTTGATACTATGTGTTTGATTAAACTTGTAGGAGGCTCAGGCTGCGCTTTACGCAGTCGAGGTACCTCCAATTTTATTATAGTTGAGGAAAATTGACAAAGTTTGAAGTTAGGAACCTACCAAATAAGCATGACAAGGTAATTTATTTTTCTTTACTACTACTACATTGTTTAGACAACATCATAACTTCCAGACATCAGTTATTATGTGCACTTTCACATAGATAGATTAAGTTAATAGGACTTCAGTTATTATGCGAACTTCCAAATAGATTAAACCAATAGCAACATTTGCAGGTGTCTTCACAGGCTGACAATACTGTAACAGCGATCATCTTCTTGTTTGAGAAATTATTATTCAAATACCAATATTACGCTCAACTAGTCAATTCCATATATTCTCATTGATTTCTTGGATCTATTGACTATTGTCCACTAATTACTTTTTTTTCTCTCTCTAATTTAATTGACTATTTTACCTTCTTTTTCTCCCTCTTTAATTTATTTATCTATTATTTTCATAACTCACTGATTTAGTTTTGACTTTTTTACCATAATCTTTTCTTATATTATAATTCTTTTGCTTTAAAGAGCTCTTACTTTTTATTTTTAAAGTTGTATTTAAAATTTATTTTTGCAAATACAACGTGATTTAACTTAAACAATTAACAGTTTAAATGAAAATAATCCAAAAATTGTAGATACACTTTTCCTTCAATAGTCATGTGTTGAACTTTTCCTTCAATACTTTTTCCTTCAAACAATGTAGATTAAAATTACTTTAATCTAGATATTAGAAAATATGGACACGTGATGAAGTCAAAATTTATATAATAAGTAGAAAAGTGAAAAATATTGTAAGTTTGTAAGGAAATCAACTGCACACAGGCACAATAAAACAAGTAAATTTCAAAAAAATAAAACATGTTGTATATACCATAGGATTGAGTTCCAATGACATCACAATAGTAATTATACAGCTTTTCGATGGTCTCTAATATAAAATATAAGAATTAAAAATACATAGTTATATAAGCTTGGAATTAAATATGGCCTAATAACCCCTTCTTCGCTTGCTAACAAGCATCAGCTTGTCCACTAAGCAACCGTTGCACCGTAAAGATTTGATGTTTAGCTAAAATTGATGACACTGTCTAAAAGTAGGTAAATAAATAGCACCTATAACATAGAAGGGATAAAAGCAAATTGATTAAAATTTGCAGTGATGTACTGGTTGCCGAAAAAAAATCACTATATGTACTGGAGCAAAAGAAATTATCCTTAGAAAAAAAAAAAAGGTTGCAATAATTACATCCTAATCCAACAAGTTCATCAGCAACCACAAGATCATCAAAAGATGAATGTACCAGTGAGACCTTATCAAAAAGTCCAATCCAAAAGTATAATGAACTTAACAAATCTAAACAATTTCCTAGATGTATGAAGCAATTTTGTCTATGAAGTTGATTCAGAATAATGAAAAACAAATCAACTTAAACAAAAAAAAAGAAAACAAAAACACTACAATAGTGCCATAATAAAATTACTTAAAAAATGAGAACTTGAATCTCACTATAATTGCAACAAAATTGTATCCAAAATTTAATCAAAATTTATAATCACTCCAAAAACTGTGAGTAGAGATTATTTGATAAACAAAACATAATGCAATAAAAGCAAAAAGAAAAGGGAAAAAAAGCGAGAAAAATTTATTGATAGTGATAGAGAAATAGTAATAGCGAAGCGGAGAAGAATATTATCCAAGAGGCATTGAACCACATACTGCAAAGATTTCAAGAAAATGAAAAATATTGTAAAATACGGAATTGGAAGGCGGGAATGGGAGGGGAAGTGAGGGAGAGCAAAATAAAGCTGTTGCTATGTTAATGTGAAAGAGGAAGAAAAAGAATAATTAGTGGACGATAGATCCCAACAAAATCAGTAAAAATATATGAGATTGACTAACTGAATATAATATTGGTATTTGGATAAAAATTGCTGAAACAAGAAGATTATCAATCTAACATATCGCCGGTTATGCTATCATGAAGACTTTAGTTATTATGTGAACTTCCAAATAGATGAAACCAGAAACCAGTAGCAACATTCGCAGTTGTCTTCACACGGATAACCGATTCGATCGGATAATTTACTTATGAGAGTTTTTTGGCTCTCGCCCATTTAACTACTTCTGCTTTTTTCTGCTCATTTCTGCAAGTGTACAAGCTTTCCCTTGGTAAGGTGAAAGTATTTGAATAAAGCAACTATATATTATGATGCAACATAAGTTGAATTCCATGTATACAAAAAAATAATAAAGCAAATGATGTAAAATAGATTTCAGCTTCACAATGTAACTGGTAGAATCTGCCCAATTTAAATTTAAAGTTTTTGGATAACAACTGAGTTTGTTAGTCCAGCTTGTTCAATAGTCTGATCCAAATCAATCAATTATTTCGATGGAAACCCAACCGTTTGAAGTTGGTAAGCCCCGGATCCGCTAGGCCTTGACACTTCAATGAAGCTGCGGATATCTCTTATTATGTGGTGATAGTTAAAACATGATACCTTTCATGTACCATCTGCCAACTTTAGCTGAATCGATGTAGAAGGTAGTGTTTGATCAACTACTAGGCTTGTGGTTAGGGTTGGAGCAGTAATAAGAGAAGAGACAACAACAGTTGGCTCCATGGATGTGATATTGCTGCTGCTATCTAAGGTTCTTCCAACTCCCTGATATGGGAGATGACCCCTGTCTGGTACCTGGAGAATTATTTCAGTTAAAAAGTATAAGAGGGAATCAAGGAAGAGGCAGTGAAAAATCAATGTGAAATCGTAGTAGCAGGTTGAAGACCAACAATGGGAAGATGGAGGAGTAAGCACATATAGTGTAGTTTTCTTCCTTTCTTATGAGATTACCATGGATTGCAGCGCCTTTGTTTGCTGGCTGCAACTCCCTGGGGCACTCAGACCTCCCGATGCTCTGCATTGACATAAACAATTAATAACAAGAAGCAGCAGTCAAGACTGATATTGGCATAATTTGGTCCAGTTCCATGTCTGAGCTTTTATTACAAGATGCAATTAGACTCTGAACTCAACAGAATTGATAATCAAACTGTAGAGAAATGTTAAGAATATTGAACCTTTAGCATTTCGTACACCCAATGAAAATCATTGAGGACTAGTTAAATCAAGTGAAATGGCACACCAAAGGGTCATATTGATAATATGTATATGATGGTGAAAATGACCAAGTTTTCGGAGAGGCTGAAAAAAAAAAAGCCTACAGACTTCCTTTTTACTTCCAACAGTACCTACAAAAAGGATGCATTTGCTGGATCATCTAATCTCAGCAAGGGACCATCATCTATTGTGAAACCATTGCTTCAAAAGATGATATTGTGAGTAACAACTTCAGGCTGCTGAGGAGTAGAAGACAATGTCTCACCAGAAAGTAATCTTGCGGTTCCTGTAAAGCTTCTTGAACTTGAAGATGGCCGAAGGTGCTCAACAGCTCTTTCAACAGCTTCGGCCTGCCTTGCTTGATTGAATATTGCATCAATGTCATTTGCTTTGAACGGATCTTGAACAAGCATTCCACTATACACAGAAAGAATTAGTAAAATATAAAGTAAATAGTTCACTAAGGTTACATTAGCATATTCTATGGCTATTACGGTCCAAATCCTATGTAAATAAAAGGAGCTTTATCTATATCTAAGACAAGAAAATTATCAAGTATCACCATCAACATCAAAACTTCTATAATCTTGCAAAAAACCAGGTAAATAACCATTGTTTTGCACCTAAGAAAACAAATAATCCATATATTCAATTACATCTTAATAACCTGCTTATGGTTTGTCAATTGGTTTCATCTTAGAAAAATCAATTTCTAATGGCTTAAGCCATTTTTAGTGTTTCCCACCCAACCACTTTTGGAAAACAATCAAAACATATCAAATGAAAATTTCATATGTAAATATACCCTCTAATTATGAATGCTTTCAAAGTGTATGCACGTCTATGGTTCTTAACTTCACATCACCTAAAGGTGCATAAGAGATGCTGCAAATACTTCCAAACAATTGCCACAAGAAACACACATTGTTTAGCAAAGCAGAACAAAAACAAAATTCTAATACTTGTTCCCATGATGTGGTGTTCTAGGGAGGCATCTTTATAATGCAAAGAAACAAAAGGTTTTAATTACTTGTAGCCAGGAGTAGCTTCAGATTGAGGTCATTGCCACAACTTATATTTCTATCTTTTGCTCTGCATTCATGGAGAAAAAACAAGAAGTACAAAGATAACCCTTTTCAAAATATTCTTTCTAGTGTTTTCTTGGGGAACTCCAAATTTTATGTAGATACTCCATTACTAATGTTCACCACTTCTAACTAATTCTATGTTTTTTAAGAGTTAAGTGTTCTTCATGTAGAGCAATAAGTATTGCAACCAAAAAATACAAAAATGTTTACCTTCTTATGCAAGATTGAGCCTTATCATACAAAAAAGAGCCCAATTATTCTTTCCTGCCAGAATTCACAAGATGCAAAGCACGCAACATCCTAATGCTCAGACTTCATTTCTTCCTTGTCTGGATGCTACAACTTATCAATTGGCTGCTTAAATTTTGTTCCGTTACTTAAATAACTTGTAAAGAAAGACTACCAAAATGCTCTTGCAATTGTCGCATTGTTGTTACTGTCTATTTATTGTTTATGCATATTAAACTATAATTTACATGAATAAAATGTTGAAGTTGTCACCTATTAGAGTGTCTTCTTGGGTAGTTTCCCAAGCACCAAAAGCTATCTGTTTAGTCATCAATATATTTTTTTCCTTTTCCATTTTTGGGTCAATATAGAGCTTACCAATCCTATATATTTTGGGATCTTCCAGTTTCTATACCCAACACTATCACCATTCTCCAGCAAATTACACATGTTCTAACTATCTTTCATTTTCTAGTTATTTACAAGACAATAGTTCCCTTTCCCCTTAAGAAAAAGCCTCTCCGCCCCACATTCCATCACTTTCTTCTCTCTCCTGTCAGTCACCAAATAGCAAAGACCAAAACATGGACAGGACATTGTATTTAATAGTGTAAATTGGGCCTTTAAGTACTAATACTTTAGTTTCAATCCTGAAGAGCCAAAAAGGCATTCCGGACACAAAACAACACAGCATTCAAATCTTATGATCTAATTCCAAAATCTAAAAAGGACCAAGACAGGTTCCAGCTCATAGAAAAATGTTTGGAACCTACATTTGAGGTCTTCAACAAGATAGGACCGACCAAGCAATGAACCAGCAAAAATCAAAACATTGACATTACCACTCGGTAGAATAAATTGGCTTTTAAGTCTTAAAAGGGATACAATTACTTCAGTTTCAATTTTGAAGTGCCAAAGAGTCTAAAACAGCAATCAAAATGGAAACAAATCCACAATTTTGATCTTTTTATCCTTTTCTAAGATCTAAGGAGGCTATCACAGGTTCCGACTAATTGAAAAATGCTTTAGTTCTTCAACAAGATAGCACCACATGTCATTAGTGCACTTGAGATCTACTCATGCTTAGAAAGGCTGGACGTAAATGATAGGACTACATTAGTCCTTCCATAAGAGCGGAATACATTTCATTAGCGCACTCAGTCTCTACATATGCTTGTCAAAAAATGAATGTAAATGATTCAGACTAAATAATTTATAAATGACAAGGCGTAGCTTTAATCTTCCCACACATTCGTGACAATTGTGCATGCACTTTATCCAACAATTAGTGAAAGCCACTCCATACAACACAAATGTGTTTGGCAATACTGCAAAATCCTTCAACTTCAAATTGCATTTATATATGAATCACTTCCACTCGCCTCCCTATACATTCTTTCAACTACTTCTCTGGAAAAAAAATAAGTCAGCTATAGAACAAGCAAAGAGGGGTTCCCACCATCTTGCTAAAATTGCCACATCTACGGATGGGACTCTTTGACCCTCCCAAATGGCAACTGGTTAAGTTGAATAATGCTACTAAGTCAATGCTATCTGCTATTCCATTCAATCAAGAGACGATGTACTACTAGATTCCAAATTTTCCAATTATCTATAAATAACATCATTCAAAAAATTGCCAAGAGGAGTTGAAGCAATAATTGGCACAAAAAAACAATAAGTTATATCCAAATAATCACCTAAACAACAGACCAATAGCCAAGTTGCTTTTACTTTTCGCTTTCTACCCATTCGTAAGATAGTTAAGGTTTCTTTTTCACTTATAAATCAAATAGAAACCAAACAAACTTGGAAGCCAGATATTAAATAGTGCAAAAGATAAAGATTTTATAACTTAAGGAACAATCACAAAAGGTTTTCAATTAGCAAATGCCAATTGATAAACACAATTTTATATGCTCTGTAGTAAGCTTGTAGGCGGAAACCATATTTAAAAACAATAATGAATCCATTAACTCGGGAAGCACAATATACCAAGCAAATTTGCGAAGTAATCTAAAATCACAAAAATTACAAAATACGAAAGGGGAAATCGAAAGCAAAGTAAAAAAGCAAAAGCACCAAAAAATTACCTTTTTTTCTCCACTGGTGTAATACTCTTGAGGCTCATCAGACTCGTCATCAGACCCATCATCACGTCTCGGCTACTAATTGAGATCAAACAAGCGTCCTAGTCTCACTTCTCCTCTCCGCCCACTAGCTCCGGTACCACCGATGCAGCTTTTTCGAATTCGACAACCTTAGATTATACTGAGAATGGCAAGGAGGTAGAGGAGATAGTGATCGAGAGTGAGAAGGACTCGAAGACTGAGATTGAGACTGTGAAGGAGAGTAGGACTCAGACTGAGTTGGCGATCAAGGTTGCTGAGTATCATTCACGGGAGCAGTGGCGACAACGGTGGAGGGATTGGTGGCTTTGAGATCAAAATTGTGGGATTCTAAGTAAAATTGGGCTTCCGATTTAGAAGCGGCAGTGATTTCACAAAAGGTGCTAATTAGAGAGCTGTGGTTGAGTGTAGCTTCTTCTGCTTCGCCTTCCACTGGTGGCAATGACAGTTGATTTTCCATTATTCACTGGAGATTAAGAGATGGTTTCAGCATCGAGGATCGGGAAAGCGGCGACGAAGATGGAAATTTTGAATTTAGGAATTTGTGTTAGATGAGTTATTTATTTTTCTTTATATATCGGGATCGACCATGTTTGACTAAAATTAGACTACATATCGACGACGTCGCTTACAGGATTTCTTTGTTTTTATGCAACATTTGTTTCGAAAGAATTGCAATTTTAGTCCCAAATATTTAGAACATGAGTGCTTCAAGTTCTTAAAATTCGAAAAAAAAAAAACAAATGTAGTCATACAATATATTAAACGATCATATTATTTAAGACATTGGTGTAATACATGGCAAATTTTCAGGAATTGTTGAGGCAAATATACATATGTTTCATAGTATATTTCTACATAAAATTTGCAGAAAACATTCTATAAAGTATTTATTAGGTACAAATATTAGACTAATTAGTAATATGTTTGGTGATATGAGAATGTAGTCCTAAAATCATTGAAATATATATAAAAGTGCAACAATTTTGAAATAAAAGGGTACCATATGAAGCCTACATTCAAAAAATAAATGATTAATTGCGTTTGCACTGTAACTACTCCCAAATTGCAATTTGCACTCTTAACTTTCAAATTTACTACCTTAAACTATCGTAGTACCCTATAATTAACTAAATTTTAGAAAATTAAAGTAAATTTCATCCTGCTAGTGATTGGTAAAAAGATCCTTTCAACTCCTATTGTTATTTTCTACTTAATATGTATTTTTTTTATCATGAAAGGGGCCAAAATAGTGCATTCTTCCTTCCCCTCCAAAACTCCATTAGATGCATTAAATTATTGTCATTGTGAAATCCAATAGCTTCTTGATCCAATTTTGTCCTTGTGAAATCCAAAGTAATTTCAGTTTTCTTATTTCAAATAATAGTTTATATGCATAAATTGGTTAGTTTTCTCTTAAAAATGTAATACATTACTCGGAAGAACAAAATGGTGACCAACTTAAAATACTCAGGCAATATGTTAAATATTTACAAATATAGTTTTATTATCAGTTGTTTATTTTGTTTAGTGGATTAATCTTTCCTACACTAATAATGACAGTGTATACATTTTCAGCGTTGTATAAATAACAACTATGCAAAATTTGAATTTGAAATTCAACTTTTACACGCGTTATTAATCCAACGGTGATTGTGTAATATACCGTCACTATATATAAGATTTAATTACCAAATAATATCGCTATCAACACACAATTGTAAAGAACCTCTGCATAGTCAAATATTAAGCTTGTTAATGTCTTTTATTGATCTATTTATCCAAGTTGTTTGAGCTACTTTATAAAGGGCCTCAATCATAATACCATGACGGACCGCAACATTGACATAAAAGACATTGTTTATCCATCCCAAACAATTCTTGCTCTATACCTGCATTTACATATTATTTCCATATAGTTTGCTTTTTCTCAAAAATATTGAAATCAAGGTTGTTCCCTATATTATCTTTGAAGAAAAAATGGAAACTAATAATTACTATACTTTGATTATGCTAGATAACAAGAAAGTAGGTGGAAATAACAAAAGAAACTAACCAAAGTAGATAAACGGAAAGAGAACTAGAGTAATAGCAGTATATGTATAATGCAAATTATGGCTTTCTTGATTTTCACCTTTACCCACAGCATGAATGGATAGAGTCACAAGGTGGATAGCAAGAGCAACCACACATTTTCTTGTCAATTTTTGAATATTACCAAATATTTTACCACTAAGTTTTCATGGAGATTGAATGCCATTGCCATCTTGATCTTCAGTATCACTTTTCCGGTGGGTAACTCAGTATCACTTCTATATTTATGCTAAGTTTTTTGTTCATTTAATTTGTCATGTGCTGTTTATTTAAGTTTCTTTTACATTCACGTGATAAGTGAGATTGGCACTGAATTTGACACTGAACAATAACACAGAGGATGGATGGTACACCCGAGGATCCCAACTGCATCTTATATAACAGTGTCCCAGAATCTCAAGATAAATATTGTTGGTTGAGAGAATTGAATGCAGATACAACTAATGTAATAGAATTAATTAAAAATGTATTGAATACTTCGTACGAACCAATTTAAGGGTTTTGCAGGTTTAATTCAATTTTCGTGTAAGTGGGGTAGATTAAACTGATTTCTTTTTATTAGTACTTGCCTTTTTTCAAGACATTTTTTTTTCTTTGCTATCTTTTTTATTGTGAAAGCGTTCATTAGCTAAAGTTGATACTCTCAGTGACTCTTGGTGAATTATGAGCCAATATTTCCAATGATTCAATGAATTTTGTTTTAAAAATAAGAATTGAGAATCCAACTAATTAACCAATGTAACAAAATACATTAATCTATGGTTAATTTATTGATTAAAAGGGTGCTCGCTACTAAAGTCGGGAGTTTGAAATTTCATCTTTTTGGATATGATTTGTTTGTATTCATTCACCCTTAATTTTCAAATTGATATAAAAAGGAAAAAGGCCTTAAGGGCCAACTTTTGTTTGGTTTGAAGTT
Organism: Coffea humblotiana; assembly: GCA_023065735.1. Classification (NCBI taxonomy): domain Eukaryota; kingdom Viridiplantae; phylum Streptophyta; class Magnoliopsida; order Gentianales; family Rubiaceae; genus Coffea; species Coffea humblotiana. Next base: position 17,096,794 of record CM041212.1, on the reverse strand, counting down.
TGATACAGAAAAAGCTAACATGGGCCATGGGGTACTAGTGCCAGTCTAATTCTGGATTTAATCTCCATAGAAAGAATAAATGAGTGCTAGGACCAGTTGATTTAATTTGGTTTATATTGCAACAGAAGAAATAAATGGACACTAAAACCCATTTAGTTTATCTTGATTTAGTTTCATTGAACGCATAAGTGGTGATTAGAGGCCACTTAAGGCACGTAGGCCTCTAACTTATTCATAAGGAACCGTAATGCTTATAGGCTATTTCATGGATCGTTTTAGGTTACAATCAACAGAAAACACTCTACTTTTGGTGCTCTAAGCATTCATCCACCGGATTAAATAATGAATGTCCAATTGCAATAGCCCAACAACCACTGTGTATGTGCTTTATTGCTTTCACCTTTTGACCTTTGATAATTTTCATATGATCCTTAACATTCAAGGATTGCTACACTAATTAGGGGGAGGCTGCTTTGAGAACCGTTTTAATTAGTCGAAGGCCTGACTTTTGGATGCTATTGGGTGTTGATATTGTCAGAACAAAAGGTAAGAACTAGAACAAATTTTACATAGAAGTACACTCACTAGAGTCAAATTCAATTCAGCTGACTACATGTGTGGCCCAAAACAAACATTTCAATAAGGCACCGAACAATTGGGAAGATGTTACAGTGATTAGGAAAAAAAAATGGCAAAAGTTGATCCTTACACATTTTAAGGAATTATTCCTAGTTCTGATGATTGCCGAATTTACAAACTGTAGATGCTTAAAGGAAGGTACTGACTTGTTAACCAGGTTAGACATTTTTATTTTTTAACGTCTACTATTAGATTTTTTTTCCTCTCTCCCCTCTCCATGTCTTTCCCATTCTCCAACTATTAGATCTAAGATTCGAACTTTGAAGTTAACAGTCTAATAGATTGACTTTCGATTCTCTTTGACAATTCGAAAATCGACTTTTTTGGATTTTGGATTACCTTGGTGCATACTGCCACCCAAATTGCAAACCAACCAATCTCGAGGTTTCCAGAAACTTCTTAACCAAGCTTTTGAAGTTGAAATTGGCTTCCTTGGACATTGTTAAGTGCACAGCATTCAGAGTGTGAGGAATTTTTTCCTCATCTATAGAAACTAGTATTGGAAAGCTGCCACTTTCTGGAGGAGATCCCTTCCTGTCTGGGAATATTTCAACTCTTGAAAACAATTTACTGATTTAGGTGTCCCGTTGTCCCAACCACATTGCAGGTTCAGTTAAGCAAATTCGAGAGGAACATGGGAAATACTAAATAGGAAGGTCCTTATTTCATCCCCTCAACTGATCTTCTCAAGGATGTTTGGTTTGGGTAACCAACAGTTTTAACTTATTTAGATGTTTTTAAGAACAAGGATTGAGTTTTAGTTAAATCGATTTCCCTTCTTAGATAATTCATTGAGTTTTTCAAATATTTGATGTTAGTTGTAGGAAATCTACTATTCAAACCTGAAATTCATGATGCGCATAGAATCCTTGTTTTTGTGTAGTAAAACCAAGTTTGATGCATTTGCAACTTTCTCAAATGTGTTTGATCTGGGGTAGCAAGCAATATTAACTCTGCCACACGCAATTTGCTGGAGGAAGCATAAATATTGCCGTAGGACAATACAAGAATTAGATAGCCTGAGAAAACTCTAGCTTGACTAGTGTGCTCAACAAACAAGAGATTTTGAAACCCTACCTTCAAAAGTTCTGATACTCTGCAGCTATTACAATGTCATACTCACACCATTCCAAAATTACACACTCTTGAACGAATTAAGCCTTTCTGGCACGGGAGCATTTTCACTGTTTCTAACTCTAGGGGACCACTACAGGTGCACCACGAACCTTGTCAAGAGCAAATGTTATCCTCAATGGCCGACCAAAAAATGCCTGTGAACAAAACCACCCCAGTTAACACGAGATATTCTACCTTTTTTTTTTTTTTAAATAGTGTAAGCAGGAAAGCTCGAACTTGGGACCTCTCATTTATACTCCCTTCCCCCAGACCACCCAATCCATCCCTAAACCATATTCTATTCGTGACTTCATACACAAGTAAAATGATGCATTTCCCTACTCACCTTTCCATCCATTGCATCCCTTGCACATGTGGCCTCATCTTGTTTTGAGAAATGGACGAAACCAAAACCTCTGGATCTACCAGTCTCTTTATCGTACAGAATCCTCACTAACATGGACAGATAAATATCTCACAAATATGGTTAAATATGATACAAAGTCAATGAACTTGCTTCACTGACAGATAACTATAGAAAGTCATCCGGCTAACCAAATTAGCATTTCCATCATTAAGTAACTTCAATTTGGTGTTTCAAGCGATGACTACCAATACAAGAAATATGGTACTTACAAAGTAAAAGTTTCAAACAACTCCAATTTGCAATTTAAACAGCACCAAGGATTGTAAACTATGAGAGTGGAATTGCATGCTATGAACTTTCTGTCCTCATGGACAGAGTCACCTACAGCTGTTATAGTGTTTTACATTTTAACCAATTAGAGAGACCGTCTCACAACACAGATATATGACCGTACATAGAGTTTTCTAATTTGCTATTCACTTAGCTGCAATTGTTGCAAACAACAGATTATGACTGCATTGTTCTTACTCAAACAAGAGATACCCAGAGTACAGTATGCACAATCCCAGTGCAATAGCACCTGCCATCATTTTGTTCGAATGATTTTTCAGTTTTTGGGGAGAAAGGCATGCACACTGCACAAAATGGAACTAAATATGGTTCTTCACAGATGCAGAATTGTCTGCTGTCTGATGGAAACTGCACAATAATTAGGTTAAAAAATATTAGGGTAGGATGAACTGATGAGATCAATGCTTGGCACTAAATTCCAAGGTAAACTACAATGACATTATCAACTAAGAACATAATTCCCCTCACCATGCTCAGCAGAAACCTTTTCATGTTCTTTTTCCACAGTTCTCTTCATGTTCACATTAACAAAGACATAAAGTAAATAAGTTACTGCATTACTCCAACCAGAAGTAAACAAGAAACTCAAATGAAGGTCGTTGTTGATACTTGACTCATAGGTGAAGCTAATAGTCTAATGTCAATTCCATATTAAGCAGACAACATCTAACGATTAACAAAATCTGTTACCAGATTTGCTCCATCTGCAACAATATGACATGCATTGTTTTCCTTTCAACATACTTCAGACTAATAATACCAGCATTTAAACGTCCAATGAAATTTTCAATAGTCATGAATTAGCCTTTACACTGTTGTGAGCAATTGAAGCCATTATCATGGCAACAAAGAATATCTGATTACAATAGAGGCATTGGGAACTTTTCTTGCCTACTTGTTAAAGTAGCGCACTCTGATTATTGCTCATTGTACATAATATTTTTTTTTCTCTTGAAAAAAAAAAAGTAGCAAATAAGTCTCTAGTTGATGAGATGGTACTAATTTGATCCACAAATCTGTGTATACTACTTAACTGTTAATGTTTCGGAAATAACATGATTCTGTACAGCTTGTAATGCTTTCCTAAACAATCCACTCGATATTACACCTGCTGCACCATTAAAACCTAGTAAACATCACTGATCCTTGCATGCCCAAAGTACATCTGATGTTGGTTATATCCTCTGTTCTCCCCTTTTTCACAAAACCCACCCTGAAATTTCTTTATTGATGATTCTTTTTTGTCTTTAGTTACTAACAGCTAGCAACTTGTTAAAATTGTTATTGAGACATTTCATCGAACATATTCACTCCATAGCAATATTACCTTCCGTAACCTCCCCGTACGAAGAAAAGGCGTCCAAAAGCGACTTCTCATCAACTGACAACGAAAGACCTGGAGAACAAAATCCAAAAAGAAAAAAAAACGAAGTGAATTACAAATCAAAATCAATTGATAAGTTAACGTTCAAATACTGCAGAAACAATGTCTAGTAGGAGTAATTCGATACCACCAACAAACAGCTTGTTGTTAGGGGAGGAGCGGTTGTTGTTACTGAGGTGTAATAGCGGAAGCACGAACTCGAAATTGAGGTTGAAGCCGAAGTCTGGTGGTGGCTGTGGGCGAGGGAAGAGACCGCTCTTCGGGCCAAGTCCGCCAGTTTGTCCTTCATTTGCTGAGAGAAGTTGAACCGGTGATTTTGAGGACTGAGGAGGCAATTTTTGATATCTTTCTAGCAGCTACACGCGAGCTTCAAGATGTGATGTGTTAATTTTCATATTTTGGTCTGGGTGTATAAATGGAGTAGACCCTTCCCCATTGGATTGGGAAGAACTTTTCTCCATCACACTCCAATATTATTTTCCCAAATCAATACCGTACCTAACATATTTCATTACTTGCAGTAGTTAATACTTAAATTTTCATAAAAGATTATTCAAATTTTGCCGTCTGATTAATCATTGCAAATTTTATCACAAATTTGATTCATTTTTCAAATATTTCGTGTAAATTAAACGTTAAAATATTTTGAAAAAATTACATTTTTTTAGTATGTTGATTTTGAGATAAAAATAACGACACAATTTAGAACAATCCAACTAAGTTTGTGAATATTTCCTCTTGTTGTTTCACAATAGAGTAACCATATCTTTCTTTTTGAATTTCTTTCTTCCGATCATCTCTTCCTAACGAATCGCCTCATGGAGTTCAGACTAAATTGGGGAGTCTCAAGTTTGGCTCGAAACAAAGATTGGAAATCAAGAATTAGAGTTCCACAATAAATATTTCCCTTCTAGCAATCATTGTTGTGTTTGTTTCTTTAAATTTTTTTTGGTTTTATTCTAGTGATTTAAAGTTTAAGATGCTCCGGATGATTGTCTGTTGTTTATATTTGGTTGAATACGGGTTTTCTTGTAAGCGCAAAAGACTTGGTACTGTTTAAAATTTGTAGCTATTTTGTTAATGGAACCTGGAAATTGATATTTGATTATGGTTTGAGCGTGGATTGATTTATAGAGCTCGATTAGACTCGAATTTCAATAAAGTCTAATGAGTCGAGTTCAAATTTTTGCAACTTATAAGCAAGTTGAGTGTAGGTTTAAATACAAATATAGTCATCTGAACTCGAGTAAATCAAGTTTAAAATTAACTCGATTTGAATGCACACCGACTCGAATACACTCCTATTCAGAACCCCATCTTCCATGATATCGTTTAAATTTCCTTTTCATGACTACCAAAATGTTCGTAAATTCTAATATGAGGTTACGCTGGTTTGGTACCATAACTATGGTAAAGGTGTTGGGACTTGGGAGCCAATACCCACATGACCATGTCTAAAATAGAAGCCAGTTAGCACAAACGAACTGGAACGGTTGCACCCCTTTGGGAATACTAAGAACTCAATCATAAGCACTTAATGAACACGAAGAGACACCAGTTTGAAAACAATCCTGTAGGCCCTAGTGCATGGAACATACAAATACAAAGTGTAAAAGAAATAGTAGGGAATTAAACTAAAGAGAAGAGGAACCAGGTTAAGAATAAAAAAGAAAAAAAAAACAAGGAATAGATGGGGAAAAAAGTGGGTAAGCAGAACTGCAGAAGGTAGTACTAATATTTTGACAAAAAAGAAAAGAAAAGGAAAGGAAAGACTGCAGTATACAATAATAAAGGGAAATACAAAATGCGATTATGAGAACAAAGTATACGTCCGGTATCGATTGTGATTCCCTTGTCAATAAAATCGATCAGTAAATTGGTTAGTTAGTTGAATAGAATTGGTTCAAATTGATGTTTACCCTTTGAAGTTTTGGCCCAAATGAAAATTAAATTCGTTTCTTCCAAATCAATTTGAATACTCGATTAACTGATTTCATTCGTTGTCATGAAAACACAAAAATTGGTTTCTAATCAGGGGCGGAGCCCGAAAAAATTTTCAGTGGGGGCAAAAGTAACTCTAAAATTTTTTACCTATTCTTTTTTTAATTTTTTAAGAAAAAAAATATTCACCAACAAGTACAAATGATGCATATATTTCATAAAAAATATCAAAAAATAAACTCAAAATATTAATATAATAATAATTTTATTTCAAAAGCAAACTTAACCATTTACAATTGCTCATGACGAGTTTTCATATTTTGATAACGATTTACAACCTTTTCATTTTGAACTTCACGAAATATATTTTTCTTAATATAAGTAACTAAACAATTATTCATCCAAGTGTCTTCCATTTATTTTGTAAACCGATTCTTCACTATATTCATTATTGAAAAAACTCTTTCTACGGTAGCTGTAATAACAGGTAAAATCAAAGACAACTTTAAAAGCATATAAACCAATAGATACACAACTCCAGAGGGCATACTTGAAATTACATCAAATTTTTATAGGTATTATAGAAATTTAAGGGAGGCAGTGGGGGCCTATAAACTAATAGATACACAAAATTTCAGGGAGCACAATTGAAATTATATCAAATTTTTATAGGTATCATAGGAATTTAAGGGGGCAGTGGGGCCCGTGCCCCTAGTGCCCCCCAGTGTAAATCCGCCACTGTTTCTAATTGGTAGTATCACAAAGTAGTATATGATTTGTTTATAAGTAAATTCATGCGAATATGAAGCATCCTTTGACCACCTAGCCAACTGATACACCACAAGCGGCAATGCTTTGAAGAGCATATGGACAATTTAAATTTACTATGTCATCATACTTTACATATATTTGTGGAATATCAATTGCAGAGGAAAAATCATAAATGTTAATACACAAATGTAACTTTTTCTTTAGTCTCATGCAAATCCAAATGAGAGTGTGTGCATAATACTATTGTTGATTTATACAAACTAACACACCTCGATTAGTTGTGTTCTATAACTTCTATCAATAATTAAGATCTGCACTCGTTCGATTGTGTATAAGGTTAAAGAAAAAATCAGACAATTTTAATTGTTTCTATGTGCATGTGATTTTTTTTTAATCCACTTTTGATATATTGCAAAATTAATCTACGTTGTGATTTTGTTTTGGACTATCTGTGGTGCCCCAATCCCTTTTATTAGCTACTCTTGATGAGAATGTTTAATTTAAATTGAGAAATATGGCAACTGTTGGTTTCCAATATAACCTCTAGTCTAGCAAACAAAAAAAAAAAATTTGCCTAGATTTTGGCTACAAGAGTAAAATATTAGAAAAGAATTTAGAGACTAAATTAACTAAATTAAAAATTAGAAAACTAGATGTATTCACCAAACACAAAAGTTGAAGTGTTAAACAATCAATGTTTGCTTATTTATATTATTAGTACATGATTCACATTTGTTTGACATGACATATTACTGTAGACTATAGTACCTACGATGCCCGATTCCAACATGTTACTATAGTACCTCCGTGATTCAGTTTTTTTTGTTTTGATTTCACACTGGGGTTTAGGCTCGACACGAAATGGGATCTGTTTATAGATTACCGCCAATTATGAAAGAAACCAATGTACCAATTTAACTAGGCAACTCATCCATCCTACAATGTTTGCCTATCCAGCCAGAAAAAGAAATCAAGGAAGCCTATTTTCCTTTCCTTCCCTTTCCCACCCCACCCCCCCTTCCCCGAAAGACCAAAAGAAGTTGCAGAAAATTAACAGAGGATTCATGGGTACAGAAGCAGTTACTTCTCAGCTCAAGATCCTCAGGTTTCCATGGTTGGCTTACTGCCATATATGGCCCACCCTAGAACTAGCCAAGAGACTAGCGGATAGAGGATTCGCCATGTACGTTTGTTCAACTCCGTCAATCTTGGATTCATCAAGAAAAAGTTCACCGGAAAATACTCTGCGACAATTCAGCTAGTGGAACTTCATCTTCCAGATATCTCGGAACTTCCTTCTCACTACCACACCACCTGTGGTTATACACCCTAAAAAGAGCCTTGAACAGGGCCAAACCTGGTTTATCCACCATCTTCAAGACGTTGAAGCCTGATTTGGTGATCTACGATGCCACCATTGTTATAATTATTGAGAAAAATAATAAGAGAAGCAAAGGACGAGTTTATTTCTTTGTAAAAACTGACTTAACTCATAACATGAAATTGCTCTATTTATAGAGTTCAAAACAACTCCATTAACTATCCCACTAATTCCACTAGCTACTCCACTAACTCCACTAATTAGGTAGAACAAAACAAACAAACATGATTAATTAACAACCGTAAATATTTCTAACAATCTCTCTCTTAAATTGAATGTTTGAAAAACATTCAATTTAATAGGACTTATTAACTACACAGACTCCAAGCAACTTCCCTAGTTTTTGAAATGTGGATAACTTCAATGGTTTGGTCATTATGTCAGCAATCTGGTCTTCACTTTTACAGTAGAGAAAATCAATTATTCCATCCCTTTGTAACCTCACTTAGAAAGTGAAACCTCACGTCTATGTGCTTGGTTCTTTCATGTGAAATTGGATTTTTAGAGAGTTTGATAGCAGAACTATTGTTACAGCAAATTATAGTAACTTGTTCTTACTGAAAATGCAACTCTTCAAGAATATTCCTTAGCCAAATTGCTTGATAGGCACAGACCATTGCAGCTACGTACTCTGATTCAGTTATTGATAAGCAACAATTGGTTGTTTCTTTGAATACTATGAAATAGCTGCTAAACTCATCATGAAATACATAGCCAGACGTACTCTTTCTATCATCAGAATCGCCTGCATAGTCACTGTCAGTAAAACCAAATAAATCTGATTTTTCACCATTCTGGTAAAAACAACCTATATTCAATGGTTCTCTACAAGTATCGAAGGATTCTCTTGACAGCTCGAAGATGTATTTCCCTTAGACCTTCCATGTATCTATTAATAAGACTTATTGCATGCATAATATCAGGTCTAGTGACTGTCAAATACATCAAGCTTCCCATAATTTGTTTGTAATGGGTGCTATCAACCCTTTTTCTTTTAGGTTCTTGGATGAGTTTTAAACCCACTTTAACTGGCATACTAACAGAATTACAATTCTTCATTTGAAAATTATTCATAATTTCTTACACATATTTTCTTTGAGAGACAAAAATTTTAGCAGTAGATTGCACTACTGCAATGCCCAAAAAATAATCCATCTTTCCAAGATCAGACATATCAAATTCAGTCATCATAGATTTCTGGAATTTCCTCAAATATGGCACTATCATTTTCAGTAAAAATAAGATCATCAACATATAAGCAAACAATTAGCAATTTACTTCCGTCTCCAATCTTTATAAAAAGTGTATGCTCATATGGACACTTTTCAAATCCCTCCTTAGAAAAATAAGCATCTGTACGAATATATCAAGTATGTGGGGTTTGTTTTAACCCGTATAATACCTTTTTGAGTTTGTATATCTTATGTTTACTTTCAACCTTCACATAATCAAGAGGTTGATAAATAAATATCTGTTCCTGTAGATCATCATGTAAAAATGTTGATTTCACATCCAACTGAAAGATAGACCATGAATATTGTGCTGCAATACAATCACTGTCCTAATCGTGTCATACCTTGCGACTGGAGCAAAAACTTCTCCATAATCCATCCCAAACTCTTGCTTGTAACCTTTAGCTACTAAGCGTGTCTTGTACCTGTCAACTACACCATTTTTCTTTAATTTTGTCTTGTAACATCCACTTAACACCAATTGCTTTTTGTCCTTTTAGAAGATTAGTTAACTCCCATGTGTTGTTTCGTTCAATAGCTGCAATTTCTTCATCTAGTGCCTTCTGCCACTTTGATCTTTAATAGTCTCTTCAAAATTGTAGGATCACAATCGAAAAATAGAGCAAAATATTTAAGTGGGTCCCCAGATTGGTCAATTCCAATTACCTCATAATCAATCATTCATGCAGATCTTTTTCGAATACGTTGAGGCTGTCCTTCATTTTCTACTACTATTTGGGAACCTGGAACATCATTTGAACCATCTAATGGAATTTGTTCGATAGGCTGCTGTCTGTTCTTTTCATCAACTCCATCAACATCAGTAGGTATTGTTGGTTAATAATATTACTGCTCCATGGCAAAAAATTTTCTTCATAAAAAATTACATCCCTGCTAATGACCAATTTTCTTAATGATAGGATTATAAAGTTTATAGATCTTTTATTGATCACTAACACTAAGAAAAATGCATTTCTCTATCTTATTATCTAGTTTGTCCTCTTTTGCTCTAGAATATGAGCATAAGCAATGCATCCAAAAATTTTGAAGTAATCCACTGTTGGTTTTTGTCCGCTTCATGCTTCCTCCGGTGTCATATTTTTAACAGCAAGAGTCAGACTTCTATTCAATATATGAATGTTTCTAGTTGACAGTTTCAGGTGAAAAATTTTTTGGAACACCACTTCTTGTCAAAATGCTCCTCACCATGTTTAATATTGTACGATTTTTTCTCTCTAAAAACACCATTCTGCTGTGCCGTATAAACTGCTGTAAGCTGCTTTTGAATTCCATACTCCTCACAAAAATTTATAAATTATTGTGAGTTATATTCTCCACCATGATCACTGCAAAAAAAATTTATGGACTTGCCTGCTTCCTTTTCGACAAGAGTCATGAAATTTTTGAAAGCTGAAAATGCTTCAGATTTTTCCTGCAAAAAATAGATTCAAGTTTTTCGACTATAATCATCAATAAACGTCATAAAATAACGTTTTCCACCATTAGATGGCAAGATTTATAGGTCCGCATAAATTAGAGTGAACCAACTCCAATATGTCCTTTGGTCTTCATGATTTTCCTTTTGGAAAGCTATTCCGATGTTATTTGCCAACAACACACTTTTCACAAACTTATGAAGGAATTGTAATTTGAGGTAGATTAACCACCATATTTTTTTACTGCAAAGTCTTTAATTCACCAAAATTCAGGTGTCCATAATGAAATACCATAGCCATGCCACATCTTTCAATTTGTAGAGAAACATGAATGAGTCGAGTTTTGCAAATAGAGTGGGAACGTACGATTTGCCGTCATCTTAATTTGAGAAATTAAGCCCAATTTTGCATCTCGAACCCGACATACACCATCTTTGATAGAATTCTCGTACCTTTTTTCTAACAACTAACTTATACTAAGCAAACTTATCTTTAAGTTTGGAACAAAAAGGACATTAGTGATAGTGTGAGTAGAAAAGTTTTCTTTAGTTTGAATAGTTACCTTCCTTTTTTCATAACGAAAATTATAGAGTTATCACCAAATTTGACAGTATTACGAAATGACTTGTCCAACTCAAAAAATGCCTTCTTATCTCCACACATGTGATTGCTGCAACCGGTGTCTAAATACCACATGTTTTGTTGAGTTTCTTCACTCATGTGATACACTATCAAAAGAGACACTTCTTCTTCTTTTTCTATAAAAATTAGACCTTTTTTTCATTTTGTCTATTCAAATTAGTTGGACATTCGGATTGATAATGGCCATACCTATGACATTTGTAGCATTAACATTGGACTTGTCTATTGACTTTGGCCTTTGAGTTGTTGATGGATGGCCTCCTCGTCCTCCTTTTCTTCCTTGAAATTGATTTTCTTGGTACTGGTATTGTTATTGTTGGTTGTCATGGTCATTGTTTCATCTACCTTTGCCTTTTCTCCAAGTTGAGTGACTTTCTGTTGAAACCTTCAATGCTTACTCCTCTTTCTCTTGCCGGTTAATTTTTTACTTATGAACCAACAAAGAGTTTTGCAACTCATCAATTGAAAGTGCATCAATATCTTTCGATTCCTCTATAGAGCATACAACAAAATTAAATTTTGTTGTCATTGATTGAAGAATCTTTTGGACAATGGTGACGTCCTTCAAATTCTCTCCATGGATCCTCATCTTGTTAGCGATTGCCATTGTTTCTTGCAACACAATTTGTGACCAACTCGCTTGACATCATGCATAAAGTCTCAAATTCGATCTGAAGAGTTTGAAACTGCACCCGCTTTGTCTTTGCATTTCCTTGATACTTCTTCTTCATGGAGTCCCAAATCTGTTTGGAGGTATCTTTGCTAAGAATTATCTCCTAAATGGCTCAATCAATAGCTTGAAAAAGGTAATTTTTGGCTTTAAGATCTTTCAGTTTCAATGTTTCCAACTCCGTTTTTTGCACCTCTAATAATACTACTCTGGCTGTTGACTCTGCTATTCCAGATTCGACAACCTGCCAATACTCTTTGGATCTCAAAAAATTCTCCACTAGCATGCTTCAATAATCATAGTGATCATCAAAGCGAGGAATTGCTAGCTACACAAAATTGTCGGTGGCCATCGTAATTTACCAACACAATTCTCACAACTCACTTTTGTTTTCACTCACGAACCTGGCTCTGATGCTACTGTTACAATTATTGAGAAAAATAATAAAAGAAGCAAAGGACAAGAGTTTATTTCTTTGTAAAGACTGACTTAACTCATAACATAAAATTGCTCTATTTATAGAGTGCAAAACAACTCCACTAATTATCCCACTAATTCCACTAGTTACTCCACTAATTCCACTAACTCCACTAATTAGGTAGAACAAAATAAACAAACATGATTAATTAACAACAGTAAATATTTCTAACAACCATGACATGGCTTGGTGCATTGACTGCAGCCCATAACATTCCTGCAATAAAGTTTGTAGCTTCAGGTGTTTTAATGTTTGGCATACTATAGCCATTCGTTCATGAAATCAAGCCTTAATTCCCTTTTCCAGCCACCTATCTATCCGATTTCGAGCAAGCCAGCATAGACGAAGATACAAGAGTTGATTATCAAGAAGAAAGTTATCCTGCAGCGGATGGGCTACCAAACAGTTATTGTGACAGCATCTTGCTCCTGAAAAGCTCAAGAGCACTCAAAAGGAAATATATAGATTATCTATCCGATTTTATGAAGCTGAAAGTTGTGCCTGTAGGTACGCTGTTTGAGGAAATTGTTCATGATGATTGAGGTGATGACAATAACGAGTTAATCTAATGGCTAGGGACAAAAGCGAGCTGTCTAGTGTTTTCGTTCCACTGAGTATTTCTTGAATAAAGAAGAGATTGAAGAGATGGCAAACAGGTTGGAGCTTAGCAATGCCAATTTCATATGGGTTTGTAAGATTTTCTTTGGATGAGAAACGTAGGCCTGAACAGGCTTTTCCTAAGGGTTCTTGGAGAGAGTGGGAGATAAGGGAAGAATCGTGGAAGGATAGGCACCACAAGCAAAGGTATTGGCACATCAAAGTATTGGAGATTTAGTTTGTCATTGTGGTTGGTATTCAATTTTGGAAAGTGTATAGTTTGGTGTTCTAATTATAGCCATGCCCATGCATATTGATCTGCCATTGAATAGTGGAGACTGGTGCAGGCTTGGAGGTTGTGAGAGATGAGAATGATAACTCAAGATGCCAAGGTAATCCAATATGTGGCACTGAAGAAGATGGGGGAAAATGAGAGATGTGAGTGAAATGTAAATTGAAGGAAACTCAGGAGTTCGATGAAGCCATGGAAGTGCTAAGTCAGCTTGTGAAGGAAAATAGTAGTCATCCTTCGAATTAATTTGGCTACATTTCTGGAATTAGTTGAACTGCTCTATAGACGTGCTTCAATGACAGATATAGTTTGATGGCCAACATTCTTGATTTCAAGAATTCTTCCGTTTGTATCTATCACTTAGACATACTATGGTTTTTCAGTTACTTTCAGTCACTTAGACATATCATGTTGCTTGAGCTTATTTTTTCTTTCTTTCTTTCTTTTTTTAATTTTTCTTGGGGGAGTGGGAAAAAATTTAAAGCTAGGAACTCTACGATTGATCATTCCTAACTCTATGTGAATTTGTACTACATTTGTTTGCTATACAATTTCATCTTGTGACAAATACATGTAATTCGCTTCAAATTCTTTTTCTTATAAATGCTAGGGTAATTTATAAGAGCTATAGTGATCTGTCAAGAGCTCTGTTTGGATTAGTGAGTATTTTCAAATATAAGTTTTTCACTATACAATAACATACTCCAAAAACACCCCCAAAAGTATTTTAAATGATCTCAAATACACCTAACAAAAATACAAAAAAGAAACATAAATCTTACTTCCTCTTTCTTCTTCCACCCACCACCTAGCACATGCCACTACCCGTGACCGCCACCATCCCTCCCCTCCTTCCTCTACCATTGTCACTACCACTTCTTCCCCCTTCCTCCTCTTCTCTCCTTCTTGTTCCTTCCCCACCCCTTCTCTTTTCTCCTTCTTCTGCCTTGTCTTTTTTTTTCCCTGCAACCTCCCTCCCATCCCTTCTTCCTCCTCTGAGGGGTGACAGCGGAAAAGGGAGGAGGAGGAAGGACAGGAGGGGAAGAAGAAGGAAGTGGGAGAAGGGAGGAGGAAGCAGAGAGGGGGAAGAAGATGAGTGAGGGGGAGGAAAGAGAATGGAGGGGGACGAAGAGAAAGAGGAAGAGAAGAGGTATTGGAGAGTGGTGATGGAAGGTAGTTATAGTAAAAAATTTTAAGAAATACTTCAATAAAATTTTAAATTTTAAAACACCTCCAAAATACATCTTCAATGAATGTTTTTTAAATACAAAATTATAGTAGAATTTTTTTTAAAAAAATACTTCTAAGAGCACCTAATCCACATAGACCCAAGATTTTTAGTATTATAGATGATATTCAACGTGAAGAACATCAACTCGCACCTCCCCAAAAAAGAAAAAGGACAATTTCTTTTTAGTAATATTTCTTTTGTTTTGTTTATAAGAAAGTCTTTGAATAATTCAACTGAAATTGTTGATAGGAAGTGTGAACTAAGATTAGACCAATATTATTTGGTTTTCGGTCTTTCAAAGTTCCTACGTAAGTTTTTGTAAATGGAAAAAATTAGATTTTGTCCACATAACGACATTATTACAAGGAAAAGAATAGATCGATTTCAGCATTCTACTTTTCTTTCTCGCTAAAAGGATATATAGGCCCCATTTGGGGTTATGGTGTTTTTGATAAAAAAGTAGTTTTTAGGTACTAAAAGTACTTTAAAAGTATTTTGTGAATATCATTTCATAAAATTAGGAGTAGTGCTTTTGATGTTAAAAGCACTTTTAGCAAAACTCAAATTTAATGCTTTTAGAGTAGCTATTGTGATTTAAAAAATAAAACATCAAATTTAATTATCTTATCCTATATGATGAACTAAATAAAGAGATAAACACTTTTAAAAATTTTTACATTATACATTATCCAATATAATAAGTATTTATTGAATTATATCTCCAAATAATATATTTAAAAGCACTTAAACAGTTGATAAGTACTTTTATTAAAACTTCTATTAGAAAAGTACTTTTCAATATGCTACCGCAACTCCAAATGGTCCCATAATCTTGAAACAGTTAGTGTTGACATGGTGTCACAAAGAGGGAAAAAGAAAACGCCATACCAAATATATTATATATATATATATATATATATGTGTGTGTGTGTGCGCGCGCGCGCGCGTGTATAGGAAATAGGGTCTCACAAGTTCCATTTTGCACAAGTTGATGTAAATTAACAATATATTCTCAATTTACACCAAATTGTCCTTAATTTACACTAAATGATAGTAATCAATTTATATCAAAGTGTATCTGATTTACACCAAATAATAACAAATTAACATACACTAAACTGGATTTGATTTATATCAAATTAGAGCTGGTTCACACCTAAATCCTATTAATTTACACCATAGGTCAACTTGTACAAAATTGTACGAAATATATATGTGGTCTAAGGGGGAGGCCCAAGGCCCTATTACATACTGACTAGTCTAGGCGTAGCAATGCCTATAACATATACTCAAATCTATTGTTCGCTTATAAAGGCGTTTTGGACTGATGAGCTATCATGGCTATCTCAGCATTTTCAAGGACAGTTTTCTGACTAATCAGATATGGAAGCTGGCGTTTAGGCCAGTGGTTTTCTGCCTTGAAGAGAACGTAATATGAGGATTTTCGGTGGAAAAGTGGAAAAGTGGAGCTGTTGTGAAGTGGGGGGCTATTAAATAAACGAGCGGTTCGTTTGTTTAATTAAATGAGTTGAGCTCAAATTTAAAATGAGGATTTTTCAGCAGAGGAGTGGAGCTCCTGAACTCTTAATTCATGAAGTCATTGACACCATTTTAGCTGGAGGAGAGTTCCATGTGCTAAAGCAAATTTGGATCTTTGTATTGAGTGGGGCTTTCCAATACAAGTTTTCATTTCTTGAATTTTGTCTATAGTTTAGTTTGTAACAAGCATATAGCATAGCATAGTATTAGTACTAGTTACCAATTGTAATGAGTTTTGTAATCCTTTTTTAGTAAGTGGGAAGTTTTAGATTCGCCTCTCAGTTATACTCCCTCTCACCGTGCCACCAAAACCCTTCCTTTCCCTCATCCCAAAATGAGTTTTGTAATTTTATTAAGTGTAAGCGGAAGGGTTTAAACTTGAAATCTCTCACTTACATTCCCTTCTCTGGAACTATCTAACCTATCTTTGCCTAATGAGTTTTGTAATTCATTAGCAGCTTTGCTGCATGTGACCTTAATTCGCTTATTCAATGGAATATTACTATTTTACTCATTGGTTGAGCTAGTTATGTGTAAGTGGGGTCAATTGATCCACTTAATTTTTACGAAACTCTATTTATAGTATATGCAATCATGTATTTTGTAGAATTGTCCTATTAAAAGATATGTATTTTGCAAAAGTATCTTATTTAAACTTGATTAAAAAAACATGATATATGTACTCTTCCAAATAATATCAAATATAACTATATGTAAGTGGAATTCATATCTAATATTATATTTTTGGACTCTAAAATTAGTACAAACGGCCTCAATTCTTAAATAGATTCAAGATAAATCTCATATTTTTTGAACTTTAAGTTTAATTTTACTTCAAATTTATGTTTATTTATTTAACCAATTGGTGAAAGATTTATAGAACTTATCTTTTGTAGCTTTATAGTTTGTAATGGTCAAGTATTAATCAAATAGGATTTATCCCTTTTTACATGTCGTTAGTTAATAAAACAATATGTTATATGTAATTTTATAAATTCTACATTTTTATTAATGGTTTCTATTTTATGTTGTTCAAAATGGTTTTCTTAAACAAAAAGCTCAAATCATTGGTATTTGATAAGAAAAATATTATTTCAAGATATTTTAAGAGTTCAAAAAATAAACAAAAAGGGATATCGTATATTCATATTTTTATATCTTTATAAAATTAGTCATTATCTTATTTGTTGCAATCACAATTTTAAAGAGGACTTTTTTCAGCTATGAAGTTTGTTAAAGGCAACTTCGTGAGCAATGGATACAAGTGTTTGTGTCTCGATAGCAAATTTGTGTTCGTATTTCAATGAATATTCTTTGGGTACTCATTAAGAAAATCTCTATAAATATTGACTACAATAACATTACAACTAATTGTGATTCGAGAAACCAAATTGGAACAAAATGAAAAGATATCTTTAAATTGACAATAATTGATTTTTCAATGTTTTCAAAGAATTGGTGCTCATATAAAACATACAAAATATGATAGTTCCTATTTCGTTAACCTGTGTTATGCCAAAATTTCAGGACGCAGAAATGAAATATGCAACGATGTCGTTTAGAACAAATTACTCAATAAATCATTGTATTGGATATAAGTAGGTTGACGTTGTTTTAACACAAATAACAGAATTAGTTGAGCTTAGTTAGAGTCGGTTATTCATCCAATTTGTACAGAAATGATTGGTGAGAAAGGTAGCTGAGGAATAACAGAATTCGTCCCATTCATTTCATTTCTGCTCTCTCTCTCTCTCGTCCTCTCTCTCTCTTTTTTCCCTCTCTTTTTTCTTCCTCTGCCAACTCTGAACACCCAATCCGAACTAATTTTCCCTTAAAATCCCAAATTTACAGTCAAGATCCTGACAAGTGGTACCAAAGCAAGGTTGAATCCTTGGAGAAACTCAAATTCTATGGCAAAAAGCACCAGATTTAAGACACTGGAGGAATAAATCAAGAAGCAAGAAATTAAGCTTTAGGAGGTAGTTGCAGGTCTGCAAGCCTCACAACAGCAACACTAGTAGATACACAATGAGTTTTGTGTGGAACTAAAGGAAAGCAACAAAAGAATGGAATGTAGCTGAGATGAAGTAGGAGTTCAGTGCCTTCATAAGAGTAATGGTGGGTAGAGAAAAGAATATTCTAGAAGAGGATAGGCAAAGAAGTGATCAAACCACTTTTACCAACTCCTTCACTGAATCAAAGATTGCAAATTGGGTCTGAAACAATAGAGCAGTGAAAAAGGAAACAGGTAAATTCCTGATACCAAATCCCCCAAAAATTGATCTGCCCTTGTTTATTGATGAAAATCCAAGAGAATGGATCAGAAAATGTAACAAATACTTTTTAAACTACCAAATTCTGGAAGAACAAAAATTGGAAGTCATTGAGATGTACTTGGAAGGGAGGGCGGATATCTGGTTTCAAGGAGTTAAAATGGAAAAGCCAGGGATTACTTGGGGAATGTTTGAGGAATTACTGTATAAGAGGTTTGATAGTAGGAATGACAAGAATGTTGTGGAAGAGTTCAACAAATTACAGCAGGTAGGAAAATAGAAGAGTACCAGGAGAAATTTGAAGAGCTTAAAACTCTCATGAAGATCAGGAATCCGCACCTAGATGAAGAGTATTTTACATCTAGTTTCATCAGTGGACTAAAGGATGAAATCAAGACAATGGTTAAGATGTTGAAGCCTACAACATTATATGAAGCTTTTGAAATGGCTACATTGCAAGAAGATGCATTGAGGCTCTAATCCAGAACTTCTAAGGATGGTTGGAAAACAAATCCAAAGAATAGATTGGGGATCTCCAAGAGTGCTTCTCAACAACAGGCCCATAGCTCATACTATAAAGTGCCTTCCACCAGCACATTCAAGAACACCTCATACAAAAGTAGGCCACTGTCTACTACAGATTCTGAACCCAAGAAAATCTCTGCTTAAGAGATACAATATAGAAGGAATAATGGACTTTGTTTTAGGTGTGAATAAAGGTTTGGACAAGGTCACTAGTGCAAACTTGGTCATTTAAATTTCCTAATCGGTGAAAAAGATGATGATTCTGAATTTCAGGATGCGTTGGGGAAACAAGATGAATCTACAGGGAATCCAGGACAAGTTATGGAGATGTCCCTATATGTATTATTTGAAGCTATGAAGAGGAAAACAATAATACTAGTAGGGAAGTTGGATGGAGAAGAAATGCTGATCTTAGTGGATACTGGTAGCTTAGATAGTTACATCTGCGGCAAAAAGGTTATTACCTTTGATATTCCATATCAGTTGGTTAACCCTTTTTCTGTAATTATTGGGAATAGGGCCTGTGTAAACAGTAAAACCATATGCCTTAAAGTAGTATGGAGAGTTAACCAACACAAGTTTTGTTATGACCTCCAGGTGATTGGATTAAGAGGTTGGGATATAATATTATGGGTGGATTGGATGACTCATTTTAGGCCTATTACTTTTGATTTCTATTAGCTAACTGTCTCTTTGCACAATCAAGGAGAAGTGATACGCACTCGAGGTCAAGCAGAGAACTGTGATTTAGATCTCATTAGAGTCAGGGATTTGAAAGATTTTATTAAATACAAGAAACAGTTATGTTTAGCCATGAGAATGGAGCAGAACATTCCATTAGGAGAGCATGTTGTGCCTGCAGGAGTGCAGGAAATCATTCAAGAGTTTGTAGATGTCTTCAAAAACCCTATTGGATTACCTCCAACCAGGGAGATAGACCATGAAATTCCATTGAAACCTGAGTCGTAGCCTTTTAAAATGAAACAATATCGAAACTCTCACTCCCAGAAAGGAGAAATTGAAGAGCAAGTGAAAGATATGTTGCAGCATAGGATAATCATTCATAGCAACAGTCCATTTGCATCACCAGTATTGTTGGTGAAGAAGAAAGAAGGAACATGGCATTTCTATGTAGACTATAGACGATTAAATGAGCTAACTATTAAGGATAGATATCCTATTCCAAATGTAGATGAATTGATTGATGAGCTGACAGAGTCAAAGTATAAAACAAAATTGGATCTCACTTCTGGCTACCATCAGATCAGAGTCAAACCCAAGGATACTTACAAAACTGCTTTTTAGACTCATTGTAGTCACTACGAATTCTTAGTAATACTTTTGGGCTGACAAATGCACCAGCAACTTTTCAGTCTCTTATGAACCAGGTATTGCAATCATACTTTAAGGAAATTCATATTGGTTTTCTTTGCTGACATATTGATTTATAGCTCCACACTGAAGTTAAATTTACAACATCTGAAGACAGTGTTATCTGTGCTGAGGGAACACAAACTGTTTGCAAAGAGGTCAAAATGTTCTTTTGCCCAGCAGACTATAGATTATCTTGGTCACACCATCACTGAAAATGAGATATCTATGGATCAATCAAAGGTTGAAAGTATCAAGAACTAGCCAATTCCCAGGACAATAAAGAAGTTGAGAGGTTTTTTGGGATTGACAGGTTATTATAGAAGGTTTATCAAACATTATCGGATTGTTTGTAAGCCACTTACTAAGCTACCCAAGAAGGATAATTTCTCCTAGAACACAGAAGCACAAGTAGCTTTTACTTCATTGAAAAATATCATGTGTACTGCTTCTGTCTTAAGGTTACCAGATTTCCAAAAACCTTTCACCATTGAGACGGATGCCAATGGAGGGGGAATTGGAGCAGTATTTATGCAAGATGGACATCCCATACCTTTCCTAAGTGAGGCCCTATCACCTAAAAATTTGGAGTTGTTAGCCTACGAAAATGAATTACTGGCATTAGTGATGGCAGTGACCAAGTGGAGATATTATTTGATAGGATATCACTTTATCATAAAAACTAATCATCAATCCTTGAAGTATCTGTTGGACCAGAAGCTCACCACTACATTGCAACATAAATGGTTGACTAAATTGTTGGGACATGACTACGAGATCCAATATAAAAAAGGAGTGGAAAACAAAGTAGCAGATACATTGTCCAGACTACATGGGAATAATCAAGATTAGACAACTTAGCAAGGAGCATGTTTGGCTCTCTCCACTATTAAACCACTGTGGATGCAGGAACTGCAGGACAGCTACGACTCAGACACTCAATGCCAAGACATTGTCTCTCAATTGGTGTTGGATCCTGCAAGACAACCACAATATGAATGGAATAATGGATTGCTTAAGTACAAAGGTAAACTCTATATGGGTTCAACCAATGGCTTAAGAGCAAAACTAATTCAAGCACTCCACTCATCTGCTATTGGAGGATACTCAGGACAGAGAGGATGTTGGCAAAGGCTAAAAACTCTATTTTATTGGTCTACTATGAAACAGGATGTCATACAATTTGTTCAAGCCTGTGATACTTGCCAAAGGTTTAAAGCTAAGCATGTCCAATATCTTGGTTTGTTACAACCATTGCCTGTACCTCGTCTGGCATGGACTCATTTAACTATGGACTTCATAGAAGCTCTGCCAAACCCACAAGGCCATGACACCATAATGGTGGTGATTGATAGATTAACTAAGGTTGGTCATTTCCTGGTCCTAGCTCATCCTTTCACTGCCAAATAGGTGGCTCAACTCTTTCTGGATCCTATCTTTAGACTACATGGGTTTCTTGAGTCCATAGTAACTGATAAAGACAGAATCTTCACCAGCACCTTTTGGCAGGAGCTATTCAAGTTGGCAGGAACTGAGTTGAGGTGTAGCTTTGCTGATCAACGACGCATAGAAAGAACATTCGAAGTGGGTGACTGGGTGTTCCTAAAACTACAACCCTACAAATAGCAAACAGTTGCTATCAGGAAATGTCTCAAACTCTCTGCCAGGTTCTATGGTCATTTTCAGATCGAAACGAAGATCGGACCAGTAGCTTATCGTTTAAAATTACTAGTAGGCGCCAAGATTCATTCGGTCTTTCATGTGTTGTTGCTCAAAAAGAAGATTGGACCATTACAACCAACTTCAGCTTCCTTACCTGAGTTTGATGATAGGGATCAGTACCCTTTACAACCAAAATCCATATTAAAAAGATGGGTACTCATGCGAAATGGACAACCAGTAATTCAATAATTGATCAAGTGGAGTCAGCTGGATGAGGAAGAATCATCGTGGGAGGATAGAGATTTCATACAAGCTCAGTTTCCTCAATTTCAGTCTTGAGGACAAGACTTTTAAATGGGAAAGGCAATGTCAGGATGCAGAAATGAAATATGCAACGATGTCGTTTAGAACAAATTACTCAATACATCATTGTAATGGATATAAGTAGATTGACGTCGTTTTAATACAAATAACATAATTAGTTGAGCATAGTTAGAGTCGGTTATTCATCCTATTTGTATAGAAATGATTGGTGAGAAAGGTAGCTGAGGAATAACAGAATTCATCCCATTCATTTCTTTCTGCTCTCTCTCTCTCTCTTTCCTCTCTTTCTTCTTCCTCTGCCAACTCTGAACTCCCAATCCGAACTAATTTTCCCTTAAAATCCCAAATTTACGGTCAAGATCCTGACATAAAATTTATCCTCCTTAATACAGGTCTTGGCTTCACTCATTTTACCTAAAAATAATACTAATAACACCATTTCATCAATCTATAGTTGCCACCAATTAACATAATTATCACAAATATTGTAAGGTCCAAAGCAACCTAAAAGAGGGTGAATTAGGTTGATAAACAACCAAACCTAGTTGCCACTGACTAACATAATTATTACAAATATTAGGTTTGTTTAGCTATATTATTATTTGAAATGTTATTTGGAATAATTACTATAGCACTTTTTGTGATGTGATGTATGTGAGATAAAAAGTAGTTAGGAATACAAAAAGATGAATTGGGAAAGGTGTTTATGATACAAGCGAAATATTATTTGGGATAATTTAGCAATCCAAACAACTCATTGTAAGGTTCAAAGCAACTTAAGAAAAGATGAATTAGGTTGATGAACAACCAAATCAAGTACAACAAATTTTCACCCAATTTAAAATTGGTCAAACTTTCCTAAGTGATCAGATATTTGGACAAGTAGCAAACAATGGAGACAGGAAAGATGAAGCACTTTAATTTGTACAAATAAGTATTAAAAAGAAAGCAATAAGAGTAGCAGAGGGAATTGCAAACCAACAAACTTCCAAGTTTCTTCTAAACTTGAAATTGATTCTTCAATTGATGTGTAGCAAACCACCTAAGAGGACTCACTTTTTACTCACCCTAAACACCTTTTTATAGTTGAATCAAAGAGATTTACAACTTCACTCAAGTTAACCGTCACTATGTTATATATAATTGAATGCCTCCAACTAATTAAGAACTACTACACTTGTCAACACCCTCACACGCAAGTATTTCCTTAAAATCACTATTGCAAAGATTGTAATCTTGTAGGCAAAAGTCTCTCTGATATTCAGATTTTGAGGTATTTATAAATAGTAAAATTTTGCCCTAAATGTTTCTTCAACGATAAAAAATTTAGCTATTAAACTACTAGCCGCTAGAGTTGTTAGACGTTTGATCCAAAAGCTCTATGTCCGAACCATTATGTGATTCTACTTTGAAGTCTCTTTGCTGAAAAATAATGGTTGAGATATTGTCCAAGAGATATATCTAAACGGTTCACATAGAATTTAGCCAATTTGTCGGATGTCCAAAACGTAATGACTAATGTAGTGCGGACAAATTTGCCAACATGTGAGATGCCTAATAGGCATGTTATGTGTCTAACCTATCGTCAGATCATCAGAGTTGGGATTTTCTTCATTCTTTGGACATCCGATCCTTCTAATCAGTGTCCGAAACTGCATTCGATCCTAAGCCATAAGTTGCATTCAAGCTTTTCCCTTCTTTCTTTCTTTGTTGAGTTTGGATCTGTTCCTAGTAATTTTCTTATGAGAAGATATTAGTTCAAATCATCATTATGGCTTGTCATTCGCCAAAATTAAGGATTCATCAATTTAAATCTTCAAATACAAGCCTTTACAACATCAAAATATGCATTCTAAGGGGTAGGTAGGAAGAAAATGAGAGTTTTGCCATCATGAGAACTAATAATTTGTGATATTATGATATGATATCTCGTTTCAAAGGCCCAAAAAAAAACCAGAGAGAGACAGAGAAAGTTTAAATGGTTATGTACAATGTCATTGTGGGCCTTGTGGCCATCGGTTGCAGGCAATTGTCTTCTGTTTGAGTTCTCTTCTGTTTGGGTAAGGAGGATTAGAGACGGGGGCGAAAAGAAGGGAAGAGATAGTTTAATGCATTTTCTGTATAGGGCATAATGTTAATGCGTTTTTTCTATAAGGCACCTAAAAATAATACTAATAATAATCCTATGTACTAAAAATAATAAACTAACTAGTATGGGCTGCAGATCTGCTGAGTTACAAGAAACGAAATAAAAAAGAAAACTTGCCTTCTTTTATCAAAGTTTCTCATAGAGAAGGGGAAAAAAACTTTATAAGAATAAGTTTGGAGTCTTAAGAAAAACCTTTTTAATGGATAAAAGTTGAACATCTTCTCTTCATTTCTTCTCTTTGTGTTCCCCAATCCCCAAAATGTAAGTTGCGGTACCTTTGATAAAAAAAAAAACACTTTTGGGTGTTAAAAGTACTTTTGAAACATTTAATGAACGTCATTTCATAAAATTAGGAATTGAAATTTTGATGTTAAAAGTCCTCTTAGTAAAAGTTCAAATTTGGTTTTTTTAGAATAGCTTTTGTGGTTAAAAAAATGAAATATTAAATTTAATTATATTCTATATTGTGAACTAAATAAAGAGATAAATACAATTAAAAATTTTCAAATTACATATTATCTTATATAATAAACAATTATTGAATTATGTATCCAATACTTAAAAGTATTTAAATACTTAATAAATACTTTCATCAAAGTCTATTGGTGAAGTACTTTTCAAAAATTACCGCAACCCCAAATGGGCACCAAATGCTAGTATCAAAGTATTGATTTCACCTACAAAAAATTGATTTTGAAAATACAATGAACCAATGCAATAGACACAATTATGGGATCGTTGACTTTAAAAACACAACATGCTTATATGATAGACACAAACGTAGAGTTTCTTTAAACTGCGGAGGTGAACCATCTTTAAACTCGTGTCTATTGTATATTATATATACATGGTTTTCCTCCTGTTGGTGGTTTTCCTAATGTTCTTGTTTCCTGTTGGTGATATTTGGTTGCTTGTTCTTAGTTTTAGTTTTTTACATGGCTAAGCCTTCAACCAAGTCGACATTTTCTACTTCGTAGTTTGAGGGTGCAATTTGCTCACCTGTAAATCTTTATTGTTCTTAGCTGGAAAAAACGTCTCTTTCTCACTAGATGGTCGGTATGGATGTAGATTTCTTTCCAGTAGATTACATGGATTATAAGAACAAAGAGAAGAAGTTGGATTTGCCCAGTAATTTCTTAGTCTGAATTTTTTTCCCCAACCATGAAATATGCAAATGGAAACTCTCCAGTTACAAATTGCAATACACAAAATTCATGGTCAGTTGCAAATTGCAACAGACAAAATTCTTAGCTATATTTCCTAGATGAAGTTTTTGTGAATGGTGAGATGTATAGTTTCTGGATGGAGTAGGCGAATAAAGCATTAGCTGTTGGTTAAGATACAATCGGGTGAAGTCTTACAAGCTAGCTATGAATAATCTCGTCTTACACCCAAACATTAGAGTACATATCGTTGTGTAATCTTATCACTTTTTTAGAGAACAGAACACTGACTTATTCGAATGTATGAAGCCAAGCTTGTTATCAGCAGTCTGGAAAAATAGTAGCAGGCAGTGCAGCCGCTTTCGCTACCCACGACAGTGTAAAAGCTAGAAAACCAATATGGAGAGTAAAAACATTAAAGTATGCGTGAACCATAAACAATTGATGCCAAGATTTTGGATATAAATGAATAAGTGACCGTCAAAATTGTGAAAGGGAAAAAAAACCTGCAAACAATCTCCCAGCGTTGCAGTTAACAAGCTATCATGTTATTCTTGTTTTTCATGAATCATAACAGATCCTATAATGTCTGACTATATTCGTCCTACTTAAAATCTATATTTGAAGAATGAGTTCAGTTCTATTGAAATGTGTCATCACAAGTAGAACCAGCTCAAGCCAATAGGGCTAAGCCTGCGCCTCAAGCTCCAACATAAGCGTGTAATTGATTTCGTTTGCTGTCTTTCCTGTAAACTGAAGTGGACCTGTATAGATGTTTAATCAGAAAGAAAAGCCTCACATCACTTCGGGACATAGTATTTGCTTGTTCATGCAGATTTCGTGCAACATTTGTACAGACAGTTGCATTCTCCTATTTTAAGTTACTGTCAGATTTCAGCAGCAAGATTGTTTTTACCAATCCTGTCCACTTTTTAACGTGATTCATTGGAAGGGGTTTTCTGGGAAAAAGTAATGAAGTAGCTAACAGAAGTTTTAGGAGACTACACAATCATATTGTTTCTTTCCTCTGTCTCGGGTGCTGAAACAGCTGAACTACGATGCCAGCTCTAATGTTGGCATACATGGCAAGTTAATTGACTGGATTATCTCAACTAATTCAAAATGTCCAAAAACCGTGCAGTGAACTTTTATGTTGATAGTAAAGCTGGCATGTTGATAATAAATGGCAAAGTATCATAAGATTGTGAGAAGCCATACACATGCTATACCTGGACTGAAGTATCGATTCTTCAGGGCCCAATCATCTCGCAAGGATTCAAACTTCTTGAATGGAGCACCTGCAGGTTTGGAGTTTTATATTTAATATGGTCATTTCAGAGATCAACTTAAAATTGAAACAAAGTCTGCAACAGTGCCGATGTCTTCAAATGTCATGCAATTAAAAGCACATGGATCAATTACTAGAAGTTTACCTTGAAGTTCCACCATCGCCTTCTTAATGACAGGCTTGAACTTCCCTGCAAAAGGAACACAATAACATCTCAGAAAAATCTATGTTGAGAAGTTAGCAGGTGATACATCAACTTGTATTCGATGTTAAGACATAACAAAAATGTTCGTCAGTTTGGCACTAGTTATGTCATCCGACCGAAAACTTATCTTCATAGGATATCAACAATGCTGTCAAGATTTCAACTGAAAGCTATAGATTCTACTACAGTCTCAGACAAAAATCTTTGTGAGTACATATCATTATGTAATCTTATCAACTTTTGGAGAACATGACACAAACTTGTTTAAACTTCCAGGAAAGTTATGTGAAACTCATTATTAACGTGGCCTTAATGAGAAGTGGCATTCAAAATTGCAAAAAGAAATAAAGGAAGAGTATACCATGTCTCCTTTCCACATCCATAAGAGAAGTTAGTGCTGTTCCACCAACAGTCCATTTTTCAACTGGAGCCCCTAAGTTGCCCACCTGCATAATTGACGATGATGTTTAGACAAATTGTTTAGAAAAATTTGTTTTGTGATCTTTGATCTTCAAAAAGAAATCATCAAAATAAACAAAACGTAATTCAAACTGTAAACCAAAAAAAAAGGGGGCAATTCAAACACAAACTGAGGAAATCAAGCCAGTTTTTCCAGAATGAAGAAGCACTCCGGCAGCGTAACCCAATGCATAGCAGTAATTGGAGTCAAAGTTTGAAGGTAAACCACATCTTCCCTCATAACTGCAAATCAAGGCATGTCCAATGACAACTCAGTAACATTCATGAGTTTAAGGCAATATTGAAGGATGAAGTAGATGAGAAATTTCCATGTCTGTTGTCCATGAATGTTTTAAAAGAAATACAATAGCCCAAGCTATACTATGTTACCCAAAAAAATGATGTTGCCCCTTGAACTCTTTATTGTACAACCCCTTACTCCTTCTGTTCTCCAATTCAGCTTCCACCATTTGGATAAGCATCTTTTCAGTTTCAATTTTGGCAACCTAGAAATTAATGGAAACTCTTAAATCATAAATGAGAAGTGACTAGTAAAGAGACCCAGAACAGCAAAAGAGTAGAATAAAGAGTACCTGCACATTTCCATGAGGATCTCTTTCAAGTAAAAGTTGCTCTTGAATTGCTTGTGGAAGAAACTCAAGAGCTGGTGTGATTGGCTCCTGAGTTTCTTTTTCCAGTTTCCTTCTTCATCAACAACATCATGAGCTAGAATTTCATTAAGCTCTGCAATCAGCTGCTGCACCTGAGAATGCAGAATCCTGAGTCAGCAGCAGGGTACCACAATATCCAGTCTTTCTAATATAGACAATGTAAATTAAAAGAAGAAAAAAGGGATATTAAACATTTTATAAAGATATGAGAAAATTACAAAGCAAATAAACAGAAAAGGAAAAAAGGTAAATGAAACAATTGAAATGAAATGAAAAAAATATAAGACATGAGACTTCTGTGATGTAGTTGTAACCTCTGGAATGAAATCAATAAGGCCTTCTGGTACAAGAATTACTCCATAGTTGAAGCCGATTTCTGCACGTTTGCAGATAACATCTGTTATGTAATCTGTAACATTCTTCAGTGTTAATTTCTTGGCTGCAACCTGTAGCATTCCAGATCATTGTTTGTGACATTGTTGACAGCTATAGTACACTTAATATTCTTGACATCCAATAACGTTCTAAATTTTCAGTCATTAAATGCACATACACTAATGTTGCGATATATTACAGCTAAATTCTCTAAACAAATTACATAAAAGAAAATATGGACCACTTGACATTGAAAGAAAAAGAATATATCCATAAAATATTCTTGGAATATATCTCACGAAATTTAATACATACCATGTAGCTTTAGTTGAAGTAGAAACATGCTAATCCACCTGATTAATAGCTTAATGTAAACAAATAAAGCTATATGAAGAGTCTATAACTGATTGTATATCCAGTCATTTCATAGTGTGAAAATTTTTTAGAAACTCATTAGCAAAGAGAATTTGTTAAACAACTAGTACAGATGAAATGAGCCAAAGCAAGAGACCAAGCTGCATCCTGCAGCAAGTTCACCAATGTACTTGATTGAAAACAGCTCAGAGCACTAAAATCACTTCTTATGTGTGTGTAGAGAGAAAGAGAGAGAGAGAGAGAGCACATCTTGAGAAGGATCCTAGAGGTTTTACTGACATGATTTCACATTGATTGCTATGCATAGGTGTAACAGAGCATTTCTAGGCCAAATGAATTGGTAGTATGAGCCATTGAGTAAGAACCATAGCATTAAAATGGTCAAGTTAGTGACATACTCTACATGCACCTTATTTCCGAGCCAAAAATTTTCTTGACCACATAGTCTGAAATCAATGCATACATTCCCCTATACAGCTCAGAATTCATGGAGATTTTCATATTAGTGGATCCATGGCTCCTTCCCGGCCTATTTTTCTTCCCCTTTGGTTATCCATATGGAAAGAGGAAGTGATACGCACTGCCCATTTGATGTCCTCCAAAATGATTATGACGTAACAATAAGGCCAAATAGATATAAAACATCACCAATAAAATCTTCAGTATCATTAATATTTTGTCGTACATCTATTCAATCAGGGCGAACATGACTAAATTTTTACTTGAAACTTGTTTCATGGGTGAAAATTGTAGTTCTTTCCATTGATCACATAAGTTCATTGCAGTAAATTAACAGCATTGAAGTTAATTTCCAGGAATGAGCAGCCAAAGAACGATGGTATTTGTGGAACCTTTCTTGGTTCAATTGAAATTTTTGTTCTCGTTTAAACCATGATATTCATAGTTTTGAACATTCTTCGTCAGAAAGTCATAATCCAAATGAGCTTCATGGTTTCAGTTTTTTCCTTGGGTTGCATAGATGGGTTTCCTGGCTCTATCCATTATATTTGCCGCTTTTAACTTGTACACAGTGTAGTACTAGCATTAGATCTACATATAAACGATAAATCTGGATGACTAAGTATTTAATTACCTCTTCACCAATAATAGTAATATTTGGGTGAGTCTGCAAAGCGCATTCCAGGGCAATGTGTGAAGCAGCCCGACCCATAAGTCTCACAACTACACAATGCAGTCAGAAGAGGAAAAGTAATAATAGTGAGAGGTCACAACAATACCATCATCAGAACCTGTTAATCTTAAACCATCTTCTGTAAGAAACAAAGACATGAAATTAGCACAGGCACACTATCTTCTGAATAGTTTAATAAATGTTTTCCAAATGCACATAATAAAGCATTACTTACATGTCACTTAAAAAAATCCATATCAATAGCTGCAAAAGTGTGCCTTTGTCTATCCTATATAATAATCAGGTATAAAATAATTGTAAGTGCAATTTACCCTAAAGTTGACATTTGCATGATCAAGATACTCTACAGGGACAACAGGATTATTATCTAAACTTACATTGTCTTCAGCTTTATTCACTTTTGTCACACGGACAATAGGATTATTATCTAAACTGTACATTGTCTCTAGCTCTATTTACTTTTGTCTTTATGGTAAAGTAGATAGATATCTGTGTCATGGTTTTGCTCGCGATCTTTTACTTTTTCTTCTTTAGAATCTAATAAGTTGTTAAAACATGGTTAACATGTGAATTTTAGTGGTTTAAATTTGATCAAAATATCGAAATATCCAAAGAAGGACAAGCCTGTTCAAGCAGTCGCTTGTCATCTGCAATTGTCCATGTTTCCTAGCTAAAGCAGCTGATCATAAAGAGCTCAAGAAACTAAGGATTAAAATTTCCAGAATTTACCAAAAGCTTCAGTTACGCACAGCATGGACAAGAAGACCATGCAGGAGGTAGGACAGTTCATTTGTAGTAGTCACTAGGTAATTTTGGTATCCTAGAATTTCTTGCAGCAACATTATTTTCATGTCCTGTCTTATAGTCAAATTAGAAATCTGTTTACAATTAGGACTACTATTAGTATTGTAATCTCATCTTTCTCATAAGAGAGATAAATCCTGGTCAAAGTAGGAAAGCCTGAACAAGTCTATATAATTTACATACAGTTAATAAGATATCCTACAGCTATTAGAAGCTTTCTTAAGGTTGAGCCTCGCAATCTAGCCTTAGGTTAAAACATAGAGGTTTGTTCAACTGATTCGTAGGTAGGCAATACCATTTCTTTTGCTTTCTTTAAAAGTTGCTGCATTTTACCCTGTATTTCACCTTGGTTTCTTTTGATGTTGGTTGGACATTTTAATCTTCAAGAAATTCTTCTGGAAAAGTGTTATTCTACCAGAAGCTTTTGGACGCATTGCTAACTCATCGTTAGTCAGTGAAGCAAATCCTATTGCATTGCCGAAAGAACACAGTAGGATTTAACAGGGATTAAAGCCTTAAATGAAGTAAACGAACTGTCAACTACTAAGGTATGACAGCCAAATCAACAAGATGTAACCAGCTGGATAGAGAGCATTGCTGGATCAAAGTACAGTAAGTGCTAATCATCATAAAAACTCTCAAAAAATTAGAAGCAAATAATTTTCAAACGATATCGAAGTGTAGAAGTCAAACATCAACATGAAATATGAGTTCTGAAAATCTTTCTAATGGATTTGGTTTTCTTAAGTTGGTGTTTCAAACCAGGTGCTTTTTGATACATTGTCCATGGCTTCAAAGAAAAATTTCTGCCTTTGATAGTCATACTGTTATGTGGAAATTTATTCCTTCTAACGTTATGGATAATGTTGTTGGACTGATTTCTGGATTTTGATATGTCAATTTTTCTGTCAATCATACACTTGGGGTAGTGTAACATCTGTAGAACGTGTTATCTTTTCTCCATGATAGTGGAGCCTCAGAATCTTTAAAGGTGATAATATGGGTGTCCAAGGGTAGCAGTTTGAAGATATCTGATTTGAGAAATACAAGATTTCTGGCTCTATGAAATATCAACTGGTCATGCTGCCGAGAAGATCTCTATACACTGAAGCACATGCTCATAAACTAGAGTACCATCAAGAATGGATACAATAGTGTGCCATTGTGTAACAATTCAACCATTTTTGGTTTTAGAAGAAGAAAGATTCATTCTTAGCCAAATTGCACTTGTTTTGTCAGTAAATCTCATTTATCCTCAGTCGGATTTTTCCCCAAGTGATGTGAGCTTCCCTTTGCTTTTACAGTTGTAAACATTTTTCACTCGAGCATATTTTATGAAAGGAAAAATTTTTGTTACTAAATTAAAGAAAGGCTCAGAGAAAAGAAAGACCAAATCCAAGGGGCACAGATGCAGATATGCAACATGAACATTATATGCAGAGAACTCAAACATATAATTTCATGGTATGGCAAGACATGTATGTGGATGTTTGGAATCAATAAGATATGTAGTTTATACTAACAATCACCAAAGTATCTGGATTACTCTCCTTTAGAATTTAGAATTGTAAATGAAAAAGTTGAACTGTGAAGGATGTTCAAAGCTCTGGTGCAAAATAGGTAAAATCACAAGATCAGCACATTTTACGTTAAACTTTTTTACCCTTTGAAATTAGAAAAGGAGATAACTCCAAGAAAGTCCTAGGAGTTTTAATCTGGAGATAACCAAAGTTGTCGTAAAAGTTAACAGTATTCACTTTGTAGATAACAGTTAGACTTTGAAGGCTTTAATAGATTTCTTTTTACATTTCTTCCACTCTCTTGAATTTTGATGATTCCATTGGTATGATGACATCTTTTTGTCTTTGCTATCATTCCTGATAGATGTCTTATGATATAAATTTTTATTTTCTCCAATGAAGTGTTCTCAGGCCTGCTTGTCACTAGTTAGAGAAAAGCACAACATTTTTCATTATGCCCAACAAGTGCCTGAACGTGTATTAATGCCACTTTAAAACTCTTCAAAAATAACACATGATTGTCAGTACATTATTTAAAGGAGTCACATTTAATTAATGTATTTTGAACTGCTTCAGATCACAAGTTTTTGGATTGTTTTAAATGACCGGTTAAATACAGATAGATGTTTTAGAAGCAAACAAGGGAAACAATGCAATCAAGTTTTAGCTAACCACAATTAATATACTCACAATGATAGTATTTCCCTGTTGAGCGTGCATCTATCATAACATTTCCAATCATTTCTGCATATACCTGTGGACAAAAGAAAAAGGAACTGCTAAATACTAGAATTTAGTTGTCAAGCTCAATTGAGCAAAAATCAAATTGGTGCCAGAGAGAAGACAATTATACTTGTATCAGCATTATAAAATGATCAAGTTTTACAATAGCTTCTTTGCATGACAATGTTACTTCTTTTTGCAGAAATAAAAAATTTCCTGTAAACTAGATGATACATGCTTCTATGACAAATTTATGCTGCAGGAAATCAAGCAACATTATAGAATTTGATTGAACTAATAAAAAAAAGGATAACCTTGCAAGCAGTGTCAAATCCAAAACTTGTTGGAACTTCTTTGCATTTCAAGTCACCATCAATGGTCTTTGGGCATCCAATTACCCGAGTTTTCAAATTTTTGGCCCTTCAGAAGACAAATGAATTTAAAAAAAGCTATAAAGAATAAGTGGAGCTGCAAAACTCATCAAACAAGAAAATTACAAACCTAAAGTTTTCAGCAAGCAGACAAGCATTCGTGTTAGAGTCATCTCCTCCAATAACTACAAGACCGTCCAAATTAAGCTTCTGTGCTGTTTCTTGAGCTTGCTTGAACTGAAAGTTACGCATAATCTGAGTTACTATAAACCTACAACTTGCCAAGATGGTGAACCACTATATATGTGAATCGATATTTCCATAAACAAGGAAATTAACCTGTTCAGGGGTTTCAATCTTGTCTCTCCCACTGCAGATCATATCAAATCCACCCTGGCCAAAAACATTAGACAGAGAACTCAAAATCCAGAAGAATAGCCAAACACCAATTCTCTTGCTTAGAAACATGTCCATTAAAATCCATTAAAATAAGGAAAAAAATTTTATGAACACAAAAAGAACTTCACATGAATGTCTTGGAGAAGAATGATATGTGGCATCTGAACCAATTAGTCTTGGAGTACAGCATGTGTAACTTCCAAATATATGTCCGTGATGCGATTTTTGTAGCATAAAAATGTTAGTAGTGATGCGATTTTTGTAGCATAAAAGTGTAAGTAGTTTCAAGAGTGATCAGTCTCATAAGGAGACATGAATATTAGCCTAATGACACCCCGCTCCTCAAGAAGCAGTACATCATGATAAAACATCTTACTTGATTTCTGTAAGGATACATGAAGTCTGTTGTCAACTCCACGTATTTGCAGTTCATAATCCCTGCTGGACCACCCCTGAAACCATAAAGTGTACTACCTTTTGTTCTTTCCTGCAAATAGTCTGCAATCATATCATGAAAAATGACTCTGAGCTGACATCCTCAATACGTAGTATCTATCCTTTTGCTGATGATGATAATAATATTACACTAGCGACAATTAATAGCTGTAACATCAATTAGAAGATAAAAGTATTACCAAAAATTCCACAGATAACATTATGTCCCCCAGGAGCCTGTCCTCCAGACAGCACTACACCGATCTTCAAGCTCTGGTCCGATGAAAGAGCCCCAGATGAATCACCAGGGACAAGCATGGCTGATGGCTGTCCAAACAAGTTTGGAAAGAGTTTTTGCAATTTCATCTGCAGCATAAACAAGATAATATAATTCTTTTGTTGTCCTCATAGCATTTTATTTCCTCAATATAAGCCCAACATTCATGAAAGCCACGGGAAACACTTGTTACATGTAAATTAAGTTAATCAATAGTCTGTGTCCGATTATTTATTTCCTTCTTTTTTGTCAATCATCTTCTTCTGATTCCCAAACTCCCCATATATATATTAGTATCCTGAATACTATGTAAAATAAACAACAAATCAAGACTCTCATATTTGTCAATTGATACTCGTGTTGAATCTTCTATTCACATGAAAATTTAGGGATTTGAAATTCAATGAAAGATACTGTTATTATTATCTTCTACACATATACACATATAAATCATCATGATCCCAAGAGAGTAAAGCCACTCTAGATGCCAGGTTCCCATTTGAACAATGAAATTTGTGACTGAAAAGAAACTTTCACATATTTCCACCAACCTAAAAACACAAAAACCAATGCTCACTAATTAAGAAGTCATGAAAATTCAAGTCTCCAACGCCTATTTCTTGCTATAATAATTCATTTTCCTTAAATTTTCGCTATGAAATCTCATCTGCATGAAAACCTCAATCCACAATCAACCAAGAAACTAGAAATTTCAGACTAAGGATCTTTCTACACGATTTTTACGTACAAATCTTTCTTTCTTCTATTTTCATGCATGAAACTAATAAATCAGAATATAATATTGACATGGGTTTTGCAATTAGCGTCAAGATCAACGAAAATAACAAAATCCCACCTGGATTTCCGGCGGCAGAACTCGGGGGTCCATCAACGACATTGAAAGAATTCTTGAGAACTGAAGGCAAGGGAAGGCTTACATCAAGACGGCTGGCTTGTAGCTCGCTGTAAAACGAAGCTAAACGTCCTGGATTCGACATTTTGGTGATTATTATTGATAAGTAATCTATATATATCTTTTTGAATGTACTTTGTGTGTGCTTTTTGTGTGTGTTCTTGGTGGTGGGATCCTGGAAGAGAGAGAGAGAGAGAGAGGTTGAAGTTGAAGACTGGGGAGGGTTGTGTGAAGAATTGTGAGTTTTTTTAGCAGAGAAGGCTTGGAAGTTTGAGAGTTCGTTGAATGTGGGGTTAAATTGAGGTTTGGTCCTATATTTTATGAAGTCTTCACTTCTTTGCTATATATCTTTCTATTGTTTATGAATAGGTCCTTTAGTCAAATTCTAGATTTTCCATTTTAGCAAAACTTTATAAGAAAAAATTCACATCTTGTGGGTAAAAGATATTTCTTCTTTAATTTAATTTCCAACAAGTATTTCAATGGTGACAAAATAGAAGATTTGGACTGATGTTTAGTATTAGAGATAAAGGAACCTACAAGATAGTGCTATTTTTCTTGGTAGGATTGAACCTACAAGATGGTGCTATTTTTCTTGGTAGGATTAATTACATTTGTACTCTTTAACTATATCCAAATTCTTTCTTTATTTGGTTCCTAAAATTCATAATGGGCTACTTCAATTTTTATAAAACCTATCCTAGTTTCATAAAATTGTTAATTCAATCCAAAAAGGTGAAACGGATCTTGTGTCCCGCTTCTTGTTACATTCTCTGTCCCACCTTTTATTATATTGTCATTTCTGCTTTAATAACACTATACTTTAATTTTTTTTTGTTTTCTTAAGTTCCAATAACTATTAATGCGGTAATACAAAAAATTCAATAGACTTAAAAGTAAAAATACATAGAAAAATGATATTTGTATAAATTTTCTATTGTAATTTTTATTTTTCTATTATACATTGTTTGTTTCATGCTGTTATATTTTATTTTTTACTATTGTTTGTTTTAGACTATTATATTTTATTTTTTTTACTATGTTAATAGTTGTTTGAACTTAAGGAAGCAAATAAAACTTAAAATATGATGTTTATGAAGGAGAAATGGCAATATAATAAAAAGTGAGATAGATAGTGGAACAAAATTTGGGATAAGTCTGGTATGGCCGTATGGGTGCATGGGAGAAGAAAGGGAAATGTATATCTTTGAAATTGGGGATGGCAAACTATGACTCCCTAATACATTTTCGAGACAAAGTATTATTAACCCTTTTTAAATTATAATAGAAAATATAGCTTGTTCAATGAAATTTTTACAAAACAAGAAGAACATTAAAAATCCACATTCTATTTTGAGAAAGCATTATGAATACACAATAATATCAAAGAAAACCTACTGCCTTATTTTACATGCTTACGTTTGGCATGTAGGTGCAAAACACAGATATTCAAAATTGGGAAATCTTCTGGCTAAAAGTTTCAAATCCTTCTCAAAATATTCTAAAAATGTTCAGAATTTACACAATTCAAAATTAGCATATTCAAAGCGAATCTGTCAATTTGAATAGAGAATC
Organism: Coffea humblotiana; assembly: GCA_023065735.1. NCBI lineage: Eukaryota > Viridiplantae > Streptophyta > Magnoliopsida > Gentianales > Rubiaceae > Coffea > Coffea humblotiana. Next base: position 17,059,717 of record CM041212.1, on the reverse strand, counting down.
ATCAAGAAACTACCAAAGATTACTTATACAAGGACAAAATCCATTAAAAGAATACAAAAATTCAAGCTTCATTTCAGAAAATATATTCAAGTAAATTTAAGCTACAGGATTTCTAAAAGGATAAATTACACACAACCCCTCTATGGTTTCATCTATTACTACATGACTTCCTAATATTTCAAAATATCCACTTTACACCCTATGATTTTATGTAAAGTGGAAACCTGACGGAAAATAGTTTATGTAACGTTGTTAGTTGAAATGCCAATAATACCCTTACTTAAATACTAAATTAATTGATGATTTAACCCTCTTATATAAAAGTATAGGGAGATTACGTAGATAAATATAAAAATCATAGGGGATAAGGTAGGTATTTATACAAACTATAAGGGGATAACATTAATGTTAAAATTTTATCACATGAGCTTTTAAAGTGCGTTTAGTATAAACACCATAACTAATTGTACATTCCGTCTATTTTTCATTTTACATAAAAACTATAAGAGGGTTATGTGGCTATTTTAAAACTTTAGGGGGTCATCTGGCGTTATGTAAAATCACAAGGGGGTAATGAATAATTTACTCTTTCTGAAAACCATGCGCAACAAAACATTGCTTGCCTTATTCAACAGATTCTCAGCCTAACAACCAACGAAGGACGTTTCAACTTGTTTGCAGAATACTCCTACTGAGAAAGCTGCACAAGATGGACTTCAAATAAAAGATCAAATATATTTAGGAAAATATTATTTGCACTCCCACCATTTGTTATATCATATAGTCTAATAAATGAAAAATATATAATAAAAATGATAGTGGAAATGTGAATAATTAAAAAAGGAGTGTAAATAATATTTCCCTATATCTATTGGGAACCAAAACGTAAAATCAAACTAATTGATCATGAAAATTAACACAATTATAAACACGGATTCTATATATCTGCAAAATTGGAAGTTGTAATACCCATGAATTTCATAAATATAAGAATTGAAACTAGGAATGTTAATGGTCGAGTCTTACTCAGACTCAAACGAGAGCCATCATTTTTTTTTTTCATAAATCTAGATTTAGAAATTTAAATTCAGATCTTGCCTTCCTTGTAAAAGAATCATGAGTCCAAATAGGGTCTGGATTCATGTAATTCAGGACCAGATTCAAACCCAGACTTAGCTTAGAATCATAATTAGTTGCTAATATTTCAAGAAAATATAGTAAGTTAATAATATTTTCATACTTTTAGTTCATATTTCTTGCAAGAAACATTGTTGAATGTTAATTTTGCTACTTGAAAATGATAATTGGATTACACATATACTATTTTTAAAATTCATTTTAATATTGTTTTTAAAATTTTAGTTTATAATTGCACATTATAAAAATTCAGGCAAAAAATCTCAGCGTCCATTAAACTATTCGCCAGATCATATTTTGGTCATCAAACTATTTTTCGTCAACAATTGACCACTAAACAACTTAATCAATAAATCCATGACCATTTGTTCGATAATTGCTTTTAATCTAAGAAATTAGCAATACACGTGGCAAAGTGCGAGGGCAATTTTGTCCAGCAACTATGCGACCTTCGTCTCCCCTTAATTTACTCAATTGGAAGCCCTAAATCTTCAATCACATATCGAAGAAGGCGAAGAAGAAAACGAAGAATGTGAGGCACTCTCCTACTGGCCAGTGCTTTCTATGCAATTGCCATTGTTATACAGTTCCAAGCACCAATTTTTATGGTGGAAAAACACGCAGTCACACACTTGGTGAATTCACTTTATTGGCTACAGTTACTCTAAAGTAGTCAAAGACTGCCTTTTTCTATTTTAACCAAAATTTGAGCTTTTTGCTTTTTCAATTGACTTGGGAGAAGATCATTTCCACATATAATCACAACCCTTTATCAATTTCCTTCCCATTTCAAAAGGGATTCTCCCAAATTTTGTTGTTATGCTTCCAATTCTTCTCTAACCCATTTTTCTACTTTTCGAGAAGGAGGAGAAAAAGGAGAAAAATCAGGTGGTTGTGGCTGGTGGTGGAGGCCACATGCACGGCTTAAGCCGGCTGGTTAGCGGCGTGAATTCTACGCCTTCTACTTCTTTGTCTTCTTCTGTTTCGCCGCCGTCTTCGCCGCGGAACCGCCGCAGCAGGAACAATAAGAATTCTATTATTACAATCGGAGGTGGCGGTGGAGATGGAGGAAGCAGGAGTTTCCTCCGCGGTGGAGGAGGCGGCGGAGGATTTGGGGAAATGAAGCTGCAGAATTGAGTGGAAGGCTTGGGTTTTGTGGTGATTTCAGGGGAGAATAGGATCACCTAGTTGCTGGACAAAATTGCCCCTGTATTTTGTCACGTGCACGGTTAATTTCACAGATTAAAAGCAATTATCAATCACATGATCATGAGTTTATTGATTAAATTGTTTAGTGGTCAATTGTTGACGAAAATAGTTTAATGATCCAAACATGATCTGACGAATATTTTAGTGACCGCTGAGGTTTTTGCCCTAAAAATTCCTACAAGTATCCACTTGGAACCTAACTCATTAGCGTTTGGATCTAGGTGTTTAGTTTTAAACCCATAACACTCTAGGTTTGAGTTTGGGTATAAATAAACTTAGTGGATTTGGATCTATATCTAAGGAATCCAACTCACATTTTATCCATTGATGTGTCTAATTAAAACAGAAACAAAAAAGCAAATATACAAAATTTCATTTCCAGAAAAAAAAAAGTCACATATCAATATCTAGGGGTATAAATGATTCTAAACAAGTCAAATATTCTTGTGTTTAAACTTATTTGATTACTTTAACGAGTTTGAAATTCAAATTTAATTTTTTTACTTCTTGAACTGAGTATAAACAAACTTTTATTGAGTCATTATCATTTTGTCCCTTTAAAATACATCACGTGTAGGTTTCTCTGATGGTTTTCAAGGAAACAAAAAGGAACTGGAATAGTTGATCGGAATTACAGTTTGGGACCATATTAGTGTGTTTTATTTGTGTGAGAACGCAAATGCATCATTTCAAAGAGACGCAAAAGTTGAACTGCAAAATGCGAGGCACATATTATGCATATTTCCCGTAAAGACAAGAGCGGATCTACTGTGGGGCCCGTGGGGTCATTGGGGCACGGGCCCCACTGCTCCTTTAAATTTCTATAGTACCCATAGAATTTTGATATAATTTTAAATATACTCCTTAAAGTTTTGTGTATTCATTAGTTTATATATATTCTTAAAGTTGATTTTGATTTTGCTTGTTGTTACAAACTACAATAGAAAGAGCTTTTTCAGTTATAAATATAGTGAGACACTTGGATGAATGATTGTTTAGTTACTTATATTGAGAAAAATATAGTTCATGAATTTCAAAATGAGAAAGTTGTAAACCGTTATCAAAATATGAAAATTCGTCGTAAGTAATTGTAAATGGTTTAGTTTGCTTTTTGAAATAAAATTATTATTATATTAATAATTTTGAGTTTATCTTTTTATGTTTTTTCATGGAATATGTGTATCATTTGTACTTATTGGTAAATATTTTTTTGTTTAAAAAAACTAGAAAAGAGTGTATAAAAATTTTTAGAGTTATTTTTGCCCCCACTGAGAATTTTTTCTGGCTCCGCCACTGCGTAAAGATGATTATATGATGCAGTTTTAGTAAATTCACTTCTTCCAGGGAGCCAAGAATGTAATACTCTTGAAAGAACTATTCATTGAGATGTTTACTTAGGTGATTATGGATGATTCATCTGCTTTCCTTGAACTCTGTTCATCAGTTGAGTTACAAATAATTTGATTATCACGCAATTGATGCAATTAACTTTTCTCTAGATACAAAAGTCCTCTTGTAGTTTCTTGATCATGGACTTCTGGTTTGTCCTATTGAAACTAGCCCAGCCTGACACATCAAAGTGTCTAACCAAGGCAAAACAAGTTGCGATTTATCTGATCCGTTGGAGTTTCACATTGTAACTTTCGTTATTTTCTAGATCTGTTAAATCTAGTGATTTTTTAGATTAGTTGTATTTGTGATATGTTTAATGTATTTTCTGCTATTAGTATAGAGTTCACGGAATGAAATATTATATTTTATCAAAAAAGAACACCTGAGTTTTCAGTGATGAGAAATGAAATATGGAGATGGTTATGGTTTACTCTGTATCTCACTTCTGCAAATTTATACCTGTGCCCCTAGACATCACATACATTTAGTCATTAGATTGCATTCTTATACATGATGTTGGCTAGTGACACTGCCTGGAATGCAAATCCCAAGAAAAGGTCAGGTAGAAAGCTTTGAATAAAAATGATAATTATAACACCAGCAGCTAAAATCATATTTTCTTTGATGAAAGTGCATTTTGCAATCCTCACCGCACTAATTCAGACTTAAAGGCTTCCAAATCTAAATCTTTTACTGGGACAAAAAGAATAATCTGCTAAGTCTTTTGGCGCTAGAAAGAATACTGAACAACTTCTTCAGGACTGCAGGACCATCCCGCTACCTCCTTAGCTTCTATATCAAATTTGATCTCCTTCAAGTCCAATTTATCATCCTTCCAACATGGTAGCTCTTCCAGTTGTCCATTAGAACTATTATAGTGTTGAATCTTGTATTGGTGTCTCCTGGCAACAATAAGGAAAACTAGGAAATTTATCACCCCCATCACTGCTAGCATCCAGTAGAAGTTCTCCAACTTAGCTCTGTTGAGGTTGCTCCTAAGCCAACTTCCATTTACCGTGTTTACTATGGACACAAGCAAGCTGCTAACAAAGTAGCCCATTGAAAGGGTGGCAAGAAATAGACCTGTGCTCATGGATTTCATCCTTTCTGGTGCCTCCCTGATGAAGAACTCAAGCTGACCTACATAGGCAAAAGCTTCTCCAGCACCAACAAGGAAAAACTGAGGGACAAGCCAGAATGCACTGATTATCTTGTTGTGTACAACGAAACTTTCCCTTCGTTGCTTTTCTACGATTCCTGAAACTACCATGCCAGCAACTGAGAATATGAGTCCAGCTCCAACGCGCTGAAGGCTTGTGATTCCTTGAGTTTTGCCAGTGATTTTTCTCGCTAGGGGAACGAAGACCCTCTCATTTAGGGAAGTAAATAGAAGAATGCTGATGAAGAGAAAGAAAGGCATGGATCCTGAAGGCACTTCAAAGGTACCAATTTTTCGGTTCATAAAGGTACCTTGCTCAACGCTAAAAGTATTCATCTGAGAGTACACTGTCCAGAAAAGTATACACGTACACCAAATAGGGATGAGCTTTAGTACCATTTTCACTTCTTCAACCTCAGAAACTGTTGAAACTATCCAAGGGTTATTCTGGTTGTCATTGGCAATTGCAAAGTCATCAAGAATTGCAGCCTTCTCAACCCACCTGCTTGATAGAAACAGAAAATTGTTAGAATCTGTGTTACTGCAGCAGTTGATATTTCAATACAATTGAATGCTGTCTTGTTAACACTATCGATTTATTTGAGCTTTACGTGTAAACTTCCCTATCTTGTTTATCATTACAGAGTTATCAATATTCCCAAGGCAGAATGGATCTCATCAATTGTGGAAATGCACTAGGGATGAATACTTAAGTTATCAGCCTTGCGACTCTTCACCAGAGTAAGCAATATGTGCAGACTGTACGACATTGAAGTCTATACTAACAAAGAATTGGTAATTAGAATTCACAAATAGATGTATGATTTACCTGAACTTTTCTGTATGTGGAACTTTTGAATTGTAAAATCCATTCAACATGTTTGGTTTAGAAGGAAGAGGGAGGCTCCTCTTTTTCAAGGCCAAGAAAATCACCCTATATACAATAGTCAATGGACTTCCCTGCGGCTTCTTGTACCGATACAATGGTGTACCAGAGAGCAAAACTGTGAGTGCAATGATCATTGTACCAGCTGATATACCATATCCCCATCCTCTGCCTACATTATCTTGGATGTAAACCAGAACTGTTACAGCGAACAATGATCCCATGCTAATACAGAAGTAGAATCTGTTGAAGAAGTAGACCATGGCCTTCTCCTCTTTTGGATCTGAATTATCAAACTGATCAGTCCCAAAACCTGAAACATTTGATTTGATTCCTCCACCACCCAGTGCTATAGTATAGAGAGATATGTAAAGCATTGCTAGTTGCCCACTGCTTGCCTCTATACATTGCTGTTTTCTGGGGTCACTGCAGGGTGGGGGTCTCATGCTATGGAGTGATGTAGTCAGTGTCAAAAATGTCACTCCCTGTATGAAAGATTTGATTTCTCAACAATTTGATGCATTTGTAATAATCATGAAATTAATTTATTCTTGCCAGCAAAACCAAGAAGAATACGAAAGTTATTGCCTTGCCTGTAATCTATGAATTATGGTTCTAATATTAACTTAGCTCTAAGATTTGCAGTGTAAATTGAGCAATGCTTCACTGGAGAATTAGGGTTAAAACGGTTGTCAGAACAACTATTTCGCAAATATAGTACAAATTTGTGCAATGCATGTTCTAAGAAGACAAGCATTGCATATAGACAAAAACATATGATGAAAAATTGCTGTTAGACCCTGCCAAAAATGTCCTGGCCACTCTTCCCTACGGATAAGGGGCAGAGACAATCATCAGAAAGACCGTCTATGCACAATTCATGGCCAGGATTTGGCCACAAAAAATTGTATGGTCCAAATCACATCTTGTATCTCGATTTTCACAATGTGTGTGGGACCCACAAAATTTTGTTCTAAAGTTACATGTTGTGGCAAACAAAGTTACGCGGTGTGCAAAATGCACAAAACCGCCAGGAACGGTTGCAACCGTTCCTGCCCGTGATCCCTTCCCTACACAAGAACTATTTAATGAATTTTGATTCTTTTAGCTAGCTAGTGATAAAAATTTTCATATCAATTATGGCCAAAAAGTATAATAAAAATATTTTGATTTTTGGTTATCCCTGAAAATAGATCCGAGTATAACATCACCTAACCATTTTATGATATTGCAATAGTGCAGTCATAGTTTCTTGCAACAATCAACCAAAAATTTCGTGCTTCTGAGAACTCTATGGTTGTTTCCATAATTTAATACGAAAGTTCATAAGATCAAAATGAGATTATACATGTATCCCTGATTCAGAATGAACAGATTCAAGATTGATTGAGAATGGTAGTATAAGATTTTGTATGATTGGTCTGAAGTGGACCACCGGCAGTGATGCAAGTGCTATAGCCCCCTGAGAACTTGAAATTTGTATTATGTTCCTTCAAAGTATTTATGATTTCAATTGTACCCTTTCTGAACTTAGACTTAGCTCCCTCTAAAATTCTGTATAATTTATAATGTTATCCCCCAAATCACACGTCTTTATAAGTCTTACCCGAAACCCTGTCTTACTAAGAAATAATTTTGATTATAACCTTTTGTAAGAATCAATTCTACCAAGAAGAAAAATCTCAAAAATTAGTGTGTTTTATTTTGGAGTTAAATATGGGGGGTGTTTAGGGTTATGTAGCTTATACATAATACATAATTTTTTTTTTTGTTTTGTTCTTTTTGGCAAATCAGGTGAGTTGATTCTCTTTTGTTGAATACAATATCAAGTTCTGCTATGGAAAAAGCCACTTTGTGGATGCTCAATAATTATTTTAAATCTTCTTCTATGGTGTCATAAAACCAGGACGCAAAAATCATTACTATAAATTGTCTGGTTAATTTTAAACAATTATTTTGATATCAGAATCTTGCAAATCGAAACATTCCAATAGTTTGTAATTATTGTGAGGATATGCTTTTCACTAGCCAGTGAAATCACTTAAGCCTTCATACTTAACAAGGTTTTTCAAGATAGAGAAAGGAAAAATGGGGAATATGCTTTATAATAGGATATACTTTTTAGAGTAAAAATTTCGAAGAAAATGCTCAAATAGTTTTCTGCACCAAACCAGATGAACCCTGAAGAACATACTTGTTTTATACAAGGGAACCTGACGCCATAAGTGAGTTTTTTCCCTCCCCCCTTCTCTTGCAGCGCAATATTGTAAATATTCAATTTGTGAGGTAGCAAACCAACAAATAAATAAGTGATTCTTGAAAAAGATTGTTAAGTACTTAATGCAAAAATTTTAAGGTTTAAAATCAGGTATTAGACAGCTTTTAGCTAAAGACGAATCTAAATTTGAAAGTCAAAATCAAATGTAAACAATTCAAGATATAATAGTGACACCCAAATAGTTTAATATTACATATTACGTCGTCGTGTCGATATATACTACTTTTTTACTAAAATTGTTTTAAATATATCTTTTTACTCTTTTTTTTTTTGTTTCTAATTCTTGAGAATTCGCTTTGGCATACTAAATAATGTCAAGCTGCACAAAATGTGGCCCTTAAGTTGATTATTGAAAGGGGTTGAGTGCGTTGCTGTCACAACAGAAAAAACAACAAAAAACAAAAAAGAAAGAAAGAGAGAAAAAAAGTTCATTATCGTCAAAACAAAGGCTCACCAGGGCCACAAATAGAAGCAGATATAGCAACCGTCAAGTAGCGGCCAAGTTTAGCATCTGCCAAGAACCCGCCAAGAAGGCCAAGAAGATTGAGAGCGCCCATAAAGTTGCTGACACAATTTGCAGATTTTGAAGATGAAAGATGCAAATCTCCAACCAAATATGTCACCAAGTTCACGGAAATTCCATCACAACAATCCTTTCAGATAGCTCGCTCCCTATACCAAAAGTGTATTCATGTTAAAATGACTCTCTATATTCTGTGAAAGTGAAACAAATAAAACGAGTTGATAATGGACTTAAAATATGATGGAATAAATGTGTTTATTGCAAAAAAAAAGAAAAAGAAAAAAAGATGATAACTAATACGAAATTAAAATAATTAAGCACCTAAATGCGTCCTGCAGCAAACCATCCACCAGTTCTTGTTTTATCAACTGGATTTCCTCGAAAATCAACTACTTCTCCATTATTTGCAGCATCTTTATCAGCATTGCTATCAATTAGAACCTGTTCAATACAGTTAAGAGAAAAGTAAGTAGTGAACATAATTAAGCAAAGGGATAGCTAATGGTATAGTTAACAAAGTTTTCAACTAAGTAATCAAATTAGTTGCTAAGGATAGCTAAATGGTACTCCTACCATTTTGTTTTTGTGGACTATGGAGAGAAAGGAAGAGAAAATGGTATCTTAAGTCTTGCTTAGGTTTGAGGAATGATGGAGTATATATATAGATATGTATATATGCTGGATTTGGACGGTTGATAAAATTCATGGCTAGGTTAAGGTAATAATGAAAGCTGAGAATTATAGTTGGCAACTATTGTACGATATCCACATGTCCAAAGCAAAAAAAAAAATGTGCGAAATTATAAGATTTTTTGTTTGCGAATGTTTTTGGAAGTATCAGTCTGCGGTTGTGATTCTCCAATGCAATATTTGGAGCAACACAATTAGAATATGACATCTTTTTTCTTTTCTAGAGGTGGAGATGACATTCTTACCGAAAAAGAAAAGAGGTGGGACATGACATCTCTTTATCCCAATCAATTTCTTATCTCTATGCATGGGACCATTAATTATTGCACTTCATGCCGTATAAAATCAGGCGAGTTTTGGCCTTTTACCATAATTGCATATTACATTTGTAAAGTTAATTTTGGTTAATTGCATTTTGGGCTCTTGAATTATAGACGCATTCCCGCTTTAGTCCTTAAACTACAATTTAAACATTTGACTCTCTAACGTATAAAATTTATCCTGCTTTAGTACTTAAACTTTAATTTTAGACACTTTTTTACCCCTTACAGCATGAAAATCATCCCACTCAATTGTCAAAACTAATAGAATAGCAAGACAGTGATGCCGAAAGTGGGACGAAATATTCCATTAGTTTTATTGTACTAAAGTGAAATGAATTTCATGCTTTAGGGGTAAGTATCCAAAAATAAAATTTAAGGACTAAAATGAGAATGTGCCTAAATTATAAGGGCCCAAAGTGAATCCTATTTTACATGGTGGATTATACTTGAGATGTACCACACATAAAGTGTTAGCCCCAATAATCAAATATAAGTAAGTTAACAGTGTAGTCAATCCTTACTTTTCTTCTTCTTTTTTTTTTTTTTTACACTTACACATGATGCATGTATCTAGAAATGATAAGTAAAAAATTAAAAAAATTACATTATGAGCATAAAAAAGTTTTAAACCGATTAATCATCAGAATTGAAAGTCTTGTTATTTGTATAATGAGGAAGAGTCTTTAATATGAAAGTCTTGTTATCTAATTCAAACTAATTATGTAGTACTTATAACATCTGGCGTAAATTAGAACAAGTTTGGTGTAAAATTTGAGCTTGTAATTTATACTTGTATGAAAAATTACAATTACACTGAAATTATACAAATTTACACCTGATGTTGTTAAATTTATACAATCCGTTTGATACAATTGCTTCTGTAATTCCTTGGAAATTTTTGAGAGGGCAAATTAATTTCTCCCAATAGTTGGGAGTGCTTTTAAGGACAATCCTTGCAGGGGCATTTCTTCATGGTTCCCCAAGATCAAAAAGCCTTTTGGGTAGGATTCTAATCAAGATATGCATAATTCTCCTTACAAAAAAAAACCCCCCAAAAAAAAGGGTGCTGTACTAGTGCTTCCTTCGGTGACAATGAAATGGACATTTTAAGCAAATGACTTGAGATTCATGACATAAAATCTATATTCACATTTCAAAGACCCTTTTCTATGCATCTATAATTAATCTAAATCAGCTTATATTATAATTTTCTACATTGTCAACACAAGAACAATAATCCTTAAAGAATCTTTGTTTTCTATTTGGAAAGAGTGGTAAGAGGGACCTGTATACCAACATTTTGCAACATTAACTTTCCAAATGGCATGTTCAAAATACCCTATTAACATCTACAGCAACTCCATTATCCCCATCCCTAATCCGAGCCCGCCACCACAAAACTCAAGAATGTGCTGATGCAGGAACTTTGGCTTTGTTTGGCAAGCAAGTTTTTGGTCAAGTTTATCTACTACAAGTTTTTTAACAACTTTAATTATAGTAATCTCAAAAAACTTCTCAAAATTTTTAAACTATGCACTTCAAAATATCCAAAAATTTACACACTTTAAAATTTTTTTTACAATTTCTACAGTAAACTACAGTAATATTTTAGACAAACACCTAAAAAACTCACTTGTCAAACGGGGCTTTTGTTATCTTTTTCAAGAAAGGTAATGGGACAGAATTTGCTTGTCTATTTCTTCTAGATTCAATTTATCTACCATTTATGTTATAGAGTATTCACTTGTCAAATATGTGCTGTATTTTTGTTGATTATCTGTTTTTAGTTCCATGGCGTGAATCAATTTGAGGTGTCCAAAGGAAAAACCAATGAAAATGCCGACTGCATTCTGACATTTCTCAACCGCACCTTGGTCTTTGGTGTATATACGTGAGAAACTGGAAAGACGCCTCTCAAAAAGCAAAAAAGATGATAATAACGTAAGTGTCATTATCTATGTCAGGTAGAGTTGCTGGTTTTTTTTTTTTTTTTTTTAAATTTTGTGTCCGACAAGAGAGACGTGGGACTTAAAAAATCAGAGGAAATGAACAGAATTGAACCCGGGACATCTAATTCTACAACCTCTAATTGCTGACTTGCTGGCATCTAAAAATGCATGGATGTGTCTGCAGTGAAAAAGTAATGAAAAATTTGATCTTGCTAAACTTTCAAGTGCTCTGGTCTACATTTGGGAATCAGAATTTGATCATCAGGTTTTGTAATTTGGTGGATTAAGTTTGACTGCTTGAAAACGTTGAGCGGCCTTCAGAAACTAATTTTCTTAGTGCATCCAAATTGGAGAGAAGAATTTGGAGAGACGAATTTTTTTTTTTTTTTTTTTTGCTAAACAAATAGAACCAAATTTTCTTTTTATTTTTTAACCCTCCCATTCCTTTTCTTAAAACTCCTCGAAAAAACAAAATTAAAAGAGCAAACGCAAGTGGAGACCTCCCCAACAAAAAAAAAAAAAACAAAACAAAACAAAAAAACAAAGCAAAAACCAATGATAATAACGTAAGTGCCGCTATCTATGTTAGAAATGCTAATTTGCTGTCATCTGAAAATGCTTAGAGATCTGTAATCTTCTATTAAAAAATAAAGAAAAAAGTTGATCTAGCTAACTTGCAAGTCCTTTGGCCTACATTTGGGAGTCAGAATTTGGTAATTAGGTTTGAATCTTTCCACTCCTTTAGCTTAAAGCTCTCCCAGAGACCCAAACGCCGAAGAACAAATTCATATTTTGTCTTTTTTTCCTTTTTAATACAGAGCATACCCATTCAAACTTAGTGCAAGGGAAAAAAGATAACAAAAGTCTACATATTTGAAAAGAAGAACTATTAACCAATTTAATCCTTCCTCTTTTTTTTTGTGCGAAAAACCAAACAAGATTAGAAAAACAATTACTCTCTCTCTCTCTCTCTCTCTCTCTCTCTCTCTCTCTCTCTCCTGTAGAAAACATTTCATCCAAACTTAAGGCGCGTTTGATAAAGATGAAATTTGAAATCTGAATTTGTTAATTTATTAAATTATTAAGTATTAAAATCTTAACAATTGAGCATATTTATATTAAGTGATAAGTGAATAATTTATTATTTATTTTTTAAAGCAAGTTTTGCCTAGACAATTTAAAAACACTAAATTAATTAAGATGTTCTATATTTTGTATGAAATATGCCTGAAGATATTAAGGCGTGAAATCATTAAATTTAAATGTTGAATTGGGTAGGAACAAAAGATAATAAAACATAAACTCCCCTTTTCTTTTCCTTACTTTCCTCACCTTGTTCAGTTGTTTGGCCCTATACTCAATAATAATTACCGGCTGAAAAGGAAAGTGATTTTGTGCATGTGAAAATAGACCACGCGATAATATAACTAGTCCGAACCATGCTGTCAAAAACATAAAAGGAACAAAGTCAAAATTGTTCAAAAACTTATCAACTTCAAAAGAATTAAGTGGTCCAAACTTAAAAGCTTTGCAATGTGAATGTTACAAATGATCTTTAGATTCTCAAGGACTAAAGGAATTGTCAAGGTTTTGAATAAAGGAATCTTGTTTTGGTCTCAGAATTGTGGGATCTAAAGAGTATTTCCAGTTGTTTCAAAGAAAAAAAAGTTTATCTATCACTACACAGCTTTGAAATTTAATTAACTTCAGTTCTTCCATTTCGTCTATCGCGCCACAACTTGAGATTTAAATTTGGTTTAATTTTCATGGTAAGAATATATATATATATATATATATATATATATATATATGTATGTATAATTTAACTGGGATCTAAAGTATTGGCACTTCAATTTTCTACAGATCGTAAACTAATAAAACTAGCTTAATTAATTTTATAATTAGCTTATTTGTCAAGTAAATTATGAATGGTTGCTCGGTTAGGCTTACGTATACTTCCAATTGAGGTTACAAAGTATTAAACTTTGTAACAATTTTGAATGATCTTACCGGCCAAATCTTGTTTGGGTCTTAATGCGACTAATCGACACTTAAAAATGAAGTTCTCTATTCTCACGACTCTACCTAAATGGGTATATGTTTGTTCACAAGTGGCTGCTAGTCTAGGCTAAAACCAATAATTGCTTTTCAACTAATATTTGTATGATAAATGCTTCTCCTTATTTTAGAAAAGAAATTGTCCTTAAAAGCGAAAGCGAAAATTCCATTTATCAAATTGGAAGTTGGGGAAAAAATTAAATATTGCATTTATAATTGACTTCGTTAATTAGAAAATTTTGATGAACTTCCTATTATTCAGTATTTTTCTGTACTAACAAAAGCCAAAAAAAAAAAAGAAAAGTGCCATAATTGCTTGTTGTCCAAAGTTTGTAGTCTAAGATTTTATGCAACGTTATATATCTATTTGATCCGAGCTCTGTTATTTTATCAAAGAAGTGCATAACAGCATTATAACTGGAGCACAAAGTATGATGTGTGATTTTTTTTTTTAAAATGGCAAACTCTGTATACGGGGAAGGGATTTCAACCCAAGTTTTATTAATGAAATAAGAGAGACTACAGGGAGGGGGCATGAACCTTACCTCTAAGAAATTACATGAGTTATTGGGGAATGGGTTGGGTGGTTCAATGGAAGAAGTATAAGTGAGAAGTTTTGAATTTGAAACTTGTCACTTGCACTAAACATATATATATATATATATATTTGTTTATTTATTTATTTATACATATTTTTAAATAATAAAGCGATAAACTTTTCGGAGGGAGGAATGGGTTCTGTGGTTCCGAGGAAAGGAATGCAAATCAGAGGTTCCGGATTCAAATTCTCTCACTTACACTAAAAAAATAAAAATAAAAATAAATGTTTCATATAAAGTATGATGTGTAATTAAATAAAAGGTAAAAAAGCGAAACAATAACACTTCTAATGTAAGTAAATAATTTCCATTAAGATGGAGAGTTGAAGAGATATATAATAAGGCTTAATTGTAAGGACCTAAATCTTGCAAGCCACAAAGCATATATAGTTAATTATGAGATGTTTAATATCTTCTACTATTTGTTTCTCTAGTATGAAGCTCTTAAAGGAACTTTTAGCTCATTCAACCAAGCAAAAGCTCCAACCAATGGTGCTGTATTATATGTACAAGCCTCAGTCTTCTACTGATCAAGACAATATTCTTGTTCCGTATCATAGTAGACTAATAAAACTAGGTTAATCAATTTCATTATTAGCTTACTTGTCAAGTTATTATGAACGGTGATTAGCTGGATAATTGCATGGCTTCTTGCAAGTTGAAAGGCATACGGGATCATTTTTTTATTTAACAAAATATATTTCATTAACTGATTGCTGGAAATCGTCCAACACGATTGATATACATCGTTGCCCTAATGGCAGATAAAACATGCACTAAAATTGTAGATCTAAGAAATTAAGAACAGATCTAAAAAGTACCATCAATTTTAAAATCATTTTTTCATAGAATAAATCGTTGTAGCTCACTCTGTGTATATTGCAATCGTCAGATCTGTTAATCAACAGTTGTAAGATCTAATAAAAATGATAAGATCGACCGACATAGACCCAAATCTAAAATAAATTCAAATCTGACAACCAGATCTGAAGTAAATTCAAATTTAAACAACCAGATCTGAAGTAAATTCAAATTTAAACAACAAAATAAGGAAAAATAACACAAAATCTCACTAGGAACTCCTAAGAGAACGAAAATTCTCACTAGGAACCCTAGAAGAAACAGATATCTCCCACTAAAAAAATTTAGAAGAAACTTTATTAGGAAAATAATAAAAACGAAACCTATGGGAAGGAGACCATGGTGGTCTCCCTCCCTAAGAGAAAGGGATTTAGAGAAAAGGAATAGTAGAGAGAAGTCGGAGAAGATGAGCAGTAGAGAAAAGTTCTTGGATCATTCTTAACTTAGTCGATTCTTTGTTTTTTTGGTTTGGCTGTCTCTCGGTCTAATTCCAAATTGAATTCGATAGCTTCCTTTCGTTTTCAGAGCTGAAAAGTTCTAGCTGTAATGGTAGTACTTTTTGTTTCCTCTCCTTCTTTTTGGTCGGTTGCACTCAGTCTGCTTCCTAATGAGAACGAATAATTTCCTTTAGCTTTGTTTCATCTATTGTAAAATTCTGGCTAAGCACTAATGTGTTGCTTCTACATTAAATTGAAGATATCTGTGGAAATATCACTCTTCAAAAATTCGAAGAATTGTAAGCTTTTTAAGAGACATGTCTTAGTGTTTATATTATTCATGAGTTTTGAGTTAATAAATTATCTAGTAATACATTATAATGCAAGAGAATTTTAAAAACTAATTCAAAATTTTTAATTTTAAAAATACCCTCCGTAACGGAAAACTTTTATCCCCACAAAAAATGCAAGAGAATTTTATTTCATAGTCTTAAATTTAGATAGGACTAATTCCACTTTACACCTCGAACTTATATCACTTTCTGACTTTCTACTCTAAATTTCAATTTTAGACACTTTACACTTTAAACTCTCAAATTTGGACATTTTACATCCTAAACTCTCAAATTTATTCCATTCAAGTCCAATCAATGACAATGTTAGCAAAATTAATGAGATAAAAAGACGTACAAATTAATGACAAATGTGTCATCTTATTCTAATTGCAATTGCTTGGCTCCTTTTGACCCTTTTTAACAAATTATCATTGTTTTTAATGGTCTCAATCACTAATATATTAGCAAAATTAATGAGATAAAAGATAGTGTAAATTAATGAGAATATATTATTTTGTTCTAACTGCGATACCTTGACTCCTTTTGACCACTTTTAGGAAATTATCAATAGTTTATAGGATCTTCCATGTGGTTATTTTGCTAATGGTGTCATTAATTGGATTTAAATGTGATAAACTTAAGAGTTTATGACGTAAAGTATCCAAAATTAAAAGTTTACAGTGTAAAGTGTCTAAAATTAAACTTTACAGTGTAACGTAAATAAGTGGTATAAGTTTGAGAGTGTAAAGTGGAGTTTATCCATTTAGATAGGAATAAAGTTTGCCCCACTTAAAATAAATATTCATTAAGGGTGTCACTCGATCCACTAATAGGTGTTAAGCATCTTTCCTTTGTTTTCTTTGGTGAACACTAAAACAAAGAAAGTTAAAATGATGCCTGTTGTCTTTATTCTTAGGAAGTTCCCTTCTGAAAAGACTTTGAGAAGAGGCAAGTTTAAGTAAAGTTGTATGAGATTGTAACAATTTTGATTAATCTCACCGGCAAAATCTTGTTTAGGTCTATTGTGAATTACCAACACTTTAAAGAATTTCCCTATTCTCATGCCCCCACCTTAATGGGATATGTTTGTTCATGAGTCGCTCTGTGTTTTAAAACTCGGACCGGACCGGCCGGTTCGACCGGACCGGCCGGTTCGACCGGACCGGCCGGTTCGACCGGTCGAACCGGGAACCGGCCAAGTGTCCGGTCCGAGTCATGTCTAAAAACCGGGCAAACAAAAACCCGGTCAAACCCGGTCAAAAACCGGGTTTGACCGGAAAAAAACCGGATTTCCCGGTTCAAACAGCATTTAAAAAAGATAAAACTCAAACTTTTTTAATATTGTGTTTTGACCCCTAAATTGTTAAAAATTATTAATATACCTCAAATATTTTATACTTTATCAATATTTTCTTAAAGTTTGGTATTATTTTTCAATTAAGTCCATAATTTTAATTCTAAACTTGTTAATGCTCATTAAATAATATAAATTGTTACTTAATTGTTCTAATTTCTTTGTATTTTCTTGTTAAATATATTTAAAACATCAAATATAAATGAATATACCTTTATTAATATTAACATGTTATTAGGTATTTTACATAAAATATTTAAAATTTTAAATAATTTTATTTATGACATCATCCGGTTCAACCCCTATCGAACCCGGTTCAACCCATTGACCCCTGACCCCTGAGCTTGACCGAGTCGCTAACCGGTCCGGTTCTGAAAACATAGGAGTCGCTGCCCAGTCTAAGCTATAGACATGTAACTTTGTTTTGGGCACTCCTAGTTCATAGTGAATCTAAAATGAGCAGTTTCTTTCGACTAATATTTCTATGGTAAATGCTTATCCTTATCTAGAAAAGAAATTGTCCTTGAAAGGTAAAACGAAAACTCCTTTACCAAATTGGAAGTTGGGGGAAAAAAAATTAAATATTGCGTTATTAATTTACTTCAGTCATTGGAGAATTTTGATGAACTTCCTACTATTCAATGATGATAACGTAAGTGTCACTATCTATGTTAGAGGTGCTAATTTGCTGTCATCTATCAAATGCATGGATTTTGTCTGCCGTCCAAAAAAAAAAAAAATTTGATCCAAGTCCTTTGGTCTATATTTGGGAGTCAGAATTTAATCATTAGGCTTCAATCTTCCCACTCCACTAGCTTAAATCTCCCCCCAAACACCCAAACAACAAAGAGCACTCATATTTTGTCCTTTTTTTTTTGGAAAATTCACCAATTTAGTCCCTAAAGTTTTACACTAAAACTAAATTGATTACAAAAAAACTATAAAAGGCGAAATTGATTTTAACATAAAAGTTCAAGGGTCAAATTGGGGAATTTCCTTTTTTTGTAATACAAAGCATTCCCGTTCAAACTTATTGTAAGGAAAAAAGATAATAAAAGTCTACATATATGGAAAAAAAAATTTCTAAGCATTTAATCCTCCTTATGGTGCATTTGATATAATTGAAATCTAAAATTTGAATTTAAAATCTGAATTTGTTAAAGGACTAAATTTTTAAATATTGAAATCTTAACTTTCGAACATATTTTATATTAAGTTATATTAAGTGATAAGTGAATAACTTATCATTTTTTTTCTGAAATAAGTTTTGTCTAGACAATTCAGAATCAATTAATTAATTAAGATGTTATATTTTTTCATTATCAAACATGTTTGAACATATTAAAATTTGAACTCATTAAATTTAAATGTTGAATAGGATAAGAAAACAGATAGGGTGGATTCAAAAGGTATCTCAATATTTTTTAAGATAAAACTTATCGTCTCCTATCTTTTCATTACTTTCATCACCTTGTTCAATTGCTTGGCCTTTTGTTTAAAAATTACCAGCTGAAAAGGAAAATGATTTTGACGCATGTGAAAATAGACCATGACATGACATAACTAGTCCGAATCGTGCTGTCAAAAACATAAAAGCAATCAAGTCAAAATTGCTCAAAAACTTATCAACTCCTAAAGAATAAAGTGGTCCAAACCAAAAAGCTTTGCAATTTTAGAAATGATCTTTGGAATAACCGAACAGCCGAATCCTATTTTGGCCTCAGAATGACTGAGCAAGAGAGGCAAAACAATTTTCGGTACTGCTCTCTTATGTAAATAGAAAAATGTATTCCCCGAGAAGATTACTTATTAAACCCACATTTAATAATCTTTTTAAACCCACAACTTAAGATTTAAAATTAGTTTACTTTTCATGTTAAGAAGGTTTACTTACATCAATTTTTGGTTTGAGCTACATATATAATTGAACTGGGATCTAAAGTATTGGCAAATTGCACTTCAATTTTCTACAGATGGTAAACTAATAAAACTAGCTTAATTAATTTTATAATTAGCTTATTTGTCAAGTAAATTATGAATGGTTGCTTGGTTAGGTTTTACGTATACTTTCAATTGAGGTTAGAAGGCATTAAATTTTGTAACAATTTTGAATTTCAACTATGCGTAATACTATGAGATTGTAACAATTTTGAATAATCTCACCAGCCAAAACTTGTTTGGGTTTTGATGCCACATTTAAAAAGTTCTCTATTCTCGCGACTCCACCTTATTGGGTTTTTTTTTTAATTGAGAAAAAAGAAAAAAATTATTTACAAAACCTGTTCATTGGAAAATTTTGATGAACTCCCTACTATTGATCAATATTTTTCCCTGCCACAAAAGCCAAAAAAGAAAATAAAAAATGCTGTAATTGCTTGTAGTCCTAAAATTTGCAGTCTATGATTTTATGAAATGTATTTTGTCAACAAGTGCTTAACAGCATTACAACTGGAGCACAAATTGTGTGTAATCTAAAAATATAATTAGTAAAAAAACACTTCTAATGTAAGAAAATAAATTCCATTAAGATGGAGAGTTGAAGAGATATACAACAAGGATCAATTGTAAGGGACCTAAATCTTGCAAGCCACAAAGCATATATTGTTGATTATGAGATGTTTAATACCTTCTACTATTTGTTTCTCTAGTATGAAGCTCTTAAAGGAACTTGTAGCTCATTCAACCTAGCAAAAACTCCAACCAATGGTGCTGTATTATATGTACAAGCCTCAGTCTGCATATAATTTCCCCTCTCATCACTAAAATTGTCTTGGCAATCAGGACCTCCAACTAATGCCCCAACTATGACATTGGGATTTGGTTTAGGATTGCTATACCAATTATCATACCCTTGGGTGCACCCAATAAACCCTTTATTCTCTTTATAAGACACAATTGAGGCCCCTCTATGGTGCACCCTAGTTGGAAACCTTAGACCATAGCCCACAAGATAGCTCATGTTTTGTGGATTGGACCCCAAAATGTAGTCCACTTGGGATTTGGCAAGGTCGAGAAGTTCTTGATGCCCTACAAGTCCTTCATGACACTTAACTTTTTGATGGGATTTTTGGAGAAAATCTGAGTAGATTGTTAGTAGAAATGCTGCTGATGAAACATATTGCATGTTGTTCCATTGCCTGGTGTATAAGAGCCCTGCTGGGGTTCTGTCAATATTGTTTTTGCTGCCATTGTTCTTGCTTAGACATGAGCAGATGTAGTGCTCAGCTTTTGATCTATATTGCTCAAGAATGTGAGTGTACTGTGGCCTGTGCTTTTCTTCATGGAGTAACTGCAGATAAAGAGTCTTGGATCACTTGACTTCTGACACATGCTGCTTTTATAGCTAGAAACATGTCTTTTTCAGGCATATTTACAACTTTACAGCAACATTTTAGCTACGTTTTTGCCCCCTCGATTCATGCATAAGAGTGTTCAAACCAAAGAAATAATATAGAAAAGGGAACAAAAAAGTAAAATTTCTTTTTTTATTTTTTTGGAAATTGTACAGAGAGGTGGAAGGAAGAATAATAGTCATGAGAAAATAATCTTAGAAGAGAAAAGTAATCTTAACCATGGATTACATCAGGTTTTAAAATGAAAAGATTAATCAAGAATTTTTGGCTGTCCCTAAATTCTACTTGTATATATACTCAATTGGCAAATTAGAGGATTTAGTCCTTCAAGGCCCTTGCACTTGGACTTTTCATACCTTGATGTATTATCAAATTTAATAAAATTCCATTCCACATTTGCTCTTCCAATCTAATTAATGCTGCACTAACATGGATACACTAACGAACTATACATATATTTCCCATATTGTATATAAACACACTCTAAAACTCATCAAAGTTAATATACGTGAAACAAATAAACTCAATATTACAGAAAAGGGTTAAGCAATCGGAAACAGATTGGAGACAATTCAATTCTCAATTTAATATTTTATAACCTCAATTGAATTGTGGTCATATACCTAACCTAGCAACCAATGTGCCTAAATGTGAACAACGGGTTGTAGAGGTGGCTAGATGTCCCTTTTTTCAATGTCTACTATTGAGCACGGTAGCAGCTGTTGCTAGTGCTGTGCTTGGATATACTAAAGGAAAGTTCAAATGAGCCCATTGTGGCCACCCTGCTGCATGTTTGGAATCAAGAATCCAAATTTGGATCCTTGAACGTGCCAACAAACGTACTCTGTCCCCATCGGTTAAGTCATGTCACTAATACCCAATGGCATGGCATGTGTGGAGTCAGTTTTTAGTTGAATTTCAACCTAAAACGCTTATTCCATCTGTCTCATTATTAATGTTATGCTTTTACTTTATTGATGTTTTAAAATAAGAATCATCATTTCAAATTTAATATATACTTTTCAATCTTGTCATTTAAAAAAGCAACTCTCTAAAATTTCAATACACATTTAACAAGGAAATATTTTGAGTCCAAAAGATACATGTATAAATTCACCAATGTCATCTCATCTAAATATAATGATTATTATGTTTTTATAAAAAGTTAAATTCTCAAAAAATGACTCTAATATTGGGACAGAGGGAGTACTTAGCATGCGAATGTGTTTGGATATTACATTATTTACACAAATTTACTTGTTTTCATTTTAAACATATTTTTTAATTGTCTTTTTATCTCATATATATCACATTAAACAACTGTTGTAGTGTTTTCATTTTAAAAAATTATCCCAAATAATCTTCTATCCAAATACGTATAAGTTACAAAAAAGATTGTTTAAGGTTATAAATGGGTTTATATCATTTTTTACATTGGCTATCGAATGATAATATGATAAAAAAAAATAGGTAAAATGATATGAAGTAAGAAGTCATAGTTGACATATTTTCTTTATCGATCAATTTTTCATTGGCCCAATTGTTTGATTATGGGCCTAGATGACAAATTTAACATGGATGTAATCTCGTTTTAATTCATTGTAAAATCCTATCTGTTACTATTTAAAAACTTGAGGGGTAAGATTGATCTTACTTTCAAGCATTAGTAACCAAAACAAAAATGTAGAGTCAAAACTTTTAACTGTTGTTAAACTAGTTTCGACCATTAAAACATCTTCATCAATTGTCATTCGTGGCCAAATTCCCCAAATTTTTTTCGCCAAAAATTTTGAGACTTGTTTAACTATTCTCCCAAAAATTGATAGGATTTGCACTTCTAGTTCTCCCCAAAATTTTATCTACTAAAGTGGATCACGTACTTTAGTAGATAAAAAGAAAAAGAGGACCAATAATGATTTTCTCTTTTTTTTTATTAAATATTAACAATCTACGCTTATATTTACTCCTATTCCTAAACCAGAGTTAAAGAGATAGGTCCAGCTGAATTATTGGAAATCGAAGGAGAATAAATCATCTTCGAACGAGGTAGGTGCCCTTTAGTACCCGTTCAATTTGAAGAAGCCACGTAGAATAGCAATTGATATGAGGTAAGATTCGAAACTTTGATTTTTTATTGCACAAAGACTTTAAATGTCTTTGTGATGACCAACAATTCAAGAGACCGTTGGTTATCAAGAGTGATTCTCCATTTATCCTTTTAATGATTCAAACTCGTGACTGAAAGTGTTTTATAAACTGGGCAATGCTTCGTTGTCAAGGATCACCTACTTTAGCTGTTTCCCTCTCATTGAATTTTTTTCCTCCAATTGATATTCTATACCATCACAATTACTAGGACACTTGGCACCTCTTAAAATTGCTGCCATGCAAAGACATCAGCAGCACGTGGCTTTGTTCTCCAAGGATATACTGCCCTGCCCTTCACCAGTAGTCACTAACTAGAGGCCTTAATTAACGCTTACCTAATGAGACATAGCTCCATCAACTTTATGGAAAAAGTAAAAGTGCCATGTAAAAGTGAACATATGGTTTCTCATAGTTGAATCAATGGAAAAAGCAAAAGAAATCAAACAGAAATAAAGTGAAATCCAAAACTCTATATGATATTTGACACAAGATTGAAGGTCTTTACAGTGTAAATCTAAAAAGTAATTGACATGTAGGACGGAGCAAGCTAGATCACCCCAGAGTATTTGAAGTTTGAAAATGACATGTTGTGGACAATAAGAGGGTACGAGAATTTGTGAAGGAGAACAAGTCACATTGAAGTTATTGAAAAAGACATCATTGGATATATGTTTTTTTATCTATTGTCACCGTCTACACTTACTCATCATATTTCTATTGTCACAGTCTACACTTACTCATACTTCTATTCTAATCTATACTAGAGGGGTGATCCAACAGAATTACGAAAACTGACGGAAACTGAACTGCTATAGGACCATACAGGTGCACTAAACGCTTATATGAATCTAAAAAAAATCATATTAAATGACAACTTTGAGGGGAAGTAAAATTTAAACCCTTGACCTCCCACCCTCACAAGACACGTAATGACCAAAAGTAGTTGGTTAAGACATCATTGGATATTTTGGTGGTACGTTCATGAAATGCGCAACATTGTAATCCATCAATGATATCTTGTAGTTAAAAATATGAATTCTACAATTTCTTAAGGGGTTAAAGTTTACTTTTTGTTTGAATATCAAGTATAAGTCAATTTAAATTTCAAATATAACATTTATTTTGAGTCACCAAATAATGTAAATTTTTTCGTTAACGTGTTTTAGAATGCCTAAAATATGTACCTTTGAAACATCACCGATCTGCACTTGGCCAATTAGGCTATCGATTTTAGCGTATTAGTATCTTATACTATCAATATATCTAACATTCTTTAAATAAATTAAAATTCAATAAGCTTTTTCTTCACTTTTTAATGAAAAAGACTATAGTAATTACAGGGGTATTTATGTTCATCTAGAGTAATTATGTTCATTCAGGGGTATTTATGTTTTTTAGTTAAAATCTATACGAAAATTCGACCAATTTGAGCAATCTAATGCTATATGCTGATAGTACAATGTAGTTAAATACTACAATTGATAGTTTGTAGTGTAAATTACAAAGCAATAATAGTATAGGGGTGCAATACAATTACAGTTTTAAAACGTGTAAAATATCATAGCAAATGTATAAGAATTAATTTTTCCGACACTTATATAGTATTAGATAAATAACAACCATGTAAAATTTGAATTTGAAATTTAATTTTTACACACTTTTTCCGTTCCATTTATTTAATCATGTTTGGGGAATCCAACTTTTTAACAATAGTAGTTTGATTGTGATGTTTGTGTTTTTCTTTCTAATTTACCCTCACAAATTCAAATTTTAAATTTAAATAGTAACGTGCATATGATTAGCAAGCAAGGTTATATTAAAAAGAGAAACTAAAAGGTGCTTCGACTCAACGGTGACAATTGTTTTGAAACATCCCAAAATGGAAAGTATGACACTTTCAATGGGACAAAGGAAATATATGTCATGAATTCAACGGTGATAATGCATAAACTATCAATATATATAAGATTTACTCAATGTACAAGCTATAGGAGTAGAAGGGATTTTACCTTTGAGGCAATAATTTGAAGACCAGCATACTTAACATCCCAGCTGAATTCAGTAATAGCCCAGCCAATGCCACCAAAACAATGAGCCTTGTCAATAACATACTTCAAATAATCTTCATTGTCGGTGGCTTTGTATAGCCACGAGGCTGCCCACAATAACTCATCCATGAACCCACTCACTGATTCATAATAGTTCTTCACCACTCCCACACTTGTATCGTATTTTCCCCTGTACTTGTCACCAAATTCAAACAACTGCAAAAACAACATCCATTTCAACCAAAAAAGTAAAAAAAATCAATCAAAATTACTTCCAAAAACTATCTAAATTAAGAACATATTAACTAAATTATCTAGTACTTTTTCCAAAAATTAACTCGATTTAACGAAAACGCAAAATTGTTACCTCTTGAGCGTGCTGCAATAGTAGGTGAGAATAATGTGAGTTGATTTTCCTAAACACAATTGATGCTGCAGCCATTGCAGCTGCCGTCTCTCCGGCGAGATCCGACCCGGGGTTTTTCTCGTCGATCTTGTACGCTCGTCGGGACGTCGTCATGTCCTCCGGCCGTTGCCAGCAGTAATGATCAGTATCTCCATCTCCAACCTGAAATTTAAATACTTAAAACTGTTACTCATTCAGCATTTGCATGATCATACATAAATATTGGTACAACCACATTTTAAAAAATAAAAATAAAAATAAAAATTTAAGTACCTCAGCCCATAGTACATTAGGTCTAGTGTGTGCCTTGCTGAAATAATCAGCACCCCATTTGATTGCCTCAAGAGCATGCTCCATTTCTCCAGCCAATTCAATTTGCTCCCCAAATTCAATAACACCCCATGACAACATTGTAACTGTGAATGCCGTTGGCAATCCAAACTTGACATGGTCACCCGCATCATAGTAGCCTCCAACTAAGTCCACCTACAAACACACATGTAAAAAGTACGTTACCAAAACTGTAAAAACATACTAAAAATCTGTTTTCAAACAACATAAATGATGAACAACATACTTAAAAAAAAACAACATAAATGATGAACCAAAATTCAAATTCTTGAAGAAAAATACAACTGAAACAGAACATTCTGAGTAATACCCCTTGTTCTAATCCATCTGTTAGGCCAGAATGGTGACGCCAAGAGACTCTTTGGTTGTATGGTAAGCGACCGGACCTCTGTGCTTCAAAGTACAAAAGGGATTTTGAAAGTGCATCTGCATAATCAAATGCTTGAGATGGGGTGCTAAAAATGGTAAAAAGCATGAGCAAAACGGAGCAATGCAGGGGGAATCTTGGTAGTTTTAGCATTCTGCAATGTTGATAGCTCTTCTTCATCTTCATCTCCTTTACCCTTCTTCTCCAAAAGGGAATTTCAGGAGGTGATGAAGAATATATTTTAAACAGCAGCAGCAGCAGCAGTAGCAATGGTAGAGAAGGCTTTTTAAAGGGCTCTTTACAAACACACACAGTCACACACTAGTCATACCCATACGCATGTATTTTGGTGTCCATGCCATGGTCCACAACACAAGCGATTGCTGCCATTTTGAAATGGAAAAGGTGCTGTGGAAAATTCCCTCTTACTTTTTTCACTCTTCTCTGTAGAATAATTTCAGGCCTAGATTCAGGGATGTTCCTTGGGATTGCCTTTTCATAGTTACCTTCTCTTTTGTGTTCTCCCTTGCCCCTAAGATTTTGAAATGTTTAATATAATTGCTTGATCTTTAGACTTCAATTTCCGATTTCAAACCAAATAAACCTCATAACCGTTATGCAAACAGATTTGGGGCCTCTTAAATCAAGATTAAGCTGCATAAGATTTACTTTCACAAAAAAAAAAAAAAAGACAGTTAGTAGCCAAAATCTACATCACATCAGTCGCAATTCAATTTGGACCGCTAATTGTTTTCCATAATTATATGTAACTGTCCAGGATATCTGCCCTGTGCATACAGTGTCACATGTTGCTTTCCAAGAACTATGAATAGCTACCATTCTAGTTCAAAATGTCAACTCAGCTCTTTCCCCTAAATTATCAAGCAATTTTATCTACAAAATTTATGACTATTACTAGTTTATGATAAATGGTCTACTTTTGATAGAACTATACAATAACCTGTTTAAGAATTAAAGTTCTTAGACTAAATTCTTTCATTCGTTGACGTTTATAAGTACTTCCTCTATCCCACTTTATTAGTAGTCTTGATTTTTTCTCCCATGCAGTTTTAAAAAAATTAATTCGCATTTTTGGAAGAGTAAATTTAGTCTCTCTTTTTCTTGAATTACCTTTACATCAATATTATATGACTAATTAATTATCACAAAAATCAAGACCATGAACACAATAATATTTGATGAATAGGCTTAGAATGGTACCATGATGTGATTTTGGATGTGCTAGTACATTTGACTAAATTAAGTATTATACTTACTACAATTAAATAAGATAGGTTATATTAATTGATAACAAAGTATATTAAATAAGGATATTTTAAAGAAATTAAAAGTTAACTATACTCTTCAATTAGAAAGTGAACTAGATAACTTAGAAAAGATGAAAAATGAAAGCAAGTCTAGCAAAGTGGACGGAGGGTGTAATAAAAAGTTTTCTAATCAAAAAAGAACAAGTAAGTTTTCTATGAACATGGAATGTCATCTAAACTTGTCATAGTAAAGAAATTAAATACTCTCTTTGTCCCATTTTGATAGTTCTAGTTTTTTTTTCACATAGTTTAAGAAAAAGTAGTTAACTTTGTTGGAAAAACAAATTTAGATTGCTATTTTCCTAAAATACCCTTACATTAAATAAAGTTGGTTTTTCATATATCAATATGTTTTGAAAAATCTAAATGCATTAAATGCGGTAGGTTATATTCACTACTAACAATCTATATTAAATAAGGTAGTTTATAGTAATAACAACTTACATTAAATAAAAGTATTTTAGAGAAATTAAAAGACAACTACATTCTTCAATTAGAAAGTGAATTGCAATTTGGGACAGATAAACAATGAATTTTAAGGAGAAAGTGTAAATCAATAGCACAAATTTATCTTAAAAGGGAAAAAGAAAAGACAACTCCAAGGTTGCCGACACAAGCATTTTCTATTTCCTTTTCATTTGCTATTTCCGTTTTTCTTTTTTCCTTTTGATTAGGTCTCGATGGAAGGGGAGACAACTTCAATAAATGATTCCGCTGGCTTCTAAATATTTGTCGTCGATGTTCCTCAATTCCATTGCGCAAGTCAAAGTGAAGATATCAGGGAAACAGTTAAACTAGCACAAATTTATCTTAAAAGGGAAAAAGAAAAGACAACTCCAAGGTTGCCGACACAAGCATTTTCTATTTCCTTTTCATTTGCTATTTCCGTTTTTCTTTTTTCCTTTTGATTAGGTCTTGATGGAAGGGGAGACAACTTCAATAAATGATTCCGCTGGCTTCTAAATATTTGTCGTCGATGTTCCTCAATTCCATTGCGTAAGTCAAAGTGAAGATATCAGGGAAACAGTTAAACTAACAAGTAAGCCCAAAATTTTGGAAGTTGTTACAACTTATAAACTAAGCATCAGCTTTGGGTTGGTGGCCACCACCAAGCCATTAAAGTTTGGTGGGGGTGGGAGTCAAGGTCACAATATGTGGCTCTCCACAAATTCAGAAGTGTGTGTAGTACATACATCTGGTCCACAAATTCAGAAGTGTGTGTAGTACATACATCTGGTCCGATGGTAATTCAGTCCCGGTCGACTCCTCCATAGATCCAGTTGAGTCCCCTCTAGAATAGATTAGACTAGGAATAAGTGTAAAGTAAACTATTATCGATTGTCAAAAAAAAAAAGAAAAAAAAGTTACAACTTATAAACTAAAACAGTCGAATTTGAGAAGAGTATTTGATTGTATACCTTTTTTTTTATGTTTTTCAAAGTTGCTACAAGGCAACTAGCTCAATCGGTAAAAATTTAAAACTATTAAGTTAGGTTGAGATTTTTAATTCTAGTTCGGCCCTCAGGTTTTCTGTTATACATTTCTATGTTACATTATGTCATATATTTTCTTAAAATGACAAGTGTCGTATCAAGCGAAATATTTTAAAATTTGGATTTTTGTCCATTATTATATGGGACGTGTCAATTAGATAGCTAGTGTAACACGTAAAGTTATAACAAAGAATCTTTTGCCTTCGAGTTCTCTTGTCACATTGCTCAAAACATCTACTGATTGGCAAGCTAAATTAGTACTGCTGGCTTTGCACAAACAGGCAAAATCCCGTTACAATCTCCCACAGGGAATTGACTAGAATTTCAGTTATAATGAAATCAAATTTAGTGTAAAACCTGTTTAATATTAGTTTCTAGTAGAGAAAATGAGTTGACCATTATGATCTCATAAAGGTTTTATCTCCAGTGTTCTGCGCCATCACGTTGCAGGTTTTCTCCCTGAAAACTGCAGGAAGCAGCTTCCAAAATTCTAGCCTTGAAATGATTTAGTGCAGGAGCCCCACTTACACTCCTGCCCCCCGTACCCTAAGCAACCCCGCCCAACCGATCCCTCCCAAGGGATGCCAAGTTGAAGCATTAGAAATCAGTACATACATATGAAATTACAGTAAAATGCAATTTTGGTGCCTAAACTTTGACTCTTAACCAATTCTAGTACATGAACTTTGGACGAAAACAAATCTGGTACTCAACATTATTTAAGCATATTTAATACGTTTGATGGATTTTTTTCAAATTTCTACTAGAAGAAGTCATGTGTTGTTATGTGCCTGGCAACGAAATTATAAAAAAATTTCAAAAAAATCAAAAATAATTTGCTAACCTATGAATGTGTAATACATTTGATGTATACATATAATACATTTGATGAATTTTTTCAAATTTCTATTAGAAGAAGTCATGTGTCGATGGATTAATAGGACGTGTATTACTCATTTAAAAAGAAAATAAATTAACCTAAAAAAAATACCATATCTGGCTAATCATTTTTCCTCAAAACTCCCCTTACCCCTCCTCTCTTCTCCATACCTTTCGATTTTAGAAAGAAAAAAAAACTTTAAAACCCTTATTTCAGTTGAACCTTCATGAATTCAACCGTGAAATTGTAAGAAAAAATTTGTGAAATTTAGTTTCATATGAAGAGTTTGAAGTAACAATTTGAAGATTCTTCAATTAGGTATAAACATGAATTTTTTTTTCAATTTTGTTACAGGGCACTCGACAGCATGTGACACTTTCCAGTGTGATATAAAAAAATCTGTCAAATATACCACATATGTTTAAATATTGTAACATTAGGCACCAAATTTGTTTTCGTCTAAAATTTGAAAACCGAAATCGCTCAACGATCAAAGTTTAGGCGCCAAAATTGCATTTTACTCGAAATTACAATAAACAGTTTCAGTTTTAGATACACAGTAATTGGGTAATCAATCGAGTGGACTGACGAATCTCAAGGAACAAGAATGAGCCCTCTCCCATAACTAGTTCAAGCAGGTATCCAGTATTTGCAGTTTGATGCTTTTAACTGACAAAAGGCAAATTGCCTCGAAGACCTAATTCGACTCTTTAGCTCTCGTTTGCCTCTTGTAAAGGGGGCAGTAACAACTACATTTTTTTTGGAAGTAAACAATAATCAGAGTTTATGAAAAGGGGAAAAAATGGTAAAAGAAGTTGTCTATACCATCATGTTGGTATTTTAGCATGACAGAGGGCCTAAAACAGAGCTCCAACATGAACTCATCTGCCTTGTCATAAAGGTGCATGAAAACCTAACAAGAGCTTCAAGTATCCCAACAGAAGGGAAAAACCTAACAGAATATGTTCTTCTACAACCAGAACCTGAAATCAAGTACTGAAGTTTTAACAATGGAAAATATCGCCAACAAGAAGACTAGCAGGCATAGACAAATGCAGAATCCCTTATGTGGACAACAATCATTTACAAAGAAACCCTTAAGAATAACAATATGTGTTTGACAGTCCAGCTTTCTCCAGAGGCAGATGAAACCACACATATCATTTATCCAAGACAGAATTCTTTCAGGTTAAGACCTGGTATAAACGGCAATTACAGACGAAAATCAATCACTGCCTAGGATGCATGCAACAACACCAGACAGTAGTATTCAAGCTTAAGACAATATATATCTGCACCTTCTCTTGTCTCTCCCAGCTTCTGTAGAGATGACAAACCAGAGAGAAAACCGCACTAGGTAGAAGAAAAAAACATCTGGCTTGGTAATTACCAAAACCCACAAATATCGAAACCCAATGACACCCCATTTTTTTGGCAATATCAATCAGTTACAGTTTTGGTCTTCTAAGCTGTCGCTGATGTATTATCTAAGAGCAATCATTTAACAGATCTTCAGGAATTTAAACCATAATTAGAATTCTAGAATTCCAAGATCAATTTAAATAAAAATTATTTTGTATATGCAATTCTTCTGTCTAGAAAGTTACATCATGCATATAGGGATATTTGAATCATAACTCAATGAACTAGAGTTAGGGGCTTGCGTGGAATTTTAACACACAACTGCAATAAAGACCTTGCCTATCAAGCTCTAGCTTAGCAAACATAGGATTCATGAAACTTAAGCTAAAAACTTGAGCTAAAACCAAAATCCAGCTGATTTTAAACAATGTTTCCAATCAAGCCTGATCAAGTCAAGATTTGCTTCACTATATTCAACCCCAGATGAAGCAATTAAGCAACACAAATACCAACGTGAACTTAACAGAATGTGGCATGTTAACATTACTACAAAACTAATGTGCAACAAAACAAAACTGTTCTAGCAGCAAACCAAAAGCTTGAAGGCTGAATTATGCTATACATTCACCATGAAATTTAACAAATAGGATGCTGCTGAAGGCAAGAATAATAAGAGTGATAACTAGATTCTGAAGCTATACCTGTTAGTTGATGCAAAGGAGAAACATTCTATTTTTGGTCCTTTTATCATGTGTCCTTTTATTTAGTACTTCTCAATGTGTGATAGATAATCAAACAGAAGGGGCACTAGCTCTCGCAATATCTAATTAATCTGAGGAACCCCAAACAGAAAATGAAAAGTATTGCAGTTGACTATAGTCTACCAATTTTTCACAGGGTAATGCCTCAGTATTTTGATTGCTCACAATTAAACAAACCATTAGGTGTATATCCTGAATCCTGACCTCAATAGCCATATATCTCTGTTGTCAATAGCTAATCCCAAGTTTCTGATCTGATCAATCAATCAAGTGCCAATGCATATCTCTAGAAGTTCAGTCAAAGAGCTTCAGTTATCAAATGGAGAACATTACAATCTTTATTACTTAAACAACATTGACCCAAAAAAATGAAACAAAGCTAAATGGTTTAAATTCTTATGTATGTTATACACAGTCAATCATGTCCCAAAAATCCAGTAACTTACTCCCATTTACAACTGTTAAAAAGAAGAAAACAGAGATGACAGAGGGGGCAAGGCCAAACAAAAGGAATTCAGTCCTGAAATACTTTCATCCACAAAAGGGTCTATATGGAGAAAACATAGGAGATGATAGATCAAGAAACAGTATGCAAGCTCATAACCACCTCAGGCAAGTGCATATTTCTGCAGCCTCACAAACATTGTAGCTCCAATTTAAACAAAAATATTAAATTAACACATTGCAGGCAATCTGGATACTATTGACAGACAAAAAGAAACTAAGGTGATTATCAAGCAACATTACTGTTCTTTTGTTGCAAGGGATGATGGACAAATGCTCCGTTCAGCAAACTGCTTAGCAGAACTTGTAATATCAGCATTTGAAAAGGCCAAGTATCAGATGATTAAGACTTTGGAATGCGGGAATCATCTGATTTAATACCTAATCCATGAAAGAATTGTTGCCACAGAAATCCTTTTCTCTAAGGACAGGAAATTGAAGCTATAATGCATCATCAATGACAAATATAGGGATATCCTTTCCGACTGTTCAAGTACAAGAAACAATTGGCATTCACGTATTACTAATGTGTTTCTTAAGCTCAGCAGTAAAAGCACTAAAAGATGAATCAGGGAGTGCAACATGATAGCAAACAGCTAGAGATATAAAGTCTTCCCTTGCTTGTCATAAAAAATTTACCCCAGATAGCATAAGCCCAAAGGCAAAACTAATTCGACAAGGAAGAGAGGAATCCAAAGAGCAATGATAACAGACAGTTTCCACTGCCGGTAGAAGTTACCTGCTGAGATGTTCCTAGAAAACACACAACAAACCAACACCTAGGGATGCATCATGATCACAATAACGGTCACCTCCTCACCCAAGTCCCCATCCCCCAACAAATAGAAATAATCATCCAACGGCTTCTGACACTAACAAAATTTTGCTTTAAACTAAGAAAACCAGAAGCTAAAATGTTCTAATTAAACAATTCAGAAATGAAAAAAAAAACACCATCTTTGAGTAGTTCTCCTTTTTTCTCCCTTCTCATTATGCTTCTTTCTTAGGCTTCTTAGCAGTTGCTTGAGAGTACAAGAAAGTCCCAAATATTGCAATAGCAGAGCCCAGCGCATTCAGAGGCCTGACTGGATTTCTGAAAACCAAGACTGTAGCAATAATCACCACCACTCTCTTCATTGTATTCCCCACTGAGAATGTAAGTGGACTAATATCATCAAGTGCTTGGTAAGATGATTGATTATAAAGATGGTAAAACACTCCAGACAAGATAACCCATAGGTAGAACTTTGATGAATTTCCAACCGCTTCAAGGGCTTTATGATACCCTGCCACCCACTGAGAACCTTCAACAAAACAGGCAACAGGGAATAGATAAAAAAACGATATTATACTAATCCAACCGTATAAATTCAACCCATTCACTTCCTTAAAATTCTGCAAA
Source organism: Coffea humblotiana (assembly GCA_023065735.1). Lineage (NCBI taxonomy): Eukaryota > Viridiplantae > Streptophyta > Magnoliopsida > Gentianales > Rubiaceae > Coffea > Coffea humblotiana. The sequence continues at coordinate 17,026,124 of CM041212.1, read as the reverse complement.
CTCCTCTTTGAGTAAATGTTTCGTAGAACAAACCCAACATTGCTGATCATAGCACCCCATAAGCCACCAAAATTGAAGGAAACTTCAGTGATAGCAGCCAGAGAGCAACCAAAAACAATAGGCAGTATCGACAGCCAAACTGTAAGAGGATATGTATCGCCAAGAAACGATGAAAACACCACGGAAAAGACAGGTTCAGCAGATTTGATAACATGTGTGAATGAAACAGCCACCTTGGAGAATGAAATACATGCCGAAATGTGGCCTATTGTGGTGAAACAGTGCAGGTCCAAGAAGTGCAACAATGAAAGACTTTGATATTTTTGGGCACGTATTAGGCCTTATAGCCCAAAGAATCAACATCCAAATAGAGCCACAAAGGAGCTGAAAAGAGGCAAGAAGCCATGGAAATGAAAAAACATTGAGCACCTTTTTGTTGTAGATATTAAATACAATGTTCTGAATATACCAGAGACCAAAGATGATGGCTAGTTGCAAATTCTTGCTGTTGTCTTTAGCCACTTCAATTTCCCCATCTGGGCTCTCTTCTTGCGGGATTCCAGATGCCGATTTCACAATCTGAGATGTGGACTTTGAAGAAATCCCAAAAGGGTGTCCGGATAACTTGGAAAAATCAAACCTTGAACAGGGAATCCGAAATGGGTTGCCATGGATTTGACTGAAATCAGGGATTTTGTTCAATAGAAGAGAAGGACACAACAGATTAGTACGACTTTGGCGTCTTCTGTTCACCAGATTTTTGATTCAAAAAGTGAATCATTAATGGGAAATCTACTGCTGGCTTTCAAGAAAGTGACATTTGAGGATGGAAGAAGATTCAGGCTGAGCATTTTGCTAAAAAGATTGAACGAATTTTGGCAGTAAAAGCAAAAAGAGGCTGTTTTTGCAGCAGTTTTAGAAACCCCAAATCAATAAAGTTCCAAACCTTTTCCTATTACTAATTAGCAAGACAAATACGGTCGTATTATTGCGCTGTTTATCACTTGAGTTTTTTGGCAAATTTGTAACTTTAGTTACAATAATATCAAAAAACTAATCAAAATACTCAAAAAATTTTTAAAAAACTTTTACACTGGACTACAATAAAATTTTAGAAAAATAACTCACTTGTGAGACGGGTTCCTACTATACTTGTTAACCAACAAATGGTAACTTTTAATCAATGTATTGTACACCAAACCTCTTTGAAGTTTGATAATTCATGAGTTGGCATTTTTGTACTTTAGTCATCTTTTCATGAGATTCGCGTAACAGTATCCAGAGTCCTTTAAGATTTTTAAAGTTCAGCGCATGCGCCTCGAGAGGAAACCTATAACAAAAGGACAAAAAGAGCAATTCTGAATTCTGAAAGATTTGAAATAGAACAGGGCAAATTGCAGTTTTGGTTTCCAATTTATTACTGTAATTAGTCTCTAATCTTGTTTAAAACATATTTTAATTTTGAATTAATTTAATATATACTGATATTGAATATATTATCATGGTTGGATGCTAAACAATTATATAAAAATTTCAATTACATATTAGTTGTCAAATATGTAACGGTAATAATGTATATACTATCCATATATATAAAATTAATCTTTTAATTTTTATATAACAAATAGGTCAAGTGCAACTGCACTACTTGAGAGCTTTCTCTCTTTTTTTTTTTATTTAGTCAAAACTCTTGCACGTTATGGTGCATTTATTTTTTTCCTACAAAATACTTAAGGGTAAGATACATGGTGCCCTTTGTGATATCGTTAAAAGATACAAAAACTCCTCTATTCTTTATAAACTCCCACATAGTCCACTTTATACTTTTAACTAAAGTGGAAAGGTGATTTTTGACTTGTTATATCATCGATAGAAGATTATATCCTTTTTTATTAACAAGATTACAATTTATTTTATACTTTATGTTTTTCTTTCCCTTTTTTCTTTTTTATTAAGAAAAATTGTTTTTTCTTTCCTTACTCTTCCACCCCAACATACCACCCCACTTTTTTTCTTTTTTTTTCTTTTTCCTTTCCTTTTCCATTTTTCTTTTTTTCTTTCTTTCTCCACTGTCACACAACTACCATTTTGCCACCACAGCTACCGTCTCCCTCTTTTTCCTCCTTTGTCCCCTACTACCCGCTGCCACTTTGTTCTTTTGTCTCCCTTCTTCCCACTTCCCCCCTCTCTTCTCCTCTTCCTCTTCTTTCCCTAAAAAAGAGAGGAAAGATGAAGAAGGCGAGGGAAGGGAAAGTGGGGAGGGAGGAGAGAAGAAATGAGTGATGGCAATGATCTGGTTGCTAAAGAGGAGGAAGAGAGAGGGGAAGGGGCGAGAAAAGGGATAGGAAAAGGGAGGGAAAAAGGGAAGAAGAGGATAAATGGGGAAATGGGAAAAAGAAGAGAAGAGAAGAAGTGGTGGCAAGTGGCGGGCAGTGGTAGTGGGTGATGGGGATGGAGGGAGGATGGGGAGGAAAGAAGAAGAGGGAGCATGGATAATTTTTAAAACTTTAAAAGTGTTTCAAAAGATTTTACATTTGTAAAAGCACCCACGATAGTTTAGTCAAAGGAATTTGGGCACCAATAATAAAAGGAATTTGACCTTACATTGATCTCACAATTGAGTTTTTTTTTTAATCTTGTAAAATCTTATGCTACTTATAGGTTACAAAATTGGTTAACACCAAATTTCACTTTAGGTAAAATTATAAGGAGGTTATGTGGAGGCTTTTAAAGAATAGTGGGATTTTGTATTTTCGACAATACCACAATGGGGTTCATGCATTTTATCCAATACTTAATTATGGATAATGAAGATTTATCAAAACAATCTAAAGAGGTGGAAATAATACGAAAAAAATCATTTCATCTTACCTTCTCTCTCTACCGAAAACGAGAAGTGTTAACACCCCGTACTATAGATATAAGTCCAATTCACTAGTAAAAAATCTTGAAGAATTTCATGATTGGATTCATTGGTGGATCCATTGAGAAAAAAATGTTAATAAGTGTAAAGAAATGAAAGAGAAGCTACCTTCGAACGATTGTATGCGATGTTAAGACCATTTGTGTAATTAATGTATAAATCTTAATCACTCATATTGTTGTATTATTGTTAAGAAAATGAGTTTCTACTTGGGATACACAAAATTTTGTCAAAATTCAGCTGTTTGATTAATCTTCAAAAACCCTAAAAATGATTTTTAATTGGGATATACTACTATTGTCTTCTTTGTGATGGGTTATCATGTTAGTTAATTTATACTTATTAGGAACTTCTTTAAGTGTAGACATTGTTCTTGTCTCAATTTTTTAACAAGGAAACTTTCCGACAGGCTCCTAAACTATTAATTTTGCTCGATTTTGCCCCATCAACTATAAATTGTCACAAATAAGCCCCCAAATAATAAAATGCTGAATTTAAAAACTTCTGTTAGATTTCACCATTAGAGGCGATGGAATCATGAGGAAAAACGATTGAATAGACAAAAGCTCCCAATATAACATCCCCAAAAGGCTTCGTTGTATGGTCATTTGATGACATTAGGGCCAGAGAACCAGATGATGAAACAAAAGGGGAAGAGAAGAGGCCTAACATGTTTCGAAGAGATCCCGAGCCTCCTACCTGACGCATGTGGGGTGCAATGCGTGGTAAAATCATCATGGACCAATTGCCAACTCGGGCCGAAGATATGCTGAATGTGCACTTTCAAAGGTAAATATAATGGGGAGGAATAATGCACTGAATACTTACTATGATTTAGGGTGAGGGCTACAAGTATTAAGCATGGGCAGATGGACCGTGTGCGTGTTCCTTTCAAATCATACCTAAATTGCTTAGACGAATTAGCCGAATAGAAAAAGAGCTAGAAGAGGCTAAAGATCAATCAACTAAAGTGGAGTGCAAAGTGCAAAGAATGGAGGCCAAAATCTGCGGTTTGGAAGATAATATTCAAAGATATGCAACAAAAAGAAACAACTTCGTGTGGCACTTGTAGTGGCGTATAGGGTAATTGCACTTGCAATTGCATTATAGGGCTTTAGGACTGATAATGAAATCGAATTGCTGCGACTGAAAGACTGAGATATGAAATAGGGAAATGAACTTGAGGGGCCATAATAGTGCAAGGAAAATTAGTTTAGGGCCATCATTAGTGCAGGAAAAATTAGTTTAGGGGCCACAATAGTGCAAGGAAAATTAGTTTAGGGCCATCATTAGTGCAGGAAAAATTAGTTTAGGGGCCACAATAGTGCATGGAAAATTAGTTTATGGGCCAATATATGGGCTAGTTGAGTAGTTTAGGAGCTAGAACAGTGCTTTGATGTGTAACACTTTTTTGTATGAGAATTATTTGATTTAGCCATTGTAAAGGTAGAAAAAATGTTTTCTAATGCAATGTGATGTCGCCTTACGTGTTTTAAGAAAGTAAGTCTGTATTTGTTGCTTTTATTAGGGCTAGAGGTTTATGTTAATGGGTGTTAATTGACAAAAAAGTGAGTAAATGGCCAAACAAGTGTTGTAATCTAGATAGACAAAACATTGTATTTAGAATAGAACAACTTGACAAAACAAATTACAGTGGTCCCAATAACAAAAGGCATATAGTCATAACAAAAATCACAGCTGACTACCACATCATTGGTGAATACCAACAACAAAAGACTAAAAGTCCTAACTCATACCATTGGTTAGGCTATATATTTTTTCTTGCTTGCTTGCTGTCCTCTTCCCTTTGGTACTCTAGCACAATTTCGAAAGACACTGCCACGCCTAGTTTCATTTGAGAAAGTTCTACCACTTGCAGCTTGATCAGCCACTTCACAAGAATTTACAGTTGCACTTAAACCAATAGTGCCTCTTCTAGAGATGATTATTCTTGGCCCATTTACCTCTCCACATTCTAATTGTGACCGTTGCTTGCCTAGATAAGTGTAATTCATGTTAATCCAACCCTATTAGAATCAGTAAGTTTGGCCCTTTTTCCTTGTTGGTGGACATTAGTGGTGAGATGAACCTGTTCTAGGTATTGGCTGCTAGTCAACTTGCTCATTCTCATGCTCTTGTGGTTGCTACTGCTGTTCAACACCAGGTGCCTATTACTGCTGCTAAGACATAATCTATTCATCTACCAAAGATATAGGTGTTTCCTATTGCTGAACTTCTTATTGTGGTTGAGTAACCTATTGCTACTCTTGCTATCTCTTCATACAGCTTGGTGGCTATTACCAACCAATTCTAAAACTTGGCTAAATAATGTGAGGGAAAAAATTTAAGCATCAAGACATTACCCTTTCCCTGCTTCTAACATGTTAGATAGAAGTACTAGTTGCCTCTCCCCACTGATTGTCTTGTTTACAAGTTATTGCATTATGGCCTTCATTTCCACACTTTCTACAATGCATAATAACCATTTTGCTCAACTTTTTTGCACTGTTCTTTTCCTTTGTAATGTCCTTCCTCCTTGCTTTCCTAGGCCTTTTAGCATGTGTATATGGAATAGAAGGTTCCATTTCCAAGTGATCTGAATGAGGCCAATGCATACGGCTACTGATTGGCTAAAGAACATTGTCATAAATTCTGATGAATATCTCCTTTGAAAAACATGGAGTTGTACTAGTGAGAGGATCTCTTCTACATGTGATCATGGTAGCTATTGCATGAATGCATAGTATGCCACTTATCTCCCATAACATGCATGCACAGGTGTTTCTTTTCAAGTTTGCCACATACTGTTCAAATTTAGGCCACATTACTTGATAGCTTACAATGCTAACATCCTTTACTCTGTCATCAAGCAAGAGAAATTTTCAACTGGATGATGAATTTTAGAAAGTTTCTACATAAAGGGTGTTTTGAGTGTAGGATTTTGCCAAAGAGTCTTTGCATTTGTGAAATGCGAACTAAGCAAATTTGCATTCGATGAATGCGATGTTCCACCGAATTTCTGATCCAAAAAAAAGGAAACCTTGCATTCGTCAAATGCGAGGTCCATCACCTTTTATTTATTTTTTTATCCAAGCTCATGCATTTCTTTTCCCTTTTTTTTCAAACTAAGCATGCTGTTTTTTTCTTTCAAGTGTGGATTTTTTTTTTGTAAAATTATAGAGGATGAATTTGTAGAATATTAAGTGATTGCTAAAAATAATCCATTGATTTTGGATTTCCATTAAAAAGGACATCATATTTTTAACTTTGAACGAGGTGTCATCCTCAATATCGTACACAATATGACTAGTAATCACTAAAAAAGTTATTGCTTTTCATACATGTCTTCATAAATCCATTTTCTTTTTCCACGATTAAATAGAAAAGGACATTTTTTTAATGGCAAAACCCTTTCATAGGGGAGGGATGTCAACCCTTTATTTTATTAAACTATAAAATAAATAAACATTACAAGAGCTTTGGGATGGTCATATTTGACTTGAATAAAATCACTACTACTACTATTATGAAAATTGTCGCGCCCCATTTTTTGAAAAATAAAATTTAGAATAGAAAAAAATGTATTTATTGAGTTTAGAAATAGAAAAATGATTTTTTTGATTTTTAGAAAAATAAATAAGGAAAAAGGAACTGAAATGGGACTTAAAAGTGTGACGATTTGGGCCCAAAATAATAGTCTAAAAAGGGTTTTTAAGAAAAAATAGAAGTCACCACTTGGTATCGAGTTTAGGTGTACCAAGTCACCCAAAATATGTTTTTTTAAATAAATTTTTCTCTCTCCAACTATAACTGGAAAGTAGTGTGAAAGAAAGGCAAGTGGCTGAGCAAATTGCAGAAATCAGGCTACAATACGCGACTTGAGAATACGTGACTACAACGCACGTTTTCTCAAGTCGCGTATTCACTTCTGTGAATTTGACCTTGTTTCAACTGCTATTTTCTCTATGATGGGGGCTGAACTAGCTTTGTGCAAAACATAAAAGTTGTAGCCCTTTGAATTAGCTTTTCAATGCTTCAAGAATCATCCAATTTGGAGCTCTGTGGACTGAGATATGATCGAAATACTGTCGACTGGTCAATCCCCTGTTTCAGCTCTCGCCCATACAAAATCAGCTTCTGTGTTTCGACTTTTTGGCCAGGAAAACAACTGAATTGGATTTCTATGTCTTCATACCAAATGTAGATATTTCTCTTAGTTTCAAAACGGTATAAAGATCATCTCGATCCGATGTGTGTAGCTCAAGATATAGCCGAAATACGAAGATGCATCAAAACTGTCTTCACTTGCATTTCTTCATTTGAATGTTTTGCACTTTATGTCTTCTTTTAACCACTTCAAATCATCAATTATCATCCAATTCTCTTCTCAATCCACACCCTTTGATGATTGAATCGTTTAAACCTACAAAATATGAAGTTTTCACCATCAAAATCCATAGAAATGCAATGTTTGCCATTTAAACCACAAAATGTATATTTTTACCAAAACTCTAGTTAATTAGTTATAAAACTAGTTAAAACACACCAAAACTAACTAATAAAATACACTTAAAACATGTAAAATAAGCTCTTGTCAATCGTTTTTGGCGCAGAGCACACTATCCACCTACCTAAGGAAATCGGTCCTAATCCTACAAGTAAATGTGGGATGGTGCCCACGAGAAAACAAAAAATAGGATAAAAATAATGCATGCAGGTATGAAATGTGTCCTGCGAGAGGAGGGATTAAATACCATTAAAATATGTGTGACAGATCTAGGGTAGTTATACCCCCTACCCAAGATGCAAAGCGCTATATAAATATATGAATATAAGTAAATGAAAGTAAATAAATTACACATTGCATACACGGATATCGAGAGACGATTGCGCATGTGAAATGCAATAATCCTAAAAAGAAAAGAAAAGAAAAGAGAAAAGAAAAAATGCAGCCTAAACATTCCAATGTGATATGTAAAAAATGTTAGAAAAAGAAGAGGATCGATTAAACCAAGTGCTTGGACTCTCTAAAAGTCTCCAGTGAAGTCACCAATTATCGCGTCCCATTTTTAAAAAATAAAATCTAGAGTAGAAAAGACGTATTTATTGATTTTAGAAATAGAAAAATGAGTTTTCAATTTTTAGAAAAATAAATAAGGAAAAAAGGCCTAAAATGGGACCTAAAAGTGCGAAAATTTGGGACCAAATAATAGTCTAAAAAAGATTTTTTAAAAAAAATACGAGTCGCCACTTGGTATCGAGTTTAGGTGTACCAAGTAACCTAAAATATGTTTTTTTTAAATGAAAAATTATAAAACCCTTTTTAGACTACTCCAAGTTTTCGAAAAACAAGATAAAAGAGTTCGGGAGTCATGGTTGAAGAAAGGAAAGGCAAAGATTTGATAGAATCAAACCCAAGGCAACCTTCAACCTAGCCAAGGTTAGTTGCGAGATTTAGTCAAAAATTTTCTTAATCTAACTTATAAAACTTATTACATTTGGATATTTTTACATGGATGCAAATCTATACCTAATGGATATCGAGAGAGTCCAAATATCTCTTCAAAATTTAATTGGTGCAAATCACACTAATTGTAATGTCCAAAAATGATTCTTAGAAGAGGTCACGAATATGCAAAAATGAAACTCGAAAAAAGGAAGAATTATAATATATAAATATACGTGACTTAAAAGAGAGAAATGTAACATAACAGGTACGGGGGAATAAGATTCGTGACTCAATTTTTCTTTTTATAGAGGGGATGAGAGCGTGATAAGGCTAAAAAAGCCATACTCGGTCCTTTCCCATATTTGAAGGGTGGCTCTGCTAACCTAATCAAGCAAATGAACTAACCAATATCTAATTTCTTAAATGAATTGCAAGTCTAAATGTCATGTTTCGCGCATATAGGGATAAGAGAGATAATATATAGAGGAAATATCATGAAAAATGAGAAAGTATCTTAAAAATGAAAAAAAAAATTATGCGATGAATGTCACGCAAAATGTGAATTTAGCGCGAAAACGGCCTAAAGAGTCTAGTGTTGGATCAACCCATTTCTACAAGTTTTCACTAGTATTGGACTAGTGAGAAATCGGAAAAAATGGCCACAACTAACTTTGGACTAGTGTGGTGACATCATGCATTTATTATAACTAAATAAATCATATAAAAGGATAATTAAAACAAGTAAATACATAATATACATAGAACACATAACACATAGGCATAATTTTCTAGATGCAAACCCTAGTGAAAGCGAATAAATACGTAAGCACACAAGCAAATAATCGCAAATTAAAGCCTAACTATTAAATTCGAGACCCTAATTACAATCTAAAGGGGGAAATTTTAAAAATAATAACCTAACTATTACATTTTTAGCAAAAAATTAAAACTTATCTATTACACAGTCTAACTAAATACATATCTTGAGCGCCTATCTATTACAATTTGGTATTTAACTATCTCACAAATAATCATCAAAATTAAATAAAATAATAAAATTTAAAATGAATAAAATGAGTAATTAAAGAAAAAAGCACTCAAACACATGCAATTACACATAAAAAACATAGAGGAGCACATAAGAGGATTTAAAATAATAAAAAAAGATACCTTCCTTAAAGTGGTGATGAAATTGAGTGAAATTTGTTCTATTTATACTCCAAAAATCAACAAAATGGTCAAGACACCAATTTAATTAACAAATAAATTATAAAAAAATGAAAATAACCATGAAACCTACCAATTAAAGCATTTAAATAAAGTATAATTAACACTTAAAGAAGAAAAGCAACTTCTATTTAAGAAATCAAAGCTGTTAGGGACCTAATTGTAAAAATTAAAAAAGTTTTTGGGAGTAAATTGTAATTATTACAAAAATTAGGGGTCAAATTGAAGAAAAAAAAGTTCAGGGACCAAATTGTAATTATATTACAGAACTAGTTGAAAGAAATCAAAATTTTTGAGGGTCATAATAAAAATACTCGGGAGTCCAGGGACTGAAATGCAATACACGTTACCAGATCTCTTAAGGAAACAGGCCACGGGACCATTTTTTTTCTTCTTTGGGTCAAAGCCTCCCAAGCCTAGCAAAAAGTCCAAGGTAAAATACACAGGTCAACCATAATTTTAACCAAACAAATCCAACCGAAAATGCATGGGCTTGGCCTCTCAAGCCCATATTAAAACCCAATCAAAATAACGAAAACCCACCTCCAAAACCCAAGAAAATTCTCTTAACCCAAAACGTAAACAATTTTACCAAACCCAACAAGATAAACAAATTAACTAAAATTATTAAACCATAATTATGTCATAAAATCCAGAATTATTCTGCCCAAAAAACCACTTAAAATATGAAAAGAAGGATTAAAACTTAAAAGGGGCAAAATTGGTTCAAATTTCCATATTTTGGGTCATAGTATAATTAGATAAAAATTAATGGGTCTAAACGCAATTTTTGGAAATTATCCATGCAAGCTTCGAAGAAGGTTTCTGCAACTTCTTCTCATTTCATCAGAACGCAAAATGCCGCCGACAAACATCAAATTTTGGACCAAAACAAGATTGTACAACCTGAAAACTTAATCAAATCTCATCACTTGGACATCATATCTAATCATATGCAAACATGGCAAAAATCTTAAGCTAGTAATCCATAAAAAAATACTGTAGAAAAAGGAAAGAAACAAGAACAAATGGAGCAAGTTTCGGCACATTTGTTGCATATTCGGGTATACACAAAAGAAGAGGGATGAACTGACTACCTTTGGACACCTTTTGGCAGCAAGAAAATGTGGAGAAATCCAAGAAAGGCGCGTTCCAACATTGGAATTTGGCAATCAAGCTCGTTGCAAAATTTTTAAGGGTGACAATACAGCAAGTTCAAGCCCAAATTTGAAAATGTTACAACGATTTTTTCCAAAAATTTTCAACACAAATCTTCCTCGTTGAGCATCATAGATTACCCAGAAATCAATACTTACTCCAAAAAGGCTCTACAGAGATCGAAAGAGGACCATGAACTCCCCTAACCGTCAACCCTGGCTCAGGTTTTTCTCACCAGAATTTTCTGCACTTTTCTTCATTTTCTCCCTCGATTTTCTCTCCCTCCTCTCTATTTTTCTTGTCCGCCGTCTCTCCCTCTCTTTCTCTTTCTCTAATGCACCATTTTGTTCCATTTATATGAGATAAGGGTTGCCAAACCCTCATCTCAATGGCTCCTATGAAACCCATTTTTTTGTGGCACTTTGAGAGCCATTAGATGACTTGATTCTAGATATTTCTTGATGTTTTTGGTTGTGGTTACGTGTGTCTCTATTGAGGGGCTTGAATAGAAAGAAAAAATGCAAAAAAAAAAAAAAATCGAGTGGAAATGGGATCAAATGGCAGCTCCATCTTCCTTGTACTGTTTTATGGTTTGTGGGTTTGTACCATTGAAGAAGAATGGCGTGCATGCGTGCTTAGCGTGTGGAAATGATTTTTTTTTTTTTGCAAAAATCTAATCTTGATTTTTTTTCTTCCTTTCCTTCTTTTCTTTTCAGCTTTTTCCTACAAAAATAAAAATAAAATGATCATTTAAATAATGATATAAACAAAGACATAATCATAAAAAATTTACAAAATTTTTTGGAAAAAATTTGGTGTCTAAAAAAATATTTAGCTAAAAATAATCTATGCAAATACATATGTCCTATCTAATAGCACGCCTTCTGAAAAAAGGCATCTGTGCTCGTGTAAGCCTTCACCCCTAGTTAAGCATTAATGTACACCAAACAACAAAGTCTTCACCTCTGCCTGGATACTTGTGACTATATCAAATGGAACTGAGAAAGCAAATAGCAAATTACCATTGCCATCTCTTAGAATTCCACCACCACATTCAACTCCCAGATTACCCAATGAATAGCCATCTGTATTCAATACCAGCTGCTTAGCTACAAGCTTAACCAAACACACAATTTTATTCATTAAAAACTGAACCTACTTTGTTGAAATAATATCATGGAAAACTGATCAGGAACTAGAATGTGCTATCTACTATCAGAACTTAGCATTAAACACCCTTATTAGTTCTGTCAAAATCCGTTCACAGATAGATTGGACCGAAGCTTTTTCCCTTCAAAGACAACATAATTACGTGCTTTCCATATATGCCAGCATTTGAAGCTAGGCAATACAGAATCTACAAAAAAAAAAAAGATTAACTTTAGCCCATAACGTAGAGTTGGTCAAAAGGATCATTGATTCTGCCTACACTGGAAAATGAACAAGGTACAAAACAATGAAAAAGGGTGGCACTAACTCAATAAATCCTCATCTCACAATGGCAAAAACATGGTTTAAGTTGATTGATTTATATTGTACTTCCATAACAAATCTCCACGTACTGCTTTATAATGATTTTCCAGTCAAAAGAAATAGCCTAACAGGATCCATAGGGCACCCTAAATGTGGAGAATGGTTGACAAGAAAATGTGTTGTAACTCATAAAGGATCAAATAGGACTACTTCAACTTCCAAACATAGTTATTAAACCTGGCCTGATCTGGCGGTCGAACCGATCAAATCGATGAACCGACCATGAAAATTGGGCTGGTTCTGCAATTGGATCGGAGTTGCAGCTTGCTCGTTTGGAACCGTTCGATCCGAGCAGTTGAACCTCTAACTTGCCAGACCCAGCGATTATTTCTAAATCCGGTGAGTTTTTGTAATATTTATGGAGTGACCATTTTATCTAATTGTTTAATTTCACCTAGCACATCATCTTGGGCATTATTGTCTTTTTGACGTAATGCAGACCAATTTATCAATTGAATTACAATTACTCAATTACGAAACAATTGGATTAGGAATTTGGGAATTAAGGGTTTCTCACTTTCTCTTTCTCTTGAATCTCCTCTCCTCACTTTCTCTCTCAAATCTCCAATGGTCTGACAGAGATGAACAAAGAAATGAAGAAACAAATCAAGCAATAATTCCGCTGTGTTTATTGAAATGAAGCCTTGACCTCTACTGATTGCTGAAGGTTTTCCAATTTTCGTTGTGTTTGCTAGCGGCACACGTGGACCTTTATTTCTCCGTTTCTTCCCCAAACCCTGAGCTTCGTCGATTCTGTAGAGTATATATTCTATACTTCAGCAGCCACTAGTGAAGTCTTGAAGGTAATTAATCGATGTTGCATGCAGATTTTTTTAGCTTTAATCAATCCACCAGTGAACAGTTTGTAAAGCTAGCACCTTTTTTGTGAAAATTGACCTGCAAATTAAACTCTATATTCTATAGTTAAGTAAATAAACTCAGTTTAATTTGTGCCACTAGATTCTATAGTTGCCCCACTTGTAGCAGTCATGGCCAATGGCAAAAAAGCAAGCATAGTTATTTAGTATTATTGATATCCAAATATTTCACAATAATTTGGCTAATGCATCGCTATAAAAACCAATCGTTCTTTGGATTGGTAACACGAGAATATTTGAGATTTTCTAGACACTGATTGTGAATGGAACCTATTTCATAATTTGAAATGTTGCCCTACTTGCACTAAAGTACCATTTACAAGATTATGGCTGCTGAGATAGGCTTGGTTATTGAGTATATAGAATATGATCTATATATTAAGGGCTACAGTAAGTTTGTACTAGTGGAGAAGAAAGTATATTGCATGGATGTAGAATAAAGTACCATTTACAAGATTGCCAATAAATGTGCTATGTAATTAGTTATTTTGGTTACTATTCATCGAAGATGCTTAGGTGCTAGATATTAGTCAGACAGAATGGAACATTAAAATGTTATTGCTTTCTTTCTATTGTTTTAACTAGGGCTGTTGACGACTCGCTCGCGAGCAGCTCGAGTCATAGTTCGGCTCGAGTTCGGTCAATACCGAACTCGAGCCGTTCGTTAATACAAATGAGTCGATCTCGAGCCTTCATTTCATAGATTCGATAGCTCGACGAGCCGCTCGAAAGCTCGAGTGATATGTGAAATTATTAAAATACCCCTACATCAATTGAAATTTACAAGAAGCCCTGTTTCTCTAATTAGGTTCCCAAATTCCATTTCTCTTATCAGAAACCCCTTCTATCCGAAATTCCCCATTCCCGCTTCCGCCAGCTCCACCTCCGCCACCTCCGAGCTATTCTACCAGCGCAACCCAGTGAGCCCACCTCTATCAGGGCCACCACTCTCCCACCGTGTCTAACATCCCCACTCCCCAGATCGTCGGCTGGCTGCTACTGAGCTCGACTGGTGCTGCTGCTACTGAGCTCGAGAGTTGCTGCTACTGAGGTCGAGTGCTGCTACTGCTGAGCTCGACTGTTGCTGCTACTGCTGAACAGATTGTTAGCTCGACTGTTGCTGCTGATGCCGAGCATTGTCTGAAGGGGGATTTGAGTCTCTTTACAATCGAATTTTTGCTACGCATCCAATTGAAAGGTTGAAGAAGACCTTTGCTTGTTACCTTTCAACCTCAATAGGTCTTGTTGCTGGAACTGTCAACGCTTCAAGTGGCCTTCTGCAGTGATCTTCCCTCGTCCTTTACAGCTCCTTTTGGAAAAGAAACTTGGAGCTCCTTCTGCAACTTACAAGGTAAAAAGACAAACTCCTGTTAGTAGATACTACTTTTAAGTCATAAAGAGTGACGAGTCTACTCTATTTTTGTTAAATTGGTAAGTGTCTACTCTATTTTATGGTTAATTGGTAGGATCTGATTAGGTTAAGTACAAGCTAAGTTTCGAGTTTATCAGAAACTTTACTGTGTACCGAAAAATTTTCACTTTCTGATGCTTGGCAATGTTTGGATTTTGTGTTTGACTAGCTTGTTTCAGATTTTGCTGGTTCTTGAATTTATCAATTGGGGTTTGTTCTTGTTCTTTTCCTTTATGATAGGATCAATACGAGTCAGGGCAGGATAATTCTAGAGATGATGATTTTGATGACCAAAACTATCTTTAAAGTATTTATTCTTGATCTTTTATTGATTCTTGTTAGGTTAGGTAATTCAACCATTCAAAACAGTGTCACATTTGATTAGGCTGATTTGAGCTTGGCAGACTTTGTGTGACTAGTTTTGAATATCAAATTTGAGCTCACCGACATGGCAATTTCTGGTTATACAAGTCAAAATGTCATTAACATCATTGTACAGAATCCAGTAGCTAGTTATTGTGATGCAAACAAGATTGGAGAAATAAATATGTCGATGATATTTCTATGAAACTTCTGATGATGATGAAATCTCATTGCCTTCAAGTTACAAAATTTGCTAAAACCTGTTGAGCAGAATGATGGGGTATGGCTTTTAACTTGATGCAAAAGCCTTACATGCTCGTGAGAAAAAAAGCCTTGCATGCTCATGGGGTATGAATTTTTTTTAAATGTTTTGTTTTTCACCTGTACAATCATTAGGTCTTGTTTATGTGTATCCATATTAGTGATCTACTGATTTCCACTTGAATGAGTAATTTCTGGAAGTTTCATGATTGCTTAATTCTTCACTCCATAAATTCTTTGGATTAGCTAAGCCTATCAATGTGTTTTATTGTTTTTGTTCACTGTTAATAGCTAAAAGAATGCTGCTCATATCTTTCTTTTTTTTTTTCTCGGTGTATAGCTAAAAGAATTGAGACTGTAAGATGGATACATCCAACCAAGAGCAGTCTTCACCAATTATTAGATCGATTGGTGATTCCGCTAGTCCTGTGAATATCGCTGACAGAGGCTGCTGTTAACATTGATGAAAAGCTGAAATTCTCTCTTGGAGATGAAGAATTGGAAAGTGAAGATGAAGCATTAGAAGATGATACATATACAACCATTGAAACAACCAATCAAGAGGCTGGCTGAAGATGATGGTTTGGACGCTTTTAGGAAAAAAAAGAGAGCCAGAAAATCAGTGGCATGGGATGACTTCAAAGATGTTGAAATTGGCTCTCAAAAAACTCTCATGTCGGAGTGTATTCATTGCCATGCAAAATTCAAGAAGACGAAAACTAGTACAACTTTAAGTTTGCTAAGGCACTCGAAATCATGTGCTATCCGATTGCAAAAACTAAAAAAAGCAGTACAACAAACAAAGATAAATTTTCCACCAGCTGATTCTGCCGAAGCTTCTCAAGCTTACCTTCACACCGGAACATTTGATATGGGTAGCCATGAGAGAAGCTACTGCTGAATGGGTGCTTATGCATGAGTATCCATTTTCAATAGTGGAGGAAGAGGGTTTCAACTTGATGCAAAAAAAAGAGATGCCTGAATGACAAAGAATTAATCGGACTATGAACAGAAATGACTGCATGTCAGTTTATGAAAGAGAGAATACAAAATTGAAGAACAAATTAAAGAAAGTCAAAAAAATCAGCTTGACTACAGATCTTTGGAAGTTCAAGAACAAAAAAAATGAATATATGGTCATAACCGGGCATTAGATTGATAGTCATTGAAAATTAAACAAGTCCTCAATTTTGTGCACATCCCTCCTCCATGTCGGGGCATCCAAATTGCGAATGCTATTTTTAAATGTTTAACAGATTGAGAAATTGAGAGCAAGATTTATACAGTCTCAGTCGATAATACCTCAAATAATGACAGTGCACTGAGATGTTTGAAGGACACTTTCTCCAGAAACAAGTGTCTATTAGCAAAAGGAAAGTTATTTCATGTGAGATATTGTGCTCATATACTGAATTTGATGGTTCAAGACGAACTCAGTCAAATCAAAGAAATAGTTGACATAATCAGGGACAGTGTGGAGTTTATCAATAAGACAGATGGAAGACGCTTGCAATTTGCTGAAATTGTACGCCAGCTACAATTGCCAGAAAAAATGCTGATTTATGACTGCAAAACAAGGTGAAATTCTACTTATGAGATGCTGACTTGTGCACTGAAGTTTCAAGATGTTTTTCCAAGATACAGAGATAGAGAGCCAAATTATGATTTCTGTCCAACCACAGAAGATTGGGAAAGATTTCAAAAGTGTGCAATATTTTAAAAGCTTTTTGGACAACAACTCATGTGATAACTGGTAGTGATTATTCGACAGCAAATTTATATCTAAATGAAGTTTGTCGGATAAAAGTACTACTAGATAGTAAAGTTGATGATGAAGATAACTTTGTCCGGTCAATGGTGCAAAAGATGAAGTTGAAATTTGATAAGTATCGGGGAGAATGTAACTTGTTAATGTCTATAGCAGCTATTTTGGATCCCAGATGCAAGATGAGAGTCATAAACTACTGCTTTCCATTGCTTTATCCTCCATATAAAGTGCAAAACAATATAAGCAAGGTTCAACAAATCTTGTATGACCTATATGATGAATATATGGAGATACATGTTTCAGGTCAAAGTGCATCATCTTCTCAACTACTAATCGGCAATGATCACCCAATCAAGAGCAGCAGTAGTGCATATTCATCAGTGACCCATGTTTCGAGTATGAGTGAATTTCTGACCCATATTACTACCGTTGAAAGTGTTCAATCCGTCAAGAATAAGTTGGATACCTACTTTGAAGATGGTTTCCTCACAGCTGCAGATGATTCAATGGCAGATATCGTGAATTTGGATGCCTTGAAGTGGTGGAAAGACACAACAAAATACAAGATTCTTTCCAAGATGGCTACTGATATTTTAGCCATTCCAATAAGCACTGTAGCTTCAGAAGCTACATTTAGTGTTGGAATGTGAGTAATCGATTTTTACCATACTTCCTTGGCTCCAGTAACTGTAGAAACGTTGATGTGTGCTGGATATTGGTGTCGTAAGCTATACGAGGTGAAGAAAAGGGAAAAGGTAACTAAAAAATAAAATTATCACACATAATATTTAAATTCAACCTTACTATTTCTTAATTTCTTTTATTTTATTTTTTATTTTTGCAGAAATTGAAGAATAGACAAGAGATTGTGTTACCTATTTCTTGACTTCGGAGATGTTTGAGGTAATTTACCTTTAATTTCTTATTTAGAGTTTTGTCCAATTGTAACTCATGGTATTAAGATCTCAATGCTTTTAATTTGGAAGTTTCTTAGCTCAACCTTACTATTTCTTAATTTCTTTTATTTTAATTTTTTATTTTTGCAGAAATTGAAGAATAGACAAGAGATCGTGTTGCCTATTTCTTGACTTCGGAGATGTTTGAGGTAATTTACCTTTAATTTCCTATTTAGAGTTTTGTCCAATTGTAACTCATGGTATTAAGATCTCAATGCTTTTAATTTGGAAGTTTCTTAGCTATTTTTTGGTCCTTTTCTTGGCTAGTTTATAGCTACATTTAAGGTTTATTTTTGCTGATTTGTTGGGCTATATCTTGATGGCTTTTGTGTTGGATTTCTCTCAACTGCTGCACTGAAGTTGTGTGATTTTTTAGCAACTTGCTGATTTTTACTGTTTAATAGATCGGGAACGTTGGAGACGTCTTGTTTGTCTTCTTATTGTTTCATTGTCTTTGTTGATATGGACAATTTTTTGTGGCTGATTGGTCCCTTTTCTTGGCTACTTTTTATCTGTGTTTAAAGCTATTTTTTTTGCTAGTTTTTTGGACTATTTTTGTTGGTTTCTTGTGTTAGAATTTCTCATTCAATAGACTGATTCTTTCACTTTTTTTGGCTGCTATTTTGCTTTTTTTTTTTGGGCAGCTCACTTGCTGGTTTCTTTTGTTTCTTAATATAGTTAATGTTGAAGAGCTTATGCATCGGAACTCGGCTTGTTGATGAAGTATTGAAAATACTATTTACATTTGAAACTTGTTGGTGACTTACTGTACTTTATTTCCTTGTGTGAACAATGGTTGAACATTTTCAAGTGTTGGACATTTAGATTTTTATGTCTTATATGTTTTATGATTGTATTAGTGGATAATTTATAAGGCCTCAAGATCAAGAATATTGTGAAATTATTGTTATCATGGCTCAAATTTTATCAAAAATATGCGGACAAAAATGCTTTTTTTTTTGCTTAAATTTCCAGAAAATTGAGCTGTTTTCGAGTTCGAGCTCAAGCTCCTAACGAGTTAGAAATCGAGCTGACTTCGAGTTTCATGCGAGCCAGAAAATCAAGCGAAACTCAAGCTGCTCGTGAGCCAGAATTCGAGCTAAGCTCGCGAGTCATAAGTGAGTCGATCTCGAATTTTGCCTTTCCTACATGCGAGCCGAGCTCAAGCATCCATTTTCGAGCTTGACAAGCTCGAGTTCGAACTCGAGCTCGCATATAAATAAGTGTAACTTGACTCGATAAATTCAAAACTCGATTCAGCTCGACTCGTTTGCATCCTTAGTTTTAACAAGCAATGGTTCTGCTTTAGTATTCAAGCGACTTTAAGTAATGGGCAAGCAAATAAAATTAGAAAATGAGAGCTTAAGTGTTTTAGAACTATATGGATTCAGTACAGGTCCAAGAAGGTCTTTAAACTTAAAAGTGCTAATCATGCATTTGCTTATTGGATGATAAAAAAAAGTTGACTTGAAGGCCAACTGGCCAAGACAGTGAGATTTTTTATTGCTTTTTATTTTTTGAAGTGTTTTCTTGTTTTATTTTTCAAGGCTATTACCATTTAATAGCCAAACTTTTCATGCATGTTTGTCAAGGGTGATGTGGTCAGTTGATATTGATAACTGATTGGTGGTTATGAAGTAACAATTCTTGAATGTTGCATCCTTCTAATTGAATTGTTAATTGTTTTACTTTTTAGGTATTTGTAATGGACTCTATTGGGAGAAACATCATCAGACACAGCCCCAAAATCGAGTTCAACACCAACACCGAGTACTTCAAATTCCACAAACTCAATCCTTAACAAGAGGGAAGACAGACCCTGCTTGGTCGCATTGTAGAGAGGGATTCTGTGTCAAACAAGAAAATTAAGTGCCTGATATATATTCACTGTAGAAAAAAGATTCGAGATGGTGGTATCTATTGATTCAAACAACATCTTACGGCCATAAAAGGGGAGACAACACCTTGTCCGAATGTTGAGGCACGGATTAGATTTGAAATGCTAGAAAATTGAAAGTTCTAGAAACTAAGAAAAGAAGCTTACAAGAAGACTTAAGGAAAAGTGATTTATATGATCAAAATATGAGACAGTATGAGGAAGCAAGTATACATGCAAGATAAAGATGATATTCAGGAGATTCAATCACCTCCCACTGCTTGAAGTTTTAAAGGAAAAAAGTGGTTCAATAACATAACAAAGAAAAATAATAGAGGACTTTTTTTATGCCAAGAACTACTCCAAGAGATCACATCCATAAAAACGTGCTACAAAGCCAAAATGGCTAAAGGAAAAGGTTGACTTGGCAGTTGCAAAATGGATGATTGATGCTTGCATCCCTTTTAATGCAGTGAATTCTGCATATTACCAGCAAATATTTGATGCTGCTTGTTCTTTGGAGCTGGTTACAAAGCTCCAAATTTCTATGATATGCGGGGCAATTATTGACAACAATTGTTGAGCATGTTAAGAATTTTGTTAACAGTTTTCATACAACTTGGAAAGAAACTGGATGCATTATCATGGCTGATGGATGAACTGACTAGCAAAGAAGAACTCTTATTCAACTTTTTAATTTATTGCCCAAGAAGAATTGTATTTTTGAAATCAGTTGATCCCTCTGATACTTTAAAAACTATAGAGATGTTGCATAAATTGTTTACAGTAGTGGTTTTGTATGTGGGGACGAAAAAATGTGTAATACTTTGTGACTGACAATACTGCAAATTATGTTGCTTGCTGGAAGATTATTAGAAAGGGAATTTTCCAACACTTTATTGGTCTCCATGAGCCTCTCATTGCCTAAACTTGATGTTGCATGATATAGGCAAAGTTAGATAATGTGAGTAAAGTGTTGAGCATGCTTCTAAAATAACCAAATATATATATAATCATTGTTATCCACTGTATTTGATTAGAAAACACACTGGGAAAAAAAATTATTTCAGCTTGGTTTCTACACGTTTTACGACTAATTTCATTGGCATTGCAAAGTATTTTAGTGCAAAAAGATACTTTAAGGGCTTATGGTAACTTTCAAAAGAATGGACTCTTTCAACATATGCTAAGAATAGAAAGGCAAAAAAATTTGTGGACCTTGTGCTAGATTCTATGTTCTGGAAAGAATGTGCTACAATAGTTCAATTAACAGAGCCACTTGTTCGAGGTTTAAGGATTGGTTGATAGTGACGAAAGGCCTGCCATGGGGTACTTGTATGCTGCTAATGCATAGAGTTAGGCAAGAGCTTTTGGACAAGATTTATAAGAAAAAAGAAAATAGTTGACACTTACCTGAGAATAATCGACTCAAGATGGGAATGGGATAGCTTCACAAAAATCTTCATGCTACTGGTTTTTGTTTCAATCCTTGTTATCAATATAATTCTGTTGAATTGAAAAAGCCACAAGCATATGACATCAGGACTTTTGGATGTGATTGAGAGGTATTCTTTACGTAAATCCTGATCTGATGAGTAATCTGACCAAAAGAAATAAAATTATTTCATAAAGCTGAAGGTGATTTTGGTAGAGTATTTGCTATACGAGATCGTGATTGTCATGCTCCTAAGTACATAGAAATTAACTTAATTTGATTTATAATACTATAATATATTTTTTTCTATTATACTATAATGATATAATCTGATTTTTTTGTTTATTTTATTTTAATAGATGAATGATGGACATGTTATGATAGTAGTGCCACCTAATTTGCAAAAACTAGCTATACATGTTCTAAGCCAAGCTTGCAGTGCTTTTGGCTGTAAAAGGAATTGGAATTTGTTTGAGTATATCCGCTCAAAGAAGAGAAATAGATTGGAGCAATCAAAAACTAAATGATTTGGTTTATGTGCACTATAATTTAAGATTACAACCAAAGGTAAACTAATTTTTTGAAATCAGATTTTTTGTTTTTAGTAGGATGACATTTGTTGTTTAACTATTTTTAGCGTTTTGTATTTAGAAATGTAAGGGGAAGATGATTTTGGATGATGAACCTTCACAGTTGACAGTAGCTGAATTAGAAAGTTTTAGGAATGAAATAGCTGCATTTACTATCGACCAGCCAAGTGATGAACTATACTATTATAGAATATAGGAATTTCTATATTCATCCATTTCGTTGTTTGCCAACTACAATATAAATTGAGTGTATGGTTCATTGGTTTTGTGTTACTTATATAGATGAAACTTTAAATTTGGATGAATTGGATGCTGGAGATGAAGATGAGACTAATAATGAAGAAGAATGATCGAAGAAATGATCCTAATGAAGGGCTATGGTGTGTCAAATTTTGGTGGTGCCGAAGAATTTAGTGGTACTGAATTCGGCACTTAGTTAGGAACCCATGGAGATGAAGCGATGAACAATAAATGACCTATTGAAGTGAAAAGCTGCATTGTTGTTGTTTATGTTTAGTGGTACTAATTTACTAAATTGATTGTTAATCATGGCCATGTTTGAATCTTTTAGACAAAACTTTGTATGTTGAAAAGTTTGAAGTATGAACTATCATATCAGAATGCTTGAGTTTTGAACTTTGAATTTGAAAATTTAAACTTTTGAAACTTTGATTGCTTAGCTAATTCAAATTGTGTATGAGTTTTTGTACTTATTGTAAATTGTAATTTATAATTTTATATATTTATATAATTATACTATATATATTTTTATTCTGTACCTTGACTCGATGGTTCAACTAGTGACCTGGTGGTTAAACCACTGACCCGTCCACCTGGTCCCCTTGTTAGGTTGATGGTCGAGTTGGTTTTAATAACCATACTTCCAAATATATATATATATATATATATATATATAATAACATGAAAAGAGGAAAAAATGAAAGAAAATCAAGCTCCATGATATAATAGTCAACTTGCTAGAAGTAAGATAACAAATTCCACTCTGGAATAATTATATATAAGTTGGCAAATAAATACCAAATTCTATACTTTCATGACAAAAAAATTATTTCAAATGGATAGTTTCTTCACCATTTAATGCATCAAATTTCACTAGATTCTATGCTCTTTATAACCAAAAAAAAAAAAAGGAATTTGAAACGGACAGCTTCTTCACCATTAAATGCAAGTAATCGCACCAGATTATATACTTTTCAAAAAAAAAAGAAATTGATAGTTTCTTCTTCAAACATCATTTAGTAGAACATCATATAAGGTTACATACGACGACTTCAAGTCATTTGTGGAACATGGAAGATGTAAATCATCAAACTAGAACATGTCAAGAAAAAAGTCAAATCTATTGTTAATACAGCTTTGTTTTATGAAGAAACAAAATTCAAGATAATCAAGAGTCTACAAAAACCAGCAAAAGATTTCAACAGGCACACAGAAAAAAAGGCTAGATCATATATCACTAATCATCGAATAAAAAGTAAGTATACTAACTTTTAAAATCTAGCTTGCAGGAATGAGTATTTTCATTCTAACTCCTCAACCAAGAAAAATTCACAGTTGCCCTCACAATTAACTAAGACTAGGATAAAAAACTTACCAAAATGGAGTTGTACAGTCTGGTGGTGTGGTGGTTGCATGAGTGGAGCTCTACTAGAGTATGGAGTTTGTCTTGCAAAGAGGTGCCCAATTTTCTCGTTGCTGCTTCAACTTGATTAGGGAAGAGGATTCGGTGGATGTGAGATTCAAAAGAGAGAAAGTATTACTCCTTGTGCAAGGAAATTTTTGGCTGAAGTAAGAAGAATTTGGCGGATTGGAAGTAAAAAGAGTTAGGGTTTGATGTGGGATGAAAATTTTGTCTTTCAATTTTAAATGGTTAATAGTGTAGTCTGACTTGTTGTAAAGAATTATTGTTCCTTTTTTGAAAAATAGGTCATTTAGCATTTAGGAAATGTGACTTTAGCAAGCTCACATTTTCCAAATGTGAAGACCCTTCTATTTAGAATAAGCAACCCAAAACACCTCTTTTGCAGAACTATTTTTTTTATAATAATTTAAGAATTATCTCCATCAAGCAAAGCCTTGATTAAAGGTCCAACTAGAGCACTCAACTTGGATATCTCTTCCCTCATTTGCCGGATCCTTTGCATCAACATTTCCCTCATCTCCTCAAAACATTGTGATGATTGGTCTATCCCTAGTTTCAAAAATGAATGAATTAAAGTGTTGACATATGTTGTTTACCAGCACATCATATTTTATGTGAATGGGGAAAGAATGCCTTGCTCACATATATTGTTTACCAGCATATCACACTTTATATGAGTGTGGAAGAATACCTTGCACAAATTTCTTGAGGGAGGTGCCTTTTTGACCCATGCAAATGCCTCGGGATCAAACTATTTTCATGCTCTCCATTGCAAAATTATATTGATCAGGTGTTGTGCTTGTGACTATGTTCCAAAATTTCCTTTTGAGTGCCTCTCAAGGGTGTTTTTAAAAAAAAAAAAATTCTTGTAAAGATGTTGAATACAAAACTTGTGTTCACTACCTGGAAGAATCTCTCAAAATGCTTTGTCTAGCCCCCGCACAATTTCAAAATTACAAGTCACACTTAGTTGCTTGAACACTAAACAACATAATCATGCACAAAAAATTAGATAGGGAATAATTACCTTCTGCTGGTCAGATATGAAGGTGTAGTGGTACTGGTTCATGATCATCAGATCCTTGCTCAAAATTTCTAAAAACCATCTCTACTGTTCTAGCCTCTTTCTCAATCACAGTCCAAGTAATAGGCCACCATCTATTATTAGGATCCACTGAAATGGCTGCTAATAATTGTCTAGGGTATTGACCCTTGCTGTAACAAATATCAAGCCCAATTATGGGCCTGCAACCACTAAAAAGGCCATTTTTTAGGGGTCCAAGCAGCAATATACTCGTATGAATCTTAGGTTTTTAATAGACTCCTTGAAGGGTATGTGCAATGTCTTAATAGTTGCATTGGGATGAGTCTTTCTTCAACTCCTCACAATAATTCCTAAGCAATTTGTATTACTCCACATCAGACCCCCTTTATATTTTTCAGTGTAGCTAACTTGGCTTTGCTGGCTTGCCCTTGTGATCTTGCACCTAGACTCTTTATCAATTTGTCTCAACTCTCTAATAGGTAGTTTTTTGTTGGCTCTTATCCTCTCTTCATATCTTTTAGCCAACCAATTAGATGTCATTTGTCTAGTCTTCCATGCATGACCATAATTCTAGTGCATATTATAAATAATCTTCACAACCAAGTCATTTGACCTTAAACACCTAACCGTAGATGCAAAGACATGCCAGGGATAGGGAGGTTCACACTTTACTCTAACTCTTTTCTTCTCATTCTTAACAGGTTTATCGGGCTTTCCATTAACAATTGAAGATTTTTTTTATAATTAATTTGAATTCTTTATCTCCAGTAAATTTTAGCCCACAAAAAATTTTGGGTCCTTCATGTCCCTCTCAAGGACAAAATCAACAAATTTTAGTTGGTGTTCTTCTTCTTCCTCGTCAAATTTGTCATTCCTATTGTACAGCTGCTCAGCAAGTCCATTATTGGCAAACATAGCAATATTTTGTTGATGTGAGGTGCTACTCTTGTCATAGCTTATACTGCCACCACTTTACTTTTCAAGTCCAGTAGTGTGGGTATTCGGCTTATTTTCTTCAGCATCAATGACTGTCTCATTTCTAGTTATGGACTCACTTGCATGTGGGTTTGAATTTGCTATTTTTTTGGAACATACAATCATCTCTGTTCATCTCTACAGTATTGATCATCTTCGGTAAAAATGCTCTTCCTCAAAGTTTTCACCCTTAACTTCTAGTATCTCGCCCCTCCCTTTTACCGTCATTGTTTCCATTTGCAAATGTCCCTCTATCCTCTTTGCTAGTCCTCTCAACAATTGCTTTGTCATTAATCACTTGGGAAGCATCACCTCCCACATCACTTCCCCCATTAACATTTCAAAATGCCTTATACCTTCTCCAGTCCCCTGCCTAGAAGAGTTGCCACTTGAACTACCCTCACCATCCCCCTCTCTACAAGGCTTGCTCCCTAAACCACCCTCACCAACTCGTTGCCTATAAGAGTTGGCACTTGAACTACCCTCACCAGCCTCCTCACTACAAGTCTTGCTCTCTAAATCACTCTCACCTACCCCTTTTGTTGACTTTTTCTTAGATCCACTGCTAAGTGCTAACCACTATGTCAAAACATGGCTCTCGTATCATTCTACCTTTACCATCTAATTCTTCTATTAATTTACCTTGGCTTTTTTGAGTTCGAGCAACCTCCTTCGTAGGTGACTCATATTGCGTTTGAAAATTTTTTTCCAATGACACATGATCACATTACACCTCCATTAGTTTGAGCTTTTTTAACCATTTGCAGAACTCATTGATGTCTACATCAATTTGCAATAGCCTTAACCCATGGTTCAAGTCACCATTAGACTCAATGTAATAATAAAGCATACTATCTGTATGACCTAACTCCTTTACCGTGATATTTATCTCATGCACAGACATCCTTTCACCATCACATAAGTCTACATAGTTAACTTCACCATTAACATATGACTTGTAGTTGGAACCAGAAATATGACCGCCATGGTGTAGTCGTATGGAAAATAGAACTGAATCCTCCTCTGCACATTTAAATTACAGATTATTAATGGACTTAATATACTATTCAATTAAATTATTAGATGTATGACCAAATTCCCAAATTTCTAAACTATATACAAATAAAATAAAATAATTCTGCCAACTACATTAGTAGAACTAAACAAGGACAACCAATAGAACCACATAAAATGCATTTTTGTAAACAACAAACTTGTTTTTGTTCCTCGTAATCAGACAATAACAAAGCAACAGCAGTTTCTTAAACCCTATAATTGCAATACATAGCATTTATAATAATGTAATGCCCAAACTACTCAAAATAAGATCTAATCGACTTACCGTAAATTAAGTATGGATCTAATTGTACTCCTCTCTCTCTTATCATCCAGTTCATTTTTGCTTCTAATCTGAAACACCCACCCGAAGCTTCTGATTGTGTTAGCCGACTGCTACTTTGCAATCGGACAGACTTCCCCAGAAGATGTTTCCATTTTCAAAGAATTGTAGAGAACTGAGAAAGTAATGAGGAAACAAAGGAGGCCCTTCAACACTTTTCTCCTTTTTTTTTTAATTTCATTCTCATCGCGAGACTTCTTCTATCTATTCGATCGTTTTTACCCCTAATACCATCGTCTCTAATGATGAAATCTAACAAAAGTCCTTTAAATTAAGCATTTTTTTTGTTTAGGGGCATAATCTATGATAGTTTATAGTTGAGGGGCCAAAATAAAAAAAAAGTGAATAGTTTAGGGGCCTGCTGAAAAGTTTCCTCTTTTCTAACAGGCATGCAATTATTTACTTATTTGGTTGATTAATTGACTATAATTAACTATTCATGTCCTCTAATTTAGACTCTATGTTATTTATTTTGTGTTTGAGTATTTTAAAAATTTCGAGAGTGACTACACAAAAGTTACTATGAAGTGTTATAGATTGGAAAAATAAATAAATGAATTATGAGGGAGTAGAACTTGGCACTTCGAATACTCTGTCTAATATCTCTGTCCAAGGTCCCTGTCTAACTCAAAACAACATCTATTTACTTAAATGGAAAAAAAAAAAAAAAAGATCATGTGGCTTTTGGTCTCTCCCAAATCACCGCCTTTTCGGCTTGCATTTTTTTTTTTTTGCCAGATTACAGCTTTTATTTTCATGAAACAAACCTCTAATCTAGAGTTGCAAACATATTGCAAAAGGTTGAGTCCAGAACTCAATGACAAATTAACAATCCAAATCGTGAGAATTTCTATGGGATTTTTAGCCCAACCTTTGTATGACTTGGATTAGGAATAGAGTCCATGTTCAGATATTAGAAAGCGGAATTTGCTGTAGAACATGTTGTCTGCCCTTGATATTGGAAAATACAAAGGTACTTAATTTGGCGGATTAATGGAAGTTTGTCCTCAACTTAGGTGCTCCTATCCTAGGGTATTTTTTAGATTCAAACCCGGACTTCATGGACTGGTTACCTAATAGTGTCCATGGGGTACTTATGATTGTGTATTTAATAAAAGTTAAATTCAAAAACAATAAAAATATATAAAATTTTAAATATGACAAAAATACTATCTAATTACCATTTTGCGAAACAGAAATCCATATTCAAGAATGTTGTGTGCAATAATTATGAACTCAAAAGATGGAATATTATCTATTAATTCAATTTTATTGAAAATTCTTATCTATGTTGTTCAATATTTAAAATTGCATGTCCTTAAACCTCCTCCAAGTCTTTCCATAATATATGTGGGTTGAAGTAAGGTGTGGATTTGGGTATGAATTGGGATTACATTGAAGCTTTTTGGGGCCAGCTATGATTAACGCTATGGATATTAAAGTCATTCTATCATAATTTTTTGATGGTATCATAGTTTTTAACAAAAATAATTTTTTTGATTGTATCATAATTATCATAGTTTACATGCTCGCATATCATATTTCTTTCATAGCAAAAAATTATTTTCTTTTAGCAACAAGGAGAAAAGAAAAATATTTATGAGATTCTTTCAACTATAGAATATTTATTTCTTCTCAAGCTTTACCAGTAAATCTAAATTGACATTCTGAATTTCCTTGGAAAAAATATTAATTGCAACAAAAATAACACATGAGACTTTGGCTCTTCAGCATTAAATCAACTAATGAAATTATCATAATTAACTATTAATGCATGAATTTACATCTTGTTATTAGGATGTCTAATTTGGTATACCAGCATTCTCACCAAGGCTATACACCGGTCACATTTTTTGATGAAAACACTCATATTATTTTATAAATATAAAAAGTTACTTGAAAAGAAAAGGTTAAAAGTTCAAAATGGTGTCTATTTTAGGGTCAACTTGTATCAAAATATGTTATTTTATCTAAAAGTAAAAGAAAAAGTTTTTACCCATGCAAGGTAAGCTATGACCTAAATCATCAACTTGAGAAAACTATGAAATTGTCTAAAAAAATGTGTTCACTTTTCATATATTCTTGAAATTGCCTATCATTTATTCTATTTAGAAAATTTATCTCTTACGACATATTATGCCCTAAGAATTCGTTATACTATTAAATTACCTACAAACAAATAAAGATTAATTCAGAAGGTGCTGTTTGAAGATATTTTTTTAATAATTTTTTTCATAAAAAGATTCAAAGATATTCAAAATAAACCAAAAAAGACAAAAAAAAAAGAAACATCCAAAAAAATACCAAAAATACAATCACCACATTCTTCTCATTGTACTCTCTGCTATGCCTCTCATCATGTGGCTCCACTTTACCTATTACTCTCATCCCCCTTTTTTACCACACTCTTCCTTATAAAAGCAACAGTGTCGCCGCATCTCGGACACTATTTTAAGTAAAAAAAAAAAAAAATTCTTTTCTGGGATTGGAATGCAAAAGTTTGCAAATGGTGATGAAAAAAATGAAAAAGGAAATGATATGTCAAGGTGCTGCATAGCTCAATTGCAGTGACCCTATATGAAGAAATGGTGTGCATTTCCCCCTAAATTTGTGACTTTTTTTTCACATTATTTCTAAAAATTTGCCCAAGTGAGGTGACAAAGTGTATACATGCAACCATTGGGCTTTGGTCTGCCCTCCCTGGTGCATTAACGGGAAGTATAATACTTCCTTTCATCAAAAGATTCAGAAAATGCAGTAATACACTTGTCTGGTTTGAAAACTCACCTCCAATCCCATACAAGTCTAATTAGACTCGCTCTCCCCTCTAGCATAAGAGTAGAATAGATAGTCAACGTTAGATCCAAAAGAGAAAGAAAAGGCAGGAGGTTGGGAACAAAGTGGATATATCCAATATTGGAATGATAAAGGGTGATTCCGTTGTGCGTTGAGAGGGCAAAGCATGATTAACCCTACATAAAATATCAATGGGAAAAAACTTGGTGCAATATTGCAGAACAGGTAGCACAATTTGCTTGAAACTCAGATCATGGCTTCATTTGGTTTTTCTATTGCCGCCAACCATCCTTAACACTAGAAGAAAAGAACTTAATTCTGCATTCACATTTGATGCAGGAAATGAACCAACAAAAATCTGTATCATCACAGGTGCTGTGCTGTACTATGGAAAATTACATAGTTTCACTTTCCAACATAATCTAAGAAGTAGAAAATAACTTTTGACTTAGCAACAAATAATTGAAAAAATGAAACTTGAAATGAGAACCACTTCCACTTGAACTGCCAAAAGATCAAGGTCTAGTTAGAGCAGAACATTCATAGTCGTCCCACCAATTAATAAGCAATCTCCAGAAATATCCTATCAGACATATTCAAGTCAAAAAAACAAAAGAATAAGGAAAAAGAGTACAAAGAAAGAAAGCTGATATTTGCGTTCCTATTTTGGATGGACCTTCTTCTTCTTGACATGGCAGTTGCAATCATGCATGCTGGTTATGCATCCTAACTTCCTCTTCATTTCTTTCCACATGTTCACTTTTCCTTTTCTAGCTTTCCTGCAGCTACCATTCAGGATTTCCCTTCTCATCATATCGCATTCTCTTTCCAGTTCCAACACTTTGCTGCTCATCTTTTCCATCTCTGCCTTGATCACTTCTTCTTCACTGTTGCAACCCCTTGTTGCTGCTTCCTCTTCCTCTTCCTCTTCCTCTACTCCTTTTAAAAATAATCTCCCCTCCTCTGATCCCTTGATTTCCTTTGGCATAGTCTCTCGCATTTGCAACTGAACTGCGAATAGCACTTGCACCATTACTCTCACAGGCAATCTTTCATTCCTTGAAGCATGTAAGCAAGCTTCTGGAGACATCTTGCTGCAATCCAACAGGTGGCATACCTCTTCTCTCTCAGATTCTGTCAGATATCTATGCTTGTCTAAGTAGATATCTATAGCCCTGTACATTCCATCTGAATTTTGTAGAATTCCTCTAGATGCTGCAAGTGAAAAGTCAGCAAGTGATATAAATGTGCTCATCTTTAAGTCTATGTCACTAGCAATTTCAATCAGAAAGTTCTCAATAAGTTCTGCCACTGTGATCAATTCATGTCCATCTTTTCCAGTATAATTGTGATAGAAATTCTTCATGAGCCTCCTCACGCATTCTGTGTCATACCGTTCTTCCTTGGCATATCCTTGAGAAGGTATCAGGAGATCTTTCACAGTCGCCTGGTCTAATTGCTTCCCAATCCTGATTTCAAATCCATTTCTACACTCGTTACTAGCATCCAAGGCTATTGCAGACCGTAGCATTTCAAATAGTAATGCACAGGGCATTAGTCCTCTTGCATTTGGTAACATTCTCTCCACTGCTTCAATTATCTCTCTCTGGATACTTTTCTTGTAAATTGAACCATCATCCCCTTCTTTCATGCTGAAAAGTACCCACTTTTTTGCATACTGATATACAGCTGCAGCTATGTATTCTGCTGGGATTTTCCGCTCAATCATTGCACCAATGATGGGCTCATAGAGCCTGAGAGACAATATTGACAAATCTTCAGATTTCCATTCCAAAGCAAAGAGTTTCCTCCGCACATTTGGCCTGAAGTAATTTTCATTGTCCTCTCCTTCATCATTGGAGGTCAAGTCCTTGAATGATTCTCCAAGAAGATGTGGATGTTCCAAAGCCTTTAAGATTATTGATTCGACACAGGCACCAACCAGGCCAAGATCCGCTGCTTGTTGAAGAATATCCTCTGCAGCCTTGAGGGCTCTAATGGATTTGTTCCAACTAGAAACAACTTGGTGTTCAAAGAAGTCCAGAGCCTTGCTGAACAAATTATTGGTGCAGTGGCTCTCAGTCATTCCAAGGTAGTGGGCTAGGCAAGCAACATGCGTGACATTTTCGGTTGACAGGTTGATTTCGTAGCCATGGCAGAATCTTGCAACTAGCTCAAATGTTTCTGGATCAGCAGGAGCATCTCTTAGAACATTTGTGAGATCCTCACTTGGATGATCTTTGAGCAACACAGCTAGATTTGATGATTTGGAAGCCAGAAGTTCCTAATACAGTTAACAACTATCAGATTTATATAAACTTTAAACAAAGCAGAAGGGATATCTAAATCAGGGCCTTTAAAAGACGAGATTTTCTTAACCAATTAGAGGATGAAAAAAAATGGAAACGAAATGGCTGCATCTAGAGGATGTTCTTACCCTGTCTAGTGTAAAAGGTACACCATCAACACAAAGTTGCACTTCTGATGATGCTTTAGATTTTGACTTCCTGATCAAAGAAGAAAAAATGGTTTACAGAATTGATTCCTAGATTAACAAAGAAGGGTATGGTCCTTAACTTATTACCTGGTTGCAGAATCTATAAACTGCCCGGTGGCCATTATATATAGCTTCCAGTGATACAACAAATTGGTTCCAGAACAAGGAGATGATGATTATTCAAATCTGCAAGCTAGACAAAAATCTTGAAGCCCTGAGATCAAATTATTCTCCAGTAATACAACAAATTAGTATGTTCTTAATTTGGTTCAATATATTTGCAATAATATACAGATATTTGTGAAGCAACAACAGTGCATCTGAGGTGATATGTAATGCAGTAACCATAACTTAAGTTTTCCAGCCCATACTTCAATCAACAGATTCTCAATTGAAACTTAAATAACTTCTGGTATCAGTGTTACATTGAATACGGTATAAACTTTTTAGCTACATAATCATGAAACTTAATGCTTATTTTGAACAACAAAGATCCTGTAGATGATGTAAAGAACAGTTTTCAATGACTATAGGCAGCCTAATGTGTAACTCAGTCAAATTAAAGCCAAGTATGATCATCACTCACACTAAAAGACCATTGCAACTTGTGATTCAATTCCAATAATTGCACCAGCAAAAAATATAACCAATAAAACATGCGTGTCATAATAGACATCAAAATGCACTGTAAAACTTCCCCAAACCCACGTTTTAAAAAGACAAATTGGTAAACTTGAGGAAAATACAAAATGGTAAATTAGAGGAAAATTTTGGAAAATAGTGAAGTAATAAAGATGTGTAGAAAATGATGGTAGTACCTTCTTGAAGGGCTTTTTCACCTTAGTACTAGATCCAGCCGCAACACAAAAGTTTTGCATATTTTGTGAAAGCTGAAAATTCTCTTCATTGTTACTAGATATATAAGTGTAGATGAACATATAACATGTGACTGTTTATCCTACTGTTTGACTCTTCCAACGTTCAACCCAAAAACCAGGATTTCTGTTAGGGATAATTTCAGACAATTTCATTGCCCTCTCTTGAAGTTTTGAAAATACCACTTACCTCCCCTATTAGCCATTTGGGGCCCAATGCTTACCTCATAAATGGTGAAATGACTTTACTATCCTTAAAATTTAGGAATATTATGTATTTATATGGAGAGAAACAATTTAGTCACTTGTACTAAATTAACCATGATTTTGAATATAAAAAAACTGAAAATCTTAAATACTAAATTTTATAACGATAATTGTTAACATTGTAAAAAAATTTTCTATATTTTAGTTGTTCTTATAATTTCTTTCTCCTAAAAAAAGATTAAAATTCCTATTAAATATTATTATTTCATAATTTTTTCATAAGAAAAATAAGTTGAATATGAAAATACACAAAAAGAGGGTAAAGTATTAAAATATGTTTACAATTAGATTTTATTAAGTTATGGATAAAATGTAACTGCACATAATCTATTCTTTCCTTTCTTTTCCAAAATATTTGGTCTTTCTTTTCTTTTCTTTGTATAAGTAATCCAAACAAGATGGTTAGAAAAAAAATTTTCTACTTTGATTTATTTGCTTTTCCATTAAAATCATACCCTTTTATTAATCCAAACGTTACTTGAGAGTTGGTTTTTTTTAATTACAAATGATGGAAATTTCTATTAATCTTCTATACACTGATAGTGTATACACATTCACCATTAGATGTACGACACATAATTTGAATCTGAATTTGAAACCCAAATTTGCACACGTATCGTACATCGAACCGTAATAGTGTATATGTCAGTATATATAAGAGTTACTCATATTTTTTATCATTACCCATCTATTGTGATTTTTTTCTTAAAAAGGCCATACTTGTCTTGTTCAATTCCTTTTCAAAATCTTTCAAATTTTGATACTAATAGCTAGTTTGAATCTTTAGCTTAGAAAAGAAAACATGGGAAATGTTAAGTTATGAAAGAAAAGAAAAGAAGAGAAAGGAAGAGAAGAGTTTTTAATGTTGTTTGGGAATTAAGGTAGGAAAAAGCATGATTTTGGATATATATGTCAATAAAAATTTGTTCAGTACACCTTTGAGCACAAAATTGGCATTTAGAAAAATTTTATTAGGCATTCTTGGCTTTTGTAATGCTTTCCGCCTACATTTGGGCGGAAACTTTGGTAGTCATAACAATAGGAGCTCATCCGTCCAAATTAGACGCTTTCCATCCTTTTCTGTCATTCAAAAACTACCAAATGCTAGAAAGAGTATCTTTTTTATCACATTCTTTTTTTTTTCATCAAATCGCAGCTCCCAAACTAGTTATAAGAGTTTAGAAATTTTTCGAATAAATCTTGATTCGAAATTAATAAGTTTTCCTCTCCAATACTTTGATTTTGTTATTTTATATAGTACTATGAAAATTATTATTATTACTAAATTCTATTACGCTCATGCTAGAGTTTAGTCTTTACTATCTATTTTTAACTAATACTTCCTGTTGATAACCAACTAGTAATAAGTTAAGGGGTATTTTGGTATGAAATATTCTTCTTACTCTTGAAATCATTTTTTTATTGTTGATTTTTTTCAATTGGACTAATTTGTTATAAGAACGTTAGTTTTAAGGGAGGTTAATGATATTTTGAAAACCTCAAGGGAGGGCAGTGAAACTGTTATAAACCTCAGGGGAGGTTTCTGAAATTATCCCTTTCTGTTATTTTCAAATCTCTCAAAGATTTAGATGGATAAAACCAAAAATAAAATAAGAAATGAAGCAAGAAAAGTTCTACAAGCCATACTAGAACGTTAGCTAGATTAAAAAAAATTTAAGTTATTTTCCGAAATATAATTAACAAACTAATTTTCTTGCAAAATTGATATATCCACCAATTATCACCAACAAAATATTAATGTGGTTGGACACAAACTTGAAAATATGACCACAAAGATTCTTATTCTTTTTCCAAGAAAAGAAAACAAAAAATGAAATTGACTTCCAAGATTTATTTATTTATTTATTTTTGTGGTGAAGATAGCATGGTAATTTTGGTAGTTTATATGGTTCCTTCTTGATCCAAACGCACCCGAGCTCTCTCTGTTTCACTACCCTCTGTATTTCAATGTTAGAAACTACTACAACTTCTGCTCTACATCAACACCAAAATTTCCCTCTTCTTTCAACAGCCAAATCCACCCCAGCACTTGTCATTCACAACTATGATTTATCCATCTCTAAAAAAGAGGAAAAACCCATGTTTCCATTCCCTTTCTTGCTCAGACTACAAGAACCTACTTCAAGTTTCAGCCACCAGAAAAAAGCAGCAAGAACAGCAAGAGCAGCAGGAAGAGCAGAAGCTGCTTTCTGGATTAAGTGATCAGATATGTGAGTATCTGTGCAAATACTTGTGGGTTTTTGTGTATTTGTGAAAGGTTGAATCTTTTTCATTAATTTGTTTCTGGAGTTGAACAGGGAATGGAAAAAAATCACTTCAAGAAAATGGTTCTGATGAAGCAACTGATTTAGGGTGGTTGCCTGCTTTTCCTTATGCATTGTTTGCTTCTATGTTCAATTTCCTCTTTGGATATCACATTGGGTAATTTTCTCTATCTCTCAATTTCATGTGCTAAAGTTGGTAAAAAATCACAGTTATATCTAAACTTGTTTTACTCGAAAATAAACGTATATCCATGTTTGTTGTTGTCTGAGTAATGGTCAATCTCACACTCAATTGACCTTTTTGCACAATTGTTGTTTGAGGCACTGATTATGTTAGATTCTATGTTTCCTATTAACTTTCTTGGTTGTCTAGTGCAGAGTGATGAATGGTCCTATTGTCTCTGTTGCCAAAGAACTTGGTTTTGAAGGAAATTCCTTTCTCGAGGGACTTGTTGTTAGTACATTTATTGGTGGTGCATTTTTTGGGAGCATTAGCTCTGGTTTTGTTGTGGATAAACTTGGTTGTAGGCGAACCTTTCAAGTTGACACAATACCTCTTGTTCTTGGTGCAATCATCAGGTAATTACATGGGCTCTATTGGTGTTGCTGTTTATTTTACCCTGGCAATATATTGGGGTATTTCCAATTTAATCCTTTATTATAAGCGAATTCGTTTTCTTGCTTAAAATTATGTCTGTGATTTTTTTTGGTTTTCTTGTTTTTTGTATTCAATTTGTCCACCAAGCCATACTGCCTTCTTGTTGGAATATCCAAAGAATGGCATTTTGGTGTGCTTCAATTGTTTTCAAGATTGACCACCTTTAAATGCTCTCCAGAATGTATCTAAGTTGGTATTTTGCATGTCTTTACTGGAAAAAAAAGATTGTCACCTCGAGAAGATGGTAACATCCTTCAAAAAAGTTGTAACAATTGGTAAAAACAAATGGGAAAGAAGTATGCACGAAATCAATGATTGCTCCTTGCATATATGTCATATTTCATCTGTGTGTTTTTGAAGTCATAAACATGCATCGTTCTATAAAAGTATACAGACTTTCTCGGGTTTTATATGATAATCATACCTCACACCTCTCTATACCTTGATGCATAAGATAACTTTGAAGAAGTAAACTTTTGTTGCACTATACCTTTAAGCTTATCCTGCCTTTTCCAAGAACCTACTGTCACAGTGATGCATTTCTGCAGGTGCTTAATACTCAAACAAATTGATTGAAATTTGTGGCCATTACGTAAAATATATTGAAATCAGCTAGTGTGATATCTTATTAATTGCATGTGTTCTAAGTGTATAAGGGTGAATAATCATTATCAATTCCCCCTAGTCCTTAGACTACCTTTGAGCTTTACAGTTTTCTTTCGCTTAAAGATTTTTTCAGTTTTCTTCCTGACTGTTGAAAGCATTGTACCATGCACCTACAAGTTTCTCCTCCCAATGCTTAGTGGTCAAATTCTACCTAATTAAATTGTTGTTACACTCTATCATTTCAGGTTTTCAATTGTCTCCATTACATGTTGTTAGCAGATTCAAACTAACTCTTTAGCTTATTGCCTTTTGTAAACATCTATCGGAGCTAAGAACCTTGATGATATATTTTGGCCCACATTTTTGTAAATTTTGGCTACACTAATTTCTTTTTGTTGCTATCTTTGGATGATCTACAAAGTTAAAGCTGATGTGTTGAATTTTCTTGCCAGTTCTTCTAGTGGAAATAAAGAAGTATAATTTGAGTCTTAACCAAATCAGGAGGTTATTCTGTATCAATTTTGAGGTTCGTAGTTAACTGTAAGAGTATTATATCATATAGATATGAGCCTTGAATTTCTATAGTTTTATGGCCCGGATAGGTCTAGCTAAATTAATCAAATTTTTCCTTCCATGCAAGGTGCCTCTCCTGAATTCTGACAATATTTTAGTAATCTTAACACAAAGTAAGTTTTTGTGATCACTTATGATTATAGATGCTACCGTGAGTTTGAGTTCAAGTTAGAGATCTTTAGGAGGTAGAGTGAACTCTAGATTTAATGTGTTTGTTCTGCCCTTCCTACTCCCTGCATCCCATTTGTCTTGTCACCCAAACCCCATGACACTAGGTTTAAGGATCTAGCTTTTCCAACAGTTTTTTTAATCACATCTTGCAAGAATTTAGCTTGGTCTTCTAATGTATATTGTGTAACTTGAGTATATGAAGTTGGAGAGTTGCCTTCACAAACTATCCACTCTCTCTCTCTTTTTCTTTCTTTCTTTCTTTGCTTTCCCCAACAAACTATGCACTCTTACTAAGATGTCTTTTTAATTGGACATCCCAAAAAGAAATTATAACAGTATTAAATACGACTGAGGGATTATTAGATTTGGTTGTGTTTGAACTTATATTTCTGCATGCTTTTTCCTTGTTCTGTACTGAAAGCTCTTCTGCAGAGTTGCCTCTAAGCCATCCAATCTTGACCTGTTGACTTATCTGGGCTTAGAGCCAGCTATCCGGTTCCTAATTACAACCTCTATTTTCCATTTTTCACTTTGTTTATGTCGTGCTTTCATGCAGTGTTTTGTGAAGTTAGAGAATCTGATGTTCTCAAAAAGGCGACAGTTGGAAACTGGACAGAGTGAACTTTAAAGAATGGTGTACATGGTTTGGTGCATTCTTTTGACCAAACAGTTACAAAATACTTTTCCACTACATGGAGGCAAAGAGATATGACTAATATTTTCAGCACATGGAGGCTGAAAGTTATTTATGTTGGGAATAACTTGACTCCAGAAATTAGCCACAAGAAGCTCAAGCTAAAGACAGAGCACAACATTTTGCACATACACTATATAGAAATGAGAAATACAGGAAATATGACTGTGTTAATCATCAAACTGTTGACCATAATTTCCCCTTCAACCAAATTGATTTTGATGTTTTTGGATCAATCATTTAGGAATGGGCTGCAGTTGGGTTAACTAAAAAGTGGAGTGAGATATAATTTTTGGGATGATGAGAAGGCAAATGCACTAGAAACTCGGGACTTCTGATACTAAAGATTTTTCAAGTTTGAAGAAGAGGGTACTAGAGCCTAATAAGCTTTGTGTGATATTTTGCTCAAATTTTCTATTCCTTTCTTATTATGCCACTTATTTACAACTATGTGTAAACGGGCCAAAGAGTGTATGCATGCTTTGCATTCTTTCTGCTTTGATGCATAAGGATTTATTCCTAGATTATGGCTTGGGCAAATTTATTTTTGTGAATCCTGTTTCAAATGCATTGTTCTGGAGTTCTCTCAGATATGCATCCTTCCTATAGCCATACTGCTTTCTTATCTAGATCCATTATCAAACTTGTGACAGTGCACAAGCCCACTCATTAGACGAAATACTGTGGGGCAGATTTCTTGTTGGCCTTGGTGTTGGTGTGAACACGGTTCTTGTTCCTATTTACATCTCAGAGGTAATCCTTTAGTTTAAACAAGTTGACTCTTGTGATTATGGGGAACCCTGGTTCTCTACTATTGAATAATTGCATCTGAAAACTTGAGTTCTTTACCTGAAAACTTTAAAAATGTTTCTCTGTACCTACAAGACAATAAGATCAACATACGAACAGTACATGATAACTAAACTTCAAAGGTAAGAATAGATCATTGCAATCGGGTCTCGCTTTATGAGATGCTAATAGATAACCCCACCGGTCGTGCTTAAAGAAAAAGGGCTTCTCACAGATTAACTAAAAATGGAGTGTGATATCACGCTTCATGAGGAGTAGCCCTTGAATCAGCATTAGTAGTGATTATATTTTGCTAATTTGTATCCTTTCAGATATGAAGCTCATTTGCTGGAGGAAGGGAATTGTTTCACATGAACTATTTTGGTTGCTTTAAATTCTAAGACATTTGCAATCAGTACTGTGATTGTTTGTTGCATTACTGCTATTGCAGAATATCAGGCTAGCACTATGGAGATAGTTGCTTTCACACTGTCATTGGAGCATCTAAATGTTTGTTTTGTAGGTTGCTCCAACAAAGTACCGGGGTTTCCTGGGAACGTTGAGTCAAATTGGCACATGCCTTGGAGTTATTGCATCACTTTTCCTGGGAATTCACTCAGAAAGTGATCCCCATTGGTGCGATAATTTGCTACCTTGTTTGTGCTGAGGTTCAATTGTGACAGTCTTTTTCCTTTCTTGTGTTTATGTGGTGGTCAGTACATTTTCTACCTTAATGTCTCTATTGCTTTACACTTATGGCAGTCACTATCCTTGTTCAATTTTTTTTTTCCAATTTTGGGGTGGTAGGGTTATGGTAGGTTAGTGCTACCACTGGTCTTAGTTGACTTTGATAATTTGTTTTACACCAGCCACCTTGAGGCCAATGAGTTTTGGAATGTAAATGCTCTAGAACTAGTGATACAATGGACACAAAATTCCTGATATTCACGACCAGATTATCTCTCTGGTGATAAATACTGCCAATGAGATCCTCAGATTCAATATTGAAGATTGGCCTTTGAAATTGCAAGCAGTTTTTTTTTTCTTTTCTTTTCTTTTTTAAATATGACTGTCATTTCATTGCATCTTTTTGTGTGTTGTCTGTTTGTTACCTTACATCACCTTCTACTGGAAACTTAGGAGAGGTCGGAAATTTTGGAAAACCAGCTTTCTGATTTCATTGTGCAAAAAGCGTTACTAGAGGGTATCATATCAATACTACATCATCCATTTGTTTCCAACTTGCTGCATACGACATGAAAACCACATAAGATGTGAAGGCCTAATCCTTGGCATGTCATTAATGAATTAATTGGTTATTTTTTGGGGTCCACCCTTGTTAAGGGTGGCGGACAATTCTATATATTGCGAGCATCCCTGGGTTTATTCTGGCGATTGGAATGCAATTTGCTGTAGAAAGTCCTCGCTGGCTATGCAAGGTGCTCTTTGATTCTGTTCCTTGGCACATACATGCACTTACTATTTATTTTATGGTTCTAAATCAGTTGAGGAATTATTAGGCTGGGAGATCTGATGACGCAATAGAAGTTATCAAGAAACTCTGGGGGCCATCAGAAGTCAACAGAGCTATTGAAAATATTCAGTCTGTCGTTAGGAGTGATGGAGCTGATCTGGACACCAGTTGGTTGGAACTCTTAGAGGAGCCACATTCTAGAGGTTGTATTAAGGTGGTCTTTTTGTTGTCTGATTGGATATCTAGGATCTGAAACTTTAAGGAGCAGATATTGGCTGATGTAGATTGATGCAATCTACTCTTTCTGTTTCTTGAGAGCAGCCAGAACTTTTTGACAGTAGAAAAGTGTTTGATAGTCATTATGTCCTGCTTCAACCATTAAATAGTGAAAATGTTTATTAGAGTATGCAAGTGAATGCAATTAGTTAATTTGCCCATTGGTCCTAATGCAATCAGAAAATTTTGAAATGCCTTTCCTGATCTGTTCTTTCATGATTATGATATGTATCATGTATTATTTATCAACTTCTGTTTTCTAATCCTGTATTTGAATATCAGTAGGGTCTGTAAAGTGTTAGGTCATTAGTACCATGTCATTGCTATCTTTAATTATGTAAAGTTCTAACTTAGCACTTCATGCACAATCTGCTTACAACTTCAGTTTTAATGTTCAGCAATGACAGTAAATTTTTTTTTTTTTGGGTCCTTGCACCGGCAGTTGCATTCATTGGCGGTGCCCTTTTTCTGCCTTCAACAATTTGCTGGCGTAAATGGAGTTCTCTTCTTTTCATCATTGACTTTTGCTGACGTTGGAATCACAAGCAGTGCTCTAGCAAGCTTATGTGTTGGATTTACCAACCTTGCAGGTTAAGTATTTGATGTGACAAGAATATTTACACCGACATGCTTTATCAATTATTGGAGCTAATGTGTTGGTTATTAACATTCTCCATTCTCTCCATTCTCTCCATTCTCTCATGATGTGTGGTAATCTCCAGGGGCACTCAGTGCAACATACTTGATGGAAAAGCAGGGAAGGAAAAGCCTTCTGATAGGAAGCTACTTGGGAATGGTGAGTGATAACTAATTCTTGTTGCAAATCACAAGGAAACATGTCCTTTTTATACCAAAGCACCTAGCTGGCATTGAAAAAAATGTTGGTCAGGTTTGCATGAAAAAGAAGTATCAATGAGCCTAAACATTATGGATTTCTTCATTCTTTTTTCTTTTATCGGTTCAATGTAGAGGAGGACTGTTAGACATCATCTCTCGGGGCATGCAGAACAGGATCCATTGAAAGAGCAATATAGTTGTATGCCATTTTTGTTCTTTATGGTAGCATGCGTGGAATTATCTTTAAACCCTTTCATTTTTCATTGCAGC
Organism: Coffea humblotiana; assembly: GCA_023065735.1. NCBI lineage: Eukaryota > Viridiplantae > Streptophyta > Magnoliopsida > Gentianales > Rubiaceae > Coffea > Coffea humblotiana. Next base: position 16,984,146 of record CM041212.1, on the reverse strand, counting down.
TTAAGATATGGTTTTAACTTCTCTGTTCATTGATCCTTCTACAGACTGCGTCGATGTTGCTTGTAGCGTCTGCCATCAGCTTGCCAGTAGAGAAGGACATTGGCAACACCTTATCTGTTCTAGGAACTACCATGTATGCTTCCACACTTTAAAATGTACATATTATACACATGCTAAAGAGCCATATAATCCTTTGTCCCAGCCTCATTTTTAATTTTTCTGATCGCTATTTATTTGTTAGTGTGCTGCAAATTTGAATAATTTGGATTGCAAAATGACATTTTCATCTCTGCATAACTTAGGTTGGCAGCTTGTAATCAGATTGCTTTATTTGTTTTCTGGAGACACCTTTTTTCATTTAATGTTTTATCTAGTTATGTATGTCAAATCCTATTATTTGGTCATTTTATGACATCATAATGGCGATTTTGCTTATGCTCTCTCTGCTGTGTATATGACTATCTCCTTGGTTTCTTCTCGCCTATATGACTTGCATCTGAGAGAATTTTACCAGATCTCCCACTTTGTGCTCCGTTAATAGGTACATATTCTTTTTTGCCTCTGGAGCCGGGCCAGTAACTGGTCTTATTATACCAGAGCTTAGCAGCACCAGGACACGAGGAAAGATCATGAGCTTCAGTCTTGCTGTTCACTGGGTTTGCACTGCAATCTCCTTTTTCTACAGATATAAATGAGCAGTCATCTTCTATTTCTAAAACCAGATTAGTGACTAATCAGTTGAATTTAGGGAAAGTGTTGTGATGCGTTCATCCAGTGTCTCTTCTTCCTTCTTCCGTTCTTTGGAGGGTAAATTGGCTAATAAGCTCTTGTAGGAAAAAGAAGAAATCTCTGTGCTTATGTGCCACTTGATTCTCCATCTTTTGCAATCTGTCCGGTCCTTGTTAAGGTTGCATTTCATTCTTAATCTTATACTCCAAGTTGTTCTGCTTTCGTGATGATCAGGTATGCAACTTCTTGGTGGGACAATTTTTTCTGGAACTGGTGGAAAAATTTGGTGTGGCTTCAGTTTATGCAGGCTTCGGCGGATTTTCCTTGATGGCAGCAACATTTGGTTATTACTTTACAGTTGAAACTAAAGGCCGATCTCTTGAAGAAATCGAGATGTCCTTAAATCCCAATTTCCTTGGCGGGAATAAGTGATATTGTCTAATCCAGTGTGGAAAGGGGAAATATCTGTTCCATGTAAAAGGGCTTCATTCTCCTCCATGGTCTCTAAAATTGATTCACAAGTTCATGGTTTTGGCTGCTTGATCCTCCTACAACTTCTAATTTGGTGATGTTGTCTAAGTAGACAGGCAAAAATGGTTTTCTGAATTTTATAGGTGCTTAATAGGTATTCTTCTCAATGCTTTAACAGTAATCTTTATTGGATACTTCTGCAAAAAGAGGGAGCTGGATGGTTTAATGACAAAAAGTTCATCCGAGGAATACCTGATTGTTTCAGATATTCTAGAGGTTGTACAAAGGGGCTGAAAACAATTGCAATTGCTGCTGTAAGCTAGTTGCAATTTTAGTACATTAAAGGCTTAAAAATTAGCTTTAAAACGAATTGAGACAGCTCCAAGTAATAGTGTGTAACAATTGTAAAGTTAGGCTGTGAAACACCAAATGATCACATTACTTTTCTCAATGGTACTTGTCACCAGTAAGATCATTCATGTAAATCATAGCAAGTTGTTTTTCATTCTTGAATTCTTCCCGAGCATACTAATATTCAAGAAACCGAGAGATAGTCCCTAGTTATATGCTTATAACTTGATCATGCAACTAATGTTAGATCTATATTAGTTTGACTTGATGCTTTCGAATTCATTGAAAAAAGAGAGGAAAGTTCGCACGGACCTCACTAGTCGCCAAGATACCAATGAAATCTGGAGAAGGGGCAGGGACGGTTACCGTCCCTGTCAGTTAATGGCTAAGATTTGGCCAACAAAATTTGTATGGTCCAGATTTTAACATGTGTGAGACCCATAAAATATTGTTCTAGTGTTACTCGCTGTTATTCTAGTGTTACATCATGTACAAATGATGTTACACCGTGTGCATTTTGCACACAAGCTTCCGGAACGGTTGCACTGACAACCGTTCCAGCCCCGGGTCCAATGAATCTTGCTTCGGTCAGAACTAGTTGAAAGGTTACTTGCTCTTGTGGTACTTCCTGTGGATAAACCTCCACATATACCTTTAGGATCCGTTTGGTTCATGGGATAACACAGGATTGGATTAATTATCTTATGTCATCCCATGTTTGGTTGCATTTTATACATGAGAAGACATATCTTACCTAACCATACTCTCACATAATAATATCATAATAAATAGACCAACCAGCCCTTACTAGTTCTATTAAAATTTTAGACTAATTTGCCCCTATTCATTATTTTTAAAATTTTGATTTACCCTTATTAATTGATTTAAAATTTTTGACTAATTTTGCCATACTAACATCATAATAGAAGGATTATATTGCCCTTGGACTAAATTACCCTTACTAACCTTATTTTCTAAATGAAATTTATATAAATATATAATCTTATCAATTAGACTTTGTGAATGAGGACTTAAATAAGCTCAAACTCGATCCAAAGAAAAATCTTCTATATTAGCCTGAGTTCGGCTCATTAAAAGCTCTTAAATGAGTTAGGTTTTAATCGATTTAACCTCAATTTAGCCAAAACTTGGCCCATTATTTAATTGAATTTCAAATTTAGGTTCAAAAAGCTTGGTCAAAATCTATTTTTAAGGGCCCGAATGGGCTAAGTTTGAATGGATGCGAATTTTTATATATCAAAACCCTTGATTTACTATAATTATAAAGTTTTAAACTACTCTATTTAATAAAATTTATAAATATTAAATTATTTATAAGATTATTTTATTAAATAATAATAAATTATTTTATTAATATTTTATAAAATATTAAATTATTTTATTAAAAAGGATCTACAAATTAAGGGATGCTTTGGACATTAAAATAGTAATCCTTCTTCATCCAATCTCCAATCAAATACAGGATAGGATTATTTTTCAACATATCCTATCTAACCAAGAACCAACCAAACACTAGATAATTTAGATTATTTATCTTGAGGTGACGCAACCTAGAATTAATAATCCGAGGATGAGTCATCCCATTTCATCCAATCCATGAACCAAACGGACCCCTAGTCCACATTGGTCAGTAATCATCTAATAACATGTGCACGGTAAAACAAGAAAACCGATATGCATAAAGTATGACTAATCATATATGAGTTGCTATCTAATAAACTCACAGACCAAAACAACTTCTTAAGGGAACAGTACCTCCTTTATTAAATTACTATTAACAGATTGGGCAAAGCACATTCAATTGATTATACACAACATGAACTATTAGGGACTTAGTGATTTAATCGACAAATTCTAAAGTTTCGAGATCCAGTTAGTTCTACTAAAATTCATAGACTAAAGTAGGTATGATAAATCTTAAAATCTGAATTGACTTTATAAAATGAATAAAAGCGTCACTTGCATAGTAGCAGCCAATCTAGTTACTTCATCTTCTCATTCATTCCCTTTCCCTAGCAAGCCCCTATCGTGGATACTTTCTTACTCTCATCCTCAATCTCACTATGTATCGTATGAAAATAGGGTTTAGGTTTTGTGATTTTGGTATATAAATCGCATGCTAGAATTTGGAAACTTTATTTTGGACAAAATAATATTATAAGAAAAGATAATATGATAATTAGTTGATTGAAATAAGAAAAAGGAAATATTTGATTGATTAAAAATTACTCATATTACTAAATATATTATGTCTTGTCAAGAAAACTAAGATGAATGGAACGTGGTCTTGATAGCTACCATATTCATTGAATCTGAGTCAAAAGAATTTAAGTTGTAATATTATTTAATAATATGGCCCCGTTTTGGCAAATGAGTCTTTTGAGTGTTTGTTTAAAATTTTACTGTAACTTACTGTAGAAGTTGTAGGAAAAATTTTTGAAGTGTGTGAATTTTTGGGTATTTTGAAGTATATAGTTTAAAAACTTTGAGGAGTTTTTTGATATTACTATAGCTAAAGTTTTTTAAAACATGTAGAAGACAAACTTGGCCAAAAAAGTGTTTGCTAAAAACTTGTATAAGGTAATTGAAGTGATTCTATTGATTTTTATCAGAATTAAACATTCAATTAGGATTCTTGTACTGAAAAAAAATACACACAAGTTCAACAAATGAATTTTCATTTATCAAACATTCAAAACATTTGAATGTTTGAAAAAGTTCAGTTTCAGCATTTTTTTATGTTATCAAACAGACCCTTAGTCAATTTCTTTGCATAGTTATTCATGTTTTGCTGATGGGTCATTAAACTAATGGTAATAGGCAATAAAGTCTCAACTATATGAGAACATATGGGAATAGGTCTGGTCTCGCCCAGAGAGGGGGGCGGGGATGTGGGTGGGGGGGGAGAAAGAGAGGAGAAGGGGGAAGGGTGGTAGGGAAAGACGGGGAGGGAAATAGAGAGAAGAGAAAGTAGAGGGGGCTAGCAGGGAAAGAGGGGGAAGAGAGGAGTGAAGGGGAAATGAAGAAGGAGGAGAGGGAGTGGAGGGGGAGGTGGTGGTGGTGGTGGCGGAAGCTCGGGGGGGGGGGGGGGAAGGTGGTGGTTGGCAGCAGTCTTGGCGGAGGTGGGGGATGATGGTGGTGGGAGGTGGCAATGACAGTGAGGGAAGGTGGTGATCGAAGACAGAAGGGGGCGTATTTTTTTAGTATTTTGAGGTGTGTTTATCGGTATTGTAGAATATTTTTATAAAATTTGGGTGTTTTAATAAGTTCCTATAGTTAGAATTGTAATATAACTTTGTCTATTCAAAACACGCAAAAAAACACGTGTCAAACAGATCCATTAATAAATCACTTCTTAAAATATGAAAGGCTTTGTCAAAATTTTTAATAATTGATTTTTCTTACTATTAAATGACACTAAATTAATTATATAAATGTATACACTCATAATTATTTCAAAACAATCCTCATATTTCACCAAATTAATTTTTTCAACCTTGACTTTTAAAACGTAAACTCTACATCTCTTACAAATTTAAGATAACAAAATTTAGTCGCATTCTAAGTTTTCGATCACTTTTTACCCTTAAAACACTACATGACTCACATGCAGTCATTTTTCATATACAAAAAGGGTCAAATTCCACTTTTTAGTGACGAAAATGAGTATATATTGGGTCTGATCTTATTTTCTTGAGGAAAAAAAATACATATGATTCTGTCAGATCCTATTTTTTTAAGGGCAAAAATAAATATGGATCAAGTTATTTGTTTAACTATAAGTAGGATCTAACCTTTCTGTTCATAAAAAATGACCATGTATGGATCACATGCAATTCGGGCTAAAAAATTGTTGAAAACCAAGGTTAGGGCTAAATTTTATCGACTTGATTTTATAAGAGACGTAAAGCTACCATTTTCAAAGTGAGTTATGAAAAAATTTATTAGGCGAAATGAGAGAGATTTTTTGAACTATTTTCCCTATAATTATTATACTCCTATATTTAAATTTGTTTTCCCAAGGGGCCATCTAATGAGTGCTTTTAAAGCACTCACTAAAATGTATTCATTTGGCTCTCGCACCCAATTACTTAGAATTAGAATTAAGATAAAGTCTCATATATATTTTTTTATAAATGTAATATGGGTCTATCCTCTCTTCTTTGTTCATATCCAAAAAATGGCTAAACTAATGCTAGATTATGATATTAAGAGGACTCTTTTTGACAAAAAATATGTAATTGTTAACAAAGTTGTTGGTTTTTTTTCTTTTCTTCAAATCCAAAAATTTATTATTTATACATAACACAAAGCTCTTCGTGTCAACATTGGAAAAAAGAGGTGAAATGCCCATCTTTTTTTTTTTTTTACAATAACCAATTCAGGTTCAATATTTTGGAAATATAAAGTTAAATAAGAAAAACTTATAAATGCAAGGTGAAGTAATAATTTTTAGTATGTGTATTCACATACTAAATTATGTATATTTAGGTGTCCTTACAAGTGCCTATTAGGCACTTTTTTTTTGTTGAAACGGGAGCCTATTGGGCACTATTTGAAATACCTTTTTTCTAAATTTGTTTTGTTTTTATATCACAACTTTACTATCATTTTTCTGTCTTATTTATATCACAACCTTAATAATTTATATCACAACTTTACTATCATTTTTCTGTCTTATTTTTGAGGAGATACTTATCCTTAATTTTGGAAAATATCCCTGCAATTAAGATGCCACCTTTTATTTATATTTTGGAAAATATCCCTGCAATTAAAGATGCCACCTTTTATTTAGTATTTCATGAGTAATTCCACCCTTCCCCCCCCCCCCCCCCCCCAACCCCCAAAAAAAAAGAATTCTAAACTAATGACGAACTAGAATCGCTACATTTACAGTGATGTAGCCCAATAACATAACGAAAGAGTCCTATATTTGTCCCTTCAAAGCTATGTAACTAAGCGTGACTAGTTTGCATTTCCTTTTCCTTTTTCAACTCTTTTTGAATTCAAGCATGCCACTACTTCTTCGTTCTCTTTTATTACTTTCTATACTTAAAAGAATATTAATATACATAACCAATTCATTAACTTTCATTGTGATTACTCATCTTCACATGATTCGTTCTATAATTTCATAAATGTACACCTTGATTAACACATAGAGTTTTATTAAGTAATTGATGCTTGCATCTAATACTAATTGAAAACTACTAAGTGTGATTAAATTGTAGGATATTTGTGAAAATATTTTTATGTAATGTAACACATTTTATTGTGTGACATATGTGAAACAAAAAAAAGATCTTAAATTAAAATTGGCGGTACAAAAAAAAAGTATTAATAGAGTTTTAAAAAATTTTCTATGCAAAATAATTATTTCACTAAAAATCTTCATTTGATGTACTTGAAAGAAAAAAAGTTAGATTTAGGTGTCTTTAGATAGAAGATTATTTGAAAAAAAAATTAGAATACTACAATACTTTTTGTGATTTCATGTACGTGAGGGTAGAAAGGTGATTAAAAAAGTCAAATAGTGATTGAAAACATATTATGATGCAAAAAATTAAAAAATTAGCCAGTCCAATTTGAATATGCTTTTATAAGTCCTGCCTTATTGCTAATGCTTGATTTTTATTTTATATTGGGAAGAGATTTTTTTAATCAAAACTCATTTAAATAAAGCCATGTGTAGGTAATTAACTTGATGTTAACTTTGTGTATTTTCAAATTTAACATTATCTCTATTATCCATTAACCCTTATCTATACAATATATAAAGGGAAAGCATCACTGATTGTGTAAATACACAATGTCATTCTTTAAAATTCCTAATGTACCGTTAATTATAAGGACAAATTTCTCTCAATTGCAGATAGTTTTTGAATCAGAAGGTAATTATCTATTCAGTTATCAACTAACTATAATTTTCTCATGCTAACTTCGAACTCCTACATATTCTTCCCTACTTCCATCATCTTTGTTTCGTGTATGATTATCTACATTATAATGGAATTTAACCCATAAATCCATTAAAAAAACTTCTTAAAGAGATAATTGTGATAAATATATTTTTTGTTAATTGCACACATGTTAAGAGTGTGCCTTAAGCACTAGTGATGAATAAGTTAGTAATAGTGAAATATATAAAATTACAAACATAATGAGATAAAAAGGATAAGGCACAACAATCGATGATGTATTGCAAGTATACAAATTTGTAAAGGAGATCTTGGTCTTGAGTTTGGTAAAACAAATGAAAAATGTATTCCGAGTATGTCATAAGGTTGAGATTAAATAAAAAGGTTGAGCATCAAGAATGAAAGATTTTGGGTTTAGTTCTCCTTTCTCCCGAATAGAGTATATAAATCATAATACTCTATAGAAATAAGTGATGGCCTTCGAGACGAGGAAAAAATAGAATTGAAAAAGTAAGAGAGCGGGACGATAAACTACTAACTAATTATATGGGGCTTAAATGTGATTAATCAGAATAATATGCATCATTATAATTGGGGGATAATTTCAGAAAACCTCCCTTCTGACAATTTCACTCAACTCCCCTCAGGTTTAAGAGAAATTAGACTTACCTCTCTTGACATAGTAAAATACATATAATGCCCTCCACTTAATAGACAATTTGGGGGTATGAAATTGGTTGCCAATGGGGGTTTTGTGTGTGTGTGTGTGTGTATTTTTTTCGTGGCAAGTATTGATACTGTATATTCAATTTAGGATCTTTTGGATGGCTACTTGATTTTAAAACTTATGGTTGGATGGTTGTTAGGGATTTGACTTATTGATTTATGCAAAGTGGTGGAAGAAAATAATTAAATATACTATATTTTTCTTTCTTAGTTTTGTACAAAAGGGCAATTTTAGTATTTTTGAAAAGAAAATGGACTTACACTGTTACTAAACAGTAAAAGTAGGGGAGATATATATAATTTTTAAAACCTGAAGGGGAGCTATTTGTAATTGTGAGAAACCTCAGGGGAGGTTTGTGAAATTATCCCTTATAATTATATGTTTTCATTTCACATTTTCAACTTAAGAAATTTACATTTTTTTAGTACTATAAATTCTAAAATTTAACTTCAAGGAGCCCCTTGAATTTAATTTAAAGGAGAGTTGCTTTTATCATTTCCTGGAGAAAATAAGATAAATTTTTTTTTTGCCTTTTCTACTGTTTATGATTTTTTGCATTGCATAATGAATTCACAACTTCAAGTGCTTCTGAATTTCACACAAAATCTGTTTAGTTATACGAGAATATATATTGCATCTAAAGATATGATCCATATGTCCTGTTTCAAATTATTAAGCATTGCTAACCGTAAAGACAATTATTTAAATTAAATCAAGATATGTACATCAGAAATAGTAGCATAAAAATAAGAAGTACAATTATACCATAACAACTTAAAGAGAGCTTAGTCATTTTTCATTGCTTAATTGTTATACACTAATTAAAAAAAAAGAGTAATGAATGAGTGAAATAAAGAGAAGAAGATTGAATTAGCGGTAATCCGATTTTGCAAAAACTATTCACACAAAAAGTTTCCTTTTTTTTAAAAAAAAATATATATTGTCGGTGAAACTACGAAGGAATTTAATCAGAACTTTATTGCCAATGTTCACGAGATTCAGATATCCGAATTGCGGAGGCTTAAATTATTTAACTGACCCGATTTATAATAGTTCCATAAAATCGAACTGGTAGCTGCCCCACGGCCATGGAAGGTACCCACATGGTCAGGAGTTTCAAGCACTCGCAAGTACCCGACCAAGTATCTATGTTTTTTAAAAAAATAAAATTCAATAATAAATAATTAAAACTAACTAAAAATTTTAAAGATTTTATTATTTGTTTCATCATTAAATTAATAATCATCACATAACCATCAGTCCCTCATATGTTCAATCTAAAAAAATATGATAAATAAATTTATTTACAATGAACAAAACCACTGAAAAGTTATAATAATTGATAAGTTTAACTTTAATAAAAGTTAACAATGTTACATTCTTGAAATAACAAAAATACATCATCTCAAAGATTAAAAATATTTGTGAAGATGATTAGACCTTTCCTATTATATTAGTTTTGATAAATAAATTTATATATTTAACCTCACATATAAAAAGCAAAAAAAAAATCTTACAAATGAAGCCGCCACGGTTCCACAAACATGCGAACCACAACCCGACCTAATTGGTCGCTACTGAACCATGACTAGCCCCCGCTCGTCAAATGCAAATCTGGTTACTCGAAATTTTCAGGTTGGGTTGGGTCGATTTTCTTGAATTTTTTTGTCCAGTTCGGTTTGAACAGCCCTAAAATCTTGTAACAAACACGATTTTTGTAGAAAAGATGTTAGCACTGGGATAGTTCAATTGGTTTCTGCTCAGATCTTTACTCAAGATTCTAGTTCGAGTCCTATTGTCACCGTCTTGGATATCAGTTGAGTCCGTTCTGTCTGGGTACTGTGGATTAGTCGGGTATAGATCTAATACTCACATTGTCAAAAAAAAAAGGCTATTACTATTATGGTGTCAAAAACAGATAAAAGCTAAAATAGTAAATTAAAAGTACAAGCACAAAAAAGCACCTATCATCCATTGGTGGATTAACTATTACTATGATTGAATGCATTATGAGGTCAGGAGTTTCCCTTCATCACTCGTACTTATGTTTTTTTTTTTTGTAACTGTCCACCCAATGCAATGCACTTCCTAGAAATAAGCTTGTAACTGTCGTTAACATTTATTATTGGGTGAACACAACAGCAAAGAGACAATAACCAGCAACAACAAAGACCCAAACAAATAGGAAGCTAAAAAAAAAAAAAAAAACTAAAATTAGAAAATCTTACAAAATTAACTTGCCGGAGAAAAACAGAAAAGAGACAATTGCGTTTGGCCATTGCACTTCCCATCCTCAATCTCCTGTCACCACTACCACCGTCCAGCCACGGCTGCACTTGCCATGCATCACACCTCCTCCTCCGGTAACCACCCAACTTCTCTTGAAACACCATTGCCCCAACACCACATTCACAATAATTCCTCTAAACCCCACCTTAGTAAATGATGATACAAGGGTACATGGGATATCTTTTCATCTGATCATACAAACGTTACTAGTTAAATGCCAGTGCAGACCAAAAGCCTCAAGAAGTTGTTGCTATTAATTAATACTCCATTTTTCTGTTTGTGTCCTTCCTTTCTCAAGAATCATGGCCTTTTGTAGATTTGTGTTAGTCTAGATGTTAAAAGGTCAGTATATATATATATATATATATACTTTGGTTTTCATTTAAGTACATTAGATAGAGAGTTTTTTGTAGATTATTATATCCTTTTGAGACAAGGTCCGCTGCGGCGATGGCGGACATTCGTTAAACAAATCCTAGCAAAACCAATACAATTGGCGGACCAGGTGACGGAAATCCGCGGATGATACCAGCTCTTTCAGGCAAGAATGTTTGGAGATCAAGACCAAGACGGAGAAGCTGGCGGGGCTGCTGAGGCAGGCTGCCCGTGCCAGCAGCGAATTGTACGAACGCCCCACCCGCCGTATCATTTATTGAGACGGAGCAAGTCCTCGACAAGGCCCTCACCCTCATATTCAAGTGCAGGGCCAATGGGCTTGAAACGGGTCTTTCACCATCATTCCCGCCGCGGCTTTCAGAAAAATCTCCCAACAACTCGAGAATTCTATGGGGGACGTGTCATGGCTCCTCCGGGTATCCACCCCGGCGGATGATCGTGATGACGAATATCTCGGGCTTCCTCCGATTGCTGCAAACGAGCCCATCCTGTGCTTGATATGGAGCAGATTGCCATCCTGTGCTCTGGTACCTGGAAGAACGCGCGGAACGCGGCTACGTCTCTGGTTTCCTTGGCCCGGGATAACGATCGATATGGGAAGCTGATCATAGAGGAAGGTGGGGTTGCACCGTTGCTGAAGCTGGCTAAGGAAGGTCGAATGGAGGGACAGGGAGAATGTGGCAAGGGCCATTGGACCTTCTGGGGCCGTGATCCCGAAAGCGTCGAACAGATTGTGAATGCGGGTGTTTCTTCGGTGTTTGCTAAAATCCTCAAGGAGGGTCACATGAAGGTCCAAGTCATGGTGGCTTGGGCTATCTCGGAGCTGGCCGCAAATCACCCAGATTGTCAAGATCATTTTGCTCAGAACAATATCATTTCGGCTGGCTGTCAGTCATCTTGCGTTTGAGACCATTCAGAGCACAGCAAGTATGCCATTGCCAGGCAAACAAGCCATGTCCATTCACACGGTCGTGATGGCTAATTCTAGCTCCAATAACGCCATCCAAATCCACCGCAATAATAATAATAATTCAACATGAAGGGACCTGCTTAGTGCTACTGCTGATGACGAATATCTTCACGGTCAAATATCACATCCGCTAGGGAAGTGACACACCTAGCCAAATGCATAACGTGATTACCAACACTATGGCCATGAAATCCACTGCATTTCCCAAAACCCAGCAAGCACAGGATAACAATGGCCGTGATCAATCACAACAATAACGTAAAGCACCAGAGTCACCAACAACATCAGCATCAACACCACCCTCAAGGCCGCCACGTTGCATTAGCTGGATCCAGCATCAAGGGGAGGGAGTTAGAGGATCCTGCTACTAAGCAGCAATGAAAGCAATGTCTGCCAGAGCTCTTTGGCATCTCTGTACGGGAAACATTAGCGTCTGTCGAAGTATTACAGAATCCAGAGCCCTCTTATGCTTTGCAGTTTTGTTAGAGAAAGGTCCTGATGAAGTTCAGTATAAATTCAGCGATGGCACTAATGGAGATCACGACAGTAGCCGAGGAAAAATGCGGACTTGAGGCGGTCGGCTTTCAAGCCTACTGCTCCGGCTGCGAGAGCAGTTATAGACCAATTTCTGAGAATCATTGAGAAAGAAGACCAAGACCTCCTCATCCCCAGCCTCAAATCTATTGGGAATTTGGCCAGGACATTCCGGGCTACAGAAACTAGAATCATCGGGCCACTGGTACGGCTTCTTGATGACAGGGAACCCGAGATCATTTGTGAAGCGGCAATTGCTCTAACCAAGTTTGCTTGCACTGACAATTTCCTGCATGTGAATCACTGCAAGGCAATTATTGAGGCTGGAGGGACGAAGCACCTAATCCCCCTGATTTATTTGGTGAACAAATGGTTCAGATACCTTCACTCATTCTCCTGTGTTACATTGCGATGCATGTCCCCGACAACAAAGAATTAGCCCAACAAGATGTGCTCATCGTCTTGGAGTGGGCTACAAAGCAGGAGGCCTTGATGCACGACCCTACAGTCCAACATCTAGTAGGGGAAGGGATAAATAGTTAACTTTCTATCAATCTGGAGTGCTAAAGTTCCATTGATTCTTCGAATTCCAAATATATAAATTCTAGGACATCCTGATCAGTAGAGTATTTTAAGGATAAATTCATGAAATTTTATACTTATGATGCTAAGATTAGCTTTGTTCCTCAGTCCTTGTATGTATTATAGGAATAGCAATCATTATTGTTTCTCACTTCACTAAAATCAGCAAGTAGAATTTGCTTGCATGATACCTTCTACTTTAGGGAGTAGCTCTTTTGCTCAAGGCTTCTCTATTTTCTCTTTGTTTGGGAGGTCTGGATGATATATGTAGATTAACCAAGTCCATTAAGATGGATTTTGCCTTCACAAAATGCGGTATTGAGTTGAAGCATCATGTCTACATTCTGCGGCAAAACTTGGAAGAGTAATTGCATACCTTATGATAATCAAAGTCCATTGATACTCCACCAAAGAAAGACACTGACATTATGGTTCCAAATGCTATTTGAACTGTAACAAAGAACGACCTCTCCTGAACTGGCATACAATTAGGATTCATTCATTTGATTTTAACCATATTTATAAGTTTATTAGTATCGATTTGCTAATGACTTAGATGAAAGAATAGTTAAAAAGGGGGGAAGAAGTCCCCCATATTTCCTTCCATTTCTTGCTTACACTACAAGAAGCTAAGTCAAGCTTCAGCCACCAGAAAACAGCAGCAAGAACAGCAAGAGTGGCAGGAGCTGCTTTCCGGGATTAAATGATCAGAAATGAGAGTGTTTGTGCAAATATTTGTGGGTTTTTGTGTATTTGTGAAAGGTTGAATCTTTTTCTTTAATTTGTTTCTGGAGTTAAACAGGGATTGAAAACAAGTCAATTCAAGAAAATGGTTCGGATAAAGCAACTGAGTTGGGGTGGTCACCTGCTTTGTCTCAATGCATTGGTTGCTTCTGTCTCCAACTTTCTCTTGGATATCACATCGGGTAAGTCTCTCTCTCTCTCTCTCAATTACATATGCTAAAGTTGGTAAAAATTACTGTTATACATAATCTTGTTTTACTCAAAAATAAACATATACCCATGTTTGCTGTTATCTGAGTAATGAGCAATCTGACACTTATTGAGGTACTGATTTTCTTAGATTCTATGTTTCCTTTTAACTTTCTTGGTTGTCTAGTGCAGAGTGATGAATGGTCCTATTGTATCTATTGCGAACTTGGTTCTGAAGGAAATTCCTTTCTCCAGGGACTTGTCGTTAGTACATTTATTGGTGGTGCATTTATCGGAAGCATAAGGTCTGGTCTTATTGTGGATAAAGTTGGTTTTCAAGTAGACACAATACCTCTCGTTCTTGGTGCAATCATTAGGTAATTACTTTCCTATGGACTCTTGTTGGTGTTGCTGTTTATTTCATCCTGCAATATTTCGGAGTAAGCAAATGTGTTTTCTTGTTTAACAGTATATGTCTATGAAATCATTGTTTTAGTATTCAATTTGTCCACCAAGCTATACTGCCTTCTTGTTAGAATATCCACAATAGTGACTAAACAGTTGAATCTAAGTGAGTTGAGGTGTTGTCTCTGATAAGCTCTCATATAACAAAAAGAGAAAAATCTCTGTGCTTTTGTACGACTTGATTCTCCATCTTAGTTTTAACCCCATCTGAGTTATTCTGCTTTCATGATGATGATCAGGTATGCAACGTTTTGGTGTGTCTATTTTTGCTTGAACTGGTGGAGAAATTTGGTGTGGCTCCAGTTTATGCAGGTTTCAGCAGATTTTCCTTGATTGCAGCAAACATTTGCTTATTACTTTACAGCTGAAACTAAAGGCTTGATCTCTTGAAGAAATCAGGTTGTCATTAAACCCAATTTCCAGGGTAGGAATAAGTGATACTGCCTAATCCATTGAGGAAAAAAAAAGAGAGAGACAAATTTATGTTTATGTAAAATGGCTTCATTCTCCACCATGGTTTCTAAAATTGATTCATGTGTTCTTGGTTTTGGCTGCTTGATCCTCCTGCAACTTCTAATTTTGTTGTCTCAGTAGACATGCCAAAAAAGGTATTCTTATGAATTGTACAGTAGTTTGTTCATATAGATGGATTCTTCTGATTGTTTTAATTATGTACTTAAGTGTTAATCTTGATAGGAAATTTCTGCAAAAATAGTGAGCTGGATGGGTTAATGATAAAAAGTTACTTCAAGAAATACCTGTTTGTTCATCTCCCATGCTCTAAAGATTGTACAAAGGGGCTCAATTTTTTAAATGGAATGATCCTTCTTGATTCAAGTAGCAATTTTTTGTACAACATAAAATGGTGGTTAAAAATGAAAAGGAGGTTCAAATTTAACACAAACTCCAATGACCAGAGAGGATCAATTTTTTTTTCCTCCAATGAATTAGTCGTTTAATAGTCTAGTCAATCTCTGTGTTCAAAAAAAAAAAAATAGTCTAGTCAAGCTCTTTGCTTAGTTTATTCATGTTTTCCCATCAAAATAATACATAGTAGTATTTTATACAAACAATGAATAGGGGACATGAATGTATTGTAGGCAGATTCGTCTATGGCTATCAATAATTTCAATCCCATTTTTATCATTCTTTTTTTTGTTTAGCAATGTGATATATCGAGGTAGGAAAAATGTAATTTAAAAATGTATTGAGAGAATTTTTGTACGAAAACTCGCAATCCAAACAGCGCATATAACTTTTGCCACTCTCACAAATTAGACCAAATATTGTGTTAGTTTAGCTCTCAATCAACTTCAACATCCCAACAAATAGGCAACAATCTTCGTGATAAGCAATTAGAATACTATAGATTTGGAAGTTGGATTTCAAATATGAACAAAATGACAACCAAAGTTGATTGATGTATAACTAACAAAGAAAATGCTTAAATTTTTTTTACCAAATACATATTTTTTAAATTTGTTACTACGAGTATTTTCTATTAAAATTATTATACATATTGAACTGTGAAAAGAAATTCTCCAATAGATTATTTTGAAAATTTCATATATGCATATGATTAAAGTAGTGAAAGTGAAGAAAAAATATCTAAGCATAGGATAAACGAGAAAGAATAGAATAAGAAGAAGTGTCATTTTGACAATTATAAATTGGATTATTAGTTATCAAAGGTAATTTATAGATTTCATAAATGTAAGGGGTTAATTGCCACTGATCATTAATTACAGGGGGCTAAATATAATTAAACCTTAAAAGAATTTTGTTGGAATATAAGAGCAATTAATTCACAGTTGGGCACATACCTCACTTTCAAACTTTTGACCAAAAGCCTCCCAATACTTTCCACGATTTATTAAAAAATATATATATATATATATATTTTTATTCATCCGTGGATCAAAAATTAAAATTTCAAATTCCCAAAATTTTAGCTCAAAATTTTGCAGAAGAAGCCATGACTTCGCCGGCAGACAACAGCGGAGGAGAAGACATTGAGCACGGTGGTGGAGTGGCAGTGGAGATGACCGCAACCGCCGCAGCAGAATCATTATCACCTTCTTCTTCTCCTATGGAGGACGCGATTTCAATTTCCGATGAACATATTACTCCATTGTTGAATCAATCACAAAGACCTAGAGTCAACATCTTCTCCGTCTCTCACTCCAGAAGAAGGCCTGATAAGGTGAATTTCGCTGAAAATCTTGCAAAATTTCAACATTTTGTCTGTTCATTTCAAGTATTTATGGAGAATTTTTTTTTTTGGCTTCAAACATTTGTTTATTTGTGTAATTTACAGTATAGATAGTTAATTACTCAAACGGAAAAAATGTTTATTTATTTGATCAAGCCGAGCTTAGTATAGTAGATTTTGGAGCTAGTATTTGAAATTCGGATACGTTTCTAATCTAAGTTGAACTTCACTCCTTAAAATTGCATAGACTAGACTTTGCTTATACTGGAATCGTTATTCTTTTTGTTGTTGGGTGATCACTGTCAATTATATTTCTTGAGAAACTACTTATGAATAGGAAAATATATGTAATAGTTATTTATTTGTGATAAAGGATGAAATTTCAGAGCTTTGAATATAAGCTACTTAATTTTCGATTTTTGGGTTAGTTGTGTTGAGCTGGTGATCAAAGTTTTGTGCTATTATAAGGTTGATTGTTTGAAAAAAAGGGTTGATTATTATTTGAAAGGGAATGGTTTTAGATCCAGTACTTTACCTGTTTGAAAGACGATGAATATCTGGTAGTATCAAATGCTGGATCGGTGGATGGTTTAGTAAGATGGATTTTATGGCCAAGTGATTATAAGTTTGATAGATTATCAGGAATTGCTGAAGATTGAGCTGAGAAATTGATGAAGATGAGATGGTTTATATTCTTCCCATTGGAAATTCCATGGAACTTGTTCACTTTATTGGTTTTCTTCCAATACTTTTAGGAAGCATAATTGACAACTTCTAAGCGGGAGAGAAAACATTAATTACGGTTAACCTCCTCAGATGGAAGCCCAAGTATCTGAATTTCTTTTAATCTTGTCCCAGCTGTTTAATTCTGTTAGTACTCTTGAAGGGGCAAATAGACTATCTGTCATTGCTGGTGATTGTTTACTGGCAGTTAACTCTAAACACTAATTACAATTCACAGACCAAAACCCTTACTGGAAAAGGGGAGTAACGGCATTATTTGCCACTTATTTCTACATAACTTAAAAGAACTTGATTACCTGACTGGTGTTAGATTTCTAGTGGATTTGGGATATTGCTCTTTCTCTTTAAATTTAATCGAATGCTATAAGTAGGTCTTTTGTATCTATTACTGTTTTCCTTTGATTTTTTTTTTTATAGTTTTCTGATGTTGTTTGAAAATATGACGAGTCAAAGTTACATCCGTCTGAAATAGGAAGTATCAATTCTTGCAGTAGGATGAGTATTTAGTGGTTGGCTGATCATTATGATTAAATTGAAACTTCAAAAGTCTTTGTTTTGGCTGTCTAGTTTTTATTGTCTTTTAATTTTCTTGAGTTGGGATTCTCATGTAAAGGCATTGTACTGCTTAGAGGTGGCAAAATGGGCGGGATTTGCTTGGGTTTCAAATAGAACTGAGTCATATGGGTTTGGGCCCAACCTTACCCATATGTGTTTTGGGGACTAATTTGGGCGGGATCACTTTGGAATGGGTTTAGATTGATCCTGCCCAATACCCAAACTTATTTTCTACATTTTTTTCCTTTAATTCATTTTTTATTTTTTAAATAACTTTAATATTTTGATTTATTAAATTTCTTTTAGTCTTATTGTGAATTTATATTTTCATGAATTCATTTTACACTCTAGAATGATTTACACTCTACAATATTTTTTTTTCAAAAAATTATTTCAAATAATCAACCAAACTAAAGTTTTTGGTTATTGGAACCCATTTAGGCCATTCTTTAGCTTTGGCTGAAGATGTGAACCCTTATATTAAACTATATCATGCATTCGCATATGAAACATAAGCATTCATCAGCTTACACAAATTGTTTCCCCGTCCAAAGTCTAGCTTTATTTTTGGAGTCTTTATTTTTGGAAGGAAGGCATATGAGGGTGAAATACCTACCGGGATTTCTGAGGGTGGCATGAACAGAATACGAGATATAATTGACAAAAGTTGAGGGAGTAGCCGTGGGTGAGCGGAGGAAGAAAGGGAGGTGGAGGAATGGTTGAAGGAGCTGTGGAGGTCTAAGATGACAAGGGAGAGGAGTTGACCAAGTCAGAAATGAAATTTTTTTGGGAAGACATGGGTACCCAAGTATTTCCCAACATTTTCCATCAATAATGGGTACAATTGGGATATGTCCCATTTTAAACCCAATATCAAATTACAATACCCATTCCGCCTAAAGTCCCTTGGGCATGGGTAGCCCATTGGGACTTGGGAACAAATTGCCACCTCTAGTATTGCTGCTTGATTCTTGGTGTTTTTATTCCAATTTACACAACATATATCAAGAAAAAAAATTTCTAGTCTTGTTCAGAAATGCATCAGTGGGTAGAATTTGTTATCTGGTTGATGACTAGTATTTCATGTGCTAATTTGGTTTCCCAGAGATGTAAACTGTTTCTGGCCATAGTTATATTGGTATGAATCACTTATGCTTGTTCTGCTTCAAATATGTTGGTTAAACATAGGAAAGGCTATTATATTTCTTACTTTTAGTATCTTACAGGAGCAAATAACAAGATTGGCTGAAACAGAGACATCACCATTCGTGCAGTTTACCCATTTGGATATGGAATGGTTCTAGGTACTCTGGTCTGCTATGCATGGCTTATCATCTATTATCTACTGTATCATGGAAGTTCTTTCAGATGTTTTCACTGGTAAGTAACTCACTGATTCAATTTACGAATAATAGCTCTCAATCAAAGAAAAAGTTATTTTGAACAAGTTATTAGTTGCTTAGCACTTTGAAGAGAGATCTTTTATATCTTGTGGTTCAATTATAAGCTTTGTGTGATTTATTTAGTTATCATCTTTTTTCTTGGTAATGAATAAACCATGAGGCCAATTACATCTTCCTTTACGAGAAAGAGATTGGTGAAGATTTGTCCTTTCATTAATAACTTTATGTGATCAATGTAAGGAGTGAAAGCTAATCCTTCTGAACTATGTAGAAGAAAATTTGGGCCTTCAATTGAAAAAGGTGGAGTACAATGAATTCGGGCTTGAAGGTTCCTTATCTTTCAAATATGGGAGCTTCCCTCCTCTCTCTCCATGACTGGCTGTATTTTCTTTGACTAATGTCCCCCACTCGACCATGGAAAATATTGTATGCATAGCTTTAAATTATGGTGATGTCGAAATAGTGGACTTAGGAGTTCAAAGAGTCAAAGACATTTAAGGCATATATAAGCTTAATTATGCCAGAGAGTTCCTCTTACCTCCTTTAAGTTGAGATTTCCTTCAGTTAAATCCTTTTTTGGTTTGTCAAAACTAATGGATTCTCCAGTCCTTTGATGACCATAATACATAGAGTAATTGGATGGTAAAATATCCAATTAGAAATATAAAGTTGAACGCATTATATGAAGAGATGATATTTGATGTTTTTATGAAGTAATAAATCATTAAATTTTTGTCTTAATAAATGTAATTAATTGATTGACAATTCTTTGGTGAATTGACTGGATATTACTCTTTTTTCCTCTATAATTGCAGTGTTTCTTTTTTTACTAGTTATTTATTTTGTTTAGAAGTCTGAATACATCCTTTTCTTTTTTCTGCTTAATTAATGCAAATGTGGGCATTTCAGCTAAAACTGAACAACTATTTACATATTTGAGAATTGTGAGAAATGTTTCAAGTTCAATATGCTGCTTTCCATTTAAAATTTGACCATGGGATCTGCAAGATTTACGGTGCCCTGGCTCTATAAGTCACCATGTTACAGATTTTTCTGTTTTTTAGTGCTTGGTCAGCTCTGCAATATTAGCTTCAACCACGATAATGTCCATCTTGAAACTCAAAACAGATTTTTAATCAGAGCAAAGAGTTAGATGTTAGAATGATGGTTTTTGGTAAATCTTAGAAGTATATTATGTAGCATTCGTTCTGAGTTTTCATGATTACCCCTTTATTTATTACTTTGATATGAATCTCTAATTGAAATGGGTTCCTTTTATACTTTCATCTTTCGTCATTAAAATGACATGGTAATCTTTTCATTCAGGGCATGTAATGTCTTGTCTCTTCCCATGCTTCAAGTTGTGCCCATTCTAATGGAATAAATCGTTTTGCTCATCCTTAATGACAGCTCAATCAATTCCTCTTTTTGAGATGGCATTTACCAGATGTACAGTTATTTTGATTTTGTCGTTTGTATGGTTGAAAAGAAGCAGACAGCCAATATTTGGTACATCAAGTGTCAGAAAACTATTGGTTCTAAGAGCATTCATGGGATACCTCTCATTGTTGAGTTTTATTTATTGGTGAGTTCTAATGCTTGAACCAATTGAGTTGCATTTGGTCAGACTAACAACTTAGTAAGCTCAGCTGCTAATCTTTGTTTATTGTAAATTTCTCTTCATGCAGTTTATACATCATTTTAATAAGTGGAAGCATGATTTAGCCTTTTCCAAGGACTTATTACAGATTGTATCTATAATCTGTTGCTACAGAAGTGCTTCTTTTAAGTCTTGTCTGCAGAACTTAGAATGCTTTTGTATAAATCCACTTTATTTTTATCTATCTTACATTTTTACTTTCTGGTTCTTAAACTTTTTCTAGATGTACACATGCTAAATTATTTTGTTTTGTCAAATACAGCTTTTGAGCTTACACAATATTGCATACCACTATGCAAAAACTGTATCTGTTACAACACTGCTTTCAGTTTTTCAAGTAGCACTTAGATCACCCTTATTGGCAGTTGGAATGATAATAAATCTGCTCGTGTTCTAATCTTTGACTTTCTAAGGAACTCATTTGCAGCATTTTTAGCCGTTATATAATTTCTTTTCTCTTCTATTTTTTGGGTTGTTCGTCAGAGCGAGTTTTTTTGGGGGGGGGGGGGGGTTTGATGTTCTCATTTGCATAATTAATATTTTGTTCTTTTATTTTACTCTGCTGTTCCATGCGTTTGGTTTTTCTTTTTTGGTGAGTTTATGTTTGTGGACTTTGATGATTTACTTGTGACAATGTGTTAGCTAATTTCCTTTTCAGCATTCAAAAGAGTACCTCTTTCTCAGGCAATCATGTTGAACTTTACTACTCCAATTGTGGCTGCAGTTGCTGCGAGAGTCATATTGCATGAGAAGTTAAAAATTGCGGAAATAGGAGGTAATTTTCTTTTGTTATTAGACATTCTACAGTGACAATATATCTGTAATTTAGGCAACTATTACATGTACTGCAAACCGATTTGCAATTATCAGTCTGTTGGAAGTAGAAGGTAATCTGAAGAGATAAGGATAAAAGTTTAGAAGTACTGCTTGGTAGGCCTTGGACACAACTAGGTCTTTTGAAGAGAAAAGGAGAAAAGTTTACAAGTTCTCCATGAAGTAGAAAATTTCCTGAAGACGCATTGAGAAAAGTTTACAAGTACTACTTAGTACGACTTAGATGGTCTAATTGAAAAACGAAGTTGGTTAAGGAAATTATGCAATCTTCATTGGTTAAGATTAAGGAATATCGGATTTCTGAGTATTGAAATTCTTCTGGTAAAAGAGGAAAATGAAGCTTTGAATTAGCTCTAAAGAACAGGTAAGTTTGAAGTTTGACCTAAATACCAAAGACATTAGGCTTGTAATAACATCATACACTCTAAAAGAAAGGCTGCAAAGCTTGAATTATAGCTACAAGAGGGTCATTGTTAATTGGAGCATTTGGGATGCCCTACCTTGAGACATTGGCATCAGATACTATACAGAGAAATATTGTTGAGACCAGCTAAATCTGATTGAGGTTGACTTTTGTGCCTTAGCAACAAGTCATCCTTGGTGTTTTATCGATTGCTGCTAGGACTTGATTCCAACTCCAAATATATTTGAGCTTTTAAAAACCTAATCCAAGTGGACTACATGCCAAACCTAAAAAATACATAAAAAGTACTTCCAAAATTTCTGAAATATCTTTGATGCAGTTATATTGGAAACCATGCTCAATGCTAGAGGAATCATTAATATACTGTGACAGCATTACATAACCCAAAACTGTTTCCAATCTCTGAACATGGTTTTTTTTTGAAGTTAGCCAATGTTTGCAGTAAACTTACTCTTCCTTAAATTTATTGCTTCATTCTATTGATTATAGAAGACTTGATTTCTAGTGGCTAAAACCAAACGAAAAACATTCTTAAGAGCAAAGGGCAGCAGATACAGGTCTTCTGTTTATTGACATGTGATGCAGTATTCTCCAATAAGAACTCTCATTAAGGCTCAGCGTCCGTTGTTTCCAGGGAGGCACCTTGAGGACAAGTTTCTGTAGGATTCCTTATTTCAACTCCCGAACCAGCTTTAGCATCAAGCAGCTGAATTTCTAGATTTTTAACAACTGGGCCTCTTACAGATAATTCATCATTCATTAATCCTCCTACTTAGGCTGAATCATCAAAACTCACCAATATATGCTTTCCCATGTTGCTTGCCTTTAATCAGAAAGCTGGTCCTCTTGTTATATAGGAATCTAAAGCATGCTCCAAAGATTCTTTTCATTGGACAAATGGTTCAAGATCTCGTTTCTTGTTTTGTTCTCCTTTTGTTCATACTCCATGCTACTTGGTGACACCAAGAAGTTTCATCTAGGTTACTCTGGTTCTCCTTCGATTGATAAACTGTTGTTAAGAGACCATTCCACAGGGACAAGCAAATTGGAGGATAAAATAGGTCAATGTTACCTTAATGCTCAGAAAATACACCATGAATGCCAAGAAGTTTTAGAAGTTTTGTTAGTAAGATCATTATTGATGCAACAGTGGGGTGTTTAATTAGGGAAGGAATGAGCATAATTAGGGACAAGCTCACATTGCCTGCTTTTTCATTCCGAATTTGATGTCTAACCATATCCTTGTTGCCTATGTTGAATCTGAAGATCACACTGCATTAGAAGTGTTTACTAGTTAGTTGGGTCATTTGGAAGACTGTAGGAGACAAGTTCGTCATTTTCCAATTTTTACTTCACCTTTGGGTGTAAAGAGGTTTTCAAGTTTTCTATCTTCTGTTCCAGCTATATCTTATCTTTCATTTTGCTTGTTGTGTCCCTTAAATATAAATATTCTTTTTATTTTGTATTTCCTCTTTTTTGTTCATTGTGTGTTTACTTTGACCCATTCTACAGGTCTTGCTTGCAGTTTCTTTGGCGTACTTTTTATCTTCCGGCCAGTGCTCAACATACAAGGTAAACAAGCGAGTTTGTGGAGCTTCTTATGTAATTGTATGAGACTGGCTTCTTGAAGAAGGAATGCACCTTATTAATTTTGAGTATCGATATTCCCATTTACCTGCATTTTCATTTTCCTTATGTTTGTTTCGACTTCTATAACAATGATCACCACATCATACAGAATACAACCTGTTAAACCGAGTCAAGTAAACATATTTCTCTAAATATATGGAAAGATATATTTGCAGCTGTCATTTCTGCCCAGTGTAAAAGCCTGATGACATATTAAAAGCTTAGTGTACTTAGTGCATGGATCTTCAAACCTTATCTTAATGCCAACTTATCAGAATACAAAATATTTCTAGCTATGCAATCCTTATGCATCTTTGACATGGCTAATTCCATTTTATTCCTCAAATTTAGCATCCAAGAGTTCAAGGAAGCTAGATATTTAATTGCTTTTTTATTAAAAACAAGAATAAGCTGGATCTTGGAAATAGTTCTAGAGAAAGAAATAAAAAAGTTCAACCTGTTATCAAGATTTGACAAACTTTAGCGTGAAACTGGGATACTAAATGCAAGAAGTAATAGATACTTCTATGGCACTGTCCTAACTTGCCAGTGCATCTCTTTACACAGCTCAAATGCTTATACAGTCTCCATTTGTCCATGTTCAGTTTCTAGAGTACCACTAAGATCACAAATCTCCTTTCTGACTTATTGCAAGTGAACTACCTTTAAAAGAGAAGAAAGATAACATTACCCAGCTGAAGCTAATCTAGCTTAGGCTGTCCTTAATCCTTATATAAATGTTTTCAGGGTTAGGAATATATTCAGCATGTTTGCTCCAAAGGATTCCTGTTTCAATTCAATTCCAAACCATTAATTTTGCTAAAGCAGCTGATAATCGGTGATTTTTTTTCCTAGCTAACAATTTCCTGACTGATATTTTGCCACAACACTTAGAAGAGCTGTCATTTGTCATTTCATTTTGAAAACTAGCTATGCAGAGGATTGCCATGTATTCTCTGGTAGTTGACTCATGAGAGGTCAAGAAAGCATTAGTTTTTTCTATGGTATTCATGGAAATTTTAAAGGTCTATGCTACTATGCAAGAGAAATCTATACTCTAATTAATTGTACAATGATCTGAAATGCTGTAAAATCAGAAATTACCCAAGGATCTCCCTGTTAATTAGCAACTATCCTGCAAAGCTTCTCTCAAAATTCTAGTTTTCTGGTTGCTGTTATTATTTCTATTTGTAAGAGCACTATTTCCATCTATACTTTTCAATTAGTTAGCAAGTTCCTAAATTTTTATTATCTTAAAGCCTTCTAAAATAAGTTTTACCACCATAGGCATAAAACCATTTAAGGATTTTCATTGTCCTCTACTATTTTCCTTGGGATCATAAATAAGAGGAGTGGTAAAATTTTTCTGCACCCTCTGATGTTCTAATAGTATAATCAGATACCTTATGTCCAGCTTTAGCATTATTGAATCATTTGTTATTAGTGTCATTTGTCCAACTTTTTGTGGCAGGCTCAACTGAAGCTGGAGAAGCAAATATTTCTTATGTCAAGGGAAGTAATCATTTATATGCAGTTCTAGCTGGTTTAGTTTCATCAACAGTTGGCGGAGTTAGCTACTGCTTTATAAGGGCTGGAGCTAAGGCAGCTGATCAACCTTTGTAAGATCAATGGTTTGCTTGTCTGGTTCATTGATTGATTAGTACATATTTACTTCCTACACTTCAGAAGATGGGTGGGATGAGTATAGTTGACTAGTGGGGAAAGGGAGGGAGAAAAGAACTTTGGTTTACCCCATTTAATAAAGTTACATTTCTAAAACTTTTGGTCCTATTTATCAATGTATATTTTGCTCCTTTGGTTGTCTTCTTATATTAATAAATATACTAGAGTTGCTTCCCTATGACATTGAGAACTGTTATTTGTCCTTTGGTTTGAGGCTTTAATCGGATAGACCATTGATATTCATCCAAACAAATTGTGATGTTAGTTTTCATCTTGGACACCTTTGAAGTATACAAATTACATGAGTGGGTATGTCATAATTGGCCTTTTTATCTGTTCCCAATTTTTCTGATAGTTTTCTTTTGATGTTTCAGACTCACTGTCTTTGCATTTGGCTTATTTGCCACCCCTGCTGCAGCAATATGTGCATTCATCTTTGAAGTAAGATTGCAATTTGAGTTAAAATTTCTTATTGCTGTATGCTTGTATCATTCATTTCATGTTTCTTTATGAGCTATTGCCTAGATGTGTTATTACATGCAAGTTTATGGATATTTGAAATGATGATGTTTTCCAAATTAAATTGAAAAGGGTTGCAATTATTTGCTTATCTGAAAGCTATTGCATCTAGTTGCGCCATGACTTGTTGTGACTGTCAAAAAAAAAAATTTTTTTTTATTGAGACTTAAATCACTTGGGGACTAGGTAGGTGGTGAATGTGGTGCAAGTCTTTTCATATGAAATTTCAAGAGATCTAAGGTGCTTCTACTCTCCTTTTAATGTTACCAATGTGCTCTAATGCGTGATTTGTAATTGTGACGGCTGCTAGAAATGTAGTTCCTTTTTGTATAATGAGGGTGTATAACTTTGTCATATATGTTGTTTACCACAATTTCGTTTGGATGAGTTAAACTTTTTAAGTGATTATTCTGTGCCATTAGTTGCTGACAATTTTGAGGTTTCATTTGAACCGAAATCTCCTAAAACGCATTTAAAAAAAAATATTCAACTGAGTATCTTTATCTTTCTCCATTTATCTTGTTTTACAATGTGCCCCATGCCTTTTTTAATGTTAAAACTGAAAAGTAAAGGTAATTTATTATTGGTTTCAAGCTGTTTATAGATAATATTTATTTCTTATATGCTTTTGTAAGCTTCTTTTGCTTTTTGTATGATATTTTGGTCACCACTGTATTCTAGTTGGGGCTCTCATTAGGTAAGTACTGTTTTTCTTTTGCTTTTTGTATAATATCAGTCCATGCACTAAAGGCATTAGGAAATAACAATGAGCTAATGGAAGCTACTTTAAACAACCCTAAGAACTTTATAGCAAGGTGCTTAGGAGCTCAGAACTCACAAAAAAATGATAGAGAAGGGATAGCTCAGTATGTTACCTCCCTTCATCCCCCTCGGGGAAAAAAGAGAGACTTAGGTATCTGTAAGAGAGAAGGAATAGTCTCTTTAGTCTCCTGCATAACAAGACCCAGTCCCCTTCACTTTTATTGCTCATGTAGTTTCTTTTGTCCAAAATATAACACTTTCTTGGCTTGGGCATAGAGTTTGGGATGATTGCTCCTATCTGCTGTCATCCTCAAAAAGACTCTGTGCTTTTGTGAAGACATGCAATCTCGTGTTTTGTTTAGGTTTAGGACATACAATCTCATTAAAAAGACTTAGTGTAGACTTTTCCTTTCAATAATCTTCTCTTACTCTATCTATAGCCTGAGGATAGACTAGCGTCATGTCATTTTTTGTGGTTTCAAAAAAATTCCTTACTGGTTTTGAGTTACAAGATTGACTATATATCACCTCCTAAATCAACAATTACATTCTCTCTGCTTATTTAGCACACCCTTGTGTAGCACACAAATGGAGTGTGCCTCAAGCAGTGGTAATAATTTCAACGGACCTGAATGCCGGCGTTTTTCCTTTCAACTATGCAGCTTATATCTTGCCATCACAAGGACAGAAATGAGGAGAAGAATTACAAAAGAGCTTGTTTCCTTTTTACTTTGTTTTTATAGAATCCTGACCCAAATAAATCATACAAAAAATGTTGCTTCTACTATGGTTGTCTGATGAGTGCATTGGATCTACTTGGTTTTATTGTGGCTTTGCTTAGTAGTCTATTTTTCTTTTTTGCCAAACAGATAATAGCAATTTCAAACTTATTTAGTTTTATTGGCATAAACTACTCAAGTAAAAGCAAAATTCTAAGGAAGTTTATCAGCAGATAATCTTGTGCCTTTATTTACTGATAAAGCTAATATGAAAGTTGGAGTTCAAATAATCAACAACTTGACTAGAAAATCAAATTGTATGAGGTACTAATGGGATGGTTTTGTTACTGAATGTAATTTAGAAAGCCAACATATACTGCCACATAAAAGATTAGAAAATGCAAGTGGAAATAAAAGAAAAAAAGGTAGATTGTTGGAGTTGTAATTCTTACATGGTCACGGGTTAACATCGAAAAGCAGAATCTATTGTTGCTTGTCGATTGTCATCCTGAGATAGATATACCTATGGGCACATTTTAATCTTGTGAAAATTGTTTAGAAGGTCCTTTTATGTGCAAGAAAACGTAAAAGGACAGATCCAATGTACAAGTGGAGTCTTTTGACCATATATATTTACTCAGTAGGTAAATGCTGTAGCCTTTCTATTCTCTAAGTGTATTAAGCATTAAGATGACACGAGCTTTTAATCATATCTCTTGGTTTAGGTTCTTTTGTTGAATAAAGATTGTAATTCGTAATCTTTTGCATCGAATGGCATAGACAAAATATGTAAATGATGGTCTGATGTGTGCTTCTTTTGCATGTTTTAGACATTGCACGGATTTAAACGACATCTGCTGTTTACCAACTACATGATGTATCATTTTTTATCTTGCTTTCTTACAACTATTTCTTTTTCGTGTACTTGATGTAGGGTTTTGTGCTTCCTGGTTTTTATACTCTTCTTCTGATGGTGATACTTGGTTCATTAGCTTTCTTGGCAGAGGTCACTCTCTGAAGCTCTAATCCTTTCACATTGCTTGAATTTCAAAATTTGATCTGAAAACGTATTGTGGCTGAATATTGATCATAACTATTTCTTGGATGCCCATTGACACTTTTTTCTCTCTTCAGATAACAGTAGCACGTGCACTTCAGCTTGAGAAAACCAGCAAAGTTGTGAATATTCTGTATCTTCAGGTATTATGTAGTGCTTCATACTGTACCATTTAGTCTGGATATGATGCAATTCTTTTATACCAGCTGTCTCACTCTCTATGTAGTAACATTCAGTTAGGAACATGCAGTGTCTTTCTGATGATGTCATGATACATTTTATGGCTTCGGTAATTTATATATTAAAAAAAGGTGGAAACAAACTGGCCTATTATTGTGGGAGTTCTCCTGTATCTGTAAGTAGTTATGTGATCACATTGACTTAATGATTTTTTTTTTTTTGGGTAATAACATTGACTTAATGACGGTATGCAACGTTTGATCAGTTGTACTGACAGGGTGTAATAACATTGACTTAATGAGTTTTTCCATATGCCTCCACATATACTCGAGATTCATATCTACGAGAATCCTTGAAAGGGAAAAATATGCAGTTGTATGCTTTCATGTTTGTGATAGTGTTTTATGGAAGTGTTAGATTTCTAATCAGCTCCGCAATTTACAAGCTGGGAAAGAAGTGTTAGCTAATAGGAAGTTGTTAGTTCAAACACCACGATAACAGTGTAGCAGTTAAAGGCCCTGTTGTTAGCTGTCAGATGGAGTTTGGAATTTGGAATTTGTTGGGCTCTTGTATAATTATTATGGTTGCTGAATTTATATCCTAATTTCATGCTAGTTACACGACTGCATTTGAAACCTCACACAATATCTCTTGCTAATTGCATTCTCTTCCTTCTCCTTGGTGTTGTTATTAGGCTGCTTCAACTCAATTGCTTGGAATGAGCTTATCTAGAATAGTTCCAACATTTGGTAGACTAGTTGGCTGTACACTTATCTTGATTTCAGCATGTTGTACTATGTACGTTGGACCCGAAAAAGAGGTTGATTGAACCATTTTGTTGTTGAACTCAACCTGTCGAGGATATATTCACCCCAATTCGGTGCAGAAAAGATTCTTTTGTGCACCACTTCATGCCAAAAGGGTTTCAATACCGCCTGTGACTTTACAGCTCCTACCTGTATCAGAGACAGCTTTATTGTGCAAAATAGAGATGACAAGGATATCAAGATATACTGTACTATAGAATTTGTGACCATCTTGTAATTTACTCTGGGGTGAATTTTGCAGGCAACAGCTTAACAACGAGCTAATTTTGCTGCTTGCTCACTTTTGCATCTTCTTTTCCTATTTCAAAACGATTTTTTAAGGGTCAAAAAATATAAAGATGCTGTTTCTTTGTCGAGAATTTCCGTTAATGTTGGCATCATGACGCGTGTGTGTGTGTGTATATATATATATAGACACACACACACACACACATACATACATATTGAGCACCAAGAAATCTTCAATCCTTCTCTAGATAAAAGTGTATGCAATAACAATTCTTTGCTATGCTTAATTTTGTCAGAGAAACCAATTTACAATAACATACAATTTGTTTGGGCAATTCTTATTGAAGTTAATTCATCTAAAATAAGATTCTCAGTATTCCAATCAATTCAACAAAACTAAGTTGAGATATATAACGCCAAAGCAATTAATTGTCAAAATTCTACTTCATCGAATTATTCCACCAAAAGAAGGGAAAAAAAAACTCGGTCAAAAAATTGGCAATGATAATGAGAGGTCTGTTACAATGCTGAGTGCCAATATTTCGACTAGAGTGTTAATTGATAATGAAAATATTAGAAAACCATAAATTAAAAAAGTATGTTTTGAAATATATTATGGTTAGTCAATTGTTCAAAAATGCTGAAATTAAGAAATACAAAATGAGGGACATACACGTGAGAAGTAAACAGAAATCTTTGTGGCAAAGGTTCGCTTGCATGGCAAATTTTGGCTCTTTACTGCAAAGGCCATATGTACTGACTTTTGCAAAAGGTGTGCCTTTTTTTTGGGGGTGTATGTAGCTATACATCTTTTTCTGAAAAGCATGGGAAATTCTACAATGTGGTGAAATATGAGTGTGACAAGAAAAAAGAAAAATAAAAAATCCCATGAGATACCACACAAATGTGGTATACCACATGGTAGATGATACAATTTAGTAATATATTCTGTATAAAATGCATCTTGACAAAGGGGTCATCATTAAATATTTCTTTTTTTTTCAAAATAAAGGGGTCATCATTCAAGTTTGCTTGCCATAATCTGCTACCCACCTAGAAGATAATAAACACTGGGGAAGAATTGAGTGGTAAGATAGGAGGAATTGTAAGTCAGAAATCTTAGATTCAAATCTTTTCACTTACGAAAAAAATCCAGCACTCTTGATTTTTTTTCCCTTTTAAGGTTTCACGTATTTCTTTGTTTCTGTTTTTTTTTTAAGAGTTTGTTTAGTCACCAAGAGTGTTTAGTGGCAACCTATTAATATGATTTCAAGTGTTAGTTATTTTGTCAAAGTGAAAGCAAAAGGTGTCTCAAACAACGTGAAGCAACAAATATAAACATGTATATTAAGATATTAATTTGAGTGTAAATTACAGGCACAAAGATCATTTGCAATGCTCTTTATTCTAGCTTCTTGCCTTTAAAATGATTACAAAGAATATGCAATCTGAAAAACTAAATTAGAAATTCTAAAATAATACTCACTCCATCCCAAAATGTTTGTGATATTTTTCTAAAATGTTCATCATGACATGACTTTTATTTTTTAATTTTGAGATATTCTAAAATATTCGTCATGACATGGCTAGAAGAGGAAATCAGTCGAATGGTGCACTGAGACAGTAGTTTAGATAAACAAATTGGGATGGAAGGAGTAATCAAATGGAGTTAGAAGGTCCTGATACCAAATGTATCGGAAGCCAAGCCAGTTTAGCCAAACTGCTGGGGAACCTGGCAGTTTTTTTTTTTTTTTTTTGTTAATCGTCATTTCTACTCCTACTTTATCCTAATTTAACTATAGAAGAGATCCAACTGGACCTATAGGAGCTGACGGAGACAGAACCACCACCGGACCAAGACACCTGTTTGGATTTGAAAAACCCCATAATGTAGCAATTTGGTTTCCTTAAAGGCTTGGTTTCAATTTCCATCAACTTCAACTGAGCTGCTGCACTGCAGTCAAAAGCTCCTCCAAGGGATCAAATAACATTAAAGGGGAACCAACTTTAATTACTTTACCTATACGCTCCTGCTTTTATGAAAGTTTTGGCAAATAATAAATGAAACCTTTGAAGGGCCTCGTGCGGATTGCCTATATATGTTTTATTTTAACCATCACAAAGAAAGAACCAATAGTCACTGTGAAAACTAATTTGCAAGAAATATCAACTAGGTTTTCTCCTAATTGTTTTTTTTTTTGGTAATTTGTTTACTTGGTTACATTCTCGTAATTGTTAGTGAATTTTTGCTACAGTTAGTATTTTTTTTAATACAGTTAGGATGAATATATTGATGTCTTGTATTTTGTTGATAAGATTATTTTTCGAACAAAAAATTTTCTTTATTCAGTTTATGTGATGGAGCTTGCATCTTGCAAGAGGTTCAAAATTAACTTATGTGGTTTTCTGAATAAAAAATTTTATATTTTTATGAACACATTTTTTAATTATCTTTTTACTTCACATACACCAAATCGTCACAATACATTTCTCAACAAAACTACTAAAAATAGCAATATAAACGGGACCTTAATTTTCTAGTCATAGGATAGCGTAGTTAGAGACAAAGTGTATATTGGAGTTTCACGAGCAAAGTACTTATAGTTCTTTCTTTATACTTTATAGCAAATTGTAAATTTCAAAGTCATAATTACTCTCTCCTCATAGTATGTGATTTATAGTTTAGGGTTAAACGGCTTAACATGAATTCAAAAATAAAGTAGAATTACTCCCAAGTCCCAACATTTAATAACGAACTGAAATTAACCCAAATTTATATTTTAAGAATTTTAAATTGCTTTATTTGCTTTACACTTTGGGTAATTATTGCATTAAAAATATTAAAGATATTACCCCAAGGTCAATTTAAGTCAAGAATTGCCTATAACTTGTTCGTGGAATACCAAAATGTTTGGTCATTCTAAGTATCTTAAATATGTGGTGGACCAAAATATATTAATCTACATATAATGACTGAAAAAGAGTAATCTACAAACGTGAGGGACCGTCTGTGCGCAATTTTTTTCAAAAGAGTCTCATATGAGACTTTCAATCTAGTGTATATGATTTTCTAATGGGATAATTTCACAAACCTCCCCCAAGATTTTTCATAATATCACTCAGCTCCCCTGACTTTTTAAACTCTCACTTATCTCCCATGAATTGACATTTCTTGTAACATTTTAACCCCTTTGGAGGAAATACAAGAAAGATAAAACTTTTGTTACAATACTACCCTTATGTTATCCTAT
The DNA here is from genome assembly GCA_023065735.1 of Coffea humblotiana. Classification (NCBI taxonomy): domain Eukaryota; kingdom Viridiplantae; phylum Streptophyta; class Magnoliopsida; order Gentianales; family Rubiaceae; genus Coffea; species Coffea humblotiana. The sequence continues at coordinate 16,951,073 of CM041212.1, read as the reverse complement.
TTATGGAATTTATAACAACAATAAAAAATAAGATAAGTTTAAATTTTTATAAGGTGTAAATTTATTGACGTAAACTATTCATTTTAGTTGTGTTGGAACAAAAACAAAATTTACACCTTGAAAATTCACACATATGAAGAGATTATTTTAGTTTTCAATACAACTTAAACTACACCATGAATTAAAATATATTTCTCCAAAAACTATCTTGACTTCGTTAATTTTAACTGTGTATGAAATTTTGTAAAGTGTTAATTACTCTCCAAAATTCTCTTAAGTGGTTGATCTTGATTAGATTTAATTTATCTACGTCCTTTGCTATCTCACCATGACCCTAATGTAAAAAATATAGACCATTATTAGTTAACAATTTGTTTTTGAATTTACATTTTTTGCTTTTAAAGTTTTATTTTGTTTTGACTTTTTGATTAAATAGTTATTAAGAACAAGGGTAATGTTGTTAATTTATGACCTTTGATAGAAATATTTAATCTTGTCAAGTTGATAAGAAAGGTCAGTAAAATTTTAAAAAACATGACAGTCGCTGAATGATTTGTGACAAACCTTAGAAGATGTTTCAGAAATTATCCCTTTTCTAATTTGCATGAAAGTGTTCAAAAGGTTCACGAAATTATGATGACGGGGGACCCTATCCCAACTTCTCAAGTACCGTGCTAAATTGTTCGCTTTGCATTTCGAGAAAAGTTGGAACAAATGAATCAGAACTTTGTCAGGAGTTCAGTTAATGATTTGCCAAAATATTAATTGAAAGGTGAATGGTCCCTTCTTGACTGTTGTCTTGAAATAATGCTGTACAATCAATTTGCAGAAGAGGTTGATTGTTCACCTCAATGATATCTCAATGTTGATTTTGTAGGCTATAGCTTACTTTTGGGGACAACTAGTCTATGGTACCATGTTAAAGTACTTGTAAATGTACTCCATTTTTTTACCTAATTGGAAGATGTTTTGTCCTATGTTTACTAATATTATTAAACTATGAGAAGAGAATATGAGCAGAAAGGACTAAGGGCACGATAGGCATCAAAAAAATCGTTCCTGATTGTTTTTGTCCAATTCAACAGGGTGTAATTTCATTTGTTTTAAAAAGTAACTCATTTTCAATAAACTCGTAACTATGAAACAAAATTTTATGAATTCATACATGATGTTAAAATCGATATATGAGATATGATCTGATTTTTACATTTTTTTTTTTAGCTAAATCATGGCTATCAACCTTCATGGACAAACGCTACATTCATCTAAATGTAGGATAAAATGATAAAAGTCTAGAAGGGATATTGAGGATTGTAATTCTTATTAAGATGTTGGGTAAATTATTTTTTATCCCCTTATGGTTTGATTTTTACCGCATAAACTTCCTATAATTTAAAAATTTATATATAATCCTTTCATTGTTTAGATTAATGTGTCACTGTTAGTTTTTTTTCATTAAAACTAACAGTCAATAGTAAAAAATCAAAATCAAGCTAATAAATCGAAAAATTTACCCATTCATTACTTCTTTTTTTTCCCTCAAAACATAAAAATTTAGATAGATAAGAAATAGAAAATACTATTAAAGGTTTGGTTTAAAACCCTATAATGATATTTGTAGTGAAAAAAGATTTGGTATTTTTTTGTTTCTTATTTATTTGTTTTATATTTTCCTTCCGCCTTTTTTGTTTCTTATTTATTAATTTTTTATTTTACTTCCATCTCTTTTATAATTGGAGAAAATTAAAATTTTTCAGGTCAAAATATAAGTTTTCAAAATCATCTCTTCTCTTTCCACACAGAGAGAGAGAGAAGAAGAAAAAAAGTAGTCAAAGGGTCAATTTGACAATTTATTAATTCGACTTTGACTTTTTATTATTGACCATTAGTTTTAACGGAAAAACTAATGGTGACATTTTACCAAAATCATGAGGTGATTATATATATGTTTTTAAATTATATGAGAATTATGTGCTAAAGTACTATATTACATGGGGATAAAAAATAATTTATCCTAAGATATTAGATATATAATCTTGTACAATAAATACTCTTGTACGATAAATACTCTTGTACAGTAAAAATTGATATTCCGGGAATTGGATGCGAGTTTAATCCAATGACCAGATGACTTACCGATGCAAGGAATTTTTATCAATAGCTTGTAAGACTTTCTATGTGCCTGTCCAAGAACTGTGAATTGGTGCATTTGATAGTACGTTTTCAGAAGCAATTTGGGAAATGAATAGTGGATGATCGGTTTATCTTGTAGTACAAGTGTACAACTTCACCAATATTGAGGTTATGTAACTAGGTTACGTCTCTCATCGGTTTTCTACAATATCTTTTTTGGGTCAATAGTCACTTTTTTATCTATAACATCCTACACTATCTTAATTTAAGGGGATAATTGCAGAAACCTCCCCTGAGGTTTCTGACATTTGCACTGACTTCCCCTGTGGTTTGAAAAATTACACTAACCTCGGTTACTAATCCTTTGCAAATTTAGTCCAAATGATTAAAATATTATTTTAGGGAGTGAAATTAGAATTTTTTACCAAATTTGTCCTTTGTATTACATGTCCAATGAATGACAAAATACTACAAATCAATTAACAATTAATAAACTTTAAGGAGTATAGTTTATAGGCAAATACGCATTACCTATTTAAAGTACCGGCTCTTTATGGGTATTTTACTTTCAAACATTTAATTTAATACAAATATTTACGCTCAAATACAGATTTGTATTTACTTTCAAATATTTAATTTTTGCTAAATACAAAAACTACCAATCTCTCTTCCGTAAAAATATTAATATAACACTTTTTCAATTTTAGTTACAAACACTTATGTATTTAACATAAATTAAATGATTCAAAATAAAATGCCCTTAAAGAGCCAATACTTTACTCATGTAATGAATGAAAGCCATAAAGAATTAATACTTTATGGGTCATTTCTTTTTTTAAAAAAAATATTTAATTTATATTAAATAAATAACCTACCGATTCCTTTTTGCAAGAATATTACTGTAACACTTTTTGAATTTTACTTACAAACATTGATATATTTATCATAAATTAAATGTTTGAAAGTAAAATATCCGTAAAAAACCGGTACTTTAAATGAGTAATGCGTGTTTGCCCATAAATTATACTACTTAAAGTTTATTAATTGTTAATTGATTTATAGTACTTTGTCATTCATTGGATATGTAGCATAAAGGGCAAATCTGGTACAAAATTCTAATTTCACTCCCTAAAATAATATTTTAATCGTTTGGACTAAATTTGCAAAGGATTAGTAACCTCAGGGGAGGTCAGTGCAAATGTCAGAAACCTCAGGGGAGGTTTCTGCAATTATCCCTAATTTAAGGGGAAACCCAATTGGAACTAGGGACCAGACGGGTCCGTGGGAACCTAGTACTTTGGATAGTGAACTAATCCCAACTAATATTTTGCTTGTATCATAAACACATTTTCCAACTCACCTTTTTATATTCCCAACCACCTTTTTATCTCATATACATTACATCAGAAAAAGTGCTACAGTAATTATTCCAAATAATATTTCAAATAATACTCTATCCAAACAAACTATCTTAATTTAAAGGGGTCGGTGGAAACTGAACCACCACCGAATCAGACGGGTGTACTACGCACCCATCTAGATTTCTTAAGAAACCACTTAATGTGGCAATTGGTGGGAAACCTTGCCTCCCACCCCACCAAACCTTAATTGACTTAGTGGTGGCCACTAGACCAAAGGCCAGTGGTTTCTACAATATCACTTGGCACCCTCAAATTTTGAAAAGTTTTATTTGCCTTCTCCATTTAAGTTTTTTTTGTTTGTAACATTTGCTACTCATTTTTTTTGGCATCATTTGCAACTCATTTCAAATTCTAATATTGAAAAATTCATTTTGGGAGAGAGAATATAGTCTTCTTCCAAATTTGCCCTTTACTTATGGTGTATTAATTGCCATAACACATCAATTTTATCTCTTAATTTTGTAAACTTGGTTGATGTAGTTTTTTAATGAAAATTTAAAAGTTGATAATGAGGTCGAAAGACCCTATAATAGTTTTTTTTTCCATTTCTTTGGACAAAAAAACTAAATATTTAAAATGATAAATTATTTACAATACTTGTAAAAATAACTTGAAATATATTACAATCATGAACATAACTTTTTTTTATGCCCTAACTTGAAAACATCATAAATAATTTTATATATAATTTTCAGCATTTTTTTTATTTTCAAGCTATCAATTTGGACAAAAAATTAGAAAATAAAAAAATGTAACTTATAAAACTCTTTAAATTAACTCCAAACACTTTACAATAAAGAAAATAATAATTTTGTAACTTGCAAAAACCTCAAAGAAACTTTTAAATATTAAATATTTAATTTTAAGAATGCACTGTATTTTGTCCCATTTTCATGCTTTTTATTTTTGATTTTAAATGAGCATTATGCATCACTTTTGTACTAAAAAGTAAGACAACAAGATGGCAAAATTGGAATGCAATATATTTTCTCTCTCTCAAAATGAGTTTTTGAATATTATATTTTGAAATGGGTTGCAAATATTACAAAAAAACTAAAGTAGGGAAGGCAAGTGAGAATTTTCAAAATTTGGGGTGGCCAAGTGATATTGTTAGAAGCTTCATGGGAGATTTCTTAAATAATCCCTTGTGACACAAAAATATTGACATAAACTTTACAACTTTCTTCTTTTAATGAACATTTTTTTCTTGATATCTCTTTCTTTCCGAAATAGTTACCTTTTTAATTGATCAAATATGTGTTGCAGCCCAATAGTTTTTTTGAAGGTACAAATTACACCTAATTGCCAAAAGTTTGAAACATTCATTGCACACATTACTTTGATACTTATGCAGTTATGCTACTAGTTCTTGTTCAACTTAACAAGTCACTTATTTTCCATTCATATTGTGATAAATCTGGCTTCTTCCATAACGCCCGAATATGTAAAAATGGGCATTGATTTAGTGTCAACTAGTTGTGCAGAGGTGCAATTTATAGTTTAAAAAAATAACCCACAATTAGAAAAGAAATTTGCTATTGGCACTTTTTTCACCCTTTTAGGCTAATTAAAGGAGAGTGACAATATCATTCAAAAGAAAAAAAACTTAAAAAGTTGATTAATTGACTCTTCATTGGATACACAAATTGTTTTCCCTGACAGCATAAGGGAATCACATTGGTTGTTAGATTATCGTGTAACTGCTTATCTGTGTTTTCTACAAGCTCTATGCCGAAGGGCATCTATTACTTTGACCAAGACTACTCCTAATGACAATTGGTTTTGGATGTTCTCTCTCATGTTTAATCTTCTTGTTAACTAGAGCAAAGCATTTCTGGCTTAAGTTTGTTTGGGTTGCATTTTTATGAAGAGTTTCAGAGGAAAATTATTCTTACATTTTTTAAAATGTGATATATGTGAGGAAAAAGGGTGATTGAGTTATATGTCAAAAAAATATTCTCAAAAAACTCAAGATTTTCTCCCAAAAATGCAAACCAAACAAGTTATCTCTATTTTGTTAACAAGGTTGAGAATAGCATTGTATTTCTTGTATGGACTTAACTTTAAATGAAGTAGAATTATCTCTTATCTAAAGGGTATTTATTTTTTATTTCCGACTCTAGCTCCCAATATACTTTATATTATGAAATACATTTTGGAATTATTTGTTTGGGGGTCAATATAAAGGGAGAAGGGTAATTTTCAATTTTTTTATAGAAAAACAAAATACTTCTATTAAGGGGAATTTTAAAAATTCAAGAGGTGCAATTATGAGGAGAAGTCATTGTTTTTTGCAATTTTCAAGCCTAATCCATAATAGAAGTTTTGAGAAGGACAATTTCTCACTCTCATTTAAACATTGTTCACCAACACAAAGATATAAAATGTGAATTAAAACCCCTTTTTGTAGCTTTTGCCAAAATCATTTCACCGTTATATTGTGGTTTCATGTCCATCATTAACATTTCGCAATTAGAATCTTTTGATTTACACCCTTGCATATATATATATATATATATATATCCACGCCTTGGAAGGATGAAATAGAAAGTTCTAAAAAATAAAAGCAAGAAAGAAAATAATTTCCTATCGGGTCTCTCTAATGGATATTCGTTAGGATACCTTTTTTTTTTCACCTAATCTGCCATTTAAACACATCTACTCACAAATATTACTTTCTATAAGAAAAAATCGTTCAAAACATCCCTCATATTTTGTTAAATTATCCTTAATTTTTAAACTATTAACTTACGTACGTTACAAATTTAAATTAACAAAATTTAGTTCCAATCTAAGTTTTCAATCACTTTTAGCTTGAAATCTTCACGTGACCCACATGTAATTATTTTTTACGTATAAAAGGTCAAATATCATTTTTTTAGTGAAAAAATAAATATGGATTGAGTTCTATTCCACTTTTTTTTTAAATAAAATCAATATAATTCGAGTCAGATCCTACTTTTTTAGGACAAAAATAAATATGAATTAGATAATTTGTTTAATTGCAAATAGGATCCAATTGAGCATACACGAGAGGCTAAGAAAGCCTATTGGCCACCCTTAGACAAACACTATTGTAGCCTTTGACTGATTTGGGATGTTAATTGGGTTGTCTTACTAAGATACACCTGATATCTATTGATTTTTGCCTTCGTTCTGCTAAATCACCTGGGCCACATATGACTACATTTGCAGATCCATTAGAACATATTTCATTGTCCATTTGCCCTTTCTTTTACTATAGTTTTTCTTGGAATGCTCTTTACATAGAAAGATGATCCAAAACTCACCTTTCTTGTACAATTTCTTGTATCAAAAGAAAACACCATGTGTGAAAAGCACAGGCACAACTGTGAATTTCAAATAAAGCATTTTGCATTTAATGATGATTAGACAATAATGTAACTGAAAATGAACTTAAAGCTGGAGAAAGTTGGTTAATTCCAAATCTAGAATAAAGAAAACAACTCGGACCAAAAAATGTTCTTAGAGATATACAGCAAGAAACTTTAAAAAAAAAAAGAAAAGAAAAGGAAGAACGGGAAGATGAAAAATATGTTTTGAAAAATGTTCTTAGAGATATACTGCAAGAAACTTTAAAAAAAAAAAAGAAAAGAAAAGGAAGAACGGGAAGATGAAAAATATGTTTTGAATATATAATCATTCTTATACCGTTACAATTGGATGGATGACATCCAAACATTCTTGTGTAAAAAAAAATCTTGATATCAAAAAAGTATAAAAAAAGTATTACTTAAAATTTTACTTTGCAAATGTCTTCGAAGCATTTATCTAATTACTATGCTAGTTTTACAGCATTTTTCCAATTGTTTGTCAAAAGATTCCCTAAAAAGGGAACCATTTTTGTAGAATAGGGTTATTATCACTTTATCCTCTTATTATTTGGTGCCACTATCGATTTCTCCCTTAACTTTACTTTTTAGTCACTTTACTCCCAAAATTAATGGTTAGAGACTTAACTGAATTTGTTAATTCAAGTGAAAAAATATGTTTAGCCCTTAAAATTATTATCACATTACCACTATAAACTATAGCCTTATTATTAATTTACCTCATAGAGTTATTTTTTAGGCAATTTATCCCACCGTTAAACCACTTTAGCAAGTTAAAAAACTTTATATGAAAGTATTCTCTTTTTTTTATAATAAAAATAATAAAAAAATTTAGAGTGGGTCTTCTCCTTTTTAGTATCAAGGAAAAAAAGTTAAAGCATTAGTTTCTTTCTTTTTGGCAATCTTATTAATATTGAAAAAATAGAAAGATGGGGGGGGGGGGGGGCAGGGCTCAATTCTTTTTTTTTAAAGTACAAATAAGAAAGAATTCAATATTTTTATTATTTTAAAATTACTTAACTTTTTGTTTGCCACCTAATTCCAATTCTAATCCTGACGATGTTAAAGTTATACAATAATATTAGATCCTTCTTTTTTTGTTTCTTTACAAAATCTAATTTTCTGTTTCTTTCTCTCCTATCTCTTTTTCTTTTTCTAGGATTAATAAATGTGAAAAAAGAAATTTGAGAAAACGCTTTAATTTTTATGTTTTTGGAACTCTTATAGTTAAAAAAAAGGAAGAATAACCAACATTCTAACTTTTTTATTTTTAATTATATATAAAAAAGGGTAAATACATTTAAAAATTTTTGAACATACTTGTTAGATTAACGATGTGGTAAAATTCCTAGAAAATAATGTTAGGAAGTAAAGCGATTGTATCACTATAATTTAAAGGGATAAAGTGATAATAACAATGTAATAATGCTATAAAATAATAGGGTATTTTGGTCCAAACTTTGTTAACATGCTGAATTAAATTACTTATGGCGGTGAAATGATTAAAAGATAACGTTAGGGGTAAATTGTCAGTAATAATATAGTTTAAGGGGATAAAATGATAATAATCCTTGTAGAATATGCTCACTTTTCTTTCTCTCTCTCTCTCCTTTTTTTAATAATCATCTTCGTTTTGAGTTGTCACTTTTCATTTCAATGAGTAATATTGGCTACTGTGGTCCACCTCAAAAAAAAAGTGCGACTACCATTATCCTTTTTTTTGAGCGAACACTACCATTATCCTTAAATGTAAATAATTAACATAAACCAAAATTCTAGAAAATCAAATCATACTATATACTAATTCCTAAGATAAAAAATGATCCCTATGTACCATAGGTAAGTAAATAAACTCTAGAGGAGGGATGGCTTGATTGAGTCCGAAAAACGTATAAGTTAAAAATTCTGAATTTGAATTTTTTACTTATTTGAATCCTTTTACTTAAAAAAAAAAACCCCCTTACAAACAGTGGCACTTTTGTAAATATGTTTAAAAACTAGTGTCAAACACGTACAAAAGTACCCCCCCTACATTCCTAAGTACAAATTTTAAAAAAACAAAACAAAAAGTTAACGTTTGCAATTCAGGTACGAAACGTAACAGAAACAAAACCAACCTATTCTCAATCTGTTATAAAGCTTTTTTATTATGACTCAGAATCTATGTAACCAAAAAACCGCTCTTTCACACACTAAAACACCCCACAAAACACACAGAACCCATCACAGAGAAGAAAGAGAAGAGAATACTCCTGTCAGAATATCAGAACACGACATTTATTCCCTTTTCTTTCTTTTTTATCTCTTCCTTTGCTTGCCAACTTTTGATTTTTTTTTTCTTTTGTTTACTTGCTTTTTAGTATAGTATAAATATATCTGCTTTCTTTGTATTTCAACTTTTCTATCTGTTTGCTCATCTGGGGTGCTTTACTTTGTTCTGAATTCTTCTTCCTCTTTCTCTGTTGGCTTCTTCTTCACCTTTTTTACCCTCCTTTTATTCCCATAAATATTCCCTGCTTTTTCTTTTCTTTGTTTTTCAGTGGAAGTATTTCTTTGATTCTCAGTGGAGTGTTTGAAACTCTGGAAAAATGGCTGCAGATATCAGCCACCCTCCCATGGAGCAGCTACAGGACCTTGAATACTGCATAGACTCCAATCCTCCATGGCGTATGTCTATTCTTTCTTTAGTAATTTTTTGCATAGTATGAGTGAAAAGTGAAAACCCAATGGAAAAAGCGTGATACTGCTCAGTCTTGGGAATCTCAGAAATGTGTACATGTCATTGATGTGTGTGTGATTTTGTAGAAGAACGAAGCATGAATTCCAGTTTTTCTACTTTTAATGATTTGTGGGAATAATTTTTATAGTCAAAGTACTTATAATAATTTCAGGTACTGAAACTGGGTGATTTTGAGTGATAGAATGGTGGGGACGGTAGAATCATGGCATTAGTGGTTTGATATGTGATAAAATGATTTTTAACTAATGTGTCACTTCATTTTGCATATCTTTCTTCATTTTTATTTCTTCTTTTTTTTTTTGTCCCGCCGGGAAGGAGGGGGAGGCGATTTTGTGTGTAAAATCTTCCAGTACTGCTTTTGGAGTGTTTTGGAAAAAGGGCATGTCAGTTATCTGGACTCTTAAAGAGCTTTTGGTTATAGTTTTTGGGCTATATGTGCTATTTTCATCACTTGGGAGCAACGAAACTGGAAGATAAAACGGAACTAACCTTGAGGGCATTCTTAAAGTCTTCATTTGAGAATCTTGTGAAATACTAAGAGGAATGTGAAAGGAAAATGAGGAATCAAGGAAATTATGAAATAAGAGGAGATTAAGGAATTTCTGGAAATGCATGAAATTTTGTTTACCAATTTTCAATTTATGAATTTTCTTCTATAGATGAATTCTGTGTGATGTGAAAATCTTCTGTCTTCTCCCACTCACAATGCATGATCTAGCCCCGACAGGCTAGACAATTGAATCTGCATCAATATGCCAAAAATAACAGCGAAAGAGTGAGAATATTTATGCTGGAGAGTTTACTGGACTAGGTGATGATTTTGCCTTGAAAGAATGAAAACGGAAGTAATGTGATGGGCTTGTACAGCTGTTTAGTTTGTATTACTGGTCTGGTTCTTCATTCACTTAATGGAAGCTACATTGTGCAAATTTTGCATTTTGGAACTCTGCATTGAGGCTAGCAAGCATTCTCCACTTTCAGGCTTGAAGTCATATATATATAAAGCAACTTAGGAACTCTGCCATGTAACTAACTTGGGTAGGACTCTCTAGTTTGGGTACTAGCATCTTACATGTCCAGCTTTCTTTGGTGGAGGAATCTCTACAAAAATTTCATCGCAAGAAAATAAAGTAGTTCATTGTGTTGAACATCCTTTGTTCTAATGGATAATGTTGTATTCTGGAACAATTTTTCAAAATGCCAATTGGATGAATTACTCAACAAATGCTGCTCAAAATAGAAAGCAGAGGAGAATGCTATTAGCATGAATGTTTTTCATCTGGTTTCTGTAGAAACTATTGACCAGAAATTTGCAATCTTAAAAACTTTTTAGTTGATTGGTCTGCTTGTGCCAAATTCATAGATGGAACCAGAAAATTTAGTTAGAGGGGTTGAACTTTAACATATCTAAAGTTATGTATAAACCATATAGTTTTTTCGAATTTTTGTGGGGGCAAAAATTTGAATTTACAAAGAACCTATTTGAAAATTCTTAAATTTCTAAGTGAAAAAATTTTTTTTTAAAAATTGGGGGGGGGGGGGGGTTGGGGGACAAGGGGGGAGTGGCCAAATTTAGACTGCAGAAGTGAAGTCTCACAGATTTTTGGTAAAGAATAGGATGATAAACACAGTAAGGAAGTTAATCCTATAGTTAAGGCAGCCTAATTTACCTCATAGCTTATGGAAAGTAGATATCTACTGCAACTTATAATAGCAGGATACCTTAAGATATCCTGGCAAGTAGTCTCAGAAGTACAATCCTTGCACCAGGACAGGACATCAAACCATACACTTAGGCATTTCATCATGTTTTTCACTCCTTGTGCATGCATTTAGCTATGGTAGTTCCTTGCAAGAGTATCTTTTTGCTTTCCTGTCAGCAGATGCATTAGTAATTTGTAGCACCAGTTTCTTTCTGGTGTTCTTCTGTTTTAATGTTTTGAAGCTCTTAAAAAGCATTTTTACATCATACCAAGAGTATCTTTGATTTCAGATCAGCAGCTGCGTTAGTGTGATACCAGTTTCTTTCCAGTGTTTGTCTTTCTTAATTTTTAAAGCTCTTACAAGGAAATTAACTAAGTAGAAAGGATAAAGCATAAGAAAAGTTTTTAACATTGGATTTTCTTTTGCAATCCAATTAACCAGGTGGATTATGAAGAAATTTACTTGCACAAGAACTCTTTTATTATTATTTTTTAATTCTTCCCATTATTGATATTCAATTTTCTATTGCAGCTGAAACTATCTTGTTGGCATTTCAAAACTACATATTAGTCCTTGGCACAAGTGTAATGATCCCCACAGCCCTTGTTCCCTTGATGGGAGGATCTGATGTAAGCTAAATATCCATTTTGTTAATTTTTACTTGCACATTTTAGTTCAAAAGACATGAATGGACCACATCACTACAGATGATAATAATGTGCCTCTAAGGATTTCTCTTTCTTATTCAAGAAATTGATTAAGAGATTCGACAAGTTACATCATTCTTCACCTTTATCTTTTTTCACCTAAGGATCTGTTGTTCCCTACAAAAACATTTTCATCTTGCTGGTGAAGAAAAGAATGGAAGAAAGAGATATATTGTCATGTACTACACTTCTGCTCTTAACTTTCTGATATGTTTTATGGCAAGCCTTGGACTAACTTCAAGCTTACTTCAAGTACTATTTGAAGCTTCCATTGAGAACTTCCCAAAACATAATGCTGCCTTCTGATTGTTTGCTGTTCAGATAGCCATATCTTTGCATTGCCCTTCTCCCAAAACTATTCTGCAGTGAAGGCCAAATGTCATGCCAAATTGCCAAGCTTGAGTGTTGTGACGTGGATGAGCTATATGCGTTCTTTCTTAAATGATGTCTTCTGGTGCTTGTTTTTTTTGCATAGGGAGATAAAGCACGAGTGATACAAACTTTACTTTTTGTAGCTGGCATTAACACACTTCTCCAAGCACTCTTTGGAACTAGGCTACCTGCTATAGTGGGAGGCTCTTTTGCCTACGTCATCCCAGTAATCTATATCATCAACGACTCATCTCTGCAGCGAATCGAAGAGCCACATGCAGTAAGCTACCTTTTGTTTTGACTTCCAAGCACCTTCCTTACCTATTTTTAAGACAAGTATTCAGGAATTATAGGGTTAGGTGCTAAAGATTGAACAAACACAGATACCTGTGACTTTGTACTGATTGGCAATATCTGGTCTAGGAGGTCACATAAAGACATGCTAATCAATAGTATACCATGTTGTTTCTGCTTTAATGTCATTTAAATTGCTGGTTTATCTGCACCTTTGGAATTGTACATTGTTCGCAGCTACATACTAGAATCTATTTCTCCTAATTTTGGTTGCTAAAAGTTCCTTATGTTTGACTAATTGTAGAGATTTATACAAACTATGCGAGCTATTCAAGGGGCTCTAATTGTTGCTGCTAGCATACAAATAATACTGGGGTATAGTCAAGTTTGGGGACTCTTTTCACGGTAAAAGATTTTGCATCCCTGTTAGTAAAATAACCAAATTTCCATTTTGAACTGGCCATTTATGTCAGGAAATGTCTTTGCAGATTTTTCAGTCCCCTTGGCATGGCACCAGTCGTTGGATTGGTTGGTCTTGGATTATTTCAGCGAGGGTTTCCTGTGGTATGGTCTTCTCTTAAGATGTGCATTATGTCTTAGGATTAAGTGTGTAATGCTTAAGCATGCATAGTATGGCTGTTTACAGAATGCCTGAAAGTTTTCCTATTACTCAATAGAGTAGTGCCTCTGGCTACATGCCCTGGTAAAAAGTGATGTGGCTTGCTTTTTTCTGTCCAGATTAGACATAAATATAATTTTTTTTCTGCTTACATAATATGAGAAACATCTATATATGCAACTTTTGAGGGCATGGTCATAGTCTGCATTTCGATTGGAACTTGTAGCATTTAAGAGTATCTATTAAACGAGCAATCACTTAACTCTGTTAAATAAGAGCTTGTACAAATTTAGGTTTTAGTTGTTCTCTCATGTCATCACATTCGGCAGTGAGACTTGACAAACCACATTGCTCTGCGCAGAATAATTAAATTTAAGATTAGAGGTGAACATGTATTTAACCCCACAATCAATTCTTGCAGCTTGGGAATTGTGTTGAAATTGGTCTCCCAATGCTATTGTTGGTTATTGGCCTGTCACAAGTAAGTGGTAACTATGCATTATCAAGGATTGCCCCCTTACATTTTCCTGATCTCTGAAGCTCATGCAAGTAATTGCTTATCCTAATTGCAGTATCTAAAGCATGTTAAACCGCTGAGAGAGTACCCCATGTTCGAAAGGTTTCCTGTGTTGATATGTGTCACAATTATCTGGATATACTCCATCATTCTAACTGCTAGTGGAGCTTACCGAGGCAAACCAGCTAAGACTCAATATAGTTGCCGTACAGACAAAGCAGATCTGATATCTACTGCTGCCTGGTCTGAATTTCAGTAACTCAAAGATATCTCTTTCCCTATCAAATTTTTGTTCCCTTCATATAACTCTACGCCATTGAACCATGTTGTGTTATAGGTTCAAGTTCCCATATCCTCTGCAGTGGGGCCCACCTACTTTTGCTGCTGGTCATTCATTTGCTATGATGTCTGCTGTTCTTGTGTCAATGGTTGAGGTATTTAAGGGTTTCTGGAGATTGTCTTCTTTTTTTTTAATTAAATAATTTTTTCTAGCACGGAGGGTGGGATTTAAGAAGGGGGGAGGGGGCAGGGAGTTTGCCTTTCACCTGTTATCTGTTTAATGTAATGACTCTGTTGAATGCACAGCTATGAACATTAGTGCGCCTAGTGATTCGGGACACATTATAGTGGATTAATTGTAAGTTTGAAATCACTTTGATGCATTGCAATAATTTTAGCAGAATTAATGATCCTTAAGACTATTTGTCCTTCTTAACTCCATGATGATTTGAAGTCGACATCCATGAACTTTTTCCACTTGTGACCATGGAACTTTCTATCGAAAATGGTACAATATTGATGTGGACCCTTACCTGGTCTACCACTGTAATAACGAAACAAGTATGAGAAATTTATGAAGAGTTGCAGCTTTATCACTGTAGAATTTCAGGAAACGTACGTTTACTCCAGTTAATGTGCATCTGAGGCTTTTTAATGACTTTCATTCACAGAAGCCTATTCAGAAACATTCTATGCAGGGAACTCGCACTTTCTCCTGGCTAGCAGTCTCCATAGTAAGATAATAGATTCACCTTGGATACAGTCTTAAAACATGTTATCAAGTGGGATACACTAGCCTAGAAGAAACTCAAAGAACTACTTAGCAAACCTAATCTAGTGGCCTTTTTATTTAACTTTGTGAATGATTTTCTTTAACTTAGTGAATATATAAGTTAAGAGTAGAAGTTTTAGACCTGTTACTAAATGATGTAAGTAGCTTTCATGGTTTCCCCGGGTATATGTTGGCTTTGATTTATGTGCAGTCAACTGGCGCCTATAAAGCAGCATCTCGTCTGGCAATAGCTACTCCACCACCAGCCTATGTACTTAGCCGCGGCATTGGTTGGCAGGTGAGATGATTTTGAATATTACCATACATGGACGACTTTCTTCAGCATCTAAAACACAGCATCACATGGGAAAAAAAAGTTGGCTAAATGAGGAGTTTTAGTAACATGTTGATTCTGTATGAAACAGAGATAACATTACCTGAAAATCAAAGGTGCACATTAATCCAACAATCAAGAAGGATCTTATGAAATATTGATTTACTAAGAAGTAGATAAGTCATGATATATATATTCTATTTTACTTTTCTTTGGATACACATGTTGTTGCAAAAGGAGTGAATCAGAAGTTAGATTGGATTACAGAAATAGTACCACCAGCTTATGATGACCTTTGACCCAATATTTATGACAGGACTTAAACAAATAGATAAATCCTATGTTATTTCACAAGACTTGTGATGACCCTTGACTAAAAGCTTCCGTCTACCTATATATTTTGGAGTATGAAACAAGCTTAAGCACAATCACCTCTTTTTGTGTGTTTGATGTGTGAAGATTCCGAGAAGATGTCATTGTGGTTCTGAAAGTTGTTTAGGTTGTTACATGAAGTTTTAACATATCATTTATTCTAAATGCTATCTAAAGTTATGTTCACCAAATGTAAATAGCTTTTGCTCTTCATTATTGGATTTCTCCTAAATTCATCAATTATTCATGCTTCTGTCACTGAAGCAAATTTTTGTTTCAATTGCATGTCTATGATTATTCCAATTAACTTCTGTATATTATCACTTTGCAGGGTATAGGGTTCTGCTGGATGGTCTTTTTGGGACAGGCACCGGATCTACTGTGTCTGTGTAAGAAATGTACAGCGTGATATGTGATTCCTGTACTTATACTCACTTCCATTTTCTTAAATGAAACTTTCACAACATATTGCAGGGAGAACGTAGGACTCCTTGGGCTCACTCGAGTTGGAAGTCGAAGAGTTGTTCAAATTTCTGCAGGCTTCATGATGTTCTTCTCCATCTTAGGTTGGTGTTTCTAAACTTCTCAGAACAGGGAAATAAACCATCATGGAAAACTCATAAGTTTGTCCCTTAGCATTCTTTTTCCCTCGGTTCTTGTATTATGCTAAAGAAGCATGATTCTTGGTTTTCTAGAATGCAGGCACAACTAATCTGTCATTTTTCATGGTTGTCAGAAAGTGGGTCCAAAGATCTTCTCATGCTTACTAAATGCTCTGTTGCTTGCAGGAAAGTTTGGGGCTGTTTTTGCATCCATACCTTTCCCCATATACGCTGCATTGTACTGTGTTCTATTTGGACTCGTAGGTAGGCAGGCCTTATTTGTCTCAAAACATTCCTCTTTTTTTTTTGCGACATTGTTCAACAAGTGAAGTTTCTGATCTTTGGCTGCAGGTTCAGTTGGTTTATCATTTCTGCAGTTCACTAACATGAATTCTATGAGGAATCTCTTTATAACGGGTCTTTCACTATTTCTTGGGATATCAATCCCGCAATTCTTTGGTGAATATTGGAGTACTAATCGTCATGGCCTTGTTCGGACAAATGCTGGATGGGTTAGTATCAACTCAAACCTTGCATGTTTAAACTACAAGAAAAAGCTCTTGAAACATGAAATTGGATTTGTTTCATCTCGAGATATTTAAAAAAGTTGAATCCTTCAAGTTCTTAGTGCACTATATCTTCGAAAGGGGTCCCCAAATCTCAATAAAATTTCAAGAACACTTAAATTCTGTCATATCAAGATTCTGTTCCGAGAAAATTTTGGTGAACTTAGGAAAACTTAATATGGCTGTGCTCTCCTAATTAATCACAATATTTCGTTTCAAATTGTGTATGTTGGTTATTAATCTTGCCTTCTTCTTTTGCAGTTCAATGCATTCTTGAACACAATATTTGCTTCGCCACCAACAGTAGCATTGATCATTGCTGTATTTCTTGATAACACATTAGACGTGGAGAAATCAAAGAAAGATCGTGGCATGCCGTGGTGGGTGAAATTCAGAACTTTTAGAGGTGATAATAGGAATGAAGAATTCTACACTTTGCCATTTAATCTCAACAGATTCTTTCCACCTACATAGCCAAGCTCATCTTAACTAGCTTGCAGTTAAAAAAAAAAAAAGAACGAAAAAAGGTTTATCCAATCTTTAGGGTAAAGGTGAGTTCATATTTCACTTCCCAGATCAGTTAACCTGATAGATTAGAGTTCCTTGCAGCTAAATTCTAGAGTTATTTAGCAAAGCTGATTTTGTTTCTTCCAACAATTATCCAATT
The DNA here is from genome assembly GCA_023065735.1 of Coffea humblotiana. NCBI lineage: Eukaryota > Viridiplantae > Streptophyta > Magnoliopsida > Gentianales > Rubiaceae > Coffea > Coffea humblotiana. The sequence continues at coordinate 16,933,621 of CM041212.1, read as the reverse complement.
TTTTGTGGGCATTTCTAGCAGCAAGGCCCCTAGTAGGAACGCAAAGCTTGTAATGAAAGCTTTTGTAGTAATTGGACATTGATGAATAATAAATTTTTCTCTTATCTATCTCATTGGAATACACAATTTGCAATGTTTGAAATGTGATTTTCTGATGGAAAATCTTTACATTTTTTATAAACATATTTTCAATTATCTTTTTATTTTATATACATTAAATTGTTATAATATATTTTTCTACAAAAACTTCTAAAAATGGATTACCTGTTTTTGGGGTGTTTTTGAAACATTTTACTGTATTAATATAGTTGAAAAACTTTTACTGTAGATATTTTTAATGGTGTTTTTGAAGTGTTTGTGAAAATATATTTTGGGATATATTTTTAAAATTTAAAATTTTAATAAAATATTTATAAAATTTTACAACCACCCATCACAACCCCACCATCCCTTTCCTCATTCCTTCTCCCTCCTTCCTCTTCCCCTCCCTTTTCTCCTCTCTTTCTTCCTCCTCCCTTCTTCCTCCTCCCTTCTCCCTCCTCCCTTCTCCTTCCTCTTCCTCCCTTAAACCTCCCCTCCCCTCCTCCCTCATTCCAACCCTTTCCCTCCACCCTCCTCCCTCTCCACCTCTTTGGTTGCAGGTCGCGACCAAAAGATGGTTGCCGCCTGCGACCAAATCTGGTTGCAATGGGAGAGGGGGAGGGGAGGCAGCGAGCGAGGCATGGGAAGGAAGGAAGAGAGAAGAGGACCTCCCCTCCTCCCTCCTTCCAACCCTTTCCCTCCACCCTCCACCCTCTCCACCTCTTTGGTTGCAGGTCGCGACCAAAAGATGGTTGCCGCCTGCGACCAAATCTGGTTGCAATGGGGAGAGGGGGAGGGGAGGCAGCGAGCGAGGCATGGGAAGGAAGGAAGAGAGAAGAGGAGGGGAGGAAGAGGGAGGAGAAGGGGGATGAAGAAAGAAAGAGAAAAGAGAAAGGGGAGGGGAAGAGAGAGAAGGAGGAAGAAGGAGGGGAGGAGAGAGGGGGAAGAGTGGCGCGTGCGTGGTGGTGTGTTTTTGGTGGTTGGTGGTGGTGGGGGTGGTGGTGGTGGTGTATTTTTTTTTTTTTGTATAGTTGGATTATTTTTGATATATTATATGGATGTGGTGTTTTTGAAGTTGGTAGTGGTGGTGTATTTTTTGTATTTACTGTAAAATTATATATGAAAATCTTATTTTTTAAAAAATGAGGAATCCAAACGGAGCCTTTCAATGTGTTGGGACCAGCAATTTGGGAACACCGTCAAACTTTGGCCCGTAGGGACTGACATCCCATCCCGTGCACGAGTTTTGTCAAAAAAAAAAAAAATTTTTGTTTGATACGTATAATAATTGGAGAAGAAGTTCAAGGGTACGTAAATAGTTTTTACTGAGCAATTTTTAATTTTAATTATAATTACCAATATTATTGAGATGCCATCAGTTGGAGTGTTTTATTTCTTTTAATTAGTGCCACATTGAAATGCAATAATTCTAATTAAAAGACATGAGAGTAATTTAGAAATAATAAAAACTAAGATTAAAAAATACTTACACTCAAAAGTGTTTACACTCTCCAATACCAAAATTCATACTTTTTATATAATAATGATAATGATTTTATTATGTGAACAAAGATGGAGTGCTAAAGGATTATTTTGTAGTACAAATGTTATTTGCCAATGGTAAGTGTATCAAGTAAAATGACTCTTTAACACAAAAATGAATGAAATTTTATTAATAATCAAAACAAGTACAGGGTCAGGGAAATAAAATTTTCCTCCTAAGTACTACTCCTTTATACGAAAATAAATGAACTAGGAGAACTATTCCTTTATAATGAATGATCTAATTGAAGGAAAACTAAGAGACTCTAGATCCAGTAATCCTTTAATCCGCAAAGGAAGACTAGCTGGAGTGTGAATAACAATTTCAGAATCACCACCCAAATATGCCAGACTATATGCTACGAAATTAGCTTCTCGAAAAATATGCCTTACCTGACCATTAGAGTTCAGAAGGATCCGACTAATCTTTGCAAGAACATTACACATTGGCCAAGCAGAAACTGACGATAAGAAAATGAAATGTACGAAAACTAAAGAATCCACCTCAAAGTCCTTAACTGAATAGCCCAAAGTGGAACACAATTGTTATCCAAATACTAAAGCCATCCCTTCAGCTAGGAGAACATTCATGTCATCAAACTCCTTGTAAAATGCCATCGTCAACTTCCCTGAATTTTTTTTTTGCCGGACACAATAAATGCCTTTGCACCCATTGGTGAAATTACCAGAAAATTCTGAACTAGAATGCAGGCCAAGAGATTCCATCGCTTGATCTATATCCAAGGAGAGTTTTAAAATTCTCCCTGATAGCCAATTACTCTAGCAGTAGCTGGTTGATCAATTTCCCTGAATGGTCATGCAGAATCCCTCCACCTCATGCACAACCTTGCACCACACTAGTATCTATCTATGTTTTCAGAACCGGACCGGATATCGACTCGGTCGAGCTCAGGGGTCAATGGGTTCAACCGGGTTCGATAGGGGTTGAACCGGATGACGTCATAAATAAAAATTATTTAAAAATTAAAATATTATATGTAAAATACTTAATAACATGTTAATATTAATAAAGGTATACTCATATATATTTGATGTTTCAAATATATTTAACAAGAAAATACAAATAAATTAGAACAATCAAGTAGCAATTTATATTATTTAATAAGCATTAACAAGTTTAGAATTAAAATTATGGACTTAATTGAAAAATAATACCAAACTTTAAGACAACATTTATAAAGTATGAAATATTTGAAATATATTAACAATTTTTAACAACTTAAGGGTCAAAACATCATATTTAAAATATTTTGACCTTTCAAAAAAGTAAAAAAAAAAAAAAGGAGACCGGGTTCATTTTTCCGGTCAAACCGGGTCAAATCCGGGTCAAATCCGGGTCAAATCCGGGTTTTGACCTGGTTTGACCGAGTTTTTGATTTCCCGAGTTTTAGGATTAATTCGGACCGGACAACTAGCCGGTTCCCGGTTCAACCAGTCGGACCGGCCGGTCCGGTCCGAGTTTGAAAACAAAGGTATCTATGTTCATTTTCATTCTGCCTTGAAGAGGTTTCTCCTTGGAGGAGGACAAAACTTGAGGTACTGAGCCACAAGTGTACATTCATCTCCACCGATCTGAGACGCCTGCAAATATGCGAAGCACCTAATAATGACAGAAACTGATCAATTCTAAATATAACAGCATTAGATATATATGGAGAACCCTCAAACCGCCTAGCATTTCGCCAGCACTAGAGAAACGAAGCAACTAATGCCGGAACATCAAAATGAATATGAGCCAACTTATTCCTAACCGAAACAAAACAAGCCATCAGAAGAGAAGATAAAAATGTAAATCTCTGAAAAGGAAGTGAAATATTGCAAAATAATGTTGCCAAACCTGAACAGCCACATTTCCTGTCGAGAACACATGATTGATAGTTTCAGTACTATCACAGAAAGGACAAATGGAAGCCAATGACACTCCCCTTTACTGAATGATCTCATTTAGAGGAACAAAATTTTTTACAACCTTCCATACCAAAATAGATATTTTAAGGGGCAAAAGCTCATTCCATATCACCTGCCAAAGAAGAGAAATATTCCTTTTGTACTTGACTATATCATAGGCTGAAGACGTGACAGACGACCCATTGGAAGAAGCATACCAAATTATCAAATCAGGCTGAGAAATATCAAACTCCAATTCCACCTAGGGGTGTGCATTCGCTGCAAAAGCAGTAATTCGGTGTAATAAATTTGGTGAATTCGGTTATTCGACCTATAGAAATCTAAACCGTTTTCAATTTTGAATTGGCCATAATCGAATTCATTCCACAACCGATTTCAAATTCGAAAACGGTAATGAATTCGGTTAGACCGAATTCATCTATTAAAAAAAAACTGATTTTTTAAAAATTATTACTGATTTGATCCCAAAATTTATTCATAATTTAATACATTACTTATGTTCTAATTATTTTGTGGTTTAATTTAATTGGCATTTATTTGATCACTTATACCTAGAATTCTTAGTCTATGATTTAAGGAACACATAAAAAATGATTAATTTAAACTAGAATAAACCTTAGACTATACAATAATTAGTGATAATTTATGAATTTATAATTTATGATGATTAATAATAAGTAATATTAGTTACAAACTTACAAATTATAATGATTAGTGATAAGTTATATTAGTTACAAACTTATAATTTATTTCAAATCAAAATAAAACTTATTTACTTACATATGTTATTGTGAAAGTCAATACACTAATACATTGATTTGCAATTCACATACATTCACTTACACTGCTTAGTTGTCTTGTCTATACTTAAAGCCTTAAGATTAGTGAATAGATAATATGAATTTTTATGTTATATATGTAATATAAATTTAGAGTACACTAATACTTGCAAGTTATAGATTACGCATTCAAATATTCAATAATTCAAACATGAATGATCAATGATGTATCAAATTACCAATAACTAAATTCTAATTACTAATTATGTTTATTGTTTAATATTTAGTGTTATACATATATATTAATTATTATCTAATTCTAGTCATGCTACTCATGTATAAAATAATAAGTAGTTATCTTATATTGTTATGTATTACTATATATTTGTATTATTGTAGTCATATAACAATTAACAAATACTAAAATAATATATTGTACATTATTATATATTATTATTGTTATAAGTACATGATATGATGATAATACCATATACTAATTATTATTAATAGCATTTACCTATATAATATAATAATATATTAGTAGTATATACTAATACTAAATAGCATTTATCTATATATTATATAATTTTATATACCAATTTGGTATTCAAATGCGGTAATGCGGTACCTTATTTCAATTACCGAATTTGAATGCGAAATCGGTTATTACCAAATTCATAATCTCATTACCTATTTCATACCATATTAGAATTCGGTGAATTCGGTATGCACCGAATTTGTACCAAATTACCAAATACTCGATTTCAAATTATCGAATTGAATTTGAATTCGGTATAAATCGAATTTGCTCACCCCTAATTCCACCACCAAGTCCACCAAATACCGAGGTAGAAAACTCCTCAACTATGGAATATTCCAACCTTGAACAGGATAAAACTCTGCCACCAAACAATGAGAAGTGTGCGAAACACCCAACTCTTCTAGTAAAGGAGCATCAAGGAGCCGTCTATCTTGCCGGAAATCAACCATACCTTCACCAAGGTTCCATTGATGTATTGCTCAGTTTCATCACCAATGGACTGTAACTTCTTCCATACCAATGAACCACTAATGACTGAATTTCCAAGGGATGATAGTCCTTAACATACTTATTATACACAAACACAGCCCAAATAGATTTCTTTTGGCGAAACCTCCACCAAAGTTTCATGGCAAAAGCCTTACTCTCAAGAGACCGCCCTCAGGGGTAGTCTAGTGGTAAAGAGGGCTCTTGCACTGAACAAGGTCCTGGGTTTGAATCTTTCCCTAGATTTGAACCCCCCTGTCTAATTTGGGTACGTCCTGGGGGACTGCGGCTCTTTCTCTAGACTTGAATCCTCCCTATCTAACTTGGGTACATCCTGGGGGACTGCGGCTCTTTCTCTAGACTTGAATCCTCCCTATCTAACTTGGGCGCGTTGTGGGGGGCTGCGGCGTACCATCCGGTTTGGTGTGTTGGCTCGAGTCCAAAGTGACTCGGGTCAAAGCATGTTTCGGGTCATTAGAAAGAAACACTTCCAAGAGACTGAAAACCCAAATCCCTTTCTTCCGTTTAAAACACAAAACCTCCTAGAACAACCAATGGATTCTAGAATTAGGGCTACTACTATCCCATAAAAGAACTAGTAAAAATACCTCAAACCTGTGACGCACCTTAGCCACCAAATCATTAAACAATAAACACCTCTTCCTACCTTTAAATAATAGGGACACCTAAATATATGGAAGGGAGATTTTCCGGCCTAAACCCAAGGGCTGATTTAATCATAGCAATCTTAGCCAAAGAAGTCCGTTTAGAATAGATGAACGAGTTTCTAGTAATATTAATTTTTTGACTCGACACTTCTTGATACTCCTTTAAGAAAGCATCCAACCATAACAAAGTGCATTTTGAAGCCCTTAAAAAATTATGTCATCAGCAAAAGCCAAGTGAGACACCAGATCTCCCAAAGAAGCATAATTCAGCATTAAGACTAAATAAATGATCTAGCCCACGACAAAAATATTCAGCAGCAATCAGGAACAAGGCCGGGGACAATGGATCCCCTTGACAAACCCCTCGAAACCTTGCTGTTTCCCTATTAATTAGGGGTAGGCAAAAATACCCGCTAATCTAAAAATTTGCCATAGCTAATTTGATCCGAAAATTAGGATACCCAATCCATTTTATTTGATCGGGTTAAAAGAGGGTCGGATACCCGTTTAGATGTGGGGCAGGTTAGGATCACATAATTAAAAATTCATGAGTACCTGACTCGTGGATTATCTTGAATATGAGCAATAAAAGTTCAACTCCTCTTCTGCTTAACATTAGCATGAAAGAATCGAGTATTAGCATCTCCTTCTTGAATCCATCAAACTGACGACTTTTGCTTCCAAAAAATCAGCCTCTATAGCCAAATGTCTAGTCAACTGAGCTTGAGCTTCATACAACCTGTGCCGAGATTCTAAATCTCTAGACAAATCGTACTCTTTCTCCAACTACAAAACTTTTAACTCAGCCTCCTTCTGCTTCAGATCAAATACCAATAGATGCATCTGAATCTACTGATAAAAATAATTCAGAAGAGAACCAATCATAGACATGAAATAATCATAGGCATCACTTTGCAGGGTGTCGGGTTTTGCTCGATGAACTTTTTGGGATAGGCACTAGTTCTATTGTGTCTGTATAAGAAATGTATAGTATGATTAGTGATTGCTGTGCATTTATCTACTTCATTTTCTTGACTGAAGCTTTCACAACATATTTCAGGGAAAACGTAGGACCCTTGGACTCACTCGAGTTGGAAGTCATAGAGTTGTTCAAATTTCTGCAGGCTTCATAATATTCTTCTATATCTTATGTTGGTATTTTAAGCTTCTTAGAATAGTGAACTATCTATCCGTTCCACAGAATTTCTCAACTTATTAATCACTTACCAAAATCCTTGTAAGTGGTTGACTGACTTAATTTACCCGCCTTCTTTTTTGCCCCCACCACAATCTGGATGCTCAGAAATATTTGACAAATATTGGATAGACATTTGTTTTTCTTTTTGATCTATATTTTTTGGTTTAAAAATTCTCTTTTTATTTTGGCTTTTTGGTTAAGTAATTATAAGAGTACTAGGGTAATATTGTCAACTCATGACCTTTAATGAGTACATCTGGTCTTGTCAAGTTGATAGAGGAGGTAAGTGTGATTTTAAAATCCTTAGGGATGTTAGTGATATTATGAGAAACCTTAGGTGAGGTTTTCAGAACTATCCCAAAAATAAATTAAAAAGGTATAAGGTTCTCAAAACTATCATATCAGTTTCTAATCCTTGATCAGTACTTCTTTTGTTGCAATTTAAAGTATTTTCGTCATTCTTTTTATTACTCCAATTAAAAACAATAAGATTTAATTCTTCATCCATAATTTATATCATAGTACATTGAAAAACTTGAAATGACATGCAGAGAGAATATATTGTTTTTATTTAAACATAGACATAAAGTAAGAAACAAGAAATAATATTAATATCAATTAGTGAATTCAATATTAAAATTTAATGTAAAAAGTTTTATAAAAAAAAGGTATTATGTGGAACTGATAGGTATTGAATCTGTGTAATAATAAATACCTACTAAATTGAAATACAAATTTTGTATCAGCGGTGGGTAGGGTCGAATCCATAGGGATTGGAAAAAATTTGTTTCTTCTAGAGTCCAAAGTAAGGAAGTTTTTATAAAAAATGTGAATAATTAAACAACTAAAATAAAAAGGCCAAACTGATAATTTACTAAAAATAAAACAATAATAATAAACTCTAGCCAATAAATAACTTTAGAGATGGTTCACGCAATTGATCATGGATGCAATAATAATTTCATTCGCTCACAGATAAACAAGTTATAACTGCCACACACGCGATGACAATCAACTTCTCCTTACTATATCGGTGATCAAGGTATGACCATTAATCACTTCCTTAATCAAGAAATAACCCTAGGTACGACCTTAGAGTTCAATTTTCCAATTGCTTTAAAAATTAGAGAAACTCTGTTCTAACCAAATAACACACTACAAGAGTTATTTTAAATTAACCCATATGTTCCCCTGACACAAGCACAATCATGCCAATTACCACTAATTTAAAGCAATTAAACAATTACAGATTTAACTGCTCTAATTAGTTTTAGGTTATTAGATTAAATTAAATATCAGGCGCCCTTGATATTCAAATAAAATAATAACCATAGAAATTAAATTAGAGAACATACAATTACCAGTAAAATAAAGGAAATAAATATAATCAATTTGATCTCACAATTTTAGATGAACCAAATCCTCCGTTGTTCCTTGATTAGAAATAGAAATTTAGTTCATCTCCATTGAAGAAATCCCACGTGAATTAGTTGAACTCATCGACATGAATATTCTCCAAAAGTTATGTATATTATTAGAAGAAATTAAAAGGAAAAAGAAGGAAACGTTCCACACGTTTCTTGCGGCAGAAAAGAAGAGATATCTCATGACTACCAGTCTACCGCTTCATCCCCAAGAGATAAGGAAATGACTAAAGAAAAGCTACTGACTAGTCTCCTACTACTACTAAACTACTACTACTAATTGAAGCCAAATTGTTTCTTCAAATCATATCTTAACCGAACAAGGCAAATTATCCTATCCCTCTAGTGAAATATTCAAGACTCTTGGAACTTCAATTCATGATTGGAGATTACGCTTCAATTCTCGAGCTTTTTGAGCGGGCAGAGTTTTAATTTTGGTATGCCCACGTTGATTAGCATAAAAATTCAATGAAAATCACGTCTTTAATCCCTTTTTGTTCCAAATCCCTACAACCAATACAAATTACCAAATATAAGTAGAATCCATCAATTAATGCAATATTTGGTAAAATAAAAAAGAAAAATAATCATAAAATGAATGATAAAAATGCAACCTATCAGGATCAGATCGGATATTCATAGATTATATAAAATGATATTTGAATGTGATTCTAATAACTTCTTAATCCACACATGATACGATCTGCATATGATGCGATCCTAAAACTGTATCAAATCCAGATTAGATCATTGGATTTTTTCAGTTGATCGGATCAAGTTGAACACCTATTATTTGTGATACATATACTATAATTTTATATTTTTATAAGAATTTTTGAGTGTTCAATAAACCTGATTGAAAGTCCCCCAAGAATTCAAGGTCATTATGTGACTATCAGTAAATGGAGGCCAGAATTTCGGGCTTCCAATAACAAGATATTATCCACACTGGTTTGGATCCGGGTGCTAGGACTTCCAGTTGAATATTACACAGAGGATTTCTTGATGAAACTAGGGAATATACTGGGTAAAGCAGTGAAGATTGACAGGCAGACTGCAAGGGCAGCAAGAGGGAAGTATGCAAGAGTTTGCAAAGAGGTTGATTTGGGCAAACTGTTGGTCCCCTTTGTTTGGGTCAATGATGAACTCCAAGCAATAGCGTACGAAGGGCTTCATCTTATTTGTTTCCATTGTGGAAGGTATGGGCATGGGGTGAATGATTGTCCCAATCATCATCATCAACATGAAAATGTAGTAGGGGAGGAAAAGGAGTTAGACAAGGGAGAGCGGCATAAAGAAGTAGAAACTAATCCATTTGGTCCCTGGATGATTGCGGATGCAAGGAAGAACAGAAGGCAGTTAGGGGGATATGTGGAGAGAACGGGAAGTTGGGCAGCAACGACGAAGGGAAGGGAAAGAGTAAGGAAGAAGAACAATACGTGGGATCTAGAGAGGTAGACATGGTAGGTAATGGACAGAAGGGAGACCAAGAAAATTAACAGTGGATTAAGGTAGGAGGCAGGAAAAAGGCTCAGACTAACAAAGAACAAGAAAGCATCTTTAGATTTGGAAGAGGGGGGGTTGATGGAGGAAGTCTCAGATTCCAGATTTGAGGTCCTAAGGGAAGAGGAAGAGGACCAACTGCAAGTGGAGAGAGATACATGCGCCGTACTAAAAGAGAAGATTAGTGCGATCCCTGGTCCTCACCAATTTGAGGTTGGATTTAATGGACAGAATGGACCTGGACGGTCAAAGAATGGATTTGAGGTAGCAAAGAAAAATAATGGGGCCTTAGTCAAAATGCGGAAAGGAGGCTTGAAGAAGAATCTGGGTAGGACTCAGGGAGAATGCTTGAAGGTCCAGGAAAGGAAAAGTATGGACAAGGTGGAGGACAGTGTATGCGTTTTCCGACGAGAGGACCACTAGGAGGGAAATATATGAGATATCCCTATTAAGATTATGAACTAGCAAGAGATTTCCTTAGTGGGGCAAAGTGTGGATGGACAAAGTAAGGAATTACAGATTATTAAATGGGGAAAGGAACAAGAGTTAGGTGGCAGGGGAGACTGTATGATTGATGACCTGGGGGACCCTACTAATATCCAACAAAGTGTGGGGAAGGATCTTGGGTATATGAGTGAAGTATCAGAAGTCATAGAGACACAGGAGCAGAATGTGCATGAGGAGCAGGGGGTAGTAGGACCCAACTCTCAATAACTCTATGAATATTATCAGTTGGAATTCCCGCGGCGTGGCGAATGCAAATTTTCGAAGGAATTTAAAGGAAATGCTAAGGGAATATGATCCATGGATTCTTATTCTAGTGGAAACTAGAATAGATAGCGGCAAAATAGATTGGATTTTCCAGAGCTCGCAACTCACTGATATAGTTTGCGTAGAGGCTTGGGGCTTTTTAGGAGGTATTTGGGTACTGTGGAACAGGCATAAATGGGAGGTTGAAACTATGACAAGAAATAGACAAGTTATTAATATGATAGTTAAGGGAGCTAGGGGAGAGGAATGGATGTTATTAGCAGTGTGCGTGACAAGTAGTTATTTTACGTATTTTTAGTGTGCTTTATTGGTTAGTTTTGGTGTGTTTTATTTAGTTTTATAAATAATTAACTGAGATTCTAGTGAAAATATGTATTTTGTAGTTAAAGTGTGAAAATTGTATTTCTATGGATTTTTATGGTAAAAATTTCATATTTTACAGATTTAATGATTCAATCATCAAATGGAGTGCATTGAGAAGATAATTGGGTGATTGATGATGGTTTAAAGTGATAAAATAAAATATGAAGTGTAAAAGAGAAAATGCAATTAAGAACAAAGAATGCAAGAAAAGTCAGCTTTGGCAACCTGTGGTATTTCGGCTATATCTTGAGCTACACACATTGGATTGAGATGATTCTTGAACCATTTTGAAGCTAAGAGATAGATCTACATTTGGTATGAAGACATCAAAGTCCAGTTCAGCCGTATTCCTAGTCAAAAAGTCGAAATACAGAAGTCAAAGTCTGCTGTCGAAAGCTGACAATAGAGCTCTGACCAGTCAGTGGTATTTTGAGCATATCTTGGTCCTCAGAGCTCCAAATTGGATGATTCTTGATGTTTTGGAAAGCTAAGTCAAATATCTACAACTTTTGTGTTTTACAGAAGAGCTATTTCGGCTTCAAACATCAAGAAAATATCAGTTGAAAACGTGCATGATAGCTGTAATTTGCTGACCAACTTGCCTTGCTTACACACAACCTTTCCAACTCAATTCCAGCCATCAATTTCGGTTGTATCTGACCAAAAACAAGTTGGAAAGTTGGAAAGACAATTCAAGAGAGTTTCAAGAGTCAATTTTGCCAACTAGAAACAACTCCTCTTGAATTCTCTATAAATGGCAGCCTTTGGAAACCATTTTAATAACTTTGGAAGGCTAGAGAAATTCCCCAAAAAAATGTAGTCTTCACTAGCTTTTCTTAGTTCATTAGCATAGAGCAGTTAGTGTAGTTTATTCATCTTGTATTTGTAGTTAGATTTGGATGAAGATTGAGGAGCAAAGATGAAGAAGTTGATCTCATGTGACAAGGGTGATATCTCTTCTACTACTTTCTCTCTTGTATTGGATTTCATGTTTAATTATAATATAAGTTGGCTTTGTGTTTTTATTATGTTTAGTTAAAGTTTATGTCTAGAGTTATGGTTGAACTTGCTATATTTTGTTTGTGATGTTTGCTTAGTTATCTGGTGATATTATTTTGACCAAGTTATTTATCACTTTTACTTTTCTAATCATGATTAACCGGCCATTAGTTGTGATTATCTAAAGGTGTTAAGTTTGCAATGAGAATTGGAATTTAACACTTGTACAAAGAAGTGATAAACCTAGGGAGTACACTCACGAGAGTAGAGGTGCACCTATGTGGCTTAAGTGACTTGTTTCATGTAATTTCATAGAAGAAATGAGCTTGTAATAAATTCATAACCACGAGAGTAGGTATGATTTAATTACAAGTATAGTTGATTCACTACGAGAGTAGGTTTCACATGCATTAGGAAATTACGCCATAACTAACCAAGATAATAGCATTCATTTAACTGGTAACTTCACTTGCAAGAGTAGTAAGGAATTCCATACCTCTAGAAGTTTTCTAGTGTTAATTTTATTACTTTTATTCCATGCTTATAGTCTAAATAATAAAGGAGTTCGAAAATCACCGGTAGTTGCAATCTTCCCTGTGGGATCGACCCTCAATACCCTATACTCGCTCACGATTCGTATACTTGCGATAAATCGCGTGTGGGGTATTTTGGAATTTATAAATGTAAAACTTGATTGGAATGAGCTTAATGTTATATGTATACCCCGCGCACGTCAGTGCGCGTCACCTAATCCATCAATTAGGAGACACTTATGGGAATATCTCTTCCATATAGATAACTCTATTAAATTTCCATGGCTGGTAGTGGGGGATCTAAATGAGGTGGTTAATTCAACAGAGAAAAGCGGAGGTAGACCGATAGGAAGAGCAAGTCAATCAGGCCTTGAAGAGCTCCTATTACAAGGGGGCTTAATGGATATCGAATGCAGTGGTCCTCCACTTACTTGGAGCAATTGTAGGAAAGGAGCACAGAATGTCAAGAAGTGACTTGACAGGGCATTGTGTAATGGTTTGTGGAGAGAGCAATTTCAAGAAGCAGTGCTCAAAGACATGGTCCGAACTCATTCAGACCATCACCCGTTACAGGTCTATTTGGAAGGGATCTCAAGGAGAATTAAAGGGGAGAAACCATTTCGAATAGAACAAGCTTGGTTCACGCACCCAGGGTATGAAAACGTAGTTACAGAAGCCTGGAAAGATGGCGAGGAGAATTTAGAAGAAAAACTACAAATGTTAACAACAAGGCTTAAGGAATGGAATTTATTAGTTTTTGGCAATATTTTCCAAAGGAAAAGGAGATGCAAAACGAGATTGGAAGGAATTCAAAAGATACTATGCAATCAGTATTCGAGAAAGTTGGAAAAATTAGAGGTGAAGCTAGTGGATGAGTACAATAAAATATTGGAGCAGGAGGAGATTTTCTGGCAGCAAAAGTCTAGGTTAGAATGGCTACAGCAAGGAGACAAAAATACTAAGTTTTTTCATACACCGACAATAATTAGGAGAAGAAAGAACCAAATTACTAGCCTACGGGATGATGGTGGTAAGTGGCATGATGATCCAGAGATCTTAAGGAGTATGGTACGGGATTATTTTCATGATCTGTACCAAGAAAAGAAGGAGGGAGAAGCTGGAGGATGTCCTACAATCGATATGTTCCCAAAATTGGATAGTAGGAGACTGGAAGCTTTGGGGAGACAGGTATGTGAGTATGAGATCAAGCAAACTTTATTCAAAATGAATCCAAACAAGTCACCAGGGCCGGATGGAGTAAATGTGGGATTTTATCAAAAGCACTAGGAGTTAGTAAGGGCCCAAATGGTCAGTTTTGTGAAAAGGGTATTTGAAGAGAGGATAATGCCAGATCATGTTAATAGCACACTTATCTCTTTAATACCAAAGTGGAGTTTCTAGAAATGGTCTCTCAGTTCAAACCCATCTCGCTGTGTAATATTTCCTATAAGGTGGTAACGAAGATTATAGTGGAAAGAATTCGGCCAATGATTTCTGAGCTAGTTGAGCAGAATCAATGCATTTTTATTCCGGGCAGACAAGCAGCAGACAATATAATTATAGTTCAGGAGATTTTGCACATTATGAGCACATGGAGGGGAAAGAAGGGCGGAATGGCAATTAAAGTAGATTTGGAAAAAGCATATGATAGATTAAGATGGAGCTTTATACATCAGACTCTCAGGTTAGCAGGCTTCCCGGAAGGGCTAATTGAGCTAATCATGAACTGTGTACAAGCGAGTGCCATGCAAGTCTTATGGAATGGAGAGAAAATATAACCATTTAAGCCAACTAGAGGGATATGGCAAGGCGACCCGCTATCACCGTATTTGTTTGTATTATGTATGGAAAGGTTAGGCCATATGATTAAAGAAGCAGTAGCACTGAAGGAGTGGAAACCAATTAAAGTAACTCGAAATGGCCTAGGTGTAGCTTATCTAAGCTTTGCATATGATTTAATGTTGTTTGTAGAGGCAAGTATAGGACAAGCTGAGGTGATAGGAAATATCCGGGGTAATTTTTGCAAGCTGTCGGGGCAAAAGATAAATGTGAGCAAGTCAAAGATTTTCTACTCAACAAACATATCCTGGAGTGCGAAGATGCTGATAAAAAGGGGGTTTGGAATAGAGTTCATGGATGACTTGGGACAATACTTAGGTGTGCCTCTACTACATGGGAGAGTAACGAAAAGTACCTTTCGACCAGTTGTGGAGAAAGTAAAAAAAAACTAGTAGGCTAGCAAAAGAAAGTGCTGTCATTTGCAGGAAGGGCAACACTGGTGAAGTCAGTGCTAGCTGCAATTCCACTCTATACCATGCAGACGACTATATTGCCATGCTCAGTTCTAGATGAAATAGAGAGATGTGCAAGGGATTTTCTATGAGGGGCCTCAACAGAGTGCAAGAAAATTCATCATGTGAAATGGAGTACTGTGACAAGGGACAAAGAGGAAGGAGGACTTGGGATACGGAAAATGAGGGAGACCAATAGAGCAATTCTTGCCAAGTTGAACTGGAGAGCTCTGCAACACAAGGAGTCGCTGTGGGTAAGGGTTCTTCGAAACAAATATAAAGAACCGGGAAGGAATGGGAGAAAATCCTTTGTCTGGAGGAGTATGGATGAGGGACAGAAGGTTTAAGTAAAGGAGTGAAGTGGAAAGTGGGTTAGATTTTGGAAGGACGTATGGTTAGTAGAAAAGCCGTTGGTGGAAATAAGTGAAAGGGAAATTCCACCAGGAGAGATGCATAAGAAGGTCAGGAATTACTGGGTACTTGGGGAGGGATGGAATATGGATGCTTTGGAGCTCTTATTACCAACCCGAATGTTAAGTAAGCTAAAGGAAGTACAATTAGAAGAAGAAGGGTCTAACAGGGATTTGCCAGTTTGGACTCTGGACCCTGGGGGAGTGTTTTCAACAAGAACTGCGTATAATCTGGAATGCAATGAAGAAGCAGACCAGAATTAGAGAGGTTGGAACCAAATTTGGAAGCAAAGAGGACCAGGCAAATGGCAGTTCGTAATGTGGTTGGCTAGACACCAAAGACTCTTAACTAATGTAGAAAAGAAGAGAAGGATTCTCCAGGAAGGTAGTTATTGCAAAATATGTAGGCAAGATCCGGAAACGCAGCTCCATGCTTTAAGAGATTGTCCTTGGGCTAGGAAGAAATGGTACACTCTAGTTCATCCAAAATTTTGGGAAGAATTTAACAGCAAGAGTGGAGAAGATTGGATAGACTGGAACCTGAAGGGAGGTAATAAAGGCAGATGGGATCACCTAAACTGGCAGACAGTATTCCCACAGGTGGTATACTCAATATGGGGAGGGGGGCAGGAATAATTTTTGCATTAATGAGGACAGTGGTAAGCTTGATAATCTAGACAACAGGATAGTGACACTGTTGGAAGCTAATCAAAGAATATTAGAGAAGGAAGCCAGGAGCAAGGAAAGACAAAACTATAAATATCGGGTGGGCTAAACCGGAGAGAGGTTGGATAAAGGTTAATGTAGATGGGGCGTTTAGTTCCAGGAGTGGTGTTGCAGGGGCTGGCGGGCTCTTAAGAGATGAGTATGGAATATGGATTAGCGGGTTTTGGGCAAATTTAGGCCAGAGGATCAATATTGGAGCTGAACTGTGGGCTATCTGGTTTGGAATGAAGACAGCTTGGGACAAGGGATATAAGAAAGTGATTATTTGAAACGGATTCTAAAGTTTGTTTAAAGCTTATTGACGGTGAGCCAAAAGAGAGCCCACTCTTGGCGAAGATCAACCAAATTAGAAGGTTAAAGGAGCGACGATGGGAATGTGAGGTAATACACAAGGAGGGAGGGTAATATGTGTGCGGATTGGTTAGCCAAGAGAAGCTTGAATTTGGAGCCGGGAGTTCAAGAGATTGCATCCCCACCTGAGGAGTTGAGGAAGTGGTTAGCATATGATGTAGTGGGTGTTACTATGCCTAGATTAGTTACCTTGTAACGGGTCTAAAACCCTTCTATTCAACCAAAAAAAAAAGTCCCCCAAGAATTTAGTTTCTCGAAAGATGAAGTTAAATGAGGAAAGAAACCAAATGCAAAGTTGGACATATGAGCATGTCCATTGAAATGATAAATATTGAATATTAACTAGTATTTATTGGACACCTCTTACAAAAATCCTACCATATGAAGCAATGTATTAACATTATTCTTAATAATGTATGTCTAATGCGTGCTCATAGGGTACTCGTTAATATGTATTTCAGATATTAGATTTTTAGAAATATAAGATTAATTATGGAAAGCGTATAAATGCAAGACGATTAATTAGAGAAGGTGTATAAATATAAGAGAATGTATTAATTGTTAGTGTATGTATATATAGGATAAGTTGGGTGCAATATAGGTGTGTTAACAAGTGCCCATAGGACACCCGTTAAGAAAACCCTTCTTAATATTGTATACTAATTTGTATCTATTAGAAAGATGGGATTAAATGCTACACCTACAAAATTTTGTATGAACACTGTTCTTAATAATGTCGTAGTTATCATCCTAAATGTAATTAGCACTTTAGTTCTTGTGAAAAGGAGTCAATTGTCATCATCAGTACTCTAAAACATGCAAGTAAATAAATTGATTTCGTATACTCAGCATTTATTTGCACTTATTACAAATCTTAGCACACTGGTCAAACAAACGTGATACAAATATATATAGATTTGAAATTAATAGATACAATGGTTTTAAAAAATCAATACAAATAAAAATAATATTGATTCTCTTACTTATCTTCTATTCGGATAAATCATGTAACCCAATGCATCTGTGCACATTTTCTGATAGTCAGATCCTATTAAAACTGGTTCAACTCCAAAAAAAAATTTAGATATGATAATAATAGAGAGATTACAAATCTGAAAAATTGGATTCTAAATTTACAAAATCTCAAATTTTACAAAAAAAGATAAAAACTTAAAAACTCTCATAAGAAAACTCAAGAAAGAATAAAACTCTTACTAGAACAATCTAAAAAAGAAGAAATTCTCACTAAGAGATCCGAGATTTCTAAGAGAAAAATCTCTCGCTAGAAAACCCTAGGAGAGAATTTTTTTCCAAACAAGAGAAACTAAAAACTGGAGAAAGTGTTTCCTCCAATGGATAATGATCAGATTTGGTCTCTCTCACATGGGAGACATGAAAGACATTTTGATTGGAAGAACACCTATTTACTTAAAACGACAATTTAGCTAACAATTGTAGCAAAGCAGAAAGCTTAATGCTGTTGTAAATCATTCATTTCAATTCAATCGATTCACAAAAAGAGCAATTGATTCACAAATAAAATTTTCCACAATCTTATTTAGTAGTAGTATATGCAGGGTGGAAAATGGTAATCTGCTAACATCATATACGTATGGCGTTATGTCCTAGACAAGTTCCGGATCGCATAAACCTCTGCCTACTCTTGTAATATATTATAGCCGGACAGTTGATACGTGTTTGACCAGTGATGTCATAACAAATGCTGATTTCTTCCAGAAAACCATTAGAGCGTACGCACCTCACGTCTGGCACCTTTTGAATGGCCCCAACAATTGATGAGTTAATCGCCCAAAGTGTAGTCATTCCGTTTTGAATTATGCCGCTGTTGCTAAGAATGCTCAAAAGGTAGACATCATTCTTCAAGCGGATTGCAAGATCGAAGTATGAACTTTGGCTGTACATGTTCAGGGAACAAGTCCCATGCTTTTGGGAAATTGTTACTGTAAGGTCTGGCCAAGATGTATCTCGTGTAAGCAAGTCAACTTGGAGAACTCTGTATAAAAGAACGTTATGTTAAAATCAAGAATAAAAAGGTACTCAACTTCTAAAGAACACATTAATGAGTACGAAGATCACCAGGACAACATAGGGGGCCTGACACAAGACTCCAATGTCATACTGAAGTTGTTAGGCCACAAGCCACGAATTGTGAAATTATTCGAACGGGGATTTCTAGTACAATTATTGTTGGAACAAAAACCGGCATGCCATTTATGGACCATTTGAAGATACTCGAAGGCAGAGTAAATAGTTGGCGAGGATAATATCATCACAAAAAGAAACATATGAAAGATTGTGGGCTTCATGGCCATTGTGCACTTGTTGAGAAGATTGTAATATCAAATGTTTCAATGGAATATATTGAATTGCAAGGGTGGTTTGAATTGATTGTAAAGAAGCTATTTATAGCGGATCAGATCATGCATGCATTACCATGTTAAAATGCAAGGACAATGCTTTCGTAACGAAAGTTATGGTAACAAAACAATTTTTACCTAATATAACAGGTTGTTGCACTTTTAGCGACCATTTGATTAGTTATTGGATCTATCCACCTAAATAGGATAACACCTAAAAATATGGAAGTAAGTTTCTCATCTAAAATAATAAGTTAACCTTAATAGATTAGTAATTTTTATACCTCAAAAGGTAAATTGGAATAAATAAAAATATAATTTAGCAATTATGCACTAACAGAATTCATAGTTTGAATGCAATCAATTGAGCACTTATTTCCTTTTTCTTAGTAGCTATTATTTATTTTATTATTTAGGTTATATATTTACATGTAAAATAACAACAATAGCATGCCAATCCTTGGACCAACAGAACTTCAATTATTGTTAACTAAACTAATTTTACATTGATAAAAATTAGTCTAGAAAATGAAATGTTAATGGCAACAATTGGTAAAAAATAGCAATCTTTTAATTTTGGGAAAATAAAAAATAAGTTCCCAAAATAATTCACTTTTATTTTTTCAAAATCTCAACTTGTTAATTAAATTTAAAATGATTTTATTATAAAAAATATTCTTCCTCAAATTAACATCAATGATTAGACATGAGATAAAAATATGGTAAAATATCTCTCATACAAATATCATGGATATTGGAAACTTTTGGCAAAAAAAATTTTTGTTGTTAAAATAATATGGTATTGTAGTGTGCTAATTATTTTAGGATCATTTTGTACATGAACTAAATTTAATTTAAATTATACAATAGACCATATATGCATGTGATTTTGTTTAGTAGTTGGATCTTATATTCGTGAACAATCTCCAGAGAAAAAAAATTCCAGATTATACTAATTTTGTTATACTAATTCTGTTATTTTTATTGTTGTATTAATTGTTACACTATTTCTCTCATTTTGTTAGGTCTATATTAATACAAGTTTAATTCTTATTATTTCTTGTGTCCCAGACAATAAATTAATAGGTTTTAATAGGTTTTAAAACTTTATCATCTTATTATATTAATAGGTTTTAAATTATAGAAATTACATAGATAAGTGATATTTCATATATAACTAGGAAGATGTGTTGTTATTATTATCCAAACTTTTAAAATTTTCAAAAATTATTCAAAATTATAATACGACAAAATTTTATTATTTTATAAGGTTATGTGAAAGGTCAAAATATTTTCATAGTAATTTAAAATATATAAATACAAAAAATTTTAAATTGTACATATAATCATGTATTATACAAGTATATTACAAGTACTTACTAATTAAGGTACTAAGTTTTAATCATTAATAAAACTTAAGGTACTAACTAAGGTAATAGTACCGTTTGGTATAAGTTTTTTAAGCAAAATAGTACATTTGTGCCATAAATTAGTAAGTTTTGGTCATTAATCAAATTTACTATGTTATAAGTAAGAATTACTATTTATGTATAAAAACTTACTATTACTTGAACTAAACTTAGTCTCTCAAAAGTATGTTTGAGATATAAAATAGTAATTTATCTCTTTAAAAAGTAAGTTTCATATTTATTCCAATTTACTTTTTGAAACACAAAAGTTACTAATTATTACCGTTAACTTACTATTTTAGATGAGAAACTTACTTCCTTATTTTTAGACATTATCCTATTTAGGTGGATAGGTCCAACAGGTAATCAAATGGTCGCTAAAAGTATAATAACCTGTTATATCAGGTAAAAACTGTTTAGTTACCATAACGATAGTTACTACAGCATTTTCCTAAAATGCAAATACTTATGATGAAGTAATCAATTCTTTGTTGTGATGGTCAGTTGAGAATTAAGATGAAAATCGTGCCATATTTAGTCTTCAGTAGCAAAGTCAATTAGCTTTTAGCTTGACACCCTTACGGGAATCACTGCACTTTTATGCATTTGGTAGTATGTAACATTCAAAGCTCGAATATGATGTGCAGGTATGGACTCAAAAGTGATGTTATGATGTAACATTATACTTACCACATCCACTCAAGAACCAATGGAGTAGATGAATAATTATACTTGGCTAGAACTCTACAATCATATTTTTACTCGAACATCAAAGTGTTTAATAGCATTGTGTTTTTGTATTTGGGTTCGTACTTTTAGAAGGACCACTGCAGTTTGTAGGAATTTGAGGTCTTTTTGGCTGATGTAAAGTACAAAGGTAATACTGAATATACTGATGTTATTGGTCCACAGAGTGATATTATTTGGGAGGGATTTCCATGGCATAAATTGACAGGAGAAAGGTATAATAATAATAAATGAAAAAGAAAAAGCATCAAGTCATATATGAACTATTTGCAGATATACATTTGATGCTCAAGAATTTTTAATAGCTAATCCACCATTTCATAAGACTAGAAAAATTTGTGATAGTTTGATAAATTGATTTCTATCATTGAGTGAGAAAGTAAAAGGTGTAATAGTATTTCTACCTGGTTTAATTTTAGGCAAGCAACAATTTTTAGTCAAGATGCTTTCTTTTTCCATGGCCAAGTATACAACATGTGACTTGTTTAATTAAAATAAAAAGGAAAAGGAAAAAGGTGCCATGCATGAGCCATGTCGCTTATGTGCTAAGTCACTATGTCTCCTTTAGCGCCCAAGAACTTAGGCTAGAGAATCAAACAAATTACAACTGACAAATTACAACTCATATAAATTATGGCATAATTTTATCCCTGAGGTTTTTGACAATTTCACTAAACTCTCTTAAGATTTGCAAAATTACACCTATTTTTCTTGATTTTATAGTTTTAGTAACCAAACCTTAAAATAATATTGACTTAGTCAAATTTTTAAATGAGAACCCAAAGTGTCCTCGGGTAATGAGTTTTAATTTACTTTCTTATACAATTATAAAATTATCTAGTATAATGATAAGGAAAATGTGCCAAAATTTTCATGTCCATATTTATTATTTGATAAACAACTATAATAATAATAATAATAATAATTTTATCACTGTGATAGCATATTTTGATGGTATTTTATTATGTATTTAGATTGACAAGATAGAAAAGAAAATGTTAAAATAATTCTTTTAGAGTTTGCAAATTTTTCAAGTAGTGGGATTAACATAATTTAGTAGTGGTTTTGGGATATTTTTTTTTTCAGTTTTGTTAATTTTGATACCAAAAAATAGAAAATAAAGATCAGCAAAAATATTGGATTACATATAAAACTAACTCGTCAAAAAATCACTAGTTCGATATTTGGTTACAATAGAAATTAGAGACAATAGTGGTAGTTCTATTGTTTTATTGCCAAAAAAAGGAATAAGAAGGAAAACGAACGAATAATTAATTTTAAAACTCATTCTAAGTATAAGCATATTAAATAAGGGAACTTCATTAAAATATTTAAGAGCAGTATTGTCATTTTACATAGCAATGGAGGTATATGTAATTTTTAAAATCTCGAGAGAGCTAAATGAAATTATTAGAAACCTCGAGGGAAGTTTCTGAAATTATCCCATAAATTATCATGTTCCTACTAAGAAGGTTTAGGCAATCTATTGCTACATGTTTGGCATGTTCATTTGAGTAAGTAGTATGGCTCCATTATAGTGTGATTTGATTAAATTGTTGGGGAAAAAAACTATGATCCTCAACCATTGGATTTAAGAATTTCGGCATGGAGTGAAAGTCTTGGGAGTGTCCGGAAAATAGGTAAGGAACCGAAAAGGACATACAATCAGTTGCTATTTAGAATTAGAATTTCTAGGTGCCTAAGATCCCCAAGGAAGCCAGGTACTGAACCAGTGAATTGGTCTTATAAAGAGACAGACCAATTAATATAGAGAAATTGGCAATTGATGCAGGTACAGCTCCCACAAGATTACTTTCATGCAGATGAAGTTACTGTAGGTTGGGCAATCCGCGTCCCATATTTGAAGGAAGGTTGTCTATGAGCCGATTTCCGTCAAGTGAAATTTATCCTCGATGTTGAGAGGTTGAAGATTCCATTTGTTATGGAGCCATTTAAGCAATTATCAAATAAGCTTAAACTCTTGGATTTGGGGGCCCTTGCAAGTTCCTGTTCAAACCGGTTCCGTAAATCTTAGAACATGAGGTGTTAACTCAGTACAGTTTCGGTGTAATTGTGATTTTACACTACATAAATCTTAGAACATGAGGTGTTAATTCATACAGTTTCAGTGTAATCGCGATTTTGCACAATCGTATTTATATAAGTTACAAACTCAAGTACCATCATGGGGTAATTTTCACCAGATGTTATAAAAAATTTCACAACTAGTCTAAACTGGACAACAATTCATCTTATGAGGTTCGGATCCTAAACTCCTCCAATTTGCTAACCATGCTGATCTCTTCTACCAAATTATAGCATGAATATCTGTCAAGTATTTTGAAGGTAGTCTCGGATGAAATAATCAATTCAGAATACCTGTAAGTTGGTTGCCCGAGAAATAAAGACCATTAAGTGCAAACTGACAGTGCCAGTTATGGTTCAATGGGATTGTTTGAACTGTAATGAAAGGATGATTCCTAGACAGTACTTGGACTGGGAAAATCCCTTTATTCAGGACGACATATTCTGTAATAATTCTAATAACCATGGTTTTGCCTGCATACAGCCTCTTTTGGTTTTCCTGAAATTTATAGCAGAATATCATGAAGACTTTTGGATCTGCAAAACATATCATATTATGTGAATTGTATAGTATTTTACAAACGAAATCTTTTGCTCAGCAGAATAGACACAAAAGGGAGGAAGTTGACACGGAGCAAAAGGGAGGAATTTGGTCCATGATTTACAAAGGAAACCTTTTGCTTGGCAGAACACATGCAAAAGGGAGGAAGTTAATACAGAGCTTATCCGTGAGAAAAACGTAACGCAAAATCTCTTTTTGATTCTAACTGCTCCCACCTAGAATAGTTCTATGGTGTCAATTGCATAGCAGAATCATAAAGCAGCAGAACTTGGAAACTCATTGTTCTTGGAAAAATCAATAGAACTTTAGTTGGGTTGCTAACACTAACAGTCCAACAGGCTTCATACTGCTGGCTCAAGAAAGCTGAAAAGCCAAGGTGAAATATCATTTACTTTTTGAAGTTGTACTTATATGCTAAAGCCCATGTTCATTGTCCATACAATTTAGCCCATAAATCATTTAAGATAAGGGAAAAGTCTGAAGTAACGATCGTTACGGTAACGAAACTGTTTTTACCTGATATAACAGGTAAAAACACTTTTAACGACCATTTAATTACCTGTTGTACTGGTCATCTAAATAAATAGTACCTAAAAATATGGTTAGTAAGTTTTACATTAAAAATAGTAAGTTAACTCAATAAATTAGTAACTTTTATGTCTCAAAAAGTAAATTTGAATAGATATGGAACTTACTTTTTTTTTGAAGTAAATAACTACTCTATATCTGAAACTTACCTTTTGGAGAGTAAGTTTAGTTCAAGTAATAGTAAGTTTTTATAGATTAATAGTAAATATTGTTGATAGAATAGTAAATTTGGTTAATCATCAAAACTTACTAGTTTGTGGCATAAATTTACTATTTTACTTAAAGAAACTTATATGAAACAAGTATTAAGAAGTTTATTTTAAATAATGCTAAGATTTTTTATTAATAATTGAAGCTTAGTATTATAGTTAGTAATTACTCGTAATGTAAATGTATGATACACAATTGTACGTATCATTTATAAATGTTATATGTTTTAAGCATTTTAAATATACTATGAAAACTTTTTTTTTTTTTTGCATATGACCTTATAAAATATGTAAGAATAATTTGTCATATTATAAATTTTGAATTATTTTTGAATTTGTGAAAAGTTAAAAAGTTTGGATGATAGTAACAACAAATCTTTCGAGTTATATATAGAATTGCACTTATCTATACATCACAATTTCCATATATTGACACCTATGAATATAATAAAATGGTACACAATTTTCATATATTAATGCCTATGAATTTAATAAAATGGTAAAATCTTAATAAATTTATTTTCTGGGCCACAAGTATAAGGATTAAAGTTGTAATAACATAGCATAATCTTTGAAAATTATAGTAAAATTACCCATATGTTAAGTTCTGTGACTTTGAAACATACTTTGTATCATTTACATTATGGATTTGTATCCATATGTTTTCTATCAAACTCTTTTTTTTGTTGGCAAATGGTAAGTAAATTATTATAAAATGTCATTTTATAATAATCATAATTTTTTATAGATGAATTTTATGTAAATTGTTAAAATTATGAATTCACAAACGACTAAATCTGACTACTTTATGGCATATATTAGTCTAAATGACTAAAAAATTACTGTAATCATGTGCACGTTGATTGTTGAATTGAAATTTCCTTTATTACTAGTACAAGTTCTTCTAATCAAAACAAAATAAAATCAAATATCTTTTCATTTTGTATGCAGTAGTTATGCTTAATAGAAAATTATTAAACCATTTTTACAAAACATAATTTCTCCTAAAATTAGTAACATTTTCCATGACCTCTAACCTTGTCAATAATACTAACCACCGACATGTAGATAATCTTAAAAGCAAAAGCCATCAATATCACAAAAAAAGAATGTTTTCATGCTGAACGAAAAAAATTGCGATTCTATATAGAATTGAAGAAATTCATCATGAATGAGAATGAATTGCAAAGTTATCACATTTCTAATTTCATATGCATCCAGAATTTCACGCAGCATTAGTTTAGAAGAACTTTCCTTTTTCACACTAAGGAACCAATCCTAGTCTCTACGTCTCTTTTATTTTTTCTTTGACCATTAAATGGGGTCAAAGTTGTTAGCAGTAAAATACTAAATAAATTTAATTCCATTTCAAACTCTAGTTAATTGTATACTAATATTTTACACCACAATCAATTGAGCACCAATTTCCTTTTTTTTTTAAGTAGCTATTATTTATTTTATTACTTAGGTTAAATATTTACATATAAAATAATAGCAATAAAATGCCCATCCTCGGATCAATGGAACTTCAATTATTGTTAATAAAACTAATATTGCATTGATAAAAATTAGTCAACAGAATGAAAAGTCAATGGCAACAATTGCTAAAATATATCAATTTTTAATTATGGGAAAATAAACAACTAAGTTCCCAAAATATTTCACTTTTATTGTTTAAAAAATCTCAACTTGTTGACTAAATTCAAAATTATTCTATTGTCAAAAATATTTTTTCTCAAATTAACTTTCATGATTAGATGTGAGATACAAATATGGTAAAATATCCCTCATACGTATGTCATGGATATTTCAGACTTTTAGTAAAAAAAAAAATTTGTTGTTAAAATAACATTGTATCATAGTGTACTAATTATTTTAGGACCATTTTATACATGAACTAAATTTAATTTAATTTATACAATAGATTATATATGCATGTGATTTTCATTTATAATTATTGGATCATATTCTTATGAACAATCTCCCAAGGAAAAAAAAATCCAGATCATACTGATTTTCTTATATTAATTGTTATACTAATTTTATCATTTTTATTATTATATTATTTCTCATTTTGTTTAGGCTTTTACTCTTATTATTTCTTGTGTCTCAAATGTAAATTTATTAAAACTTTATCATCGTATTATATTCATATGTGTTAATTTATAAAAATTTTGATATATAAACAAGTAATATTCTATATATAACTAGGAAGATTTGTTGTTATTGTTATCCAAACTTTCAAAGTTTTAAAAAATTGAAAATGATTAAAAACTTATAATACGACAAAATTTTATTACATATTTTACAAGATTATGTGAAAAGTCAAACTATTTTTCATAGTATTTTAAAATATGCAAATAAATTTTTTAAAAGTATAACTATAATCATGTATTATACAGGTATATTATGAGTACTTACTAACTAAGGTACTAAGAATTAATCATTAATAAAACATCTTATCGTTATTTCAAATAAATTTCCTAATACTAGTTTGAAATATGTTTCAAAGTAAAATAGTACATGTGTCCCATAAATCAGTAAGTTTTGATTATTAATCAATTTTACCACGTTATCAGTAAGAATTACTATTTATGTATAAAAACTTACTATTACTTGAATTAAACTGACTCTCTAAAAAGTAAGTTTGGGATATAAAGTAGTAATTTATTTATTTAAAAAGTAAGTTTAATATTTATTCCAATTTACATTTTGAAGTATAAAAGTTACTAATTTATTACTGTTAACTTACTATTTTAGATGGGAAACTTACTTTCTTATTTTTAAGTGTTATCCTATTTAGGTGGATAGACCTATCAAATAATCAAATGACCCCTAAAAGTAAATCAAAAATAAATCGAAAATGGTCATATAAGTATTATCCTATTTATGTCTCAAAAAGTAAATCGAAATAAAATGAAAGTTACTTTTTTAAAAAATAAAATACTTCTCTATATTCGAAACTTAGTTTTTGGAGAGTAAGTTTAGTTCAAGTAATAGTAAGTTTTTATAGATTAATAGTAAATCTTGTTGATAGAATAGTAAATTTGGTTAATCATCAAAACTTACTAGTTTGTGGCATAAATTCACTATTTTACTTAAAGAAACTTATATGAAACAAGTATTAGGAAGTTTATTTAAAATAATGCTAAGATTTTTTTATTAATGATTGAAACTTAATATTATAGTTAGTAGTTGTTGGTAACGTAAATGTATAATACATGATTGTATGTTTCATTCATAAATGTTTTGTGTTTTAAGCATTTTAATAAATGTATGTATCATTTATAAATGTTATGTGTTTTAATAAATTTATTTTCTAGGTCACAAGTATAAAAGTTAAAGTTGTACTAATGTAGCATAATCTTTTAAAATTATAGTAAATTGACCCATATATTAAGTTTCGTGAGTTTCAAATATATTTTGTATCATGTACAATATGGATTTATATGCACATTTTTATCAAAATTATTTTTAATTGGCAAATAGTATGTAAATTATTATAAAATGTCATTTTATAATAATCATAATTTTTATAGGTGAATGGAATATAAACTGCTATGATTGTCAATTTATAAATGAGTAAATCTTACTACTTTATGGCATATATTAGTTTGATCAACTAAAAAATATTACCTTAATTAAGTGTACGTTGGTTGTTGATTTGAAAGTTGCACCCCTGTCACTATCTCGTTATTACTACCACAAGTTTTTCTAATCAAAGTAAAACAAAATCAAATATCTATTCCTTTTGTATATGCAGTATTTATGTTTAGTAAAAAATTAATAAACCATGATTACATTTCATAATTTCTAATGAAATTAGTTACATTTTCTAAATAAATGGGAATAATTTGTAAAATATGTTATTTTTTTACCAATATAATCAAAAGAAATTTGCACTGCATATGAAGAGCAAATGGGAAGAAAGGACGATGGCATAAGTATAAATGTGAGCAACTATATACATATCACACCATGAGTTTAGGTTTGATTTGTTCAAAACATCGGTAATTTATTCATTAGTAGATATAAAATGCATATTATTTTTCTGCATATGGAAAATACAATTTAATACATACTAACCATTAACAGAATATGTAGTTTGAACACGATCAGTTGAGCTCATATTTCATTTGTTTAGTTATCATTTATTTTGTTACTTAGGTTGAATATTTACATTTGAATAGAGTATTGATATCAGAGCTTCAAGTATTCAATGACACTAATTTTATGCTGATAAAAGTTGGTCTAGACAATGAAGTGTCAATGACAACAATTGCTAGAATTTTTTTTTAATTTTTTTGAAAAATGACCAAAAAATTATGGTCTAGACAATGAAGTGTCAATGACAACAATTGCTAGAATTTTTTTAATTTTTTTGAAAAATGACCAAAAAATTACACTTTTTTGTGAAAATATCAAATTGTTAATTCAATTCAAATTAATTTTATAATAAAATAATATTATTCGTCAAAGTAGTTGCTTAATCTGTATCTAAGCCCGTACTAGTGTCGAATGGATAACTAAAATAGGAAATTGAAGCAAAAAATAATGTTACAATAAAGGTGCAAATAAGTAGGACTTTTGCTAATTTTAACCCAAAATGATAAACAAGATATGCTTTTTTGTAGTTTTGAATTCAAAAGTGTTGTGGTTGTGATAGAATTCTTTGTTAAAATTTGAAACGGTTCAGAATTCCAGAGAAAAGTGACAAGGTGACTTTTATTAGCCATTAGTTTTAGTTTGAGTGGGAAAGGTCGATGAACTAGGGTACGACATTTTTTCTCATGTTTTCTTACGTGTCTCTTAATACTCAACAACAAAACATGAACTTCATTCTTTTAGTTTAATCTTTGATGTGATTTTCAATATCCATGAAACTCACTAGTTGATACCTGAAAAACATCTCTTCGCCAGGTAAAGCTATATTTTACTAATAACTACTTATTTGGGTTGACAATTTGTGAATTATGGATGAGCGACAAATGAATGATGTAAGTAAATTATGGTGTGGGATTTTATGCTTGTAAGATCTTTTTATATTTGCAGAGAAGATGAACAATAAAAGTATTCATAGTTGGGAAAAATTATAATTTATCTTTGCTTTTTCTAGCTGAATTCAGGCCTATGGAATTCAGGCCCGAGAAAGTGCATCAGACCGAAAGTGTATCCCCATTTGGCCGAAAAGTGTATCCCTAAGTTGTAGTTCAGTAATAAGCCATTACCTACGCTACATATGAGACTGAAAGACTGAAAATATACATTTTTTTCAGTTATTTTTGGAGAATCAAGGACCAAGTAAATGATAACCTTCAGGACTAATAAATGAGTAGCTCGAAAACCAGAGGATATTGAAGTTTGATTCTGCATTTCCATTTTAAACTGGAAAGGCTGAAGACTTTTTTTTTTTTTTTAACAGGAACATGCAACGTTGATATCAATTACATTTTGAGCTTAAACAATCCATAGGAACTACAAAATGTAATTTAAAAACACGTTACATCTAGGGCTGTAAACGAGCCGAGTCGAGTCGAGTTTTGGCCTAATCGAGCCGAGTCTTGACTTAATTTTAGTGAACTCGAACTCGAGCTCGAGCTCGACGAGCCAATAATTTCAAGCTCGAGCTCGAGCTCGAAAAAAAATAAAAATTTTATTTTTTAAAAAATAAATAAAATAATATTTTTTCTTAATAAATAATAAAATATTAAGGATATATATGTAATTTTACTAGTAAAATAAAAAATATATATGTATACTTAAAATTAAAAAAATAAAAAATGTATATACTTAAAATAAAAAAATATATATATATATATACTCGAGCTCGCGAGCAACGAGCTTAATATCTTGAGCTCGAGTTCGAACTCGATTTCAACTCGAGCCAGCTCGAGCTCGACTCGAACTCGATATTGATCGAGTTCAAGTCGAGCTTGACTCGAGCCGCTCGCGAGCGGCTCGCGAGTAGGTCGGTTCGTTTACAGTCCTAGTTACACCTGATCAGGCCGGCACCTTCTGCATTCTACAGAAACCTCTCAAAATTACTAGAACATAGACAAACTCTATATGCCTTGGTTGTGTAATCATCATCCCATCCAATTCTCACAGCAAGATCTGGATTCATCTTGTGATTGTTCTTCTCAGCGCTCCAACACTGAAAAACCAATGCTGGAAGTTTCACTGCTAACCTCAACCACACTGGTGCCAGTGGTCCAATATCCATCTCATACAGCTGCTACCAAGCCGTTTTCCCAGTTCCACTTTTTCTGTCACTTGACGTACACAATATATTTCTTTGGGACTTCTTTGCAGTTCTTACATTTCCAAGACCAAAATACAGTAAGCAAGATGAGGAACTTGAATCTTTCTAAATTGCACAGAAGGGACAATCCCTTCTAAAACCATCAAAGCCTGCATTAAAAATCATCAAATATTCCATGGTCTGATTTGTCATTAATCCTACATGAACTGTCATTTCTTCCATTTTCAGCATGATGCTAGAAGCAATCATGTCAAAGAAGCTATCATGTCAACGTTTGTGTTCGTGAATGTTTTCTGAGATTTTTACTTAAATTCTCTGTAGTACATATGAAATATTGCAACTTTGGATTCCTACGCAATCCATACTCAAGCTGATCATACCTAAAGATTGCAATCCTACGCAACCCATACCCAAAGATTGCTGAAAGTTATCTCAAATTGCATCCTTGTTTCATACGTAAAAGTTTAAAATTAATAAACCACGGATTTAAATGATTTATTTAATAGTTTTATCATCTGATTTTTCTTTTATTCTTGAAGAAATAGAAATTACCGAACAAATTAGTGCAGTCAACTTGTCCTCTTAAATTATGCATAAGATCGAACTTTTGTATGCCTAATGAAACACTACATAGTTAGAAGTTAAAAGGCTTGTTGCATTTGACAAATAAATTAATCTATTTGGGTCAGTGGATTTGAATTCAATAAAGCATTCAGTTGAATGGATTCGGTGGATTTGGAAGTTAAAAGGCTTGTTGCTTTGTGCTTTTAACCCCGTACAGGCATCAATCATATCATACAATTTTCTTTTTGACATTTCACCAAACAGCTTTTCCCATAAATGCCGACACCCTACTATGTTTCACATACAGGGCCTAAGTCATTTCCCATACATTTTTCAAGTTGACAATCAAATCAAATGAAAGATAAACAAATTAAAGCAATACAATGAAGCGATTTTCATGAAACATGATAGTCTAACCTTTTGGCTGTTATTTTTTATCCGCTCTCTTGCTTGATACCACCACCCAACCTTAATAAAATTCTCAACCTTTTTGTTGGGTCTGCATATGCCCAATTGATCAAGAAGTAGAGATGGAAAGTGTGGACTGAACAGAAAAATTTTGCAAGGAAAAAATTCCTATTCCATCATGTCCTGAGGTGAGAAGATAAAAAGAAGGCAACCAACTTTGGAGAGACGCAAAACCGTTTCAGAAATCGGTGATTTTTTACTTAAATATGGAAATTTTTTACTTTTAGTATTAGTAAGTTTAATTTAAACAAAAGTAAATTTGTCAAATAATAGGTAAATTAAATTACTCAAAGTGTAAATTTCTATTTCTGACTAAAACTTATCTTTTAGGCATATATTTACTAGTTTTAATTAAAACTTACTAAAGTTAATATTAATTAGTTTAAT
Source organism: Coffea humblotiana (assembly GCA_023065735.1). Lineage (NCBI taxonomy): Eukaryota > Viridiplantae > Streptophyta > Magnoliopsida > Gentianales > Rubiaceae > Coffea > Coffea humblotiana. The sequence goes on along the minus strand of CM041212.1, from coordinate 16,901,367 downwards.
ATAATATTTAAAAAGTCGCTAAAAAACTTGATCTGTCACTAAAAATAATAGAAACCTATAATAGTAGGTTTTCCTAATTTCGTTACCATAACTATAGGCACTGTAGCATTGTCCCTAAGATAAGTGCAAATTACTTGATTCTCCACCCTGTTCCATTTTGCCAGTTGCAAATTATGGTCACTGAAGTATTCCAAAGCTCATGTAATGGGATAAATATCTCATTCCAATGCTACAACTCCAATTTCTTTCAAAAATAAAAGGGAGAATTGGAGTATTGGTCCCCAATTTATAACAAACGCACGAAACTAGTTCCCAATCTATTTTGGAGAACAAATGTGGTCCTCAATCTATCTAATTTTGCTCGAAAGTGGACAATTGACAAGTTTTCTTCATTTTTTGCCGGAAACAAGTCACGTGAGAGCACGTGCCGACAGTTAAAATCCTTTTCTCAATTTTTAAGCGTGAAAACTCATAAAAAATTATTTTCAGCTTTATGGTCCCCACTTTTTATTAGCAAAGACAAAACACACTAATTGTATAACCAAGAAAGGCAAAAAAAAATTAAAAATACCCCTTTCTTCTCTTACTTAGGTCTCTAGAAACGAGAACAAAAAAATCAGATTAAGTTTTGTGCATAAAACCAGCAAATCGGAAGAAAAATCTTGAAGAACTCGGTGATAGTGGAGTTGTTCGTGAATCTGGGAGGAGGAAATGGCATTAAGACCAAAAGATATGAATGGAGCACCGCCACCAGATTACGATATGTGATTTTTACCTCATGTAGCATTATGCATGCTTAATTCATGCTTATATTGTAAGAATGTGATGATGAATGGTCATATTTTCACTTGGGAGACAAAGAATGTCTTAAATTTTGGATTTTTAAGTCATCTGACAAAGCCCTAGAAACAAACTTGTCTACCATTGTATGTGGTCCCGTAAGTCTCTTTGGTGTGGGTTGTCATGGTAAACAATGTTGGGTTAAATGAGACTTTGTAACATGCTTTTGTGGTCCTTGTCTGAACTTTATATGGTAGGGGGTGTATTATTGAATTGTCTTGAAGCTGATTGAGTGCAAATTACCTGCTTATATAATCTAATTTGGCACTTATTGTACTTGTTTATTGTGTTGTTTCATTTTTTTTGTCCCAAAATTCAGACAGTGATAGCACTGAAGTGACTATGAAGTGTTATATATGGGGAAAAATTGAAACCCAACCTAATGTGCATTATGAGGGAGGCGAATTAAGGATTTTTGATCATGTAGAGGCCACAGGCATTAGTCTATTTGAAATGGATAGAATGCTAGAAAATCAAGTTCAAACTGTTGGTGACAAAAAGCACCATATCCAAATCGAGGAATATGGATTTCATTTGTTAAGACATGATAGAGAATTACATGCATATTGTGCTGATCATTTTGACTGTGGTAGGGTGATTGATTTGTATGTAGAGGTTTCCCTTAGTGATCTACTAGCATCACAATGGGGGCCTGACTTTGAGGATGGGGATTTTGTGTTAGAAGATGAAGAGGATGAAAGTGATGATGAATATATGGCTAGTTCAGGCTCTGATTGGAGGAGTTCTCAGGAGAAGACTCAGATTATGATCAAAATTAAGATGATAATGATTATGATGAAAATGTTGATGAAGATTCTGAATGGTTAGGGGTAGAAAATAGAAAACAAGAGCAGCTGAATAGGCATCTAAAAAAAAGTCTACAGATGTTAGGATGAACCACATGCCTAGGAAACAAATGCCTAGTGATACTGAAAGTGATGATGACAATTCTGACATAAATGCTGCCCCAGATTCAGATACTGATATTGGTAGTGATAGAGGGTCGAATGAAGAGAAAAGCTTGAGACCCCCTATGTTTGATCCCAAGGATGAAAATAACCCTAAAATTAAACTTGGACAAGTTTTTTCTTCCTTCAAGGAGTTGAAAGAAGCAACTAGAACCTAGAACATCAGGAGAGGGAGATCATTTAAATTTATCAAGAATGACAGCATAAGAGTTAGAGCAATATGTCCTAAAAATGGGTGTGATTGGTGCATATATACTAGGAGGATGAAAGGGGATGGTAGATTGGAGCTTAGAACATTTCAAAAGAAGCACAAATGTGGATTTTCATACCACAACAAGAGTGTGAAGTCTGGGTGGGTAGGAAGAAGGTATCTTGGCATATTTAGGGAGAACCCAAGGCTGGACTATGTTAGTTTCAAAAATCTGGTAATGAAGGAGCACAAATGTTATCTTAGTAGACATCAAGGCTATAGAGCTAAGAAAATTGCAGAGAATTTGGCCAAAGGTAGTGGGATGGATCAATATAATAAACTGCCTCAATATATCAATGAAATCGAGAGAAGTAATCTAGGTAGCACAGTGATTATGAAACTGGTAGATGACTATTGTGATGCAGTAACTGGACAAGGCAAATTTTCGAGATTATACATGTGCTTTGCTGGGGTAAAACAGGGGTTCTTAGCAGCTTGTTGGCCTGTGTTTGGATTGGATGGAACTTTTCTCAAAGGTTCAGCAGGGGGTGTACTATTGACAGCAGTTAGAGTTGATCCAAATAATGGAATGTATCCTATAGCTTATACAACAACTGAGGGAGAAACCAAAGACTCTTGGATTTGGTTTCTAACATTACTCAAGGAAGATTTGAAAATTGAAAGGGATTATGAGTGGACAACAATGAGTGATAAGCAAAAGGGAATAATCCAAGTATGTGAAATAGTTTTTTCGAATGCAACCCACGATTCTATGTTAAACATATGCATAGTAACATGTCATCTGTTGGGTTCAAATGAGCAGCAATGAGGAAAGCAGCTAAGGCAACTACTCCAATTCAATTCATAAGAAGAATGGAAGCAATTGCAGAACTTGATGCTGAAGCTACTAAGTGGTTGGATGACAAGAATCTGACAGAATGGAGTAGATCACACTTTAGCACTTACCCAAAGTGTGATATGTTGCTGAATAACATATGTGAATCCTTCAACAGTAAGACCTTAGATGCTAGAAAGGAGTCAATTGTTGCAATGCTGGAGTCATTGAGATATTTTATGATGTCAAGAACGCAGGAAAACAGAGACAGAGCCAAAGAAAAATGGAGCAAATATGCAATCTACCCAAAAATCAAGAAAAGAATGATGGAGAACATAGATAAGGCAACTTACTGTGTACCTTACAAATCCAACGAAGTTAACTATGAAGTTGCTGATCCCTATGGGTAAAATTATGCAGTTAATATTGAAGAGAAGACATGCTCTTGTAAGAAATGGGACTTGACAGGGATACCTTACTATCATGCAATTTTAGCACTTTGGATTGCAATGAAGGATCCAATGGAGTATGTTAATGACTGCTACAGTGTGAAAACTTATCTCAAGTGTTATGAGCCATCTATACTACCTCTTCATGGAGAGCAAGATTGTGCATATGTGCATGTCCAACCACCACTCCCACCAACATATGGAAGAGCACCAGGAAGACCCAAGAAACAAAGGAGAAAATCTACTGATGAGGTGCAGGAAATGAAAGATAAAAGAGTAAAAGTAAGAAGATTTGGACAAATCTGTAAATGTACTTACTATGGGGAAAGGGTCATAACACAAGGACATGCAAGTTTAGACAACAAAAATATGGTGAAGATGTAAGTCTATCATAGATTCAAGATGGATTGCGTGAAACACAATGTGTAGGTGACTTGTCACCAATGGATACAAACCATAGCATTTCTGTGAGTGATAAGATCTGATATATTTGAATTCAAGTCCTGTGATTTTGTATTTGCTCCATGATAATGGTTTTAATCTCATGTTCTAGATTGAAGGTATTGCCTCCACTGCTGAGAAGACAACAAGAAGAGCAGTGAAAAAAGTTGTACAGTTTTCTTATAACTTGAATTTGATTTTATATTCTTACCAACATAACTACTGCACATACTCATTACTCATACTACTGTTGTGCAGCGAAAATGCACTAGACGTGTAGAAAAGAAAGTAACTTCATCACAAAATAGCCAACAAGCTACGGAGAGCAACATAATTTCTTCTGCCCCTGCTGCTGAACCTAACTTATATGAGGTTTTTGGAATTTCAGATCCACATGTGGCACATATCAGCCAACCAGTTGCTCCCATTGCTTCTGCATCATTTAGAATTCGGGATGTTCAAATTCATCTCAGACTCTCCAAGACCAGTGAATGTGGTGACAAGTCCATGTTAAAGGAAAAACAAAAGTGAACTAATGATGTATTTCATTTGTTGACGACTGTGTTTATGTGTGGGTAGACTTGGTACTTCTTTTGTGATGTTGGAAGTAATGCAAATGTTGTAATGCAGCTTCTTTTGTACTTCTTTTGTCATGCCTTCTGATGAAGTCTATGTATATTTTGTAAGGGAGAATTGAAGGTCCCTTTTTCATGGTTGTAATAACTGAATTACAATATTATTTAAAGATTGCTGACTTCTAGGCAGAATTGTTGTAGTTTCCTTTCTCAATTGAGTTGTGAATATCTTGGCATCATTTACGAATGTGCTTGTGTTTTACAAGGATAATTTCCAAATGTGCTTATATTGCAAAATGCAGGTGCCTCATTACACCTGTATTGCTGGATGATGCAAAGGTGTAGTTGAGGTTTCATTTTTGTCCTGCAAGTCAAAATTTGACTCATTTTTGTTACTTCACAGAATTTCTAGTTTCAATCCACCTCCAGCCCGACTATTTGGTTGGTGAGTACTAGAGTTGAAGGACCAGGGAGTTAGTGAAGAAGAAGCAATGGTTGTGGCTGATGTTTGTTTTTGTTTCTTTTTCCTTTTTTTGGGTGAATTTCGTTGGTGCTGCATCTAGGGGTGTGCATTCGGTGCAAAATCGGTAATTCGGTGCAATGAATTCGGTGAATTCGGTTATTCGACCTATAGAAATCTAAATCGCTTTCAATTTCGAATTGGCTATAACCGAATTCATTCTGCAACCGATTTCAAATTCAAAAACGGTAATGAATTCGGTCTAACCGAATTCATCTATTAAAAAAAAAGATAATAATACTCTGTTATCAACTTAAGTTTGCAACGCTGCTTTCCTGAGGACCCTGACAAGCTGACACAATACAACTGTAAATCTGTAATCAAACTAATATTCTAATTGCAAACTTACAGGCTACAAGCCTATAACACCAATTCAAAGAAAATCAACATCCAAATTATTACACACACATTACAAATGCCAAAATTCATCAATTACAAATCTGGAGTGCCAACTGCCAATATACAATACAACTACAAGTTAGAAAAAAACTAAACATATTAATCAGCAGCTGAAGTGCTGAACAGCCTGAACTAACGAACTAAACTCATAACTCAGAAGTTATTTAAAGTAACACACACTTTTCAAGTTCACATTTCACAAGTCACAATGAACTGAATGCAGAAACCAGAAATCAGAAAGCATTCAAATTGAAAAGAATACATAATGGCAAATTGTCTTGAAAATTCAAATTACAAATGACTTAGATAACAAAAACTCAATCAAAATATGAAAACTGACTGCAACATAATTTAGTTCCAGACTTCCATTATCTTTTGTTGGTATCCAACTAAAGAGTGATTGAAGTTTCAGCACCTCAATTAGTCAAGCTTGCAACAAAATATAAAAATGAAATATATTAGTTACTTTAAAACAATAGAGAAATGAAATTTTACAATAATCAACATATACAATAGATAAGAAATATGTTACCAGATTCTAAAGCTTCAAGATCTTCCAATTCTTCTTCCACATTCAATTTAGAATTCGATGGCCGAAGCCAATCTTGAGTGCAAATTAGAGCCTGCACTATTTTAGGAGTTAAAGAACTCCTAAATGGATCAAGGACTCTTCCACCCGTGCTAAAAGCAGCTTCGGAAGCAACTGTGGATACCGGCACAGCCAACACATCACGAGCTAGTTTAGAGAGAACAGGGAATTTAGGACTATTCACCTTCCACCATATCAAAATGTTGAAGTCATCTTCTTCATCTTCACAGTCCTCACCAAAATATTTATCCAATTCAGTTTTTGAATCCTTGCCCCCAGCTTCTATTTTCCTCTTTTTAAACTTCTCTTTGTACATGTCTTGGATACGTTTTCTAGCATCCATGTCACCAGTCATTGCACCTTTATCTACTGCTCCAGATTTACTCGAAGAAGCTGGGGCATTGACTTCAAGAGAGGAGCTGAGTTTTTTGTACTTAGAAAATAGTTGCACTAAAGTTTCTTTTGCAAGTGAAGCTATGTTTGCACCATCATACGGACCATACATTTTCATAAGTACAAACTCTACATACTCAAATTTAATACGTGGATCAAGAATGGGGGCAACAAAAATAAGCATATTCATTTTTTCTATTTGTCCCCAATACTTATCATACTTTTCTTTCATTCCGAATGCCATGTGAGCCATTTCTTGGTTATCACTTTCCATCATATTGTTCAAAACTACATTCATGCCACTAATGTCTTAAAAAAGGGTATTGCAAGTGACATACTTAGACCCAGAGACCTTCAAAGTCAATTCATAAAAATTTTCTAAAAACTGAATTAGATATCTTGCTTTCCTCCAATGTTGGATGTTGGTACGGACTCAAGTTCTTTAATCATGTAAGGGTCCTCTAGTGCAAACCTATCAAAAGCTCGCTCATATAATTGAGCTACATCCAACATCAAGTAGGTGGAATTCCACCTAGTAGGACAATCCAAACACAACAATTTCTGTGATTCTATTTTTTCAGCTGTAGCAAACTCTCTAAACCTTTTCAACCTAGCAGGTGATTGTCTTACATACCTCACAGCTGCACGAATAGAATCAATAGAGTTTCCAAACTTTTTCAAACCATCATTAACCACCAAATTTATTATATGAGCAACACACCTAACATGAAGCCACTTTCCCTCCAAAACAGATTTTCCCCAATTAACAATTTTTCCCCTCAAATAAGAAACTGCAGTGTCATTTGAGCTAGCATTGTCAACAATAACTGTAAAAATATCATCAATTCCCCACTCAAGTAGACATTTCTCTACAGCTTGCCCAACATCAACACCCTTATGACTAGAAATTGGAACAAAACTTATAACCTTTTTGTTTAAATTCCAGTCATTATCAATAAAATGAGCTGTAAGGCACATATAATTAATTCTTTGAATTGAAGTCCAAGAATCTGTTGTGAGACAGATTCTACTAGAATTGTGCCTAAGCAACCTTTTCAATTTTGTTCTTTTATCCAAATAAAGTTGATAACAATCCCTAGAGACCGTCTATCTAGAAGGCATTCTAAATTGAGGACAAGCAGCACGCATCACCTCTTTAAATCCAATGCCTTCAACATGTTTAAAAGGCAACTTATCGACAATCACCATATAAACAATTTTCTTCCTAATTAACTCAGCATCACATTTCCATGATAAAAGTGCAGCCTTGGTTTCCCCATCCCCTATTTTAGTTTCCCCAAAACACAATGTAGCTTGATTAGTGTATTTGTTGTTAGGATTCTTAGGACATCTGGTTATATGATTTCTCAAACTAGTTGTACCATTAGTCCTACCATCAGCAGCTATGTGTTTCTCACAAAAAAGGCATTTACCATATCTAATCTTACCCTCAAAAACTTCTTTGAAGTGTGACCAAACTGTAGATCTTTTCTTGTATGGACCTCACTTCTTTGGCTCTTTTCCTCCTGAATCTGCCGAGCTAGGAGCTGGAGTAGGACTTTCAGCTGACCAATCTGGTGATGTCATGACTTGATTGGGATTGTTAGTACTTCCAGTAGACATGACTGCAATAATTTGGATAATAATGCAAAAAATCATGTCAATTGCAAAATCTCAACTTTATGGCTAAACTCTAGATTTTAAATCAATTGGAGTGCCAATTCAGGATAACAAATTTCCTAGTCGATCTTGGCCATTTTACTGCCAGAGATGAGCACTTACCTAAGCGAGCCAGAGATGAGCAGTGATTGGTGCTCCGGCTTCGGCAGCGATGAACCAGCACGGCGTGCGGATGTGGTAATTAAGGTCGGCTAATGGTTAAGACTTAAGATGAACTGGTGAAGTGAGAAATGAGGTTGAATGAGGACTGAGATGGAGACAGGAGACGTAGAGTGCGGCGAAGAGCAGCTTCAATTTGGGACTTGGGAATGAATCTGTGAAAGCCCTAGGTGAAGGCACTAGGTAGAGTCGTTGGCAATTTGACACTGGAGAAGAAGAATAAGGCTTCGTTTGTTCATTAAGGTATTAAACTCGTGAAGTGTCTGATTTCTGATAACCCGATTTTTCCCAAATTCACCCGAAGGAAGTGATTGTGTAATTTTTAATTTACAAATTGGGGCTCCTAAATTATAATACATTCATTATGCTCCTCAATGATTTAAAAATTATTACTGATTTGATCCCCAAATTTATTCATAATTTAACACATTACTTATGTTCTAATTATTTTGTGGTTTAATTGGCATTTATTTGATCACTTATACCTAGAATCCTTAGTCTATAATTTAAGGAACACATAAAAAGTGATTAATTTAAACTAGAATAAACCTTAGATTGTACAATGATTAGTGATAATTTATGAATTTATAATTTACAATAATTAATAATAAGTAATATTAGTTAGTAGTTACAATGAATTTATAATTTACAATGATTAATAATAAGTAATATTAGTTACAAACTTACAAATTACAACGATTAGTGATAAGTTATATTAGTTACAAATTTATAATTTATTTCAAATCAAAAGAAAACTTATTTACTTATATATGTTATTGTGAAAGTCAATACACTAATACATTGATTTGCAATTCACATGCATTCACTTACACTGCTTAGTTGTCTTGTCTATACTTAAAACCTTAAGATTAGTAAATAGATAATATGAATTTTAACTTATTTGATCACTTATACCTAGAATCCTTAGTCTATGATTTAAGGAACACATAAAAAGTGATTAATTTAAATTAGAATAAACCTTAGACTGTACAATGATTAGTGATAATTTATGAATTTATAATTTACAATGATTAATAAGAAGTAATATTAGTTACAAACTTACAAATTACAATGATTAGTGATAAGTTATATTAGTTACAAACTTATAATTTATTTCCAATCAAAATAAAACTTATTTACTTACATATGTTATTGTGAAAGTCAATACACTAATACATTAATTTGCAATTCATATGCATTCACTTACACTGCTTAGTTGTTTTATCTATACTTAAAGCCTTAAGATTAGTGAATAGATAATATGAATTTTTATATTAAATATGTAATGTAAATTTAGAGCACACTAATACTTACAAGTTACAGATTATGCATTCAAATATTCAATAATTCAAACATGAATGATGTATCAAATTACCAATATCTAAATTTTTAATTACTAATTATGTTTATTGTTTAATATTTAGTATTATTCATATATGTATTAATTATTATGTAATTCTACTCATGTTACTCATGTATAAAATAATAAGTATTTTAGTTATCTTATATTGTTATGTATTACTATATATTTGTATTATTATAGTCATATAACAATTAACAAATACTAAAATAATATATTGTACATTATTAGATATTATTATTATTATAAGTACATGATATGATGATAATACCATATACTAATTATTATTAATAGCATTTACCTATATAATATAATAATATATTAGTAGTATATACTAATACTAAATAGCATTTATCTATATATTATATAATTTTATATACCAATTTGGTATTCGAATGCGGTAATGCGGCACCCTATTTCATTTACCGAATTTGAATGTGAAATCGGTTATTACCAAATTCATAATTTCATTACCTATTTCAAACCATATTAGAATTCGGTGAATTCGGTATGTATCAAATTTGTACCAAATTACCAAATATCCGATTTCAAATTACCGAATTGAATTTGAATTCGGTATGAACCGAATTTGCTCATCCCTAGCTGCATCATATTAAGCCCCTCACTTCTTCTCTGGTGTTTCAATTTTGTAACTGTTTATAAGGATAATTTCCAAATAATGCCTTCATTTGGCCTCTAAATGCCTTAATAATGCCTTCATTACAATTTACAATAGAATTGAATACAACATTACTGATATCTTACTAGCAATATCATACATCCCAATCTACACATTCACCCACTGCAAGCAAAAAAACTCCAAAATTCTGAATGAATGTGTTTTAGCTATCAGCTTCAACAAGATTGCTGATTACTAGTAGCTTGTCACAATCTGCTAAAACATAGCTATTCCATCCTAATTTCTGGCCTTTTACACCAGCAAAACAAACAACAACAACAGTACCAACAACACAATTGCAGTGACTAATGTTCTTTCCCTTGCTCTTAGTTTTTCAATTGTGGCATCCTTAGCATTCATGCTCTGCAGCAAACCAGGTATCAAAGCAGTGGATCTTTGGCACATTATCGGATCATACCACTCGAAATAGTTGCAACCTTTGTCATCTCTTTTGCCCTTCACAGTCAAAAAAAGATTGCTTCAGAAAAAACCTAAAATTCAGAAGTTGAAGCAAGAATTTGAGATAGCCCATACCTTCTTCATGCCGCAGCTGAAATGCCTTCTTTCAGGGTTGTTGTGTGTCCAAGAGGTAATAATCATTGCTTGTAACTTACAGTGGCAAAGCTTTTCTGGTATCATGACTACATACAACTAGATAAGATGACAAATCTGTCAAAATTATGCTACAAGGGATAAGAAGACAAATCTGGAACGGATGAGGAAACCTGAAGCTCTTCAATCCCAATCTGTACAAGTCTTTGTCACTTCCCGTTAATTGAATTTGGCTACAAGGGTTTTTTCTTCAATTGGGGAAGAATAGAGAGAACGTCAGAAAGAAAGAAAGGGATAGATTGGGTTTTGTTTTTGTTAATCAAAGATTTGCCAATCACTCAATTATATAGTAGACTAATACTAATTAATATAATTAACTCCATTTGCTAATTGCGTTTTGTCTTTGCTAATAAAAAAGGGGGACCAGAAAGCTGAAACTAATTTTTTATGAGTTTTCACGCTTAAAAAATTGAGAAAAGGATTTTAACTGCTGGCATGTGCTCTCACGTGACTTGTTTCCGGCAAAAAATGAAGAAAACCCGTCAATTGTCCACTTTCGAGCAAAATTGGATAGATTGGGGACTACATTTGTTCTCCAAAATAGATTGGGGACTAGTATTGCGCATTTGTTATAAATTGGGGACCAAAACTCCAATTCTCCCAAAATAAAAAGTCATCACCACAATTAGGACAGAATAGTGCTTCGGGAGTTGAATCTTCTAGCATCCAATTAAAATTTCTAGGTACTGAGAAACCATGGGGAACTCGTTCTTCTCCTCTTTGACTTTGATATAACAAGAACAAAGAAGGCTCAGAGATCAAGCATGCACCTAATGGCAACCATAAAGTTCAAATTTCTCACACATAATTTGAATGAGAAGACTTTTTGAAAAAGCTAAGATATCAAACCAAAACAATGGGAAAATATAAATCATATCTAACCAGCACAATTCTTCCAAGTCCCCATATGATCTACAACTGTCTGCGGATCATCTGAACTCATATTTCAATGTTTCTCCAGTTCAATTCATTCGACAAATCGCGTCTTTCACCAAACATAGTTTGTCGTCGCGGGTTGCGGTCGCGTTGCGGTCTCAGTTGTTCCACGTCTGTCGTGGCATATCAGTTGAATATCGGGTGATACGCACATTATACCATATGAAAGTTTTTTAAAAAATTGAAAAAATTACTAAAATTAAAAAATACCAAAAAAGGCACAATTTGAAAAAATATTTGAGTCGACTCTGAGTTGATTCGAATATATCGGTTGATACTATGCATCATGGATTCGAATCGGCCAATATTAGTTGAGTCAGGGTGAGTCACCGCGGATATAGTAATATCTGCAATTTTACCGGTTTCCTCCGTTCCGGTTACGACTCCGCCGACACATATCGGTATCGGCCGATATTGCTAACCGATTCACCAAGAGAAACCAGACTTGCATGAAAAATATCAGCTTCCAGAGAAGTTGGAAACCCATGAACGTTGTATTTCGTAAGACCTCCTTGATTATCACCTATAAGAGCACATGAAGCCAACCGTCCATTACTCATTTCCAGAAGGAGTTTATCATTGTTCCATGATGATATCGGGCACCAGATTCCGGAGAGTGGTCCTATGGAAAACTTTTTAATCCAAGACTCCTGCACGCCGTATTCCATCATCGACCATATGTCAATATGTTGGTGCGAAATTTCTTCTCTGGATCAGTATAGCATATCAAGGCAAGTAAATTGTCTAAAACAACGAGTTTCTGCCAACCAATGCCTGTTTCGGGGTCTGCTATTCCATTAGGATATTGTATATCTTGAAATTGCTCAGTGCTCATGTCAAAAGAAAGGATCTTGAAGCCAAAAGAATCAGTTGACAGTTTGCACCAATGGAAGCATCCATTAAATGAAACAGAGTAGCATGGGAAATATACAAGGTGCAGCAGGGCGTTGTCTGCATCGAGTTCTCTCCAAGAATTAGTACTGAGACTGTATATTTCAGCTTTGTACACAAAATAGGGGTGAGATTCAACAGGGTGATATATAATGCTGATAATATTGTAATCGTCACTAGTTGGATCAAACCCAAACCCCAAATCACTGATCCAGCGCAAAAACCCTTGCGGGCAACCAAAGGGACGAGGAGGGAGGGTAAGAAACTCTCGAGACGCAGGATTATCCAAATAAATCTCGTAAAAATCACTATATAAAAGACAAATTATGCCATTACATATGCCGATTAAAAACATCTTGTAGTCAGTTAAATACGAAAATGGGGGCTTTTGATCAAAGAGCACTAAGCTTTGCTAACGCATCTGAAACGTAACAAACATTTCACGGGTAATCTCGCCAAGATCTGCACCAGGACGTCCTCTGGAAGAAGCTCCATTTCTCTGGTTGTTTGGTCATGAGATTGATAACAGAGCAGCAGAATGATCAAACTCAGGGTTGTGAAGACAAGGGTTCATCAAGGGCACTCCTCATTTGCAGCTTTTAAGTTGATAATTTGGCAAAAGAAGATAAAAGTGGTGCAGCGATCTTGTCTGATTACATGCCAAGTTTCTTGTCTTAATCGTGGAATTTATTAAAGCTCTTGACATTAGTGTGTTTCCTTCTAACTTTTCTTTATTCCAAATTTATACTTTCACACAATAGAAATAATTTTCTTTGTAGTGTTGCTTAACTATTTATTTTATATATTAGCTTTCAAAAGTTTTTCAATTTTATACTATCTTAATTTACAAAAGCCTTTTAATGACAGTAAACTCCATAAAAAAATTTCATGTGTTAAGAGATTTTTTTGGGGGCCTATCTAATGTGTGGTGTGTGAGATTTTAATTTTTCATTATGTAATAATCAGCTTTTTTACAAAGTTTGAATATTTCTTTGAAAAGTCTAATGTTTTGACATCTGTAAAATCCTACTCAAGTCTTGATTATTGTATGATCTGATGTAGTAGTGCTACTTTTATGGCTTATTGGATGATCTTTCCGTATTTTTTTTGAGCATTAATGATGAGATTTTTTTTGGTTAACTCATGCAGGAAACCTGTTCCATACTATGAACATCTTTTAGAAGATGCTTGATGCAGCATAAGTGTTAGGTAAAACGTGGAATTTATTTTAGAAAAAAAAAAGTAGGATATGATTGCAAGAATAGTATTATGAAGGCAATTATTACTATTGTATGAAAGGATAACCTTAAAACATGCTAACAGTTACTAATTAACTCATTGATATTAGGGACTTTACCAACAATTGTGGGGGAAAAAAAGTTATAAACAAAGTTTCCAAGGTCTGTCGTGTTTGTATTAATGCATTTTGATTTTTGTGTGTCTGTTATTACATACAAGCTGTTACGGTTATAACATTTGTCCCCCCCTTTTTTATGCAATTTCTTTATAAACATCTTTTGGTTTCTTCAGCTTTTCCGATACTGATCTCTAGTATTTTTATTTTTTAATTTTTAATATCTCTTCCCTTCTTCTGTGCGAATGTGCTGGACTTATCTGTACATAGATTCATGTTACAAGAATTTTCTGTGTAGGTAGAAATACTCATGCCTAATCCATGTATCTCTACTGCACTGATCGTAGGAACACTTTGAATATATCTCCTGTTCATATGTTTCAGGTCTTATTTTGGTACAAAAGATGGGAAAAGGTGGCAACAATGCTGGCGATTATCAACCTTTGTCCCCTCCACCACCTATTTTACCACCAAATATAATGCCTGAGAAGCCAGATAGGCCTAAATGTACCATAATCAGGTTGCCAGGATTTGAAAAATCTGGCTAACCGATCGCTCAGCACACTAACTACTTCAGAGTTTCTTTCAAGCATCCAAACGGATGGCTATCATTTTCTGTGATAACATTTACTTTCTACGCCTGTTTTCTTCTGCATCAAGTTCATTGTGTGACAATCTATGCAGCTTTTCATTATTTATAGGAAAGGAAGGACAACAAGAAATTAGGGGAAAATTTTGTGAATAAACTTTACCAGACCTGTTCCTCTGAGTAAGCTGGAAAAAGATACAAAAATGATGGAGATAAATGCTCTGTATTATTTAGGGCCCCTGCTTAACATCAACTAAGTGTTCACATAGTTCTCAAGGAGTCCAAGGTAAAACCTTGCGCGGTATTTTAGTTGAGTGTATTTTCACTTGACAAGATTCATTATATGACTTCACTATTAATAGAAGCAACTTTGGACATTGACGAGTAGTCCTTTCCAGACAGGGGGTTCTAGTGAATCAGGTAAAAGAGCAAAATAGTCTCTACAATGAAGAACTCTTAATGTAGGGATCAGTCATGCTGCCAAAATACCCTTGAAGTCCATTTCTCTTGCCCTTCATGGAGCTGAACCAAAAATAGTTTAAGATGCATTAAGAGTTCTTGATATTGTGTTCAGACTACCATCTGCCAATTGGTAATAACTGAAACTTCTTTGTTTTGCTTATCTTAAGAAGTCGCTCTTTCATCAAAACTCAACAATTTAGGGTATTGGTGCTGGGGTTGCCTTTTGGTCAAGCAGTCGTTCTTTCATCATGATTTGTGGTTCTTTATTGATGTTGGAGGGGATGTTAATTACTTGTTCTCGAGGATTCTACTCAAAATTTTGGCCTACTTATGGAGACTCATCCTTGAATATGCATATAACTCAACTTGGCCCATAGACGTACCTCTACAAGCTTCATTGAAAAGCTTCTATGTGTTCATGCTTCTTGAAATTCTCATGCAAATGCATCTACAGTCACAATCTTGACACCGGGGCCTGTTATTTAGCTTCTACTAGCAGACCTAAATGCAAAAGAAACTTGTTTTATTGATTTGGTGGTAGAGCATTCCAATCACATATGATATCATTGTCTTTTTGGATGTAATTGTATTGCAACTAAAAATCTAAAGACAAAAACATGTTAAAGAACGTGAGGGTAAACTGGTAAAGGCAACATATAGCAACATGGAATTCAAGATCATAGCTTGATGTGAAAAAGCCTTGAAATTAGCAATGGTAAATTTATCCGCAGAGCTGAATGCATTTATACTTGAATCACATCCACATATTTCAGTATGAAACGTATGTATACAGAAAGAAGCACTTACTTTTCATCCTTAGCAGGTAAAACTTCTGATCATGATACTTCTATGGTTTGACTTTTATATGAATGTGAAAAGTGATACTGTTCAACATGATGGAGGGTGGACTGTAGAGGTAACAGTTGACGAATATTTCATAAAACACTAACCTTTATTTGTCTGCATTCATGCCATGCCTTTATTTTGAGAAGCCTAAAGAATCAAACTATCTACCTTTAGTGGTATATGGATTTTCTTTTTCCTGATTTCTCTTCCAACATCCCTTTACCATCCTTTCAGTAGATGTATGCCTTTCCTAATCTCCCTAAAGAACTTGTTTAAATACCTTTTCTTGATTCCAGCTGTATTCTCTTGTTTCTCTTCAACGATGCACAAAAGGCTTTATCATCAATGCAAAGGGCATCTCTTGTTGAAAAGTCGAGGCAGAAGCCTTCAAAGAGGAATTGAGTGTTACCAATGTAACCTGAGGCTGGTTTATTGCTTCCTTAATATTGCCAGTTAACATCTTCCTTGAAACTTTTGAGGCTAAAGAAAAATAACAGTATGTTGATGATCCTGTAGCAGAATGTTGATGATCCTTTCCACTCTGCTTTTGGTATCTGCATCTCGAAACAGCTTACTCAGGTTGATGGCCTTGTCCTTAAGGCACCAAAGGTGACGTTTCATTTTTGTTTAAATAATTCCGTTGTGTGAATTATGATATGCTTGATTTCATGTGTAGTCTTTTTTCAGTTATACTTGCAAGATATAGTTGAAGGTTGTTAACAATGAGGATTGCTTCCCATAGAATGGCCAAGGTCTAACTTCAACAAGGTATTATCATTTTTGTACATGTTAAAACCATAAACTTAGAACATGTGGCTCTTGCAAGTTGCAAATGCAAGGATCAGGATAGCTAAATCTAAATAGTGCTGCCTTAGCGAAAAGACATTTCTGTGTTTGATCTCATTACCTTCTTTCCCCTCTGAGCAAAATTACTTTTACCTTGGGAATTGGGATGTGAAAGCAGGACAGAAAAAGAAGGTAGATTGGGTGATGCTAATTCATCATGTTCTTATTCTTTTCTTTTCTTTTCTTTTTTTGTGTTTTTATCTAAGACGGTAGAAGTTTATTTCTGAAGTAGTTACTAATACATTTTTCTTCTTGTAAAGAATCTAGTACATCCTACCAAGACGGAAGGTTAGGGAGCTTATCTACTGTGGAGGAATCAAGAGGCATTGTATGTTAAAAGGCATTCTGGCGTCCCATCACTTTAATCTGTCATAAACATATCCTGCAACATTTTTTTATTCAGCATATTGACAACCAAGTTTGCTGATAGAAGAAGAACTGCAAAACCATCAAAGGTTGAGCCCTGCAGAACAACTTGACAGGATATTGGAACAGATTATGTTCAAGCTTCCTGTTCCTGCTCAATTTCCACTATCTGTGCTGCTAAAGGGGAAAATTCTCATACATAAGGGACAAAACTCATGCATTCAAAGTTCCTGGGGTAATATGAAAAACCTTGTACTGATTAAATTCTCTTTATATGGTCAAGGCCCTAGGAAAAAAAAAGGAATTTCACTGATGTTTGTATCGCTACCCAAAACTTGTCCCGACCAAGATCAATGGCGGAATACCTCACAAATGTGCTGCTTAGAATTAATATTATGGTAACTGTTTCAACAAAAAACTCAAGATATAGAATTTGATTATTAGATTTTCTTCGGTATCATTTTTTTAGTAATCTTATTTCATAGTTTGGGATCAACTCGTTGTCAATAGAGCAACCCTCGCATGTCTCTTTTACCGAGGATACTCCAACAATGGTCTTGGAGATGGATGTCTCATGGATCTCCTGGCAATCAGATGTTCCATGATATCTATAGTTATGCTACTCAGATAATTATATCCTGCATATGCAAATTTTGTTTGTGATGCTTAATTTTCCATTTCCCTCGTGTTATATACTCCAAGTCGTGGGATCTAGATATTGGCCAGTAATATCAAGGTGTATAGCAGCTATTTGTATGCAACCAACAAAGGTGGAAATTGTAAATATTCATACAAACCCTTTAGCTAGCATAGAAGATGGTGGCATCGCAAGGCATGTATAATTTGAAACTTTCCTCGGTTCCACTGAAATTAATAGAGTTAAAGTACATATTTGAGGAACTCAACAGAAAGCTGAATATTTGCCTTTCTTAATCTTGTTACACGGGACTGCTTTGGATTTTTATGCTGCAAGTAATAGCAACAAACCAGTTCAGACTATTGTTTTCAGGTGCACTCGTGTTGATGCTACAAAGCTTCTATTGCTCTAGCACTTACAAAAGGTCGAACTTATTAGATTATATGTGAATACCTTTTCTGTTCTTATGAGCGTTTATATGGTAGGTGAACATTTAGTCGCAGTCATACATGGCCACCTGATAAACTATGGGCGAACAATTTGTCAGTTTGTATGATCATCAAATGGTATGTGACAGTTTCTGCTTGAAATCTCTTCAGCTTTGCTTTCTTATTTCAGAATATGGATGATCTCTACCTTTGGCACAAGCTTTGCTTTTCTTAATAAAGTCTTCTACAAGTACAAGAAAGATGATTGGTTTTGCTTTGTGCAACTACTCCACCCTGTCTAGATGTGCCGCCTGCCCGAGACACGCGAGGCACTGACACTTGTGACAACCATCCAGAATAGTGTAATATTTTTTATACAAGTTATAAATACTTTTTAATTACTTGTACACGTTTACAGTAGGAGTGTAATATTCTGTTACTGTTCAAATAAATTCCATGCATAATAATTATGTATTTATTATGAAATTTTACAAGTAATTCATTTCACGTAAAGTTACAAGGTATTCAAAAAGTATTACATTGTTTTAAACGGTTGCCATCCGTGCCCTAAATATGTTGCACTGCACTAAAAGTGCTACATCGTTTCGAACACCCCCTAGCCTTGGCACAGAATGGACGTTTCCAAGTTACCACTTACCATGACAGCTCAAGAATGGACGTTTCCAAGTTGACTTCTACCAATATCAAGATTGAGTTCATCTGGTCAAATGATATTCTAAGCCTCAATGATTGCCTAGTCACTTCTTTGATTTAGAGAATTCTGGCTGTTGACACAGAATCTCAAGTTTGACACGTCATGAAAACACAAGGTGGATTTTTTTCCCTTCCCGGTCAACATGTCAAAGGGGGTAAGAACATCTGAAGGAAGCCTGGAAATGTTCCTCATGAGACTAGTGAAATTCATCGCAAATTAACAGGTCAGCCTGCCCACTGTCATATCTTGCTTAATGAGCTTGTTTTCTCCCCTGCTGACTTAAAATACTTCATCCTCTGTCTCACATGAGCAAGATTCAGTCTCTTCTTTCCGGCTAAAGTTCTGCGCCTAGTTTAGCTTATCAAAGCGATCAGCTTAAGATCACGATTCATGGAATTTCACTTGGCTTTTCTATAGAACTTCCGCCCACCTGCAATTTACCATTTTTTTTTCAAGTTACGTGGTTGTAAAGTTATTTGGTTACAAACTCTGTTTAAAACTATCATGCGCTTCTCTAAATGACTTTAATTCTTTGGAAAAATCTCACTTTCGACATGATGTCTAGCTATTGCTTTTAAACAATATTTTAAAAATTGAACCGCGGATTCGACTAATTGAACTGCGAACCGATTATACGTTGACTAATTGAACTGCGAACCATTCATACCTTCTATCCGATTCAATAAAAAATTCAAAAAATTAATTAAATTGATCAAAACCCGTCAAAAACCGGTTGAACTAATTAAAATCGGTAAACCGGTTGAACTAATTAAAATCGGTAAAAATCAAGAGATTCAACCAATTTTTATTTTCTAAAATAAATATTTTATTTTATTCAAAGTTTTTAATATTAAAATAAATAAAAAAATTATTAAACCTTTGAACTAGAATTAATCAATTGAACCTTTTATTTTTTAAAATAAATATTTTAATTTTATCCAAAAATTTTAATACTAAAATAAAAAAATTATTCAACCTTTGAATTGAAATTCAACCAACTGAATCCACCGCACCATAAGTTGAAAGGTTTCCAATTCACTCTTCGATCTGAATTTAAAATATTACTTTTTAAGTTTTAAAGTTCACCTGAAAAAACAACATATTTAACAACAATACATAAGTATGAATTTCTAAAATCAAGAAAGTGAATATCTTTGTCTTTGTTTCAATCGTACATACAGAGTAGAGTAGCATTTTCTTTCCGTGCTTTTAACAGCCAAATTATTATGAGCACAAGTAACCCTACCCTCGTACCATCCGCAGCTGAATATACTACCAACCAAATAGCAACTAAATTTTCATTGGCGGTTTATCTACTTTATATGTAATAATAATACATGCTGGTTGAATCATCGAATTCTTCCTAAGATCCTTCTCTTGCAACATATTCTTGTATTTAATTAGTAATTAATTTAACTAATTAAATTAATGTAATTATATTAACATAATCTTTTCCTACAGTCCTTCCACTATTTTATCCTCCACCCCAAAATACAATCCCTATTACAAAATCTCTCAGCTGATTGAACTTCAAATTAGCTGGAAAAAGTTGGAAAAAAATTGAAAGACAGTACAGTAAAAAATAACCAAAAAAATAAAGAGCTAACGAAGCCTCAGATAGTCGATCTAACATCAAGAAATGATTCAGACGGTAATTCCAGAAATTTATAAAATTAGTTCCTCACAGGCTTCACCTAATTAACCCCAAAAAAGAACCTCCAAAATCAGTAAAAAATTTTTTAAAAAAAAGTCAAAACAATTTCCAGAATCTTATCTAGTAAAATGTAATCGCACAAAACGGCTCCGTGGATGAATAAAACAAAAATCAATCCACAGATTCCTATCAAAATGCGAAATATTCAAAAAAAATTAATTTCGGTTTGATCATAGCATTTCCCGGTCATTGCCTTTTTCCGGCTACCGGAAACGTGGCATCAAACCTTTTCTCCTAAAAATTAGCAAAAAAAAAGTTAAAATCAAAATTAAAACCTAATTACTAGCTAATTAATTACCTCAGAGACCCGTTTCAAATCAACCACGCAGCGAAAGAGGGAGAGGGTGAAATCGGACTTGCAAAACCCGACCAATTAAACAAAACAAATATTGCAACACATGCAAAGATTGCCCTGAAATCGGTGGATGGGAAAAGCGCGTCCGCCGCTCTCTCTATCGGCTGCGTTTTTTAAAAGTGTCATACGGCACTTCCTATTCCTGGGATTTCTTCCTCATCGGCCAGCAATTCAGCATCAAATATGAAAATTTTGTGAAAAAAAGGGGGAAAAAAGGAAGAAGAAGCTAATTGAAATGGTTGTTCTGGAGAAGGAAGGCGGAGAGGGAGATTATATAGAGGTATGGTATCTATAAGGTCAAAACCCTAATAACCTAATTCTTTTTTTTTTTAATTTTGTAAAACCCTAGTGGTGATTATTTGTGTCCGTGCCGGCTGGGCATTCATTTTGTTGGTTCGGTAAAATGGATTTGTGAGGCCCAATTTATTTGGGCTTTCCTCTGCCCTTTACTTTTCCTTTTTTTTTTTCTCCTTTGAAGCTGTGCTTCCTTTGCCTTTGGGCAATACAATTTATTCATTTTTTCTGATGTTAATTGTTTCTAAGGGTTAATTACAATTAGTTCCTGTAAGGTTTATTCTGCTTCTTACTTTACCCTCTAGTCATTTCTTGTTGCAGCTTAACCTCTTTTACCACCTAATTTTTCCTCCATGCTACTTAACGCCTCGTGAGACAAATTTATCCCTTTATTCATATGATTTTTCATTTTCTATTGCTTTCGTCTTTCCTTTTTGACTTTCCCTTTTCTTTTTCTCCTTTCTCTTCCAACCAAAAAATTCATTCCCAATGACTAGGCCTAATTTTTTTTTTTTTTGCGAAAAACCAAAAGCAAAGAAAATTCACATTGTTTAATGACCACGTAGCAGTTATTATTAATGTAATTTCTTTTGTCTCACATGGCATTATGTGAAAGATTCGATGGTAATGTGAGAATCAATGTATTGTAATTGGCCCTTCTATTACCATGAATTGGTAGTTTAACAAAACAATGAGAAAATTTGAAAATACACAAGAAATGACAAAAGGTTAGCATTACTAAATCAATTTTTTTTCTTATTGGATAGGTAAGTTTTTAGCCTATCTAATATAATCTAATTTAATCCCTCAAGTATTATAAAAAGAGAAGGGGAATTACTGTAGCAGCCCCAATGGTTGCCACATGGCTCCCCTTCTTTTTGACAAGTGGCATACTCTTTTTAAGGAAGGTGATCTAATTTTTTTCCTTTTTTCTTTTCTCTTTTTTCATTATTTTTTCCCTTATTTTCTCCTTCCTTTTTGACCAAGACAAAAACCTGCACAAATCCTACCGTACCGCCGCTTCATCCCTTCCCGCCCTTTACCTCTTTACCCGCTCCCACGCTTTACACCTTTCTCTTTCAATGTTCTTTTTCTAAATGAGGCGAATTTACTAACATAGCTCATATTGTTAATTTTCTTTCTAAAATTTTGCCAATGTATTCCCATTTATACTTTTCACTGGAACATTTTATGTTAAATGATGCTTTTAGACTCGAGTTGAATGAGTTATTTTTTTCTAATGATATTGACAAAATTTTTCATGCTATTATTATATTTTCAAAGAAGGACATGTGAAGGTGTATGTATTTGTTAGAATTAATTTTACAAAAAATTTTCACGCTTTCTTTTTTCAGTTAATTTTTAACTTAGCACTGTCTTATTTTGGGCTAATAGCCTGTTTGGAAGGTGAGTTTTTTGGGAGTTTGTCTAAAACTTTACTGTAATTTACTGTAAAAATTTTTTAAAAATTTTTTGAAATGTGTAGATTTTTAAATATTTTGAAATGTATAGTTTAAAAACTTTAAAAAAATTTTGAGATTACTGTAGCTAAAGTTTTTAAAAAACTTGTAGCAGACAAATTTGGCAAAAAACTTGGGTTCCAAACAAGGCTGCCATACATTTAATTCTTATATTGCTGCTATTTTTCTAAATAAAAATGTAATTATATATATTTTAAACAATATTTTAGATCGGCCCAAGCTGTGCCTTGCACAGTGTGGTTTTCCTAGTCTAATATGTATATTAATTTTCTGTTTACTTCCCTATATACTAGGTTGTTGAGTTGTCCTATTTAATATTCTGCCAAGTGGATGCCGCATCTTTTGTCTCACGTACACATTCCATAATTTATTTGGTGAGCTTTGGAGTTGTTTTAACTTTTTTGTTACAACAATCAATCTAGTCCTTTTCCACGCATATCTTTTCCATAATTTCCGTAGGAATTGTGTATAAATTTCAAAAATACATTTGTCCTTCTTATCGTTCTCACTTAATATGAATTATATAGTTTCCAAATTTTGAATGCTGTAAAGATACAATCATTCATTAATCTTCCATTAGGGGCGAAGCCTGCGCAATGCGCAGGATGATACCCGTATTATAATTTGTTAAGTATCATGGGATTAAGAAAGTAAAAAATACTATCAATATCGATGAGAAAATGAGAAATATAGTGATTTTTAAATACACAAATAAAATCAAGGAAATCATGAAAGTTACGGACAACTTATGACCACACATTGCATTAGTTAGCCAACTTGTGACTTGTATCTCTGGTGGCATAACATAATTGCTCAAAAAACCACTCAATTCTTTTACTCTTAAACAATGGGTCCTCTCTAATTCTCCTTTGTCACAACTCCGAAGAGCAAGCACTAAATTGTATTTGGGAAATCACGGCGTTGTGATAAAATATATGTTATATAGGACATAGTAATAAAAAAGTATTCATTTCTCAATCTCATTTTTCTTATACAATAAAAAATGAAAATTAGCTTTTATGTGATTTTGTCATAAATTTTTATGCAACAAAATTCTAGAAATTCTAAATTACAAGTAAAATGCAATCTCGAAATATTTAAAAGCACTAAAAGTGACATTTTTCATAGGCAAAAGCTAGATGTAGGGTGGCGCAATGAAATTTGTTCAAAATTTGAAAACCAACCACAGAAAGACATTTGAAGAAAAGAGTCCAAATCTGTTGGTCTTTAAATGTACTTTTTGGACTGAGAAAGGAACGAAACGTTTAAAACTTGAAATTATGAAATGGCATTAGAATATGAGTAAATACTCTCTAATCTTTGAGTTTTCTTAAACATTTGATTTTTTTTAGTAATTTTTTAAATTCTGAATTTGCTTTTTTTCCTTTTTTTAGTGTAATCGTGAAATGGCTGGATGATTCATTAATAAAAATTTATTTTTTTGGTAATTTTTAAATTTAAGATTTAAAAAAAATTTATCATTTACCATTAAAAATATCTCTACAAAGTTTTTACCTTTCGATAGATCTTTTAACATTATCAATGGTTATTTTCCTCTCAATGACATTTTGTCTACTACCTGATTGGGTGGCACAATGATATTTCGTCTGATAATAGATTATTTCCTTAAACTGTGATAGGTGGCACAATGACATTTCGTCTGATAACTTAAGTTGCAAATGGCAATTACAGAATGACGTTTGAAAAAAAAAATCTCAAGACCTCGTGGGTCTTAAATGTTCTTTTTTTGACCGTATGAATCACCATGAGGTTATATAAAAGGTTGCCGTCGTTTTGTTTTCTATGTTCGAAGATGAATGGCCATCAATAGCTAGTTTTAGGTTAAAATCAATAATGAATTCTTTTAAAAATTATAATATTAGAAGGCTCTTATAGAAATATTAAAAAGGTAGTAGTATTACCTGTTATGATAGGTATTTGTAACTCTAAATGTTACAGACGTTTGTGATGGTACTACTATTCATAGGATCAAATACACTAATTAGTTTAAGCGGAGAAATGTAAAAGTAACCAAATGGTCATTTTATCACGTAATCATAAGTCAGTAGGAATTTTTGCAAAATTTACCGTGAAAGCATTTATAAAAAAAAAAAAATTGAATCACTTTCGTCCTTGCAATTGTAATGATTAGAAAGAAAAGCAAACAACTAATTGTGAATCCTTTATTCTAAGATTGAACTATTTCTGATTGTAAATTGTTTCTCCTGAAGTAATCAACAAACAAGAGCCCCTAGCCATAAAACTATCATATGCTTAGATATTTAGGAATGTTTGGTGTGTTTTTGTTAATTAGTGCCTATTTATATATCCCCTTATCACTGCTAAAACATGTTTCACTACACCTCTTATTTACAGGGCTCCATGAGTCATACTGATCAAAGCAAAGGCTGTGCTAAGCTAATGAACAAAATTTTTATAAACACACAACTAATAGATGGACAAGCATTCCAACAAATTCAAGAAAATGTGCTGATAAACTAATCAACAAATCTTGAATCCCAACAGAATAGAAACTATTTGTTCCATGTAAAAACATTTAGAAATTTTACGAACATTAATTCACTTCCAATTAACTCTCCCCAATAAACATGTACTAATTGAGAATGAAGTTGAGGCTTTACCTTGAGCACAAAGTTCTGTAAGCAGGTAACTTTTTCTCACCCTTCAACCACCTACAACCATAGGAATCAAAGTTTAAGAACACATTTACAAGAGAAAAGGCACAAAAACAATCTATTGCATCACAAAATATTCAAATTCATAGCCTAGCTAATAAGAGCAAATTGCAGAAAGGAATTCACCATGCCTATTGAACCAACTGAAGGCAAAAAAGTACAGAAACAGACAGTGGAAATAGAAATACCTGACCCAACACCTTAAAAAAGCATGAACTTAAAAAAGCATGAAACCCAACCCCTTGAGCCAACGTTCTTTAATATCCAAGTGCCCCATGATTGTCAGGAAGCTCAAGAGTATTGCAGTGCTTCTTGTAACGGAATGACAATCATTGCTCATACTCTTCACATCCCGTTGCAATCCTCATCAGTTACCAGAAGAGCAAGGACTCAACAAGAGTTCTTGCCAAGAGTGCCATTTATTGAAACCACTAATCAAAGCTCCATTACTTTCTTAAATGGCATGAAAACCCTCTCAAACATAGCTCCCTCGCTAATTTGAGTTCTTCGCATTCTTCATTGAAAGACAATTCCCATTCTTTCCGTCCAGCTCTTCTTGCATGTTCTCAAAAGATATTTTCCCCACTCTTTTGTCTTAATAACATTTCCCCCTCCATCTTAATGTGTTTTCCCCTATTTGTATTGTATTAATTACAGCTCTTCCACCAAGTCCCGATCGGTCTTCCTCACCCACATTTAAAAGGGTATTATCGACATAACATACCAACACACACATGATCAAGTTGTACACAACGCTTAACCATTTGCATTATACTTTTTTCTCTTTCATTTTTATCCTTCCAGATGTCAGATGAAATTTTCTCAAAAAAAAGCTGCAAAGTACCTTTTATATATGTATAGGATACTTAATGCGTTTAATTTTTCAAATTCGTTAGTCCATCTTATCAAATTTTGATTGACGTAAAGATACAACCATACACTTTGTCTAACTTATGTCATAAATAATTACTAAACAGATTATTGTTATTAATTGGATCGATTGTGCACCAAATCTACCTAACATATGCTTAACATAAGCCTGCAGTCTTTTCATTATGACTTTCTTTCACTATATCAACCAACACACACCCACCTAATATAAGTATACCATAAAAACTTAATTAGGATGCATTGGATAAAACTGAAATATGAAATCTGAAGTCTGAATTCATTAAATTATTAAATTGTTAAGTATTAAATCTAATACATTTGAGTACATATCACATTCAGTGATAAGTGAATAGTTTATCACTTAATTTTGACAGTAAGTTTTGCCTAAAAATTTAGTGACACTTAATTAATTCAAATTCTAAATTTTTGGTTATTAAACGGTCTGAATATGTTAAATTTTGAATCCATTAAGTTTAAGTGTTGAACTGGTTATCAAATAGGGCCTTATTTAGGTTTATATAATTGGATTAATTATGCATCAAATCTGCCTATTGTATGTTTAACACCTCTCAATTATACTAATTAGGGCTTATAGATTATAAATGGATTTTTCTAACGGGTGCGGACACTTGTTAACACACCTAATATTCATCTAATATACCATATATATATATATATATATATATATATATATATATATATATATATATATATACATACTAACAATTATTACCCTCCATTCCCTTATACTTTCCCTCCATAATATTACCTACTCTCTCTTGTATTTATTTATTTTTCCTAATTAATCTTACATTTTTGAAATCTTAACGGGCACCGGTTAGATAGACCCATTATAAATAAACATATATATATATATATATATATTGACACTTATTATATTACTCTATTTTCTCTATCCTACACTTCAACACCCAAGATAAAATTTTTTTCCAAATTAGTATCCATTGAGGCATGCCAATGGGTAAGGTTTGGATTGGATTCCTTTGATCCAAATCCAAATCCATTAAATTTAATTAGACCCAAATCCAAACTCAAACCCAAACCCTTATGGGTCTGAAAAATAAATTCAAACCAAGAACCTCATGGGTTTGGGTAGCCAATAGATATCCATGAATATTTTTCTAAACATACAATGAAGAATTAAAGTAAAAATATTTTGGAAATATATAGAGTTCAAAAATAACATACATATCATCCAATTTTTATTTTCAAATAGTAAAATTAACGTTCATGATGTTGAATGTAATATTATGAACACAAAAGAAAGAGCTATTATCAACTAAAAGTATTTATTTTCAAAACTTCATTTGCATCTATATTCAATCTTCTATTTGTTTGCTTTTATTTTTTCTCTTTTCCTGAAAATGTTCGTACTAATTACAATGACATAGAATATTAGATTATTTTGTAAATTTACTATCATGTATGTGTGTGTGTATAATAAATATATGGGGTCTAGATAAAATCTAGTTTAGATCTAAATTTGGTTTTGAATGATAGAAAATCAAATCCTACCCAGATTCTTGACTCTTTTGCAAGGTCTAGATCTGGATAGAATTTGGGTTTAATAAATTAAATCCAAATCTTATCCAAATATTACTAGATTTGAGTTAGACTTAGGTAAGGTTCGACCATTGACATGCCTACATCCATTCATTATATTGGTTTCTTAATATGTATTGAAAGCCTATTTTTGTTTTCTTTGCAGATAACCGTAACCTAAAAACAACAATGATATACACTAGGTAACCTAAAATAAAAAATGACGTGACTAGAGTTTGCTTGATTTGTATCATCCCTAATGTTAACTTAATAACAAACAATGACGGTAACTAGAGTTTGCTTGATTAAGGTATGCATCATTCCAATTCTGTATTTCATTTGTTCTTATAAATTTGTTTCCATAATCAGTAAAAAATATTCATTGCATATTAACTCTCGGGAATATCTTATAAGTGGACAATTTGTAATTGCCTTAGTGCCGATAGAAAAAAATAGAAGATTTATGTGATAGTAATATTTTCTTGACAGGTGCTTCTGATTAATTTGATTTTAGTTAACATTAAGATAATAAATAGTGATTTGATAGAAGAGCCATTCAATTTATGTAAGTCGTGTGCATGAATGAGCAATGTCCGTCATTGTTCCAATAATTAGAAGCACAATTAGATCAACCAAGCCAGCATTACAAAGTCATCATATATTTTTCCTTTTTCATGTTTCATCTATGTTTTGTGATAGACTTTTAATTGAATTTTAACGCACATGGAAATGAAAAAAACTACAGCTTAATAGCATTATATGAAATGTCTCTTTGTAATGTGAATTCAACAAGTAAAGTGTCAATAAAATATTTCTTGATTTTTTTATGAAACTTTTTGCCTTCTTTTAACAAATACAATTGTAGAAAGAATATATGAGTGGATGAGTATTAGCTGATGTCGATGTTAATTACTTTAATATTCCCACTAAATCGACTTATATGTGCTTTTTCTAATAATTCTGCACAATCTTATATATTTTCCTAAGATTACTTTGTTGTTTCCTGAGTTTCTTTTGCATCTTCTAAAAGAAAATGTTACTCTTTTTTTTTTTGGGAAAAGAAAACTCATTATAGTTCTTTTTACTTGATTTTCTTTTGCATTAGACTTTAATCCACATAGAAATATGAACAATTTTTAAATTGGCACACTCATAATTTATACGACTTTGTAAGAATAACTTGATTTCATTTCCTATTTCTTCAGAAGAGTTTGACATAGCTTTGATGTTGTGAATACAAATCAGAATTTTTGACTACTTGCATGTGGACAGTGTAATTGCAGCAAGGCATGAATTAAGTTTCTTTATTTTAGATTGATATAGTTATGTGGTCATCAATTGGCACATCTTTCGAGAATTAAGTTTCTTCAGTTTAATTTATTATTTATTCTTGTTGTATGCTAGACTAAATTAATCTTATTTTGCAAAAGTAAAATCTTAAAACGTTATGAACATGAGTTCCCACAAGAAACCCTCCTAAGAAAATCTGCAAGTGAAGAAAGATTCAATAAACATTTTTTTTCAAATAATATCTTTCAATCATATGTTTTGTTATAGATTTTTAATTTTTTTACTTGTTCTCTATATTTGCTAACATGTAGTGAAAGTAAGCAAGCAATATATGCTATGTGTTATTAAATATAGAAAATGGACTTAAGAGAGAAAGAGATAATGAACAAAAAAATTTTGAACTCATTAGATCACTTTTCAAATTTGTTTCCTTATTAAGAATTTACTACTTATTTGCTATATAATATGGTTTTATATTTTCATTTTCAGATTTATTAAAACTTTAAATGGGTTTTGTAAAATCTCGTTCAAGGAACGAGTTTAGAACAACCATAGTACTATTCAGTAAGAGAGAGTGTTCAATAATTGCAAATTCAACAATATATGTTAAGTTGCAACTTAGAGTAGGTTGCGTTACCTGCTAATTTGAATTTAGGATTGGTTTTGTTAATAAAAAGTATTTTCTTTATTTTTTTTCAAAAAAGCATTTTGGCAACTGCAGAGGCCCCGTGTCATGTGGGACAATTGATAGTCTTTTTTGGCACAAATATTAATTTCTAGGAGATGTAATGATTTGATACCTTTTTTAGTATATATATGAACTACTCAGAGGTTTGATGGTATCAATCCAAAACATAAATGTTATCATGTTGCAAGCTAGTGGGAGTACCAATGAATCCTTACTCAAATGAAGTAAAACATTAAGTAAATTGACATAAATTAATAAGAGAAAAGAAAAAAATGAAAAATAAAAACCATTAAGCCATATATAAACTATTTGCAAATATGCATTCTATACTCAACAAATTTTAATGGCTAATCCACCATTCATACGACTGGCAAAATAAATTGGTGATAGTTTTGATAAACTGGTTTCTATTAGTGGGTGGAAAAGTACAAGGTGTAATAGCATTTCTATTTTGTTTAATTTTAAACAAGCAACATTTTATTATCAAAATGCTTACTTTTCTGTAGCCAGGTATACAACACATGACTTGTTTGATTAAAATAAAAAGTATTATAGTCCCACTATACTAGAATCTTAAACAGATTTTTTGTTTTCTGCTTTTTTTTATATGCAAAATGATGATGATCTTTGTTAGACCAACTTTTGTAGCTTATAGCTAATACTTGGGTAGGTATTGATGGCTAACAGGTTGATAGTCATGCTAACTTGCTACAAAATCTCTTCAATATTTATGTAATACTGCCTTCTTTTTCTAGAATTTCAAGCACTCTCATTATATTTCAAAACAATTACTTTGATTTCTTAGTGACATGGAGTTACAACTTACATATGCTAGCTCATATGAAGGTTGTGCAATACAGCATACAGAATTTATATGTGACGGGGTTTTTATATACGTACAAGTTAAAAAAATCCGAAATACACCCGTTTCACTGCAAGTATACAGGTTAACTAGTAGTTTAGGATATATATCGGGTCGATCCCACGAGAAAGAGTGAATAATTACCGGTACTACCAAAACTTCTCTATTATTTAGACTATCAATGAATTATAAGAAATGAAACCTACTGAACTTATGCAAAATAACAAATAAAAGCTCCTTAAGTTGTGGTATCCCTAACTACTCATGCAAGTGTTATATTTGGATCATTGAATACTTCTATCTAGGTTAGTTATGGTGTAATTTCCTTATGTATTTGAATCCTACTTTCGTAGTGAATCGATTATACTCATAACTAATCCATACCTATTCTCATGGTTATGAAATTAGTTACAAG
Source organism: Coffea humblotiana (assembly GCA_023065735.1). Taxonomy (NCBI): domain Eukaryota; kingdom Viridiplantae; phylum Streptophyta; class Magnoliopsida; order Gentianales; family Rubiaceae; genus Coffea; species Coffea humblotiana. The sequence goes on along the minus strand of CM041212.1, from coordinate 16,870,359 downwards.
TTCATTTCTTCAATGAAATTACATGAAATTAATCACTAAAACCACATAGGTGCACCTCTACTTTCGTGAGTGTACTCCCTATGTTTAGCACTTCTTGAACCAGTGTTAAATCTCAATTTTCATTGCAGAAACAACACCTTAGATAATCAAAATTAATGGTACCAGATTAATCATGATTTGAAGAGCTTAAAGTGCTAAATAACTTGCTCAAATAATGGCATCAAATAACCCAATAATAAACACTAACAATTATAGGAAGTTCAACCAAACCCAAGGTATAAACTTTAGAAACACATAAATAATATAAAATCCAAAACTTGTATATTAACTAAACTTGGAATCAAATACAAAAGATAAAGAGTTGGAAAGGAAAAGTAACCCTTGTCACATGAGCTCTTTCCTTGCCTTCTTCATCTCCTTCTTCATCTTTGTCTAACTAATAAACAAGAAAGATGAACTACTAGCTAAACTAACCTAACACTAAGAGAATGGAAAAGTTACATTTCTGCACTCCTAGCTTCTCCCGTATGATATTTTCCTCTCTGGTTGCTCTCTTTATAAAACTGATATCAGCTCCTTTCCACCGGTCAAAAAATTCTACTCTAATGATTCTCAAATTTCCATTTGTTAAGATAGTAAAAAATAATGGCTTTTTGACTTGGAACTTTGGCTATACCTCTTCCTTATGTCTTCTGAAGCATGTGTAGCCTACATTTTCTGCCTAACTCTAGCTGGAAAGTAGTGTGAAGATGAGAAAAATGACTGAGCAAATTTCAGAAATTCGGATGTCAGACACGTTTTCATTTTTGACCTCACTTCAACTACAATTTTCTCTATGATAGCTACCGAGCTAGCATAGACTGGTCAATTCTGGGTTTCAGCTTTCGACCATCCAGAAAAGCTTTTGTGTTTCGTCTTTTTGACCAGGAAAACGGCTGAATTTGGCTTTGATTCTTTATACCAAATGTAGATATATCTCTTAGCTTCAAAATGGTACAAAAATCACCTCAATCCGATATGTGTAGCTCCGGATATGGTCAAAATACGAAAACATGTCAGAGTTGTCAAAGCTGACTTTTCTTGATTCTTTTGTCCTCAAATTGCATTTCTTCTTTAACACTTCATATTTTATTTTCACCACTTTAATCCATCATCAATCATCCAAATATCTTCTCAATGGTCTTCATTTGATGATTAAATCATTAAACCTGTAAAATATGAAATTTTTATCATTAAAAGTACTAGAAATGCAATGTTAGCCGCTTTAACATAAAATATAGATTTTTACCAAAACCTTAGTTATTTTAGTTATAAAATTAAATAATCAAACCAAAATTAACTAATAAAATGCACTTAAAAATACGTAAAATAAACCTTTGTCAAATACCCCCACACTTGAACCATTGCTTCTCCTCAAGCAATTAGAAATACTAATCAACAATGATCCAAAGATTAAAAATAAATATATGTGCACAATCAACTTCATTTCCTCAAAAACAAGGTAATCAACCATTATGTAATTACTCCATTAAGTTCAAGTACTCATAATATCAAGTAAAGGAAAGCCAATTATACCGCAATTATAACAAATTCAAGTCAATTTCTCATCCTTACTCAATTTCACAAGCAAGTAACTCATATGGTCAATAAAATACATTCTAAACCATGATCATCTTCTTATTTTACTTAGAGGTATTTATTCATATAATATAACTAAATATATACTTAAATTGTGAAAGTGTCTTTTTACGCGAGGATCGACATTTTTAGATGAAGATCACCGGTTATTCAATATTTCACATATTCAAGTTACGTTATATACTCTTAATTCAAGTACAGTTTTACGTGAAAATCGACATTTTTAGATGAAAACTCCTAGTTACTAAGTACAAGAACCATTGGAGTAGAACAACTCTTATTCACTTTTTGAATTTTTCTTTTCTCTTTTTTTTCTCTTTTTATACTTTTTTTTTCTTTTCAAAGCAAAAATAATAACATTCCTCCAAAAGAATAATCATGAGAAGAGTATTGCAAATATTGACCATACTTATTACTTACCTTATAAAATCAAATAAAGAAAAGAAATTTAATCAAATATGCAAAAAATATAGGCATAATTTTCTCCACTTTAAAAGATATACTTTCCTACAAAAATTATAATTACATAATAGTCATTTCCATGTCAAATGAGAAAAGAAGTTTTCAAATCACATATATTTATCTTAAAAGTAGTAGGAATTTGAACTACTAATGGTATGAAACTTGTTACCCCTTTGGATAAAATTAAAAAAAATTGGAAACTTTTTGGGGCAAAATTTGCAATTTTGGACAAGAAAAAATTTTGAATTTTAACACAAGTCCAATATTTGCAACTAATAATTCAATCACATACAATGTATATAATCTCAATTCTCCCCCCACACTTAACATGCACATTGTTCTCAATGTGTAAAAAGGAAGGGAAACCAAGATAAAGAAAGTAATACTCCCCTATTGTTGCGATTGAATATGAAGCTTCAAAATCCTGTGTCCGTGTATCTTCAATACTTCATGAGTTCAATTAGATAACCATTAGTTATATAAACCTAAAGATGGAAAATGAAAAACAAAAGTGATAACAAAGGTTTAATAAACAAAATGGTGATTTGTAACTTCAAGCCTTTGTTTTGGTGATGTATCTATATAAAATACACAATAAACTACTTAGGGTACAAGAAAATACATGAGGAAAAGAAGAAAAAGAGGATCAAGGAACCTGCATTTTTCTTAAAAAAAAAGTGCCCAGAAAATGCGACTCATCAAAACGCGCCATCAAGTTGCGTTTTGTAAAGTCGCGTTTCTTCACAAAATTTGCAGCACTGAAAAAGCGGCTTGAAGTCGCGTTTCCATGGTGCGTTTTTGGTTTGAACCAGGCTGGAAAACGTGACTTCCTGAAGTCGCGTTTTTTTTGGTGCAGGTGCAGAATTGAAAACGTGTTTCTATGAAAACGCGACTCAAAGGCGCGTTTTCTTGAAAAACGCGTTTTCTTCTGTGAAATTATGCAGAAATGCAACTTTTGAATAATTACTGATGGTACCCCAATTTCCCAAAATGCATCCTAGATCATTCTTTTGCTAAAATACTTAATGCATGCACATGTAAAATGATCAAAGCATGCATTTTAACCCCTTTTAACGAATCAAAAACAACAATTACTCAAATCAAGGGGTTGAGTTCCTTGATCAAATTTCTCCTTTTTCACCTCATTTGTTCACTTTTGCTTCCATTTCCAATACCTGCAAATGAAAAATAACAAAATAACTCAAACATATAATTTAAACATAAAATCACACAAAATTAACATAAAGTACTAAAATATTGGGTTGCCTCCCAACAAGCGTTTTTGTTTATAGTCATTGGTTCGACTATTGAACCTCATTATTCAATGAGGTTTGGTTAAAGAATAATCCACCATTTTAGGTCGTGGTGGATCATTAAAAGGTGACTTTATAGCAAAAGTCACATGTTCTAATGATATGAGAAATGGAAGTGACTTACCTATTCCAAGTGTTTCATAAATATTACCTTGAAAATGCACCATTTTGAGAACTTATCAAAGGAATTGATATGAGAGTATCTTGGGCAGCAATACCCTTAGAACCTACACCTCAATGCACTCCTCAAGAGAGGTGAAAAATGAGTCATTAAAACTCACCTCTTGAGGTTCTAGATTAGTTCTAAAGATATTATCATGTGAAATGGATATTTGCTCATTAAAACACAATTGAGATTCATCATTTGGATCAAAATGCAACCCATTTTTACATACAGCATTCCCACCATTCATGCTAGGATCATTTTGCAAATTATTAGAAGAAATAACTTCACACAATACATTCAATTGCTCATGTATTCTACCAAAGTGAGAAGTTAATTCATCTATTCTTTCTTCAATCCTATCAAAACGATCGGAAGTTGCATTTGCTAGTTTTTCTATTGCTAAATCAAATTGATTAGAAAAATTTTCTCCAACTAGCTCCCAAGATGCATTAGAATCATTAGCTAATGGTTCACTTTCTAATTCTCAAGATAGAGGTGCATTAGCTAACTTCTCTATTGTCAACTCCCAAGATGGTTTTGATTCATATTGGACACTTTCAGATTGGTAATCATAAATATATGGATAATCACTATATGTACATTGACAATTAGCACTATATCGATCAAAACAAGGATTGTAATGCTCTAATTCATCATAATAATCTACATTTTGTGCTTGCATACATGTATTAGTAGCATGATAACCTCCACATAAGTCACAAATCACATGATAAGAATTAAAAGCATTAACATTCCTCCCTTGCTCAATTTCATGCATAATTGTGTCCATTTGAACTTGTAACATCATAAAATCAAATTTAGTTTTTAAGCACCTTAAACTAGGGGTGGGCAAAATATCCGATCCGATCCGAAATCCGACTAACCCGATCCGATCCGATCCGAAAAATAGGATATCCGATCCGATTTTTCTTAGCGGGACAGATGCGGGTCGGGTACCCGCAAAAACGGATAAGGATACGGATCAGCAAAATAAAAACCCGCGGGTACCCGACCCGCAGGTATATTATATAAATATTTAAAAAATAAGGGTTCATTATATAATTTATAATTTTTAATCCTAAGTGTAAGTAAAGTGGTTTACAACCTCATATTTTAATCTCATATAATCCGCCTCTCCTCATCTTATCTAAAAAAAGTGAATATTTTTTGTGAAACCTGAACCAAATGAATAAAAACAAAGAAAATTTGTGAAACTCTATCATAAAAATTGTTCATCCCTTTCATCTTTTTTCATTTTTATTCTACTTCCATCGATCTTTTCTGCAAATTTTTCATCAGTTCAATCAAAAATTTGTGTTTGGATCTCCAATTTTCTGTTAGCTAGATAATTAAAACATTTGTGTCTTTCATTTATTTATTTATTTTATTGCAATTGTGTCTCTTAAATTTGTCTCCTTTAATTTTATGAAAGAAATTTATTTTTCTTTTTCATCACCTTTAATTCAACAAGGTCTATTCCAAAGATGTAAGAAAGTTGAAGAAAAATTTTTCAAGATTATTTTGGTTATACTTTTTTCAAAAATTATTAACTCTGTTCAATTCTTTTTCCCGACTTGATTCCACAATCGACTCATTTTAGATGCAATCTTATACCATAATATCCTTAAGGAAGTTGGAAAAGTTGTCATATACATATTATCCTTGTATTTGTTATGTTGTAAAAGGATGAAATGCGTGGGAATGGTGATGTATTCAAAATTATCATAAAATTTCGTTTTATCCTTGTGTTTGTTATACTTGGAAAAGTTGGAAAAGGTGCCATATACTTATTATCCTTGTGTTTGGTATGTTGTAAAAGGATGAAATGCGTGAGAATGGTGATTAATATAATCAAAATTATCATAAAATTTCGTTTTATCTATTAGATATTATAATTCTAATATGTACTAAATTTATGAAATCGGTTTGATTATTGGATGAAATGTGTGAGAATGGTGATGCATAGATTTTGATTATAATATCTCTACCAATATTCATTGGAAAGCATACTTTTTTTTATTGGAAAAACATGTTGATATCAAGTGAAAAATATTTTTTTTATTGGAAAATAGTTTTTTTTTTTTTAGGGGCGGGGTACCCTATGACCCGCCCTTTTTTTCGGGTACCCGAAAACATTAGGAGCGGGTTAGGGTCGCAAAATGGCTGATCCGATATTTTAGGGTCGGGTCAGCCAAATCTTGTTAGGGGCGGGTACCCGACCCGTGCCCACCCCTACCTTAAACCATTTTCAAAAGACATACATTAAGTAAAATTCTTGGTTACCTCTATTGAAGGAGTTTTGCACTTGGTAACCATCCATTGCTAATCTTCCACTTCTCAAGTATTGTCTTCCAAATTGACCTACTCTCCTCATTACCTAAAATTGCTTTTAAACAACTTAAAAGCAAAATTAGTAAGAAGAATAGGTGATAAAACAACATACACATATAAAACACTAACATAACAGAAAATATATTCACACTATAACTAATAAAATGTCTAAACTAATAAAGTTGCTCTTCACACCGATATTGCCAAATCTTCCCCGGCAATGACGCCAAAAACTTGACGGAATTTTTATATACGTACAAGTTAAAAAATCCGAAATACACCCGTTTCACTGCAAGTATACAGGTCAACTAATAGTTTAGGGTATATATCGGGTCGATCCCACGAGAAAGAGTGAATAATTAACCGGTTCTACCAAAACTTCTCTATTATTTAGACTATCAATGAATTATAAGAAATGAAACCTACTGAACTTATGCAAAATAACAAATAAAAGCTCCTTAGGTTGTGGTATCCCTAACTACTCATGTAAGTGTTATATTTGGATCATTGAATACTTCTATCTAGGCTAGTTATGGTGTAATTTCCTTATGCATTTGAATCCTACTTTCGTAATGAATCAATTATGCTCATAACCAATCCATACCTATTCTCATGGTTATGAAATTAGTTACAAGTTCATTTCTTCAATGAAATTACATAAAATTAATTACTAAAACCACATAGGTGCACCTCTACTTTCGTCAGTGTACTCCCTATGTTTAGCACTTCTTGAACCAGTGTTAAATCTTAATTTTCATTGTAGAAACAACACCTTAGATAATCAAAATTAATGGTACCAGATTAATCATGATTTGAAGAGTTTAAAGTGCTAAATAACTTGCTCAAATAATGTCATCAAATAACCCAATAATAAACACTAACAATTATAGGAAGTTCAACCAAACCCAAGGTATAAACTTTAGAAACACATAAATAATATAAAATCCAGAACTTGTATATTAACTAAATTTGGAATCAAATACAAAAAATAAAGAGTTGGAAAGGAAAAGTAACCCTTGTCACATGAGCTTTTTCCTTGCCTTCTTTATCTCCTTCTTCATCTTTGCCTAGCTAATAAATAAGAAGTATGAACTACTAACTAAACTAACCTAACACTAAGAGAATGGAAAAGTTACATTTCTACACTCCTAACTTCTCCCGCATGATATTTTCCTCTCTGGTTGCTCTCTATATAAAACTGATATCAGCTCCTTTCCACAGATCAAAAAATTCTGCTCTAATGATTCTCAAATTTCCATTTGTTAAGATAGTAAAAAATAATGGCCTTTTGACTTGGAATTTTGGCTATACCTCTCCCTTATGTCTTCTGAAGCATGTGCAACCAACATTTTCTGCCTAACTCTAACTGGAAAGTAGTGGTGAAGATGAGAAAAATGACTGAGCAAATTTCAGAAATTCGGCTGCCAGACACGTTATCATTTTTGACCTCACTTCAATTGGCAATTTTCTCTATGATAGCCACCGAACTAGCATAGACTGGTCAATTCTGGGTTTCAGCTTCCGACCATCCAAAAAAGCTACTATGTTTCATCTTTTTGACCAAGAAAACGGTTGAATTTGACTTTGATTCTTTATATCAAATGTAGATATATCTCTTAGCTTCAAAATGATACAAAAATCACTTCAATTCGATATGTGTAGCTCCAAATATGGTTCAAAATACGAAAACATGGCAGAGTTGTCAAAGCTGAACTTTTTCTTGATTCTTTTGTCCTCAAATTGCATTTCTTCTTTAACATTTCATATTTTATTTTTACCACTTTAATCCATCATCAATCATCCAAATATCTTCTCAATGGTCTTCATTTGATGATTGAATCATTAAACCTGTAAAATATGAAATTTTTACCATGAAAAGCACTAAAAATGCAATGTTAGCCGCTTTAACATAAAATGTAGATTTTTACCAAAATTTTAGTTATTTAGTTATAAAACTAAATAATCAAACCAAAATTAACTAATAAAATGCACTTAAAAAATACGTAAAATAAAACCCTTGTCAATATGTTTCTAATTCAATTTATGTGGCTTAAAGAAACTTTACTTGAAGTAATAGGCAATGGCATCTTTAGTGGATTAAAGATGACAAGTTATTAGGATTGGAAGTACAAAAGATAACTATAGTTACCCAATAACTTCGATGAAAAAGAAGCACCATATTCAAGCATCTAAACCACCGAACTTTGACTCAGTGGTTACCAAAAAAAAGATTAAATCTCTTTTTGGGCTATGAATCGGAGGGTTTCAAACCCCACCTACTTTAAAAATTATTCAAAATAAGTGTCAGAACATCCCTTTGGTCTGGTCGGATTTGTACGCCTGCTAACTCATTATACATTTTCTTTAGGCTTCTCCTCCTGTAAAATCTCGATAGAATAGGATAGATTAACTTATAAGAATGTTATCGTTGCGGTAAAAAAAAAAATCACGCATCTTGATCTTAAAAAATTGGTCGGTTGCATTGATTGATGTTCTACTAATTAATTGAGAAGACAGGAGAGCCCAACAAGAGTTTAGGTTTCTTGGCAAGGTTATCGGGTTGGATTGCATCTGTAATTGGTCTTATGACCTCAACTTGAAGCAACTTTTTTTAAAGACTTCCGCTAGTTAAATTAGTGAAGTAACTTTTACTCTATCGTCATGAAGCAACATGACCTATATTACAAGATTTTTTAAACAAGATATTCATGCGAATCCACTATTGAGTTACTTGGCAAAGACAAATTCTACAAACTCTAGAAATAGGTATCAGCTTAATGGCCACCCTTAATGTCATTGACCACATCAACAGGATACGAGTAACAGATTTTAGGGTCGAACCTTCCAATGTAAATCCAAACTTGGAACCTTGTGGCTGTATTTTTCTTCTACTAATTAACTTTATCTTTTGGTCTTTTTTCCAGCTTTTAGTTCAGCATTCTTCTAGAATATTTGGTTAAATTCTTTGATACACCAAGGAGTTTGAACATTTTATATGAACATGGATCATCTTCTTAATGCTATTATATACCCAAATTTGACGATATGCATGCAAATAAATGTGCCTTCGAGATATTAAATAATGAACTAACAAGGTAGAGAAGCCTAACAAAATGACAAGCAAGAGCAACTTTAAGTTGTTTTGACATCAATGACACCAAAGAGAACAAATAACGTAAAAAATGCAAAATGTGAAATCTAGTAATCAATTTAGCTTTATATCCACAGTTGAACATTAATCTTTTTTTTTATTAAAACGATAGGTGATTTTATAGATAAAATAGGTTTTACAGTATTTGAGCAACGGGTTCAATCAACTAATGCAAAGTGTACCATGAAACTTAAGGAGTAACCAAGTTCTCTCCTAATCTCTATATATGCCTAATGCATATAGGCTGAAACAATTACATTGATTACTACTATCGGGATTTCCTACATAAAAGAAGTACAATTGAAACAAGTTAACTAGTGCAATGATATCCTCCGCCAGAGTGAACGTTGAATATCTTCTCCTATGCCTAACTTTATCAAAGCGATGAGATGTTTGTTCTCACACGATATCTTATTTCATTGCCATCGCATCTCTCTTGCTTTCATCAGTGCCAATCTTATAGCTTCAGTTTTATCTTAAAGTTTTTGATGTGAGCTTCTCTCCACCAAAGCCTATTCAGCTTTGGGTTGGCTCTATTTAGTTTAGCTACAATTCCAATTCCTAGTTTATGATCCTCTTTAGAGCTTTTTGTAGCTATTTGGAGTTCCACATAGTCCTCATCAGCTATTCCTTTCTCTCTTGCCCCTTGCTTCTGCTTTGTAATGACCCCATCTCCCCCTAGGGCGTACCCAAGGGTTTGGCGGACCACTTGCTCAACTTTCATCAGGACTCACTCACTAATGTTCTTGAAATAGCCTTTCAAGTCTCAAATTAACATAAAGTTCCATTTCCAACCGACAATTCAACTTAATTTACAATCCAAAGTAAAACAATCACATTATATTTCTAAAGATTCCAAATACCTCTCATCAACAAATGTACAAGTACAAGAGATTATATACACTAGTTCACAGCTACTTGCTCCAGCCTCTACCCCTATAAGGAAAACAAACTAATAGAATGAGTTAAAAGCTCAGTAAGGTTCCCAACGAGCAAACAAGCAGGTAAACACGAACATTTACACTTAGCACTTTTCACACTTGGCATGGTAATATGCAGTCATTCAAGAATCATAATTCATTTATTGAAAGGATATGTGCTCACTTGGAGCCATTCATTCAAGTAATTCATTCATTCATTTGCCAACCATTTTCTTATCCCTCCGACATTAGAAAACATTTTGCAAGTGAAAACTCCTTTAGTGTTCATGTCATTTATTCATTGATTTCATTGCATTGAATTCACTGGCCAGTTCTCCACCAGGGTTCGTGGTAACATTCGAGTATACCAAACATTGTCCCAGGGTCATCAGCCGCCCGACCGAGTCTACTTTTGGTTCAAGTCGACTGGCAACGAAAGGCAAGGGCCCAATTCAGCCAAAAGGCTTACATTCATGCACAAGTAGCATTCAATAATTTGAAAATTCACTTTGCATGGGTTGAGTGCGATAAAGTACACACTTGCCCATCTAAAATTCATTTAAAAATCATTGGAAATAATTTAACATTTAGACAACATTCACACATTTCACATAGTCATTTAAAACATACACATGCAAGAAACACTCACCAACGATTAGCGTTTAGCAAAACCAATTTTAGGCCTAACTCCTTGGCCGGATTTCAAAATCTGCGATCAAATATTGAGTACAAAATACAATCAAGTAGGGTTTTCAAATATCCAACCCTCACTTGTGAATATCACAAGGGATCATGTGAATAGAACTTATATACATAGACTTCATGAGCTTAGTAACCCTACGTAAAATACATACACACGTGCTTTTGTTTTGGAAAGAAAACGATCGGAACTTTTAAGTTTAAAATGTGACATACGCGACTAAAAATCATGTTTTAAATAGTCATTACTTTCACCTTGCAAAATATCTAATTTGGCAAAATTTCAGCTTACATATCACCTCCAAGGTTAAACTCAAACATTCCTAAGCAAGTGAGGTCCGAATTGATTACAAATCACACCTCCATGTTCACTTTCACTCTCTATCCTTCAAGAAATGAAATGGACAGCAATTCCCCTGTTTTTCTTCAATTTTTCTCCAATTTTTCAAGCTAAACTTCATGGCAAAACAGCCGAAATCAACTCCACAACTCATAAGGAAAATGGGTTCTTAGACAGGCTACAAAACCAACTAATTTAGACTTATCTATAGCATATAAACATAATAAATCCATGATCCAAGTATGAAATAGAGTGCAAGTAATCGAGAAAGTTATGTTAAAAACCAGAAAAATGTTTCCAAAATGTTTCCAAGCTCTTGTCATTTCATAAGAAAAAATTCCAGCTTTTGTAATGCTCTTTGAAAAGTCATAAACTTGAGTTTCGTAAGTCTAAAAAATCATAAATCTTATACCGTTAGAAAATAAACTCAAAAGATTACAATTTCCTAGAAGACACATTTGTAAGATTCTGTCCACCAATTCAGTCAAATTTCAGTCTCAAGTTGCTTGCTTCATCCGATAGAAAAACAGAACAGGTGTGGGAATTTAGTCAACTTTGAAAATCACAAATATTCATAGAAGCTGAGAAACATTCTAAAATTATCATGGTAGAAAGTACTCTGAATCTAGTTTCAAACGTAATAAACAGAACTAAATTTGGATTTTTCTATACCAAGATATAACAGATTTCTCAAGACTGTTCAAAGTCTCCTACGAGAAAAAGTTTCAGCAGCACTTCCCCTTATTTTCCCTAGTTTCCAGCCATTGTCAAGGCTTTATTCTAACCACAATGCAGCCACAAATCAAGTTCACAAGATATAGGATATATAGAGTACTTATTTTAGTTACAAAACTAGCTATAATCAACATATGCCTAAGTTGGAAAATTCTCTACCAAGGCTGGAATTTTGCAACTAAAGCGGGAAATTCTTATTTGGAAGCTAAAAAGTCATATTAAAGCTAGAGCATCTCTTATCAAAGCTGGAAATTCATCTCAAAGCTAAAAATTGAACATTAAAGTTGAAAATTAACCAAACCCTAGCAGCAACTTCACCAAACCCTAGCAAAACCATGAATTTACCATAAAACATGCTTCCTTTAACTTCAATCATAACATATCTTGCATAAATCTCAAGAAACAAGTAAAAGAGATGTTATCTAGGAATTTTTACCTCACAACCCCAATATAGTTGCAAAACACTCCACCAAAAGCTTCCATCCAAACCTACCTTAAGATTAATCGGTGTAGATCTGGGTTGGTGTTTGAATCTCTCATGGATTGAGCAAGAAAGTAAGATGGAATTTGAAGGATTTTTCTCTTTTTTTCTCTCCCTTAAGGTTCGGCCAAGACAAGAAAAAATGAAGGAAAGTTTGGCTAAATGAAAGATAAGAAGGAAAGAAAGTTTCTTGGTCAAACTTGTCTTGGATCATTGACACTTGGCAAGGCCAAGTTTTTTCTTTTTTTTTCTTTCCTTTTCTTGGTCAAGAATTTCGGCCAGCTTAGGGTTAATTTTGTGAAAGATTAAATGAAATAAAACAAGGAGATTAGGGTAAGAAAATATTGGTCAAATGGTGTACTCAACCGGTAACAAACGCACATGTCGGTTCCAAGCTTATTCCTTAACTCTCTTGTACTTTTGTTTTAACTTATGATTCGCTAACTTATTCTTAGCAGTTTTAATCACATACTTCCTCTTACTTAATACCCGCGTCTTATCCATCAAATTTAGCACACACACCTTACCGATTGATCACACTACCAAAATGCACCAAAATCCTAACTTACTCTAACTTTAAAAGTAAAAGTAAAATTCTTGACTCTATTATTTATTACAACTATTAAGGGAAGTAATTAGTATTAAAGAAATTATAAAATTAACTTATTCAAAATAAAAGAGACTTATAAGAAACTATAAGCAAATTTTCAAGTCCTCACATGCTTCACTTGTTTCTGGTGTGCTTCTAGTTCCCTCTTCTTTCCTAGCATCTTCATACTTCAACCATTCTCTACTTGCTTTTTTGACTATTCAAATCCTTTCATTTTCCTGCCTCTGAATTCCATTTCATTTCTGTCCTTCTAGATTTGCCACAAGATGTTAGCAGTTAAGGCTAAATGTTGCTGACCTTCCTTTCTGTTTTAAGCTTGAGCTATTTCTGCCCACCATGTCTTAAAACAAACTTTTTGGTTCTAGATTCCATCATATTGAATAGGTTGCTAGATGCAATAACCTACTTAGCCTGATGACAATGGAACAGTAATGTGTTCTACTGTTTCTATTTGATCTCCACATCTTAAGCATATTGGGGATCCTCGCTTGGTTTCTAAATTTGCTTATCTTTGCTGACAATGTATTAGTGATGCATCTCCAAATAAAGAGGCTTAATTTTTATGTTTGATGTTTAGCCCCCACAAATGTCTTCCAGATTTGGTTATTAGAGTCATCAAAGCTTGATCCGGCCTCCCCTTTTCCTTGTTGTTCCTTCTCGCTATCTCCTTCATCAGTATTTTGTAACATGACTTCAAAGTAAACTCCTCATGCCTGTTGTGTATCTAGAAATGTTTGTCCGCCCTTTCCTGAGAAGCTAACAGGGATTTTCAAGATATTCTCAGCATCAACCTTGTTGAATTTCCTAAAAATAGCATTCCTATTCCATCTATAATTAGTGATTAGTTCATCCATTTTCTACCCTCCCCAATTCTCTGGTCTGATGGTTGTTGGCCTCCTATTTGGACTGTTGGGGAATCCAGTTGTCTTTCCAGATATTGATGCTTTTCCCTGTGCCTACTCTCCTCAGTATTCCCTCTTAACTACATCCCTTGCAGCCATAATACTTTTGCTAGAACCAAAATAAGTTTTTAGAAACTCTACAATTCCAGCAGGGAATCTTGGGATAGAATTTGCCTTTAAGAGTATGCTTACGCAAGTAAATTTGGAAAATCTTATCATTCTCCAAAATTGCTTTCCCAGTTTAGTTTTGTTAAAGCATTGTAGGTCCCTGAAACCCAGTCCTCCATTCTTCTTTTCCTTCGACATTCTTGCCCATGCAGCACTAGTGTATCTTACTTTTCCCTTCTGTTACTCTCAACCAGTATCTGGCCATCATCCCTGCCATTTTCTTACAAAAGCGTAGCTGGTAGTTTTGAAACAAGACATTGCAAATGTAGGCATGGCCATGATGGACTGCCTTTAGCATCATTTCTTTTCCTGCTGCACTTAGGAGTTTGTTCTTCTAGCTGTTCAGGCCTGTTGCCAATGTTTTCCTTTATAAATCCAAAAACCTGGCCTTTTGTTTTTGTAATCACCATAGGAAGGCCCAAATATTTACCTTGCCTTACTGGTTGAAACTCCTATCATGGGTACACATGTTTCCTCTTTTGATGATTCCTGTTGTATTCTTGCTAAAGAGATTGAAGACTTTTCCAAATTAATCATCTGTCCATATCCTTTTTCATACTGATTCAAAATTTCCTTTAACTTACTTGCCTCATTCTCATTAGCTTTATAGAAGATGAGTGTGTCATCAGCAAAGAATAGGTGAGTAACTAGGGGGTGTACATCGAATTCGAATTCGATAATTCGGAAGTTTGAATTCGAAATTTTTCGGAATTTTGGTATAAGGAATTACCGACCGATTTCGATTTCAAATTCACTAGTTCTGAATTCGATTTCAATTCCGAATTCAATTTGAAATTCGGTAAATTTCGATTCACCGAATTCGGAAACCTTTTCCCTTTTTTTGTTAGCATGTACTGTTATATAAGATAAATTTTATATTATATATTATAAAAAATATTATTATATATAAATATATTATTAAAATATTATTATAACATAATATATATTAATATACATATTATAAAACGAAATTGAAATAAAAAATATTATTATATATATAAATAAATATTAATATATATTATAAATGAAATTGAAATCGAAAATTTCAATTTCGATTTCCGATTTCAAAAACTCCATTATCGAATTCGAACCAAATTCGCATAATTTCGAAATCTGAAATTCCGATTTCAGTGCCGAATTCCGAATTACCAATTTTGAAAATTCCGAATTCAATTCGAATTCGGTCGGTAAATCAGATTTTTCGATTTTGCACACCCTTATGAGTAACTGCTAGCCCATCTTTGCTAAGCTTTAGCCATTTAGTTGCCCTGAGTAGCAACTGTTTTTAACAGGTTAGAGAACCCTTCTGAATATAACAAAAGAGTTAAGGTGGTAGGAGATCACCTTGCCTTATCCTTTGGAAGGTACAATATATTCCTTGATTTCACCATTGTATATGAATGAAATAGGAAACAGAATTGATGAACTCATTATCCACCCATTCAAGTCTCATTAAACCCCCATTTTTCCAATCATTGCTTTCAAATAACCCCATTCCACTCTGTTATAAGTTTTGGACATGTCAAGTTTTATAAATGTACATCCATCCTTCCCTTATTTCTTGTTTTTAAGGAAATGCAAGCACTGATGAGCTATGATGATATTGTCCAAAATTTGTCTATTTGGGATGAAAGCTGATTGATTTTTACTGATACAACACTTAAGAACAAGTCTGATCCGATTTGCTAGGATTTTGGAAATGGCTTTGTAGAGAACATTGCACAGACTTATAGGTCTGTAGTGTCTAAGATCAGTAGGAATATCAATTTTAGGAATAAGAGAAATGACAGTATGGTTCAAGGACTTTAGCATGTGATAGAATGAAAAAAAAACTCTTAATGGTTTTTACCACCTCCTCCTTTACCACATTCCAGAATTTTTGAAAGAAAAGAGGAGTCATCCCATTAGGCCCTAGGGCCTTATTGGGATTCATAGAGAAAATAGCTATTTTTATTTCATTTTCTTACACAAGCCTAGTAAGATTGTCATTAATCTGATTGGTAATTGTTTTAGGTATAGCTTCCAGTATCATATCAAGACAATCTACATTAGCAGATGTAAAAAGCTGATTGTAGTACTTAGCCACCTCCCGAGCAATCTCATTTTCATTGTTTGTCCAAGAGCCATCTTCTCTTTGTAGATTCCCCATCTTATTCCTTTTCCTTTTCCCTTTCACAACTGCAAGAAAATATTTAGTGTTTTTCTCTCCTTCTCTCAACCAGTTCAGCCTAGCCTTTTGGCTCCAGTATTGCTTCTCTTCTTTATAGACCACACTTTGCTGCTATTTCAAATTTGCTACTCTTCTTGCTCTTCCTTCACTATCTGAACTTCTTTCCTTTTCTGGCAACTGTTTTAGATGAGAGATCATTATCCTAGAGTTGTCAATGAAATTATTCCTCCATTTTAGCAGTGCTACCCTGCATCTCTTAATCTTACTTACCACTCTAAACATTCTAGATCCCCTTATATTCTCTTCCCAAGCCTCCTTTATGACATCTCCAATTCCTTCTCTTTGAGTCCACCTTTCATCAAAAAAAAAAATCTTTTCTTCTTCTTTTTGCTCTCTGGTATAGTTTCCAGTATCAGTATGCTATGATCAGAGGCTATAATTTCCATGTGAGTACACTTGGGTTGTTCAAATAAAGTGGCCCACTCTCCACTGCTCAGCCCTCGGTCCAATCTTTGTTTTATCTCCCCACTCTGCTACTGATTCGACCATGTCCAAGGATTTCCTTCATAGCCAATGTCTATTAGCTGATTCTCATTGATAAAGTTTCTAAAGTCATGGAAACTCCACTCTTCCCTGGCTTTTCCTCCCCACTTCTCATCATTAGAACACAGGTCATTAAAGTCTCCAATAATTATCCAGTTTTTGTTCCACAGCTCTTTCCTTCTTCTAAGCACTTCCCATTGACTCTTTCTTATTTGACTGTCACAACTTGCATAAATCCCATAAGCTGCCACTCACTTTTCACTTCTTCATCATTGATTAGGGCTTCAATTGTAAATGCTGAGTGATTTATTTCCTTATTCTAGCCTCATTATTCCACATCAGTGTCATTCCTCCTGATCACACATTTCCTCCACCACAAAACAATTGTCAAAATTCAGTATCCTCTTGACCTTCTCCATTTACTTGGCTTGGTTTTTAGTTTCACTCAAGAAAATCACATTCGGGGAGAGGAGGTTGTTCACCTCATTCAGGCAAGGAATTGTTAATGGGCTCCTTGCACCTTGACAATTCCACACCACAGCTCTTATCGGTCCTTTGGGAACCAGTAAGGCTGATCCCTTCCCCTCGTTGCATCTCACTACATTCCTCCCTATTAATGTCTCCCTGCATTTTTTAACTTGAGAATCTTGCCCCTCAGCTTCTTTCATTTCTTCATTCCTAAGTTGGAACTTCCTCTTAGAGCCATTAAGATTTTTAAGAGGAGTTCTATCACTTTTTGCTCTTGGAACCATTCTCCTGCAGCTCTTCCCTTCTTTACTAGTACTTTCCTGATTCACTTTTTCATTAGGTTCATCCGTATCCATAGTCATAAGCACGTCCTTTCTTCACTCCCTCCCTATCCTCCTGTCTCTTCCCCATCTATCCTTATTCCTCCATTCCCCTCCTTCCTTACTTGCCCTTTTTTCTTATCCTGAACCTCCTTTGCTTGAATAAAATTTGTTTTATGAACCTGCAGAATCTCGGTTACATTTTCTCTTCCGATACCTGTAGCTGTAGTCTTGTCAAACTCCTTTTCCAGACCCTTTTCCCTTATATCTCCATAGTTCTATTTTGGAAGGATCCTCTCTTCCTTTCTCATCTTTACCTCTGGCGGTCTTTCCTTTCTGTTATCCCTGAATCTTACTCAGAAATTGATTGTTCTTGCAACTATTTCCAGTTTCTTGTCTAGGTTCTGTTTGTTTTGCCTGACTACTCAGATGTCTCTTTTGACCAACTCTTCATCCTTCATTTCCTACATTTGCCTAGAAGGTGTCCATATCTTTTGATTACTCTCTTTCTGGGGGGAACCCTTACCACTGGGAGTTCTCAACCAAGATCCATATTGATTCTGCTATTGACCCTTTTTCATAAGAATGGGATCTTTACAATTCCTTTCGCTATGCACAATGATCCTACAACTATAGCACAAATTTGGACATTTTTCATATCTGAATGACAACATTTGTTCACTCCATTCATCTGCACAGTGGTTCCTCTCAGTAGTGGTTGATTGATGTTTGCCTGCACCAATATTTTCATATGTTTACCTTCTTTTCCTCCTGTTTGTGGTATTATGACCTCCCTTACCTCATTAAATATCGCTCCAATTTTTTTTCCATAGATTTGGACAACCAGATAGGGAGGTTCTAGATTTGCACCCACAAAGGAGCTTTATTAAAAGCTGATTCATTTTCTTCTATACCCACCTCCCATTCTCTCAGGACCAATATCTAGTTATCTATAACCCAGGGGCCTCCAAATAGTATTCTCTCCTTTGGTGTGCATCTGGTATTGTGAACTGAAATAGATTTGCTCCCAATTCTGTGACTTTTAGTTCTTTGGGGTAACTCCATGCCACTGTTACTAAAATTTTCACCCCAGTGAAGTTAGCTATTTTCTCCCCCTCTTTTTTTTCCTATTAGACAACCTTGACATTCCAATATTCCTTCATCCATAGCTCCCAAATCCAGAAGGGTACCCCCTATTTCCTTATTTGAGAGTGCAAACTTTTGCATAATATCCACTAGTTCTTCGACCATATTGTCAACCAAGAGATACTAGAGGTATTCCTTACAATTACTACTAAGATTACTGCTAATCAAGCTAGATCTTAAGAAGGAAATTTAAAAACATAAAATTTTCTCTAGATAAAAGCAAACCCAAACAGACTATCTCAAAATAAAGCTGAAAAAAGAAATGAAGGTATAAGAGTTGCAAAAGAGGGATAACAGCTAAAAACTAACTGACCTTGGCTTCATTGTACAGAATCTATCCGTTAGTGGCTTCCGACCAAAATACCTATTTAATGCTTTCTTTAATAGTCCTTGTTGGCTAAGAACTGACTAGTTCTATCTTCAAGTTCTTCCTTAAATATGCCTCTTTTATGACTAATAATCCTTCTGAATTCTGCAGCTTCAATTGGTGCACTAATTAGATGGACGAGCTTTAAATTTTTGGAAGTTAGTTCAGATGCAAACTTTGAGTTGTACTTGAATGTTGTTTGAATTTTGAAAAAGTTTAAAGTTCCCACCAAGGGTAAAAAAACTCTCTTCCCAAGAGAGAGAAAAGGCCTCTACACGTGAGAGGAGTTCACAGTGAACATTAATCATTTGCTTATTTCTTTACTCACTACAATTCTCTTTTCAATGTTCAATGTGCTTTTTATGCACAGTGAACTTCGCTAAAAATCTTTTTTTTGGCTCCATCTTTACCCTTAGTGATGTGCGTGCTAACTTGTTGAATAAAAAATTTGATCTATTTGACAAGAAATTGGTCAAAGTAAGAAGTTGAGAGGTGGTGAAATTATTGTGGGCCCCATTTATGACTTGTTGAATAAGAAATTTGACCCAAGTTAGATGGTATTACTTATGAGTCGTTAATGAAGGGACAACAGAAATTTCAAATTATAAAGTAGTTAGAAATATCATACGTGACAAATATTTTGAAACAGCAAGAAAAGAAAAGTAAGACACTTTCAATGGAACGAAGAGAGTACTCGATTATTTTAACAATATAACAGTAAGTTAAATGAATCAAGCATAATAAGCAAGTTATTTATTTATTATAATGTCAAAATATGCATTAAAGTACAAAAAATAACTACTCATTCCTCTAGTTTTTTCGTTTGCAATCCCATATGCAAAAAGTATAGCTTAACTATTCCATAAAATCATACTTTGGAAGTAATCACATAGAGTGCAAAATAGGAGTACACAAATAACATCACTATTTAATTAGATTTAAATCTTAGTTTTATTATGTTTGCTAAGATAAGTTCTGAAAAAAAAACTTTTATCAGCCTAAATTTTATATATAAAAGATCATATATGCATAGAACTAAGCACTTAAATATTAAATTAATAAATTTGGTAGATCAAAACAAATTAGCATGTAATTGAAAGGTATGTACAGTTTAAATTTAAAGAAATTTTTTTTCATATAATAGATTACTTTTAATAAGTCATTGCATAATGCTATTGCAGTTAATAATAAACCAATGAACTAAGTAGTAAGGTCAAAAATATTGAAAGAGGAGTAAAAGTTTAATTTTATTCATAAAGCAAAAGCATGGTAAATAGCAATATATCACGTATATAGCTTACTAGTATACTTGATGTTAGATTAATATATCATCTTTGATGTAAGACAAAAACTAAATATCACATATTGTAATAAAATTTGATGTAATATATTTTAAATTGATTGGAAAATTATTATAAAAATACAAAATTGAAGAAAATTAGAAGAATAGAATTCTTGTATTACTTTTAAAAATTTATTCTCATCCTCAATTTGTGATTGTCGAAGAAGAGGAAGCATCAACGTATCTAAATACTACTCTTTGTTGGTATAATTAGAGTTCCTTATTATCTTCGTAGAGGGTGGAATTCAAGAATACATGATTGAATGAAGGTTGCTTCGTAAATTTTGAAACGGTGTACATGTTCAAAAAAAATCAAAATTGAATGGTAGGTTAATACACTTGAACTGAGTCAACTAAAATTGGTTAGCAATTAGTGAGATGGGATCGGAAAACCTTGAACTCATTTGATTGCAAATTTTTAGAGTTCTTAGAAAAAAAATATGTTTTAATAATTTGATACATGTAAGATAAAAAAAATTTTAAAAATGTGTTAGGTCAAAAATTTTAAAAATGTGTTAAGAGAATTTTCCTACAAAAACTCGTAAGCTAAACAAGGCCTTTGACTCATTTGTATACCTACATTGCCCCGGACCAAAGGGAAAGGTACTACTATTACAATTTACAACCCGTGTTTCCCAACTAAGTAGCCAACCAAGTAGTCACGTGACCTACGGGATTCTAACTCTAAGGCAACTGGTTGATGGTTTTTTACTATATATATATATTGTTTATTTTTTTTTTGCACTTCTTTTTTGTCGTGCCTTTTGTATAGATGTGATGTGATAATTCCATAAAAATAATACTGGTTTGGACCACTATACCATATTTAATACGTCTAATTTTTTAGAATAATACGAAAAAGAGAAAATATCACAAAAGTGATGCTATTGTGGGCTTGCTTCTAGATTAAGGGTCACCACAAATGTCTAATAAGGCTTTGCAGAAAATTTGATTTAATTTTTTTTGGAAGTCGGAACCAATATTTTTTCGTTTTCACAAAAGTTTTGCTGCAAAAGGTGAATGAGGCTGAGAAATTTTTTTTTGAATTACCGCAGATTACATTTGCAGCAAAGCATGAAAAAATATTTTTTTAATTTTTTTTTTGAGAAACCCCAAATTACATTTGCAACAAAGGAGAAACTGCCATTTGTGTCTTATCATCAATAGTAGTTTTCCCATGCTCTAGTTGCAATCAACATGAAAATAATTATATATAAATATTCATGTGTTACTTCCCGGATTAGGGGCAGGAGCAGTCATCAGATTGACCACTCCTGAACAGTCTCCTCACAAGACCCAACAAATAGAGCACAATAAGCCACGTCAACTGCATGTGTTGATGGCAAAAAACGTTGCCATTCCACGAAAGCAAAATTATATCCCTAACGGACTCCGTTTATAGGAAACGGAAGAATTGAAATTTTGAAACTGAAGTTGAAAATTTGAATTAGCCGCACAAAACAAAACCGAGAGAAGAAGGCGGCTGCTGAAATGTCAATGTACTCGGTTGACACGAAACTAGGTGGAGAGAGTTGGGGTATGCCATCACAAGAAGAAGGAAGAAGGAAGAAGGCAAACAGTGCAGTAAGAGTGCAGTAAAAGAAGGCTAAAGTTGGTAGAAAATTTTATGAGTAATGCGGCAAGATCGGCTGCAAGGTAGAAGCGAAGTACAGAAGGAATTCATTATCTCATGTTGCCTACCATTTTTCGTGCAACTTAATAGCAGAAACAACTGCGCTGTCCGACTGTAGTAAAAGAAGGCCAAAGTTGGTAGGAAATTGTATGAGCAATGCGTGCAAGGCCGGCGGCAAGGTAGAAGCGAATTAAAGAAGGATTTCATTATCTAACGTTGGCCATCATTTTTGGTGCAACTTAATAGCAGAAGCAACTGCGTTATCCGAGTTCGGTGAAACATAAAGTGCTCAGCAGGCCAAGGTAACGTGATTGAACCATGTCAGTAACTTTGTGAATCTTATACCAGCAACTTTCTGAATGTTAGATTCAGTAAAGACATAATATGAAGATAATAGAAGAATAGTGAAATTGTATCGCATGTGTGTGTGTGAGCGAGTAGCTTTTCAGTGATAGACTATAATGGGAGAGTAGTTATCCAAAGACCTAAGGGTATTATATAACAAGTAAAGCGTCGAGCGGAATGAGGGAAAGAAGAGTAGAAACAAAGTCACATTTAAGAAGTGAATGAATGTACATCCTGTTGTAAATAAGTTACAGGATAAAACCACCATATTACAATTGAAATGAATCATTGTGCATCCAATAGTTGGTCCATGCTTATCACGCAATCTTAGTTTGCCCCTCTCCTGACCATGCAGTCTGTATAAAATGGATGTGTAGAGTTAAATGAGGTGAAGTAGAGGAAAAGACATATATGTGCATTATAAATGAGTGTACCTGGTGTTGCAAGTAAATTACATGATGTAAGAAATATATTACAATGAGTAGAAAATGCTTGTTTGGCCCTCAAAATGTAGAAATAGTAGAAAATGCGGAGTTGGCTTAGGCGGTTGTCAGTAACGAATGACATAAGGTCTAGTGAAACAAAGTACCTAGAACTTAAATATAATCACCAGAGTGGATGTACATACAGTTAAAATATACTTATATCGTGTGACCAACATATTACAGTACGTATAACTTATTGTATATGTGATCAACGTATTGGTGTTGCTTTTTACTTTTCTTCTGCACCTCCAACACCTTATTGCATAGCACGTTCCTAACATACTCCTGCCAATTCAAGGTGGCTAGCTTATTCAACTTCTTGCATGCAACTCCAAAGCTTTATTTTGTGTTTAGCCCTAGTGCTTGGAGCCAACAGGCATCCACAAGCAAATGCAACAAACAGCCGTTTGAACTCTTCCCTAGGACTCATGGACACCAACTCATTTGATAGCTCTTTCCATTTGTACATCCTACGTCTTGGCCCAGGTCCCCCCACCTCGCTAGTATCAGCATCTTCAACTGGTACTGGCCCTTCATTTGGGATGCCCAACACTAAACCTATCTCTCTTGCTATTAAAGGCAGCACACCGTCTCCATGTAGATGCAAGCTGCTTAGTGTCGGATTAAAGTTATCCACTAGCCAAGTTGGTATACCACTTGGAATGAAATGGCACTGTATGTCTAGTAGCCCTCCGAACCCCATGTCTTGGTTTCATCGATACTTGAAACAAATGTGACCATTTGATTTGGCGAGTAGCGTATGGTGTACTTATGATTCTACAACTAAGTTGTACATATATGTATTAGCCAGGTAGTGCTTTTCATCAAGTGCTTGACATATAATAATGACTTGTTTACCTTAGTCGTAGCCCATGCTTTTTGCTCTGTCGACTTTCCAAGACGTGCCATTTCTTTCTCATATGCTTCTTTCTCTTTCAGGTACTCCTCTTTTTGCTTCCTAATATCTTCCTTACTCAACTGATTGTAACTGCTCGGGCAATATTATTATACTACATTGTAATGCACAAAGTCATCAGCCACGTTAAACTCATCTACTTCTTGTTTCCTCACTTATATTTCATGTACTTCTTTCTAAATAGTAGATTGATTGCTATCTTTATTATGATTTTCATGCATACCTCTGTCACCTTCACTCCTTTCACCGAAGTCTTACATTGATACTCTTTCTTACCCACAAAGTCCAGTGAAACAAAGTTAATAGTGCATTTAAACAATGATTCCTATTTTCTATTATCTACAGTCCGACCTGAACTTCATCCATGGATTCAATGGTGGAAGTGGTTCCGCAACCTCACTTATTCCTGCTGCCTCCATTTACTCATCTTCAGCTGTGTTTGCGATCATTTTTTTCCTTCTTTTTCCTGACTTCTTCCCATTGCAATATGTCGCATTATTATCACCAACCTCACTTTTTGAGTGCTATACAAATTGCGAGAAACAAACACTAGCCACTTTTTTATTAAGTGATTTAGATGAAACCTCGGGTTCTTTGCCACCAAACTTTTCAGTTGGTTCATCTCTGCCACCTTGGCCACTTGAAGTTCTCGATCTTTTTCCTGCCATCTGAACTGAGAGTTATACAACTGCACTTTAGTTCTATTATGCTTTCCCAGGTTATTCTGAATGCATTACAAAGTAATAACAAATATAATACATCACTTTCAAATCTCAGTAACAATACTTTCAAAAACTTGTAACTTTTGTTCCACACTACGTTTGCCAAAATTAACAGTAAGTTAATTTTTCTGTCGGGCAAATTCCACTTACAATCTACTCTCACTCATTTATCAAGTTTCATGGGATCGACTTCTTCTTCTATTTCCTGTCTTACTGTACACATATGAGTTATGTATCAATTGTGAGGTACCAATTTCACAATTATGTAATATAGTATTTTACAGAGCAGTTCTTATATTGTAATTGCTAAGTCACTGCGTGTTACAATTATCCAAATTCATACCTTGTTCAGCTTGTCGTCTGTTGCCCTACCTATCAAGTTTCAAACAGTTGACTTCTTCTTCTCTTTATCCTGTGATTATACAAATATGAGTTAACTAACAAACAATAGCTAGAAAATTCACAATATGTTCATGCAATTTTATGCATCAGTTCTGCTACCGTAACTGCTGAATCACTGCATGTAACAGTTATCCAACCTGCTGTCCAACATGCCTAGTTAAAACAACTTGTAACCTTTTTGCCCACAATGCATCTATCAATCTCAGTGTTATATTAATTCACGCCGCATAACAATTTTACTCCGCGTCACTATTTATTTATATGAAATGTCTCTTAAACAACACTCTGATACATTCTTAAGGGAACTATCTTTGTAACACTTTTTTTCACTTTGTATGTCACCATGAATAGGATGTACAAACCACAAACAAACAAACTATAATCTGCCCACAGCCATTGCTAGCCAACAAAATCTACAATAAGTTCAAAGCAATAACTAGTACCCCTGTTATATTCTTACCCAACCAATTCGACATCCCATTCACACGATTTTGCAAACACTTGGCGCACTAAGTTTTCCGCACCTGTCCTCCCCAATGTTGGCCACCAAATTACATACCTTATTCTACTCAGTACCAATAAACATTCTGGTCTAACAAAATCATTAAAGATTAATTAACCTATTCATTTACAACATTGTTCAAAAATAACTTTTTACTCACATCGCTCTACCACCTTGTTAAGTTTCGAAAGTTATGTCATAACATTGCTGTTTTGTTACCTGGGTTTTTCCTGCTTTTTCTCTTCTCCAGATGCCCCAACGTTCCACTTTACAATTTTGATTCACTTTTGCCAAGCCCTTTCAGATTTCAAACCGCTACAACTCTGCCTCTCTGTCACTCCTTTGTCACAAATGTATTTTCCCTACTTTTCCCTTTCCCTAGTTTGCCCCAGCCATTTTCTTGCCGGTAGCCACTTTCTTGTTCTGCCTCCAGCCACTTTCTTATTTTTTCTTTTTGCTTCCATTTTCTGGTGTTCTGGGTGACGAAATTTGGCAATTAGTGTGGAGGGAAAGCAAAAGACCTTTGTGTTTGACAATGCATTTGTGTTTGACGCTTTGTTTGCACAGGATTTTGTCGACTGGAGCTGACGCTTCGTGACGGGATCCTTTAGCAACTTCATTTTCTTTTTCCAATTACTAATTGAAACGCCGTCGTTTTTGGCCCTTCCCAAAACTGTTCGACGTGGCTGGTTGTAGTCCTTTTGTCTACTATTGTGAGGAGACAGCTTGGGAACGCTCCATCTGATGACCGTTCCCGCCCCTAATCCGTTACTTCCCATGACGCTGTTCATCACATGCTAAATTTAAGCAGAAGTGTCAGAGTCCCTGCTAGTTGGAATTATTACTTTTTTTTTGGAGTTGATCATTTTGTACGACACAAAGTGGTGGCACCTAGCCTTAGAATAGAGGATTTGCAGCTGATAGTATGTTATATCACCATAATTGCTGACCTCATACAGTTGCAAAACCTCTGTAATATGTATCTCGATCCCGTTAATCATGCACAGTGTGCTCATTCTAGATTGATAGTGATACGAGAAAAGACTTTTGAGATATTATAATACTTGAATCAAGGTATGCGGATGATAGTTGGCCCATTTGACAGTCAAAATATTGACCCATTTACCTCTCGTACTGTTCCTTTCAAGATGCCTATCGAGCATTTAGCTAAGCAGATGCATGATAGAAATATAGGAAGGTAGGCGTCATAAAGGGGCACCTCCACACATGTTGTTCATGTACCTGACATATTTAATTTTCAATATGTCTTACCTGACATTAAAACCAAAAAATTCAAAAATGGATGATTTGGGCATATTAATTTTCAATTCATTTTATATTTTAAACCAGAAGGAAGCTGAAAGAATTTTTAGAGGATGATTAACACCATTTATGAAATTAGCACAATTTTTGTAGTTAAATTAAATTTTCAGCTTTCAGGGTTAAGGTTTATGTATTAGGGTTTTATTGTGAGGGTTTAGGGATTAGTGTTTTAGGGTTGGGGTTTGTGGGCAAAATCATAGCAATTCCATTTTAAAAAAAAAAATTAAGGTTTGCTGCCCAATTGAGGTGTGAAGCCTTGTAAAATATATATATAAAAAATCCAGTCCTTTTACTTAGTTGGCAATGAAAAGAAATGAAATTGAAATCAATTTTTTTTAAGCCTATTTTTCATTTGCGGCGACCCTTAAAAACAAAACCAACCCTAGTCAACCCCATTTTTGTAATATTTTCTTATTTTAACATTATTCTAAGAAATTGGCCTTTTTAATATAGATGTTTATTGTTCTATAAATTCCTCCTAGAAATTAAGAATAGATTCACACTATAAAAAAACCGAAAAGATGGCTCCAATATTCTCTCCCCATAATAAATGCTTGTGGGCCATTATGCATTTACTTTACATATTTGCCCTCCATTCTTTTTATTTCAAGGGAGACAAGTAGTGAAACTTATAAGAAATTTTGCACTATTTCAAGGATATTTTTTGAAAGTTGAGGAGGGATAGTTGCGCGCCCTCATCTTTAAGTATAGCCTATCAACTGATCTATTTGAGTTGAGTTTTGGTAGTTCAAATTCAATTCAATTCATAAGCGAACTTTAAAATTTTTGGACTTTCATGTCTTAGATTAAAAAATTCAAGTTCACTTTATACTTGTATATAAGCTTAAGCTTCAAATTGAACTCAGTCTAAATTCATAATTAAATACATAATTACATAAAATATATATTTTATAATTATACATTTAATATAAATTATTAATATTTTATGTTATATATGTACACTTATAAATTATAACTTTTATTATATATATTTTTTATGTATGTAACTATACTTCTACATAGGCCAAGTTTTTATTTTTTTGTGGGATAGGTCAAGTCTTAATTGAGTTTAACAAAATTTAAACTCGACTATTATTTAATTCAAATTTAATATTTAAATTTAAACTCTAACGCAATTAAGTACCAAGTTCAACGGACCACGGGTAAGAACGATTGCACCTAGTTATATGCATTTTGAACAGCGCATAACTTTGTATGCATATGGTGTAACTTACTTTTAACAACGTGTAACTTTAGAACAAAATTTTGTGAATTTCACATATATTATTAAAATTGAGATACAAGATAAAATCTGGATCGTATAATTTTTTTTGGCCAAATCTTGATCATGAATAGCTCAAGGACCATCCCTGCCCAACTGATGACCGTTCCTGCTCGTATTCAAGTTCAACGGCCTTTTGGACTGAGCCGAGCTAAAGCCGACCCGGTCCTATTGTGAATCCAACATGTAGGTGTAGCCGCCTTCGCCCCTGCCCCTCTCCAATCTCCATCATTGCTTGAAGAGAGTTGAATTTAAAACAGCTTCCACGGAAATCGAGCCACCTATGATTGTCCAAATCAATATAGGCTGCTGAAACATTACAATTCCTTCTCGCCCGTAAATCAATGGTGCTCTCCTGTTACTTCAACCGTTACCATCTAATCGTACTCCTAGAATTAGTGGAAAATCAAAGATAAAAAAGGGAACATATTAACAAAATACATACTTTTGGCAGAGTCTCAAGGTTTTCAGCTTCTTCAAGTTTGCTTGCAATTTCAAGGTAAAAGTAGATCATACTCCATCTGAATTGAGTAATTTTTGGAGTTGTTTCTTGCTTCATCATGTTATAATAGCTTTACGTGTCAAGGATATCTTAATTCGATTATCATCCGTTCACTAACACTCAAAAATCATGCTTCTTCTAGTAGTGAAAGCTAAACGAAAATATAGAACACACTTTTGTCTATTGGCTGAGTCTTGCGGTTCTCAAGCTTCTTCAAGACTTCTTGGCTTGAAAATTCTGCTTGTCCAAGATTTCAAGCTACAATTATGTCATACTCGAACTTAATTTTGCAAGTTTTTTAGTTGTTTCATATTGTCTTCGTGGTGACTTTAGCTTTATGAGGCACAAAGATCTTCATCAATTCTTTTATCTTTCAACTGGGAGTGCTCTTTTTAAGCTTTTCACATGATTGACATTTTACATAGATCTGCCCAAACTAGAATGTATTAGATCACTGTATGTACATATGGGATTAGGAGAATAGGCTAAGGCTTAGTTTGGGAGTTTGTAGAGAAAGTTTAAATTATGAGAGAAAAGAAAGGAAGAGAAGCGATTTTCAAGTTGTTTGGGAATTTAAGAATGATGTGGAATGATTTTGGACATGTTGGGTTTAGTTCATCATTCACGATTATGTGCAAGTTGAGTGGTGTTTGTAAAGAATGTTCGTATCAAATTAAAATCACAGTACAGGTTGGTTTGCTGACATAAACATCTCATCAAAGAACATTTTTTGTTTGAATTATTGTTACAGATTGATTTGCCGACATGAAAAATCTCATCAAAGAACATTTTTTGTCTGAATTATTGTATTAAAGTGCTGAAGTTTTCTGGTTTTGACATTACTAAAGTGCTGAACCTTTCTCAAATATGATTTTTGTTTCGGAGCCAAGGAGGTTGAATTGAGTTTGAGAAGAAAGATGTGAATTAGACTTTTAAATCCTTTTCCATCCGATATTCTGTTTCTTGTTATTCAATTGTGGTTGCAGGATGTCGTTTGTGTAATTGGATAGAAATTTCAGCCCCGCCTTAATTTGCAGCCCTTGGGGCCTCACGTCTTCCATCTTCCACAAGTTGAATGTGATTTTTGGTTCTTGATGACTAAATTAGTTCAAATGCATGACCTCTCAATTGAAAATTTTTTGATAGCTCACCACCAGATGCACATGCATCACATGTGCTTTTTTCCTAGTAATATTTAGAAATACTCCAAAAGTGTCTATCTAAAAGACTGATAGAGGTGGATCTCGTGCAAAGAAAATTTTTTGGGGAGAAAGAAAGAACATATATTTGATTGATGAAATTTTTCATCGCATTGCATTTAAGAAAAATGACAACAGTTAGCTACATCAATTGGATTAAATTTACACTACCAAGTACAAAACCAGTGCTTCTCAGAGATTTCTTTATTTGCATTGACTGTTCTTCAGATTCTGATTATGTTCGGCATTAATCAAAAACAAAAGAAAAACTAGTTTACAAAGATAAAGAGAAAAATGGAGACAGGGTGTGGGATGATTAGTAGGGTAATGTATTAAAGTCATGTTCAGTGAAATTGTTGAATTAAGGATCTAAAAATGCTTGATTAATTCAGTGCTTTTACAGTTCATGTTCTTCTAAGTTTTACAAGATTGATCTTGATACAGTTTTGACATTTCTTCTTGAATGAACTATTCTACTTTTGGCAGTTGGAAAGAACTCTAGATAAGCTTATAGGTGCATTAATTTTGGATTGACTGAAGAACATGTATTTTCCTACTAAATCTATCATGATTGTGTTATTAACTTTACAAAACAATGTGCAGAATGAGTTTCAGTTTCATGGTAACTTTGATGTCCTCTTCCATTTTAAGATTCGGATATGCTTTAATTTGCCTTGTGAATCTAAGCTTGACACATTCTTGCATTAATCCTACTAGATGATACAATCATTTGGAAAAGCTCTCGCCAAAAAGACCATGGAGATTGTAGAAGAAAATTGCATGGGAGGGAGCAATGTGGACAACATGCAAACGCTGAAAAGAAATTGGCAAGAGTTGAGCTGCAAAGCATCAGATGTCGAAGAGGAAGTGAAGAGAGAAGAAATGTCAGGTAAAACGAAAAGGAAAATTGAAGTTGACAATTGGTTAAAGGAGGTTAAATATTTAAATCCTGAAATCGATGCACTGGAAACAAGAAGATCATCTTGGAGGCTTCCTTTGAAGGAGGATCCTGTGCGGAAGCTGCAATTTCAGGTGAAAGAACTTATTGATCAGAGCCGTCACTTCAATGGGCTTGTGCTCCATGCTTATGACAACATTGTGGAGCCATGCTTGCCAACCAAATTGTTTGGAGAAAAGGTCAAACAAAATTTGGAGAGAATTTGGCCATGCTTGTTGACCGATGACATATCAAGCATTGGAATTTATGGGATGGGAGGAGTTGGCAAGACCACATTGGTGAAGCACATCAATTACTATCTTCTACAAAAAAGTTATCAAGTTCTTTGGGTGACAATTTCTCGAGAGTTCAGTATTAAGAGTTTGCAAGAAAAGATTGCCAATGTCTTAGGTGTTTGTTTATCAGATAAGGACGATGAAGTAGTAAGGGCATATGTATTGTATGGGGCATTCAGGAGATTGGAGAAATTAACAGTGCTCATATTGGATGATGTTTGGCAAGAGTTTTGTTTACACAGGGCAGGGATTTCTCTTGATGCAAACAAGTGCAGGTTGATATTGACTACTCGCTCGCTAGAAGTGTGTGACAGGATGCAGTGTCAGAGAATATTTGAAGTGAAAATTCTGGATTCAAATGAAGCTTGGGAATTGTTCATGTATACAGTAGGAGACAAGAAAGTGCTTCATATAGATGTGGAAGAGATTGCCAAGTCTGTCGCCAAAAGGTGTGCCGGTCTGCCTCTTGGTATCGTCACTGTGGCTGGGAGCATGAGAGGTGTTACTGACATATGTGAGTGGAGAAATGCATTGGAATAATTGAATTCATGTTCAATAGGGTATGATGAGATGGAACGCGATGTTTTTTCCATTCTTGAGTGGAGTTTTGACCGATTAAACAAATATGAACAGAAATGTTTCCTGTATTGCTGTCTTTATCCAGAAGATTGCAGGATAGCAAGAGAGGGATTA
Source organism: Coffea humblotiana (assembly GCA_023065735.1). NCBI lineage: Eukaryota > Viridiplantae > Streptophyta > Magnoliopsida > Gentianales > Rubiaceae > Coffea > Coffea humblotiana. The sequence goes on along the minus strand of CM041212.1, from coordinate 16,838,850 downwards.
ATAAATCTCTTCATTAGGGAAGAGTTGATGCCTAAACGAAGCTCAAGGTTAGCAGAATTTGATCAAGGTGATAAGATATTAAACAAACTAGTAAAAGTTTGCTTGCTGGAAGAAACTACAGATGACAGGGGCAATGAGTGTGTAAGGATGCATGATTTGATAAGAGATATGGCATTAAGGATCACCAGTGGAAACTCTACTCTAAAGATAGGTGGAGATGTACCGAGGTTCTTGGTGAAGAGCATACGAATCGGAAATTCCAGAGTGGCATTCGAAGAAAAAGAATGGACAGAAGATCTCCATGCAATTTCCATCTATTCAATTGGAAGTGCAATAGAAATTCCACCAGGCATGTCACCAAAGTGTCCCAAGCTCTCAACCTTGCTTCTTCGTTCGCTACACATAGGAAGAATTCCAAATACATTCTTTAAGCACATGTCTGGACTTAAGGTTCTAGATCTAAGACACAATAGATTAACAAAAGAGCTGCCTGACTGTGTTTCAAACCTGGTGAGTCTCACTGCTTTGGTGTTGCAGAATTGTATCCACCTCCAATCTGTGCCACCATTAGGAAATCTTACACAATTGAAGGAATTGGACCTATCTGGGTCTGGAATTGAGGATTTACCTCAAGGCTTGAAATCATTGGTCAACCTGGAAAGGCTGGACATGCTCAAATGCCAAAATCTTCACAGGGTGATAATACCAAAAGGGACATTTTCTGAATTGAGTTGTCTCCAACAGCTAGTATTGGATCCCTACTATTTTGTACAAGTTAATGATCCAGAAGTGTCAAACCAATTAGAAGTATTTACTGGATGCTTACCATTTAATGACTTCTATGAAATCTCTAGGTGGCCAAAACATTATACTGTTGAATTCAATGAGTTTTTACCTGAGGATGGGTACTTTGATCATGATGATGAATACATTAATGGTCATTCTCAAGAGCTGTTGGCTTTCCGTCAGTGTAACTTCTGGAGAGGATCGAATAATCCTGTTCTACTTCTGCCAAATAATGTCAAGCATCTAAGACTTGTGAAATGTGTTTGCTTGGGCAATAGGTGCCTGTCAGATGTTTTTAAGAACTTTACAAGTTTGAAAGACTTGTCTTATTTGAGCATTATTGATGTAGATGACATCGCGTTCCTCTTGAAATTGCCCTCTCCTCCGCCTCCTCTTTATGATCAGTTGGTAGTCTCCTGTTTTAATCCACTACAAAATCTACAAGAGCTAAAACTCGTAGACTTGCCGAATCTGGTTGATCTCTTATATTGGGAATCAGAACCATCTTTTCTGCCACCTGCCACCTTTTCTTCCCTTGCCTGTATCATGATTTCAAAATGTCACAAGTTGAAGCAGCTGTTCACTGTGCAGTTGCTGCAAGGCCTTCAAAATCTTGATGACTTATATGTTGATGATTGTGAAGGACTGGAAGAGATAGCAGAGGATGATGACGGAGTAGGACGTGGAAGATAAGGAATTCAAAGTGAAGCCACCACCACTGTCATACTCCTGAAGTTAAGGCGTTTGTATCTGAATCGGCTTCCAGAACTGAAGCACATCTGGAATGCAGCCAAGATTTGCAAATCACTTCAGTATATTAATGTACGTGACTGTCCAAAGGTAAGGAGGCTGCCTTTGTTTCTTCCCACTACCACTGCACTGCCATCTCCTCCCAACCCTCTTCTAGAAATCTATTGTGACCAAGGATGGTGGCAATCGTTAGTCTGGGAAAATCCCAATGACAAAGTTTCCCTTAAACCAATTTTTTCAAAAGAAAATGAAGAATGAATTGGAAGACCCTCTGTTTGATCAAATTCTTCACTGGTTGACATGTAAGTGTTTTTATCCCCTTCCTCGTGTTACCAAAGCATCCCCTTTTCTTTTAGCTCCCCCAAAATGAATTGCTTGTCTAGGAATCAATGCTAGCTCTTCTCTTATTGAGTTCAACTTTTTCTCTGCCAACTACCTTTCTTGAGGTGCTCAGCTGCTTACACCCTTGTTTAAATTAAGTAATGTAATTTACTACGTATATTGTTTTACCTTTTTTAATGCCTTTTGATTTCTGTGAATCTAATTATTTTTTTTCTTGTTTTTTGAATTCAATGTCATTATTAAATTGTAAAGTGAATGAGCTGAATTTTGTGTTCTTTTCTTTTTTTTTTTCATTCCCTGCAATTGAAGGTTGTCTTGTTTTCCCCTTTCTCTGAAGAGGCTTTCCAGATAAAGCTGTAAGGTATATATGTTTACCAATGCCTGTATTCCAAATGTTTTACTGAAAACCAAATAAGTTAAAAGGCTAGCTTTTTTCCTAATTTCCTATGCGGATTGAAGTTCTAGACATGTTCAGGAGCGTTGGAAGAAAGCTTTCAACAGAGAAAGGCGAAGAAGGCCTCCTTCTGGGGGGCCCAAGCCGGAAATAGAATGCAAAGTAATTTACATGATTGTAATAATTTCGATACTGCCATGTATAAATTTCCTTTGTATATCTGACTGTTGTAATGAAGTGTTACTGTCAATTTTTCGTAGGTTAAAGCTTGCTATTTCTAGGTAGAAAGGAAAAAAAATAGCTGCTGCAATAGAGGTGAAGTTGCCAAAAAAAAAAGTATAACTTGAAGCCTTATCTACCAGCATGAAATATACTTTCATTATATGCTTCTTCCTTAGCTGTATTACAGTTGCGGTTTTGTGTCATGTCTAGCATTCTATTCCTAGCTAGTTGATGTTTTTCCTATACTTGCTTGGAATTGGAGTAGTCATACTACTTCTGACTATACCCGGAATATCAGTGAAACTGTTTTGGGGTATAATGCCAAAAGTTTTAGAGTTAGATTCTACTCCAACTTTGTGATTTCACTCTATCAATTCAAACCCTTTCATTATCTAAGATTTTTCCTGTTTTCCATTTCAAGAAACTATAACATCAATTGCACTGATAATTCATTATCTGAATTCTTTTGATTGGGGATAGGATTGTACATGCATGTTGAAGAGTGATCAGAATAACATTTGAATCCTTTCTGGAGTTAAGCGTTTAGATTTAAAATTAATCGACATAACAAAATCTTACATGAACTTCTCTATGTGACTTGAGCTTTTCTATCTGTTCTTTGGCAGCAGTCATCTATGAACATATCAGACCTGTATGGAATGATATTTTTCTTTTTAAAAAACAGATGGAAGAAAAACCTCAGATGGAGTTTCCTCTTGCAAAAGACAATGCAATTGTATGTCATCTTATATGGTGTTGACTTCTGTAACAAAAAAGCAGAGTATGTTTGAGATGGCAACTAGCTAATGCACAGTCATGCAATATATGAAGAAGCAAAATTTGAGGTCAGTAACTTTTGGTTAAGGAACTATCCTAATTAGTAATTAGTTTCCAGCTTATAATCAATTGAGTTTAATTTGAGCCTAAACAGGAAAAGAATATCAGAACTTGTAAAATAGCTGGCTGAAGTCTCAAGATGACAGCCTAGAGGATGTTTAGTTATATTATCTGTCAAAGGAAGTGAAGAAGTGGATGGTGCAATTGATCTAGTTTTGTTGCATGAAGAAGCAGAAACAAAATGACCAGAAGGCCAAGGTGCTGCAACATTGTCATTGAGATCGCTGGTAAATCCAATGCCTGAACTTTTATCAAATGTTACACCCAATGGCAAGCTAAGCAAGAGAAAAGCGGAATCTAGAGAATATATAAGTAGTAAACTAGTCAGAGATAAGACTAAATTGACGTTCATTGTGGATCAAGAATCAAAGCCTAGAATTTCAAAGTACTAAAAGCAAGAATTTAAGCCAATCTCAAAGGGAGATTTATCACAGAAAATATCCTCTTGATGCATCAACTAGTGAGGAATTATGATTGAAAATGGGTAAAGCTTGATGTGTGGTTAAAATTGACATGGTGAAAGCTTATGATTCTGTCAGATGGGACTTCTTTATTCTGCGTTCTAGAGGTTCTGCATTTTCTGTTTATCAGTTGGGGCAGATGCTGTGTGACAACTGCAAAATTTTCATTCGATCTCAAAGGCTTTCTGGTCGGCGATTTTTCAAGCAGTAAATGGTTGAGACCGGGGGATCCCATCTCCCCTTACCTATTTCTTATTGTCATGGAGGTGTTCTCTCAGTTGTTTGATGATTATATCACTGCAGATGCATATGATTTTTATCCTAGATGTGCTGAGCTTGGGATTTCACATATTTCCTTTGCAGATGATCTATTTGTTATGGCCTCTGCTGCTCCTAAATCATTCGAATGATTAAGAAGACCTTAGCAGAATTTTCAGACATGCCTGGTCTTATTCCAAACCTGTCTAAATCTGAAATATTTTTAGCTGGATTAGGGGAGGAGCTTCAGAAGAGGATTGGTGAAGATCTGGCTATACCTATTGTAACTCTAGCTGTAAAGTAATTGGGGGTCCCCCTTATTTCTACTAGATTAACTATGCAGGAGTGCCAACCTTTCTTGACAAAATGATGAAAAGAATCCAGAACTGGGCAGTCAGGAAGCTATCTTATGGAGGAAGACTCACTCTTATTAGAACTGTGCTTAACAGCATATTTGTATACTGGGGCAGTATATTCATATTATCCTCTGCTTTTGTAAAGAAATTAGAGAGCTTGCTGAATTCTTTTTTATGGTCAGGTTGTGAGCTCAAGCATTCTAAAACTAAAGTTGGCTGGAGGGAATCCTGTCTACCATTGAAGAAGGTGGTTTGGAATAAAGCCTTGGTGCTCAGGCACAATTGGGATATCTTTCACAAGAAAGATTCCCTAGGGATAAGGTTGGTTCATATACATGCATGCTGAGGGATTATTCTTATTGGGCTATTGACGCTTTGGCTTTTGGCTCTTGGAATTGGACCGAACTGCTGAAGTTAAGACCTGTAGCTAGACAGTGTATACAAATGATTGTTGGCAAGGGAAGAAATATGTACTTGTGGCATGATTGGTGGAATCCTTAGGGGCTTCTCTTACTGACTTATTCCAGGTGTATCGTGCAGTTATTTAGCTGTATCCAGCAAGCTAAGGTTGATAGTATCATCCACAGTGGATGGTTAGAAATGGTTCAGATGAATCCTATGAATGTTCAGTGAGAAAAATAGCTTTTGATGCTGTTGTTTATGAGCTGTGGCATTATAGGAATTTAAAGGTATTCCTGAATATCCTATTCCCACCTGCTATGATTACTGAAAGAATTATGGCTGATATAGGGGCTGGATGGGAGATTTCAAAGGCTAATTCTAATGACTGCATTATGCTCGGCCACGGTCCATGTTTGTTAATGGAATATATACTCTGGAACTTGTACAGACTTGTTTTTCTTAACATTTCCTGCAATGGATGAGGGATCCCCTCCGCTTGTGTATGCCTACTTCTGATATCAATAAAATAAGGGCATTTACTAAAGGGGGAAAAAAGCCAAATGCTGTAGAGACTGTAAACTTTATAACTCCTCGAGCTATTCAAGACTTGGTTATCCTGTCAACTATAACTAGTTGAGGTATTTGTTTCTGTTTGCGTGTGTGTGTGTGTATTCCTGTAGAAATGACGTCTTACAGAGGGAAAAGATCATAAGATAAAGAAAAAGGTAAAAAAAAAATTTTTTTACAACAATGGAGTATCTATTCAAATGATCACCTTTTGAGCCAATTGGTGAATGAAATCAGTTCTCAGCAGATAGGACACATGATGATTAACAAATATATGAAATGAAAAAATTGCAATCACTAATGATAGGAAAAGTAACCTAAAGTGGCATATATTAAGAGGTGGACCTTGAGGTGAGAAGTCCTTCAGCATGATATGACAGATGTCATACACATTGATGGATATGTTAGCGCTCTGCGACTTCATACCAAGCAAGGAAGCTCAGTTTACTGCTTGCAAAGTTTGTAATAAAGCTCTGATCATGTGACTTTCCATGGCAGTGGATCAAGATGTATTATTGTTCAGTTGATCTCCATATTCTTTCCATGGTATTGCATCAAGATGTATTACTGTAATAAAGCTCTGCTCATGTAACTTTTTATGGCCTTTGGATGAATTATCAAAGTTTACCAGGAAAGCCATATAGGCAGAAACCAGAAGATGCATCTCTTATTGTTTACAATATTGGTACAGTTCCTCATGATAGCTGAGCCATCAGGCAAGATGGGATTGCCAATGTTTTCATACTATACTTGCTCAAAGCTAGTTGATCAAGTTCTTGTGGAATGTGGAAGGCTGTGTCAACCCCATTTTATTTTTAAAATAAAAAAATTAAATTGAATCTGACCAAGTTGGGCTGGCTCTATGTGAACAATTAGCGCACTTTGCTATTGCGCGTGTAACAATAGAGGTCCACGATCTAGATCTTGCCTCTTAAAACATGCCTATCACATTATTACTGTAAAAACTAAAACTATAAATTTGAATAATATATTAATTGTTCAAGATATCAATTATGGGTTTGGGGATAGTCAAGTTGAGATTTTGGTGCAATTGTGCAGTTGTTTTAGTTTTAGTTATATAGGATTTGTTGTATATCACTTTAACTTTGATGTATGTGTAACTTTTGTTCGTGTAGATTAACTTAATGTATTATAAACTTGTGAAGCTTGAATTACGTTGAGAGAGAGAGATCAAGAACTAACTTGGACAAGCGAAAATTTTCAGATGCAAATTGGCCACTAAAATTTGAACTTTAGAGGTTGAGGCGTGTTAGTTGTGTTAATCAACTTTGCTGGCTAGAAATTCATGAATCATAGTTATTAAATTCGGCCCGGCCCGGCAGTTCAACCTGTTAACCGGGTGAACCGGCCATGAAATCGGGTCGGGTTCTTAATAAGATCGTTTCTGCATTGAACTTGTTGATTTTTCAACGGACCGGCGATTGAACTGATCAACTCGGTTGAACTGGCCAATTTTATAAGAAACCAATCTACGGAAATTTTTTTAAACATTGCTAGAATAGAGATTCGAACGCATGACCTCATGGAAAGAAGTAGACTACCATTACCGCTAGACCAACCAACCATTTATTATTTATTTTGTTCTTATACTATATATTAGAGTCTTATTCTTATTTTATTTCTCCAAAACAAAATTTATATGGAATCTTTTAATAATATTTTTATTATTCCCTAAACTTTATAAATTATGAAATTGACTTAAAAATAACATATTACACAAATCATTTTAAAGGCAAATATTATTCTTAATAAACTTTTGCACTTAAAATTCATAAATAAACTAGATAATTACAGTGAGATAAAATTTTTTACTTGAAATTTGGTGGATTACTAATTAAATGTAGGTTGTTAATTCTTATAAAAATTAATGAATCTATAATAAATTAAGCTAACTGAATATTTATTATGGCATAAAAAATTATAAAACATAATATTTAAATATATGTAGTGACCCACTGGTTGGACCATTCACCCACCGGCTGAACCAGTAACCCGTTGACCCATCTCTTTCACCAGGTTTCTCCCCGGGCCGGGTTTAATAACTATGTCATGAATGGTTAATTGCCTTGTTTGTATCGCTATTTTTCTTCAAAAAATTTTTACATTTTTGGTGAATACATTTTTCAATCATCTCTTTATCTTATATACATCAAATCGCTATAGAACATTTTTCTATAAAAACTCTAGAAAACAACAATCCAAACAGTAAGCTGTAATTGAGGTCTAAACCAATTATACGTTTAATTTATCCCACATCAGTTGTGCAAATGGTAGGATGCTTGGAGTGTGAGACCAAGTCTTACCCCTTGAGCCAGCCCGGTGGCACCCAAGATTACCCAAGACTACGTGAGTATTAATCTGTGAGTATTTTTCTCATGGCATGTGACTCCATCCCAAGTAAAACAACAATCTGTACTGTGGTTCCAAGATCCAATATGGCTTCTCCATTTTGGTTTGTTTGATCAGATTTAGAAGTGCGAAAACAAATCTTTTATACAGCCTAATTTCACACCAGTTTCAACCAATTTAGTGAATGACCCGCTAATCTTTTTAATTTTTTATTATCTAAAAATTCTACCATTTGTCTTACATAAATATGTCATATGACTCTCAAACGTTGATTCACGTTTGAACTTTAATGTTGAAGTCAATCGGATTATGTAAGCAGTGATTTTGAAAATTTTAGTTTGCATCATTCTGGGCTTAATCACTATTTGAGGATGCTTTATTGTCCAAAAATCTGTAGCCTACCTCAAGATGACTAATCCCTTTTGCTCAGAGAATTGGTACCTTTTTAGTCAAAGAAAAATAAATCTCCTTACAAAATCTTTTCTGTTAAAACCGTATACAAGATTCCCTAAAACTGACAGCAAATTCAATTGTGTTTAGTCCTACTTGCAACAATGTGTACTAATTTTCCAAGATAACATCTTTGGAAAAAAACTGACCCCGAAATTCAGAAACAGAAAGCACCAATTTGCTGCATTTGCCTTTCATGATGGGACAAGTGTTCTTCAAAGAAACTGAAGCTTTCGACACAAAGAGGAACAGTAAAGTGCTATTAAAAAAATTTCTATCTGCGTGTTTGTTTGATAAAAACTGCTTAAATATGTATCAGTATAATATAGAATACTAGTTGAGTATTTGTAAGTGAATAATTGGATTTGTCACAGATAGTTTATCTTGACTCTTCATAAAATGGAGTCAATTATTAGATAAAAAGTAGTCGATTTCAATTTATCCTCCTTACTTTTCTAGATAATAACAAAATAACGATGACTTGAACACTTTTGCAGAGTCTTTGAGCCATTGTTTCTTCAAGACTTGCTAAGAACATTCTTGTTCCTCTTGTCCATGTTAGAGCAATTGAGAAGTACAATTCGAAAGCTGAAAAGACGTATATATTATGCACAATTGCCTTCATGATGGGACAAGCGTTCTTCAAAGAAACTGAAACCGAGAACTTCATGAGCTTGCAACACAAAAAGGAAGAGTAAAGTGCTATTAAAAAATTTTCTATGTGCATGTTTGTTTGATAAAAAATTGCTTAAATATGTATCAATATAATATAGAATACTAATTGAGTATTTGTAAGTGAACAACTGGACTTGTCACAGTGTTATCTTGACTCTTCATAAAATGGAGTCAATTGTTAGATAAAAAGTGACCGATTTCAATTTATCCTCCTTACTTTTCTAAATAATAACAAAATATAGATGACTTACAAACTTTTGCAGAGTGTTTGAGCCATTGTTTCTTCAAGACTTGCTAAGAACATCTTGTTGCTCTTGTCCATGTTAGAGCAATTGAGAAGTACAATTCGAAAGCTGAAAAGACGTATATATTATGCACAATTGCCTTCACGATGGGACAAGCGTTCTTCAAAGCAACTGAAACCGAGAACTTCATGAGCTTGCAACACCAAAAGAGAAAAGTGCTATTAAAAAGTTTTCTATGTGCACGTTTGTTTGATAAAAAACCAGTGTTTTAAAAACCACACCGGACCGGCTGGACCATGAATTGGCCTTGGCTCCGGTCCAGTTCATGTTTTGGATTGATTATACTTAAAAATCGGATTGAACAATTCGAACCGTGCGAACCAGATTGAACCATTGAACCAGCGATTTTTTTGTTTTTGTCTATTAAATTGAAATTTTTTAAAAAAAGAATATGTTTTCCTTAACCCTAAACACTAATTATTAAATGCCACATTCACTAACTTTCTTTTCATTTTTTGTGTCTTATCAAGTTTGTATTTTTATTTTCTATTTTCTTGACTTCCTCCAAACTCAAAACTTATTTTTTTTAAGTTGCAATATCTAAATATCAAAAACTTGAATTAAAATTTAAACTCACAATGTCTAATTCTCATAGATGTGAATTTTGTATAATTTCAAAATATTGTAGTATTTTGAGTTGGATTCAACATTATTTTTTTGGTAAATTCAATTAAGATTGAGATGAAATATATTTGTTTCAACTTATAATTTAAAAATTTATTTGTGAAAATCCAACTTCTTTGAAAATATTAAAATTTTCATCATATAAAGTCTTAAATTAGTCCAATGCATGTCTTATTTTGTGCATATATTTATATAAATTATTTTTTAAAAAAATTTATTGAACCAGAATTGAACCAGTCCGATCGGTTGAATCTCGATCCGAATACCTCACTGATTCAATTAACGGTCCGAATTTTAAAACATTGATACAAAATGTTTAAATATGTATCAGTATAATACAGAATACTAGTTGAGTATTTGTCGGAGAACAACTGGACTTGTCACAGTGTTGTCTTGACTCTTCACAAAATGAAGTCAGTTATTAGATAAAAAGTATTCGATTTCAATTTATCTTCCTTACTTTTCTAGATAATGACAAAATAACGACGACTTAAACACTTTTGCAGGTTGTTTGAGCCATTGTTTCTTCAAGACATGCTAAGAACATTCTTGTTCCTCTTGTCCATATTAGAGCAATTGAGAAGTACAATTTAAAAGCTAAAAAGACGTATATATTATGCACAATAGCGAAACTATACTTTCATTTGTCTCCTAAGTTCTGGGAAACTGTTCAAAGAATTATGGAGATAAATGCTTCTAAAGTACTATATAACAATGGTGAGATGCTTAAATAGATTTAATAAAAACTTTCACTATATAAGAATAGTGAGATGCTTGAATCGATTTAATAAAAACTTTTCTGAAACTATGAACTATTTCTTTTTCTGAAAATCAACCAGATAGCAATTATTTGAAATATTTCTTAAATGGTCCTTTATTAAGAAAAAATTATCACAACACGTTAAAGTGTTAGATAATGTTGTTACAAATGTTAATAAATAAAAGATTTATGGGCACAATTGAGCAATAAAAAGGGTTTGCAAGAGAAAAAGGTTAAGTAATATAAAAATAAATAAATTTAAAATTAACTATTATAAAATCAATCTTGTGCATAACTGATGAAGTAGTAAAATTATGAATAATTTTCTTTGGTAGCAATCCAAAGGCTCTGTTGCTAAAAGAAAATCAAGGATCCTATTTTTCTTTCCCAACAATCTCTAATTGAAGTGAATGTCATTCATTAAGATTTAAATTCAGCTATAGATGTACAACACAATTTCCCTTCGACTTCTCTTAAAGACGACTATTGCCTTTGCAGGGAAAATTCGTGTTAACTTTTCTTTCATCTTTTATAATAAATTAATTTAAAAAAGAATAGATCTCAGTATCCAAAACACAATTTCGTGGAAGACAGGTGAGTTCAACAGTCTCTAATCGAAGTGAATGTCATTTATTAACAGTTTGAGTGGCAACTGGGGATTGACGAATATCATTGTGTGAGGTTTATAGAGAATCTAAGTGTTCTAAGCGCCGAAAGAAATTTGGAAATTTCTTCATCGTATGAGAGGGACACAATATCTATCAAATTGGAAAGCATATTTGCCCAACTATGCCACCCAAACAGTTAATGCAAGAGCCCAGCTAGGTTTAGAAAGGTCGAGATTGACTTAGGAATTGAACTATATAGTTGATTATTGTTCAGGGCAACAGTCTTGAATGATAAAATTGCCACTGATATAGAATATTTAATTTCTCAAGTGCTGTGAGGTTCACAATTGACAAGTGAGGGTTAGTGGGAAGTTGCCATTAAAATTGTTAGTGGGATGTTGCAATTTGAACGATGTTGATTGCAGAGCTGAGAGATCATCACAATAAAAAGAGCTTTAATTCTACAACAATAATGAGTGCGGTGCTTGATCCCCAGATTTAAATAGGTTAAAGAGGTGGGAGAAAATTGATATTCATATTATCTACATCAAATCTCTATTTCCATTCCCCTTTTTTCTGTTTATAGGATCAAGGACCTCTTCAATTGTTAATAGCAATTGGACCGTACATTAAAAGAGTAAGTTTGGACACTAATACAATGTTTAGAACAAGCTTTTACAAGTGAGAAAATTTGTGTCTTTTTTGCATGTTATTGTGTTTAATGTCTACTTGTCGTACTTTTAGTGTATACATTTCTTCTATTAGTATCTACAGTGAAATTGCTAATAGCCATTGTAGAATTCTTCATCCATATTTGTCCGTCCATGTTTCATCCTTTGCTGGCCTAATATTTCAGACTGACTCACTCTAGCATATAAATACAAAACCCAGTTGTGATTTCTTAGAAATTACTACTTGTGCCTCCCCTGAGATTAGGTGACAAGTTGTATGCGCTATGGCTATTATCCTGATTAGACAAAAGTAGATAAAACAATGAAGATATCTAGATTTCCAATGGCAAGCAAACTTTCATTTGGTGGCCCATAATTACATTTCTCAATTGACCCTGAGTTATCAATACCAAATCAAGTTCGAGTTTATTATAGTTTAATATTAAAATTGTTTTAAACTTCTTTTGTTATTGTTTGTAATATCTGGAATTTATAATAGTTTTGTGTTAAGAACTTAATTTTAGTTTTCGGCATTTAAAATATTAATGATTAGAAAGTTTTAATTGATTTAATTGTGAAAAAGTAGATACCCTGTTAGTATTTAGTTTTTCATATCGGTCGCTTGATATAGTTTTCTATTTCTATTTATTTGGCTAACTTGTTTAGCATCTATTCAATTAATTACATGTCGTAGAGGAAGAGAAAAACAAAAAGGAGGCATCTAATATTAAGCAAGCCAAAAATTTTGGTGATGACAAAAATAACCATAAGAAAATTTCTTGGCGACTAATTTAGATTATCTAACGTAGAGTTAAAGAGTCCATATAAGCAATTATAACGGAAAAAAAGTTTATGAATGAATTTCATTGTATTAGTTGTATTATTGTATTTACCAGATTCATATATTGTTCTTATTACTTGTCATGTAATGTAAGCACGAGTTAATCTTATAACGTTATTATTAATCCCACTGAAAAATATTTCCTTTTTGTTTTGGTAATAAAAAGTTTGGGTGAGTTCGCTTTCAATCACTACTACGGGTTAAGACATGTTTTCGGAATCATAGGTTGCCTATAAAGATTTTTACAAATTGCCCACTAATGCAACCTTTACATCGACCGTGGAATTCGAACACACGAGCTTTTGTAAGAAATTGATCTGTTTTTATCAGCTGAATCAACTTGTATTGCCATTGAAAAATGTTTCTAACTCTGTCATTGTATGTCACTAAGCGCCCATATGTTGAAGCTCCATATGTCTACTTACGTTTTACGCCTGTTTGAGCTGGAATGCCAGATGTTACCACGGGATTCTACCACGTGTCATAGATCTATTCAACCAACTGCATACACAAAATATTAAATAACAGTAACAAATGATTCAATCTTTTGAGGTTAGAGAAAGAATCATCTGGAATGTGGCTTCCAAGTTGATAGTGGGAAAGGATCCAAGTAATGGAGTTGCACCGATGTGATATCCCAGCAGCGATTTGTCCAATGAAACGGATGAAATTCAAGTCCAGTACAGCACTGATGAAATTGATTAGGAATTTGACCATGTAATTGGTTATTACACAAATCAATTTCTCACAAACATTCTATTGAGCTCTTTCATTTGTATTGTGAGTGCCTGTATAACGATACTGGTAATTGTGCCATGGTGTAAGTGTTTTGACAACAACAAAAAAGACATTCCCTGAAGGCCACTCACATTTGATGGAATAGGACCAGTTATTGAATTGGATTGTAAATGTGATGTTTCGAGATTGGTAGGGTTCGCAATGGTAGGTGGGAAAGGGCCAACCAAGCTGTTGTCTGGTAATGACAATTGAGTCAATTTTTACACACGTGTGTACGCGATAAAATTTTAAGTTTGCAAAAAACAAGAAAAATATATGATAAATATGCAATATATAAATTTGAGAAAGATATGAGTACAATTTTCAGGATTTTCTTAAATTTGTAGGGAGATTTCTTCGATTCTTCTCTTCAAACGCTAATCCAAGAAATTCGCAGCTTGTTCTTGGATCGATTGTCGATTCCTTCAAATCTTGATATAGAAGATTTGAAGAATTTGATAAACTCGAATATTTGAAGATTCAAGTCTTGATATGAGGAAGATTTGAAGAATTTGAAGATGCAAAGCCTTTGTAACTTGGACTCTCAGAAGACTTGAGTGTATGAGATGTATGGTGTCTGGATTTTGATGGAAAAACTCCGTATTTATGCTATAGAATAAGGTAGAGTATGAAGACATGTATACCACTTTACTTGTCTTATAAGACATGCAGTCATATAAAGATTGCACCACTTTAAATATTGTCTCTTCATTTTATATTTATTAATAAAGAGATAATATTAATGAATATTTCCTTGATTAGCCAAACTTATAAGGATATATGACGTGGCACCATTTAATTAGACAAACCTTTGCAGTATATAAGACATATGCATGGATCAAATAACTCTAAATATTATCTTTTTAATAAGAAATAAATATTTAAATATTTATCCATAATTTTGCCAAGCTATAGAGACATGTGATATGTCATAATTTGATTGGCAGAGACATTTCAGTAATTTTAATTAGTTGAGACACCTCAACTTGATATGTGGTGGAGTATAATTGGCCATTTAACAATCAATTTTCCAATTGTGTATGACATATGGCAACATCCCGTTGGGTAGAAATAAATCATAGAAATGATTTATAGACTAATGGTAATTTTCCAATTTAATTCAAATTCCATTGCCTACAATGTGAAACAATCTGGTATTTGGCCTTGCACTTGGTTGGTTGTAAGGTCTAAAAGTTCCAGTTGGACAAGATTTGAGATCAGGGATCGAAGAGGCCCCTTGAAACTGTTTTCTTTTGAGTCAGAGACATTGTATGGAGCACAAAAAGGTTTCCAATTGACTCAGGAAGGCGACCAGTGAACTGACATCCATCGAGCAACAAGACGTTCAAGGACTTCAAGCAGCCAAAGGTGTTAGGAAGTTCTCCAGGAAATTTTGTGCAAGTGAGATCTAAGTTCCGTAACACAAATGACGCACTACAGTTGAAGTATGGTAAACTTCCAGTGACTTGAGTTCCACCTAGTAAGAGTTGTTGCAATTTTACAAGATAGGAAATATGGTTTGGTAGCTTATCATAAGCTTGTGTCTGACGGAGATTAACTTCGGATTAACCATCTTGATAACGTTGGCATAATAACCCGGGCCGATTGGGCTATCAATAACTTTGGACCCCTAGAACTTTGGTCCTAGTTTCAATTCAAAAGTTATTGGATTAGTCTAATGGATCTAGAATGTTACAGAGGACTTTATTTTAAGTTTAAGGAGACTTTTCATCTCTTGAGAAAATATAAATGAAAGATTTTGGAGGCACTTGTTCGATTGAATAGTGAATATACGAATACTCAAACAACCCCGAGGTCATCGATTCTCACCGAATATACGAATATCGTCCTTTTTTTTTTTCCTTTTTTATCTTTGTGGCTCCAACATGATTCCTAGGTCCAATGGTTTTTTTTTTTTTTTTACGTAAAAAGGGATTTTATCAAATAGAACATGAATGTACACAAGAGTAGAGGAATTTGCCACACAAAAGCACTGCTACAACCAATTAAGCTATACAATAGTACTGCTACAATGAATTAAACTCTGATTATGCTATCAACATTTAAGGAAAATCTCTTGGAGAAAATCCCAACTAAGGCAAAATAACCGGTTGTCTCTTGTACTCAATAATTCCTTCATTCTGCCACATAGCAGCGAATCTTCTTTAGCACTCTGCGTACAATAGATTCAGCATCAGAGGCTTTATATTGGAACACCCTATAATTTCTCTCCTTCCATATATAATATACAGCTGCTCCTAGTTCCAACTTCTTTATTGTGTTTATAAAGCATTCTTTCTTCCAATGACAACTGAGCCATTCAACTTCAGTATTCCATTCATAAGTCCCTCGATATTGCAAGCAGCATTGCTGTATTCTTGACCAAATATAAGCTTCATACTCATATTGAAAAAAGAGATGATTACAAGATTCATTTCCAGTACAACATAATACACATTTCATTTCAGTCATAATGTCCCATTTAACCAACCTGTCCTTTGTGCTTAATTTGTTCTTGCACAACAACCACAAGGTAAATGAATGTTTTGGGATATATTTTCTGAACCACACAAGATGATGCCAATAGACCTCAACAGCGAAATGATTCAACACTTCATTTGCAGATTTGATAGAGAACAAACCTGATTTACTGGGCAGCTATTTCATTATATCTGACATTCCCTCACTTAATGACTGTCCAGAAGGAAGAAATTGTGCAAAATCATCTACTTCAGCTGTTCTCCTCCTACCAGTGGGGATCTTCCACTCTCCATTTTCAATGATAGAAGAAACCGTAACCTGTAGCATACTTCCAAACTATTGCACCATATTGGGCCCATAAGGAGTCAACAATGGCCCTCTATGGTGCCAATTATCATACTAGAGATAAGTATTTTCTCCACTTTTGATCACTGAGACAATAAAAGAGGCTGTATAATAGGTTTGATTTGAAGGAGTTTATGCCAAACCCAAGAACAATGGCCCTCTAGGTCCAGTGGTTTTAATGAGGCTCGTAGTGATATATATATTTTGGATAAGATGGCTCATGGACTAGGAGATATCACTGGTTTCTCACTGGGGACTATTATGATTAATCATATGTAGACAGTTATTCGAAGTAGAGATCCACAGCATGCTCTTCCTTATACTCATTTTTTACCTTGGTATTTGAGAAGAAAGCGGTTGATCTCACACATCTTTCCTCGTCCTAGATTGATCCTTCAAATGTCTTTGGAAAGACTACCTGTCGGAAGCTGAAGATTACCACAAATTTTGGTAGAGCTCTAGTCCAAGGTGAAAGGTCTAGTGGCACATGACCTCGAGATAGTGAGGGCCCCCAGCAGTAGCAGCAAGGAGAGGGAGCTTGTACTCCTCAACAACCCTCTTCAGTTCGAGCCTCTTCGTCTTGGTCACCTCCTGTTAATTCTTGTCCTACATGGTAGAAGATTTGGGATAAGCTACTACGCGTTGAAACCAAGGTTGACCAAAGCTTTTAGGAGAATCAAAGGAATGCTGAACATCTCCAGAATATTGAACGATATCTTGAGATCCGGGCTCCACCTTCACCACTGCCTTAGCAAGGAGATGTAGAAGTTCGCGAGGGAGAAGAGCATCATAGTGACCGTTGGCTTCAATCTTTTTTATTTTACTTTTATTATTACACTTTAAGTTGTTTGTAGCATGTTACTAGATTTGAACTAACGCTACTCACTAGATTTGAACTTTGTCTTTTCATTTCTTTTCTTTTGTGTCCCAAGTTAGGGAGGACGTCATTACATGGTCTTGACATTCATTTGCTTAAAAAGCAGAGTATTGCATTTCAATTTATTTTTTCTCAATCCTTCACATTGAGGACAATGTGAATTTTATGTGTGGGGGAAGGGGAATAGGTAACTTTAAATTTTTGTGGATATGTGATGATGTTTGTTAAACTGAATTATGTTTGAATACGATTTGGAAATACTGCCTTATTGAAATTTTCTCGAAAACTGAGTTTACCAGTAGAGAGTTTCATTCAATTATAATGGAAGACTCTATCAAAATTTTTGAAAATATTTTTCCAAAATTTTTCCTTGTGATAAAGTACAAAAATTTTTGCATTTTTGCATTTCACTATGACCAAAAAGTTTGAAAATGGTTAACAAATTCTTAGCTTCAAGGATTTAACTCCCCTTCTTGTTGGATTCTGGAATATGCTATTAAAGAATTTATCTTCCATGTGACTTAGAATTAGTTATTATGTGATGAAAATTTTTACATTTTAGAAAGTATACTTGATAAAGTATGGAGGACTAAAGTTATTGATACAATCAATTTAATAATACTCTTCCTATTTTATTGCTTTAAGAGAGATTGGGTATCTCTGTTTCTTCAAAAAAAAAAAAGAATTTTACTGCAATAATTCTTGTACTGAGTAATTGGGAGTTTTCATCTAAAAATATCAATTTTCATGTAAAAAGGTACTCAAATTGGGAGTACTCGAGTGACTTGAGTATGCAAATGAGTAACTGAGGGTCTTCACTTAAAAGTATTGATTTTCGTGTCAAAAGGTATTTTTATAACTTAAATATTTGGTCATAGTACGTATGATTAATTCCCTCTTTAAGCTTGTGATTTTTTTTAAAAGATAATTGTAAGAGAGTGTTAACCATCTTTTAACTATATGAGTTGCTTACTTGTGGAGTTAGGATAAGATGACAGATTGAATTTAAGTATAATTGGCTTTCCTTTATTAGATATTATGAGTATTTAGTGTAATTTGAATGATTGCATATTAGTTGGCACTAAGTTATGAGATTTACAGTTTGAAAAAGCATATATTTTGGCGCACCTGAGTCATTGGTTGAGTTATTTGTTGCTAATGCTTGAGGACAAATAATGATTCAAGTGTGGGTAAATTTATAAGGGCTAATTTCATGAATATTTTCTTTGGTGTTTGATATTGTTTTTGAGTCAATTTATGGAGTCAAAAGGTATAATTGCTCGTTTTGGCTTTTAATTTGCATCTTGAGCTGATAGTTGATGTAGTTGTGATTTTATCATTTTACTCACAAAATCTCTATGTTTTTGTAGGATAAAATGATCAAAATCAATTGAGAGTTAAATGGTGGGCTAATAAGGTGATGATTACAAGTTTGAGAAGTCACAGCAATGGTTAAAAAAAGTGGTGCAACTCAAGTATTTGAAAGGATGAAGGAAGAAAGTCATAGAAAATAGGGGAAGAGAAATCCTTGAGGGTTTGTCATTGATTTTGGCGGTTTCTGTAAGGGATTATGGGTAGAAACTTTAATTGGAGGAACAAAACAGAGGAAGACAAACTGCTGGAAGAACCCTCAAGAGAGTCCTCACAATCCCTTCACGGTTTCTTAAGAAACTCTCAAGGGTTTCTTATCGGCTACAAGTTGCCAATTTGCTTGACTTTTTGTTTCATTTTCCATCCTTGATATAACATAAAGTGACGATTTGTATCAATATTTTGGGGTTGTAGGAGCTTCTTTTCTTGACTCTTGGACAAGAAGAAACACATCACTGAAGGAGAAAGGTTTAGTTCTTGGCAAGAAGAACAACTTTTCTCTCTAACTTAGAGCAATTTTAAATTTAGCTCTAGTTTTCATTTCTTTGGAGAGACTTGAAGAACTCTTAGTATAAGTGTATAACAATGTATTTTTGATGGCAATGAAGATGATGAAGTTTGGAAATCTTTTTTTTTTTATTTGAATGAGAATTTCTTCCTCTTTACTTTCTTTATTGTTGCATTAATGCTTAGTTACATTGAAAATATGAGCTTTTCTTTTATACCTACTATGTCTAGATAAATCTTCTTGTTCAAAGAATAGATAAGGCTAATTGTGTTTTGATTATGGTTGAATGTAGTTGATTATTGATATACCTTGTATTTGCTACTTTTCCTATTCTTGTTTTTAACACTTGTAAATGCTTGATCACTATTTGCAAGCTATAATAGTTGTTGCTAATTTATGAAAGTATTTGACAATGATGGAAATGGAATAGGTGGAACCTAAGGCGGATATTCTTAACACACGAAATAGACACACGAAAGTAATGTCGCATTTAGGTGGATATTCTTAACATTTCTTTTGCTTGATTAAGTCTTCACTTGTGATTTCATCATGAGTAAGAAAATTATAGTGTTGACTATATTTGGTTCATTGGCAAAAGCAAGTCCCGATGGTTTGAGTGAAATGCATCCATAACAAGGCAAGAACAACAGTGATAATTGGGTATTTCATCCATAGTTAGATACATTTAGTGGATTTTATACGCTAGGACAATTGTATTTACCTGAGTTTCATCAAGTTTATTAACTTTTCTTTGTATTGTTATATATTGTTGCAACTTTACTTTAGCTAGATATTCTTAATTAGTTTAGATAATGGAATGAACTAAAAGCCTTAGTAATTAGAAGTGATCCTTATTGGATCGATCCTAACACCCTTGTTCTATGAGTCACAGCCTGTATGCTTATAGTGAATAAGTGAATTAGGTTAAAAATTTAGATCGCATGCTAGAATCTCATCAAAAGATTCAATCTGAAATGCTAAAGAGCTATGACGTTTGTTTCCATGATGTCTTCTCTTCATTTTGGCTACCATTAACTACTTATACGTTTTGTTTTTCATGCTAACTATCTTTATAAGGCTTTATTACAATTTGTACTCATGTTTAATGTAGTACATTGAATGTACTTTACAGCGGTGGGGTAACACTTTTTAAGTAAGAGTAATCACACTTAACAACTGGGAAACATGGAGCAGAAGAAGGTTTGAGCAATTTCTGTTACAGCATTTGGAGTTAGGTTAGTACTGAGATCAATGACCAGCTACCTCACAATAAATTCAGTCAAGATTTATGGTTTAAATTTAATAATTGGAGATAGTACTTATAACTTTTGGTTCTTCTTCGTACTTAACTTGAAATCTAGTAAGCTGGATTCCAATCTTGTTAGTTAAATGTCAGATATTCTTTGGCAGTGATTTCTTGTCTAGTTTTACATTTCCAATTGTTGAATTGCAATTCTAATTTCGTACTCATTACACAAAACGCACTCATTGCTGCGTTATGCTATTCCTTGTGGGATTTGAGGCGTTTCTTGATTTCCTTTGGAACTAGTTTTGTTGTTTAAGTAAATGTTTCATGCAAAAGTTAGTAACACTTCAGGAAGCTTTTTCTTTTATATGCTAATGAAGCTTTCTTTTTCTTTTTTTTTAATTACAATATTTGAGCACATATTGTGTGAACATGAATAATAGATGGATGAATTTGCCATGTCCAAGTAATGAGTATAAAGATGGTTTAGAAGGATATTGAAGGATATACTCAACAGATAGCTCATGAAGAGAATTATAAAGCGTGGTGTTGTCATAATGGAGCAAAGAATTGAGCAACTAGAATCAGTGCAACATGGAAGACAAGGACAAAGCAAAGATCTACTTCACAATCATCAAATACCATTCTTTGTATTCTAAAGGTAATAAATTGTTCATGGCTAATTGTTAGTTTCATTAGATGCTGATTTTTGGGACTTATTCATGAACTAGTGTTTAGGTGCTAGAGTGGAAGGAATTGGGTAACTGGTCATGGATGGTTGACTTAGTATGATGAAAACAAATGGATGTTGAATGTTTGAAAATAATTTGAATGAAATGGGCCAAAGTGTTATATTGTCCAAAATAGCAAATTGGCTTGTTGGAAAAAGTTTTCCTGCACATGTTACTTAACAGCTAAGTTTCTTTTTGTGGTTGTCATTACTAATTGAAATAGCATAATCTTGCTTGTAGTTTTTGTTGTGGCTGTCATTTTTGCTGGGATGATCAAGCAATGAAATTTGGGTTGGTTCTTGTAGTACCTTGTACTTTGTTTTACAAGAACTACTCTCTTATGTTCGGTTGTTAAAGCAGTGTTTTAAAAATATTATGTTTCAAGATTTGGGATAATGTTACATTAGAAGCATGCTTGATTCAAACAAAATTCTGGCTATTGAAGTGGTTAGAAGTTTGGATCTAACTATTGAAGTTGGGAAGACATCATTGGGATCATACTGGTGTGAAGTCTATGTAAAAGTGCTTCCGGTCATCTCTCTCTGTTTCCCGTCGTGCTGTCCCTCTGCTCCTACAACTTCTTCTTCTCCAACTTTTTCTCTTCCTTTTTTCCCTTTCTTTCATCTAATTTTTTTCTTTATTCTAACATTACATAGGGATAGATCTTCCATTCATTTTCTCTTCACTCCTTCAAAACTTTTTCTCTCTCTTGCTTCTTTTTTTTTTTTGCCCTTTCTATTCATCATCTTCTTTTCATTTTTTTCTTTGCAAATTTCCTTTTTTTCTTTATACATTTATGAATTCATAATTACTATTAGAGTTTGTTTGAGAGACAAATTTATGGTGCAATATGTAAAGACTTTTGGGAGTAGCAAAAGAAAATTTAAAAAAAACCACAAGAATGAGTCATGGGAAAAGAAAAAAAATGAAAAAACCTTGGTTCCTACCGGTTCTCTCGATTTCTAGTCAAACCTGGTTTTTAATAGGAAGATTGATCGATTGTTTGTCAGATGATTTTCCAGACAAACTCGATCTAGACTCTTGCTTGTTTTCCAGTACAATCGGTTGAACTGATTAGTTTGATCTGAGTTTCAAAACACAACGTGAAAAACCATGAGCCATATTGTTTTCTAAGAATTGTTTATATGATACGAACCCTGTCGAAAACGAAACCCGTATTCACATGCCCCAGAACTAGACAACTAATATCGAAGGTTTGGCAACGGAAAACTTGACCCTAATTAACCCTAGAAGTCACGAACAATATTGATACTATCTCAACCCGTAACCAATCGAATTAATGAACCAAATTTGTAAGGTAGAAGAACGCCACAATCAAGGTGGATACTTGATTGATAAATTCGATTGAATACTCTCGAGAATCTCAAGTATTCAAGAAAGACTCTTGGAGAGAGAAAGTGAATAAACTCACATAATTTTTTATAAAATTCTCATTAACTCCAAAAACATTAGAAAAGACTAGACTATTTATAGCTTTACAATGACTCAAAACCCTAACACAACTTGGACTAAAACTCGGCTGCCTTTAATCACTAAGCTAGCCGAATTTAACCACTGAATTAAACTACTTAAATGTCTAAACTAATCAACTAGGATTTGGCTTAATTAGAAGGTGACCTAGCCGAATTATTAAGCTGGAAAATAATAACTAAAGCAAACGTCTAAAACATTAATCATAAGGTAGCTTTGAGAATCCTCCTTGTATTCGTCCTTTGGCTGCATTCACCACTTGAACTCATGTAGATCCTAGGGTTGCATCATTATAGAAGGGTAAATATCATAACAATTAATCACCACAAAAAACACATGCACATGCACATTCTCTTCCATGCTTCTTTTCATAGCGACCACATTGTTGGATCCTTAATTCCACGTTGGACTTATATGTGAATAATTATGTGTTGCAGACTGTCAAATAAGGTTAAACTCAATTAAAATGATCAATTATGATTTGAATTTTAATGTATCTAATAGGATGCGGCCCTTTAATGTGTAGAAATTTAAAGGTAATTTCTATGATGGGTTGAAATAGGGATCCAAAAGATAACAGAAAAGTTATCTATAAATAGGATTATGATCTTTAACTCACACGTATTATTATTGTCGTATTTTTAGTACCACAAAAATAGATTTTTCCTGATATCTCATCGTCAAAAAAGATACCAAAAAGAAATTAAAGGGCTCTTTCAAAAGATTAGCGAATACATATTGATCTGGAATTCTATTCCAAAAATCTATGAGGATTCAAGTACCAGTTAATCAATATGAATCTAGGTGCGCTTCCACAATTTTACTATTAATTTATTTCTTAATAATCATATATAGATTTTGGAATCAATAGGTGATGGTTTTCACCAAAAGTAAATATAAACAACCATCAACAAGTGGTATCAAAGTTAGATATGATTGATTATTGGGAAATAATTTGAATATAGTAATTCATAGTTTTTTTTGTAATAAACAAGTATGATTAATATTGGTTTTATTTGCATGGCCAACAAATTTTGGTCATAGTTTGTTTTGGTCATGATTATTCCATAGTTCTGCACATGATTGTATGGCTGTTGACAACCTTGAATTGCAACTTTAATGTAATTGTCTTGCTTATGCTTTTAGTGAAGACACTGTCCAATTCATGTGGTAATTTATGCTTGGTTTTTGGTTTCGAGAAGTTGTTCATCTTTTTCTTATTTCAATAAAAAGCCTCGCAAGCATGTTCATTGATAGGGCCCGTATGATATGTAACTTATTAATATGTTAAGGCATAAATGTTAATAGTTGTTTTCTTGGGCTTGTTTCTTTGTTTAAGAATAAATATGCAAATATTTATGTTAAGAAAATTAGGGTTTCTCTAGTTTGAATGAATCTTAATAAAGTTAAATAAGACACTTAAACCTTACAAAGTCCATAAGGTTGGTCCACTAAATATATAGTCTTATGAGGCATTAATGAATTTCAAGAAAATTTTGGGTTTGAATGATAAATTTGATGAAATTATGGATATGAACTTTTAGTCTAATGAATTTTGACCCATTTGACTGGTTTGATTATGTTTGACCAGAATTGACTGGTTTAACCACGTTTTGATTAGAATTGACCAAAGTTGATTTTGATCAAAATTTGTGTAATTTATATAATTTTAAATTTGAATATTGGTATGATTATATATATTTTGAAATAAATTAATTGAAACAATATGTCACCAAGTGACCTCTATTGTGAAAATTAATTTGTTTTAGAATATAACTAATTGAGTATTTATAATTTTGTGAATATTGATCGGCTCAAAAGAATGTCAATGTTTAACAAAATTGTATGCGCGCTAGTGGTGTTTAAATTTTTTTTTTTACATGTGAATTATAAATTGATCCAAAGAAAAATTTACATGTGAATTATAAATTGGTTCAAAGAAAAATTTATTTTTTGATATATTATTATTATCAATGTTTATTACTATGTCAAAATATCACTTAGAAATTAATATTTTTGTTCAAAAATAAAATATTACTGAAAGATCGATATCTTGAGATGAGGTTACCATTATTTGAATTTATTATTATTTTGATGTATGTGAGTTTGTTTTAATTATTTCATGTTTTATGTTCAGTTACAAATGATCTTACAAATATTACTACCAATATCAATAATATTCCAATACCGAATGGCACAAACTTCAAGTTCTAGAAAAAAAATCTCTTGATAGTTGTGAAATGAACTGAAAAGGAGGCTTGATCTTTAAATGAACTCATCTCACACTGTATAGAGGAAGAGAAAAAGTTGAAACAAGATCAGGTAGAAAGTGTTCATTTGATTTCAACCCATACTAATAAAAGTAAGAGATATAAAAGAAAAAAG
Organism: Coffea humblotiana; assembly: GCA_023065735.1. Lineage (NCBI taxonomy): Eukaryota > Viridiplantae > Streptophyta > Magnoliopsida > Gentianales > Rubiaceae > Coffea > Coffea humblotiana. The sequence continues at coordinate 16,813,899 of CM041212.1, read as the reverse complement.
AATAAAGAAGCTGCAGGTACAACAATTTAAAAGAAATAACAAAAGAAATCCGCTGATTCGGGAAAGAATAGTTGTTTTTTCTGTGGAGTTGAAGGGCATAAAAAAAATATTGCACCAACTATCATATTTGGCATCCTAAAAATGGTATACTTCTTAATTTAGTTTCTTCTGAATTTAAATTCGGTACCTAAACACATATAGTGGTTAGATTCTGGTGTAACAACTCATATCAGTGTGTCTATACAGGGTTATCTAAATTGCTAAAAAGTCTATTGATAATGAAAGATATATCTACGTAATCGATGGCAAAACAGTTCAAATTGAGACAATAGGAGTATTTAGATTATTGTTAAAGACCGAATTTTATTTGAATCTTAATAAAACATTTATTGTACCGTCTTTTCGACGGAATTTGATTTCTATTTCTTCTTTGGATAAATTTGGTTATTTTTATTCACTTGAAAATGAAAATTTTAAATTATTTTATGATTCAAAATTGGTTGGTTCTGGTTCTTTAATGCACTATAATAATCTCTATTTAATTGATACAATTATCTCATTTAACGAATCTCTGCATTTGAGTACTAGAGGAGAAAAAAAATTAATCATGAGAATTCGATTGCATTATGGCACAAGAGATTGGATCACATCTCTAGGCGAAAAATGGAAAGACTTGTATCAAATAAAATTCTCGATCTCTTGAATTTTATAGATTTTGATGATTGTGTTAACTTTATAAAAGGGAAACAAACCAATAAAAGGAGATTTGAAATCAATAGGTCATTGGACGTCTTAGAACTTATATATACAGATATTTGTGGATAATTTCCTATATCTATTTGGAACGGTCAACAATATTTTATAATGTTCATAGATGATTTTTCAAGATATGGTTACATATATCTCATTTCTTAAAAATTACAATCATTGGACGTGTTTAAAATTTTTAAAACTGAAGTTGATAACCAACTCAACAAAAGAATCAAAAGCGTCAAATCTAACCGTGGTAGTGAGTACTATGGTAGATGTAATGGTTTAGGTGAACAATGTCTAGAACCATTTACTAAATATTTAGAGGAATACGGTATCGTCCCACAGTACACTATGCCAGATTCACCCACTATAAACAATGTAATTGAAAGATGCAATAGAACGTTTAAGGACATGGTAAGGAATATGATATATCATTCTATCTTACTAGACTCATTCTGGAAAGAAGCATTTAAAATTATAACATATATTCTTAACAGAGTTCCAACTAAAATAATTATCAAAACCTTTTATGAGTTTTGGACAGAACAAAAGTCTAGTTTGAAATATTGACCTATTTAGAGATGTCCAATTGAGGCAAGACCTTATAGGCCAAATGAAAAGAATTGGACTCAAGAACGATTAGTTATTATTATATTGAACACTTTGAAAGATACAAAAGTTGCAAATTTTATGATTCCACAAATAAATCGATTTTCGAGATTGAAAATGCTCAATTCTTTAAAGATGTCGAGTTTGGGGGAGAAGATGCAGTTAGAAATCTTGTCTTTGAAAAGGAATATGTTAATACTTTCACAGAAGTCATTGATTTTGTTCAAGATCCTACTCCTAATTTTGATCATGACACAATAAATCAAGACAATATCAAAGAATAAACTGTTATAGAATAGCAAACTCCATCTCTTTAAGAACCAGTGCCATTAAGAAGATCCATTAGAGAAAGGAGAAGTGCAGTACCAGATGATTACATTATTTTTTGTCAAAAACATGAGTATGACACTGGATTGATGGAAGATGATCTAATTAACTTTCGTAAAGTAATGAAAAGTTCAAATTTTCAAAATTGGATCGATGCTATAAATGAAGAAATTAAGTCCATGAAAAACAATAATGTTTGAGATCTTATCCCATTGTCAGAAGGAGCGAAACCCATTAGTTGTAAATGAATATTTAAAATTAAGAGAGATTCGTAAGGTAATATGAAAAGATATAAAAATCGTCTTGTTGCCAAGAATTTTACATAAAAGAAAGGTGTTGATTATAAAGAAACCTTCTCTTTAGTCTTTTCGAAGAACTCTTTGAGAATTATAATGGTATTAGTGGCACATTTTAATTTTCAGTTACACCAAATGGATGTAAAGATAGCGTTTTTCAATGGTGACATTGATGAGACGATCTATATGGTGCAGTAAAAAAACTTTGTATTGGGAGATTCAAAGAATGCGGTTTGTAAATTTAAAAAATTCATTTATTGGTTTAAGTAATCATCTTGACAATGGTATTTTAAATTTCATCAAATGATCATCTCATTTAGTTTTGAGATGAATTTAGTTGATGATTGTATATAAAATAAGTTCTGTGGGAGCAAATATATTTTTTTAATATTATATGTTGATGACATTTTGCTTGCCAAAAACGATATAGGTCTATTGTATGAAATCAAAAAAATTTCTAATTATGAATTTTGAGATGAAAGATCTTGGTGACATATTTTTTGTGTTAGGCATACAAATACATCAGAATCGTTCTCAGGGTATTTTAAAACTATCACAAAAGGGTATATCGAAAAGATTCTTAAAACATATGACATGCAAAATTGTAAATCAAATGATACCCCTGTGGTTAAAGGAGATAAGTTTTTTCTCAATTAATATTTTAAGAACACTTTTGAAAAAGAAAATGTAAAAAATTCCTTATGTGTCAGCAGTAGGGAGTTTAATATATGTTTAGATTTGTACGCATCTGACAGGTGTCGAGCCTGTGCAATAATAATTACCTACTCAAGAAAAATACAAATTTTGTATATAGCGGTGAGTAGGGTCGAATCCACAGGGATTGGGGATAATTCGTTTCTTCTTAAGTCAAGACAGATGGGGGGTTTAAGGATTAAATGCTAACTAAATAAATTAACTGCAGAAAATAATTAATTAAAAGAAATAATTGGGAGAACTCTAGCCAAGGGTGCACTTCAGAAATGGTTCAAGCACTGATCATTGATTCACAAATAATTCAAACATTTATTAATAGATTGGTTATAGTTGTTATGCACGCGATAAACAACCAACCCTTCCTTAATTTCTCGATAGTTAAGGTACGACCGTTAACTATTGCTCTAACCCAAAAACAACCCTAAGTACGACCGTAGGATTTAATTTCTAGATTGCATTAATAATTAGAAAGGCCCAATCCTAACTAACAAACACGCTACGAGGGTTTGTTTAAATTAGATCGTATGCTTCCCTGACATAAACCCAATTACGCCAGTTGCTACTGAGATGGAGATAATCGAACAATTACGGATTCAATTACCCCTAATTAGCAAAATAGCCTATAAGAATAATTAATTATTACGCACTAATCAATCATACACAAGAGCTATAACAATTAAAAGTAGGAAACATATAAATACCAATAAATGAAGGAAACAATTAAAATAATTTAGATCTCACAGTAATTGCCGAACCAAATCTTCAGTTGTCCCCTTAACTAGAATTGGAGAGTTAGTTCTCCATTAATGGAGAACCATCCATGCGAATGGTTAGAGGAAGAGGCCCCCAAGACTTGACTTCCACAATTGATTGAAAGAGAGAAAAGATCGAAAGCATAACAAGTAAAAGCCTCTCTCGGAGGAAACTTGCGGAGCAGACCATGATGAATTAATCTCCCCTCCGTCAATGTTGCAAGCCCCCTCTTAATCACGCGGGATCCGGCTTTTTCTCCTCTCCCCCAAATCCGTGCAAAGGAAAGAAAAACAAGAAGTTCCTATGTTCCCCAAGATGGGTCTCCCCCACGGATTCTACTTGCTGACTTTTCAATTCATTGGTTTCCTAGTACCAATCAGATTCTTAACGAGTTTCCCATTACAATTTAATTTCCTAAAAAACTCTCCCAATCACTTGAGGATGATCTCGCGAAATCAGGAAGGTTCTGATAGCTATCAAATTAGGAAATTGATTCAGATTTGGAGACTGCCCAATATCAATCCCGACTTTTTGGCTTGGAGCAGTGAACTTAGGCGCGCCCCCATGCAACCATCAGATGTTTTTCACTATAAAATCTTCATTTAAGCACTTTTCATTCCCGTTCCTGAAATAAAGCATAAAATACCAAATATAAGTAGAATCCGACAATTAAAATAATATTTGGCTAAAATCAAGGGGCGAATAATTATAAATTTAGTAGCAAATTATGACCTATCAATTTCCCCCACACCTAAACCATGCTTGTCCTCAAGCATGAGAACAACAAATCAAATAATCAAATTCAAACAATGGCTATTGTTCAGATCATTTATTGCCAAGGTACAATTAAAACATATGTCAAGTATTAGTGGCATTTTCAAGAAATATCTCTCTAGTTAGTTTTCAAGATCAAGGACTCTTTCAATTTATAACTAACTAATCTAAGAATATAAAATATTCAACTAACATCCATAAGCAAATGGTTCGGCTATTAAGTAAAATCTCAACATGAAATTCATGGATCAGCGGGCTAACAATTCATTCAAACACTTTCACATTTTTCACTATTAGCACTTTTTTTTTTTCTAAAATATCCCCACACTTGATTGAATTTTTTTTTTTCAGGGGGACTGCTTAGTTCTTAGCCATTCAAGCGTTTTGACGCGAACTCCGACATTGGCCACATGAAGGAGCCCGGTTACTCAGCCATCATCGCTTAAAAAACCACATACTCATAGCTATCGTCGCTTTTTGACGCGAAAGTCGACACTTATGGTGAAGACCTCCGGTTATTCAGCAACGATACCAGCGGAGTATAGCCGAATACTATTCATAAATAAGCACCAAATTAAAATTAAAAATCACACAAACCCGCTTCATTTTCTTAAATATGGAGAACTAAGATTAATAGTTGAACCAATTTGCATAAAAAAATGCTAGACAAATATTTACCATACTTAGAGAAGTTAACCAAAAGTGCAAAAGTCACAAAATCTCGAATATTCACCAAAAAGATACCCTTAACTTAACCATGTCATACTTAACACCTTAGAGTGTAAAATCTTAGCAATCGAAAAATTTGAGACATCTAACCATCGTTCAATCAGGAATAATAACAAATATGCACAAAGATAGGCAAAAATTGGATAAAATTCAACAAAGTCAAACAAAAATTCCAACAAAAATGCCTACACTTACACTTTTTCAAATAAAATACCAATATACTACTTCCCCCACACCTAAAATTTACATTGTCCCCAATGTAAGTAATAAAGAATAAAATACAAAACAAAAAGGGACAACGAAACTTCCCTGATCATCAAAAGGGAGGTCCCGAGCAGCTATGGCATCGGTGAGATTGGTAGTGTGGTAGCCCATAAATTAGCGAAAATAAGAGATGATTATGGGAGGTGGGTAGCGGCGATAACATGGTGTGGTCAGCAATGGTGACGAGCAGAAACGGCGCGAGCAGCGGACTTTGAGGTCCTAAGATTGTGGTCCTGCTACTGGAAAAGGAAAGAAAGGAACAAAAGGAAAGGGAGAGAAGAAGAAAAGAAGAGAAAATTTTTTTTAAATTTTTAGAACCACTGTGTTAGACGTGGGCACGCCTAACTGCCCTGAGTCTTCTGACCAACTCTCAAAAATTAAGTTCCTTAAGCGTGACCACATGACGTGGGCACGCCTAACTACCAGAGAGTCTTCTGACCAATTTTTCGAAAATTGAGTTCCTTAAACGTGACCACCTGGCGTGGGCACGCCTAACTGCTATAGAGTCTTCTGACCGTGGACGTGAAATTTCTTTCCTTAAGCGTGACCACTTGGCATGGGCACGCCTAACTACTAGAGAGTCTTCTGTCCGTCAATTCCAAACTTCATTCCTTAGACGTGATCACTTAGCGTGGGCACGTCTAACTGCCAGCTTCCTAGCACCAAAAGCAATAAATTACTAAACGCAAATAACACTTAACAAAAATTCCAAAACATGAGAAAACTAAAACAAAGAGTCTTGGGTTGCCTCCCAAGCAGCGCCTTTCTTTAATGTCTTTAGCTAGACATTTTTCATATTTATTCACGGAGGATAAAATCGTGTGGCTCTTTTCAATGCTTCATCCTCTATATAGTTCTGATATCCCTCGTAAATAGAGTAATCTTTGAACCCACAAGGTACGGTCTTCCATGGACTAGTAATGGACTAGTAGATGGCACCAAACAAGTAAACAAGCGTCTTAATGCTTCACTCACTCCTCCATCACGCGTTCTTGCTAGTTCAAGATGTTTTGCCATCGCAACTCTTAACTTATTCCTGTCATGAAACTCAAAATCTTCTGGTATAATAAAATCAATCTCACTAACAGGAATTAAAAAATAAGAGTCAGGAAGAAATTGATTAAAGAATGGAGGAGATGTCACCGCATTTGGAGATTGTTCACTGGATTCATTCCACTTGAACAATTTGATATTGGGATCCCATTCCTTGCACTTCAACTTTCTTTTCAACTGCATCTTTAGATCTTTCTTCTTGAGATTCTCGCAGTACCATGTCATTTGTCAGGATAATTGCACTCTCATCTTCCTCATGGTCGATAATAGTCTGTGAGGGCAATTCTTCACTCATTCGAGAAGTCAATTGCGTTATCCTAGATGTCAATTGATCCATTTGATCTGCCAGGTTACGCATGCTCGCTTGTGTCTCCTGATGAAAATTCATTGTCTCCTGTTGAAATTGATGTACCTCCTGTTGAAATTGATGTACCTCCTGTTGAAATTGATGTGCCTCCTGTTGAAATTGATATGTGTTAGTAGCTATTAATTCAACTATTTCTTCAAGAGACATACCTGACATGGATGACGGTTCTTGAGACTCTAGCTGTTGAAAATCTATTGGCCTTTGTTCATAATTAAAATTGGAATCATCCCACCATCCTTGATCATACCCGTTTGAATAAGGGTCATACCATGTTTGATATTGAGGTGGAAAATCTCCAAAAGTATCGATTGGAGCACTTAGACCATCTTGAAATGCAGGGCATATGTCGATTGAATGATCTGAGGCAAAATAAGTTCCACAATTGGCAACAGCCCATTGATCATTAGAAAAAGCACGAGTCTCATAACCCCTTCTAGAAATAAAATCCAGTCTATCACCAAAATACGGACTGTTAGCAGCCATAAACTATATATAAAAAAATAAGAGAAAAATAAAAACAAATGAAAACAAGATGAACTCAAAAAGAAACAAATTAATCAGGCACTAGTCCCCGGCAACGGCGCCAAAAATTGACAGGTGTCGAGCCTGTGCAATAATAATTACCTACTCAAGAAAAATACAAATTTTGTATATAGCGGTGAGTAGGGTCGAATCCACAGGGACTGGGGATAATTCGTTTCTTTTTAAGTCAAGACAGATGGGGGGTTTAAGGATTAAATGCTAACTAAATAAATTAACTGCAGAAAATAATTAATTAAAAGAAATAATTGGGAGAACTCTAGCCAAGGGTGCACTTCAGAAATGGTTCAAGCACTGATCATTGATTCATAAATAATTCCAACATTTATTAATAGATTGGTTATAGTTGTCATGCACGCGATAAACAACCAACCCTTCCTTAATTTCTCGATAGTTAAGGTACGACCGTTAACTATTGCTCTAACCCAAAAACAACCCTTAGTACGACCGTAGGATTTAATTTCTAGATTGCATTAATAATTAGAAAGGCCCAATCCTAACTAACAAACACGCTACGAGAGTTTGTTTAAATTAGATCGTATGCTTCCCTGACATAAACCCAATTACGCCAGTTGCTACTGAGATGGAGATAATCGAACAATTACGGATTCAATTACCCCTAATTAGCAAAATAGCCTATATGAATAATTAATTATTGCGCACTAATCAATCATACACAAGAGCTATAACAATTAAAAGCAGGAAACATATAAATACCAATAAATGAAGGAAACAATTAAAATAATTTAGATCTCACAGTAATTGCCGAACCAAATCCTCAGTTGTCCCCTTAACTAGAATTGGAGAGTTAGTTCTCCATTAATGGAGAACCATCCATGCGAATGGTTAGAGGAAGAGGCCCCAAGACTTGACTTCCACAATTGATTGAAAGAGAGAAAAGATCGAAAGCATAACAAGTAAAAGCCTCTCTCGGAGGAAGCTTGCGGAGCAGACCATGATGAATTAATCTCCCCTCCGTCAATGTTGCAAGCCCCCTCTTAATCACGCGGGATCCGACTTTTTCTCCTCTCCCCCAAATCCGTGCAAAGGAAAGAAAAACAAGAAGTTCCTATGTTCCCCAAGATGGGTCTCCCCCACGGATTCTACTTGCTGACTTTTCAATTCATTGGTTTCCTAGTACCAATCAGATTCTTAACGAGTTTCCTATTACAATTTAATTTCCTAAAAAACTCTCCCAATCACTTGAGGATGATCTCGCGAAATCAGGAAGGTTCTGATAGCTATCAAATTAGGAAATTGATTCAGATTTGGAGACTGCCCAATATTAATCCCGACTTTTTGGCTTGGAGCAGTGAACTTAGGCGCGCCCCCATGCAACCATCAGATGTTTTTCACTATAAAATCTTCATTTAAGCACTTTTCATTCCCGTTCCTGAAATAAAGCATAAAATACCAAATATAAGTAGAATCCGACAATTAAAATAATATTTGGCTAAAATCAAGGGGCGAATAATTATAAATTTAGTAGCAAATTATGACCTATCAGCATCCGAATATTATGTGCACTATTGAAATTTGGGGTAGATATTTATGTAATTCTGGATTAAATTATTGGAAGGCAACCAAACGGATCTTGCGGTATTTACAGTAAATAAAAGACTATATACTCACATATTGGAAGTCAGATAAGTTCAAGATCATTGGGTATATTGATTCCAATTATATACTGAATGACAAGATAGTATGAAATCAATATCAAACTATATCTACTTGTTAGTTGGAGGTGCCATATCTTGAAATAGTGATAAACAGTCTCGTATACCCTCTTCCACTATGGTTGCAGAATTTATAACTTGTTATGAGGTGTCCAATCATGAAATTTGGTTACAAAATTTTGTCACAGAATTACGTTTAGTAGATAGTATCGAAAGACCACTCAAATTATTTTGTGACAATAAGTCAGCAGTCCTATATTCCAATAAAAATAGGAGTTCTACAAAATCTAAACATATAGATATCAAGTTCCTGACTGTTAAAGAAGAGTACAGAGTGGACAGTTGTCGATAAAGTATATCGGGACAAATTCTATGGTTGCGGATTCGTTTACTAAGCAATTGTCATCCAAAGTGTTACATCAGCATACTGCTTGTACGGGTGTCATGTTATTAAATAATGTTTAGTTTTAGTAGGAATTTGTGATTTTAAATACTCTTATGATGTTGTATTTTTTTATTTTTAATGTCTAAGGATATTTTATATATAAATAAGATTTCGATTTATTACACTTTGATTTTGGTATGGTTTGATCTCACAAATTTTAAGGTGGACCAATTAGAAATAAACATATTATGATCACATTGCATGAAATTTTCATGGTACACATCAACATTATGATTCAAATCATTTAATTGTATCAATATATGCAACCATTGATGGGTCAAGTTACAAAATTGTAACAAAAAGTCATTTTAATCCTATGTTGGTGTAATTGATGGAGCGAATTGGTTGTAAATATATTTTAGTAATGGCAGTAAAGTTTATTTCATATGGTTAATTGCAAAATATAATTATAAAGTTACACATATAGTTCAAGTGAGAGATTGTTGGATCTTTATTCAACATTGGACTTATATGTGAATAATTATGTATTGCAGACTATCAAATAAGGTTAAATCCAATTAAAGTGATCAATGATAATTTGGGTTTTAATGTATCTAATAAGATGTGTGCCTTTAATGTATAGAAATTTAAGGGTAATTTCTATTTTTATGATGGGTTGAAATAGGAATCTAAAAGATAATAGAAAAGTTATCTATAAATAGGGTTATGGTTTTCAAGTCACACGTATTATTATTGTCGTATTTTTAGTATCATAAAAAATAGTTCTTTCCTGATATCCCATCGTCAGATATTAGAGAGAAATTAAAGAGTTCACTTAAGCAATTAGCGAATACATGTTGATCTGGAAGGTTACCCAAAAAAATCTCTGAGAATTTAAGTACCAGTTAATCAACATGAATTTAGGTACGTTTCCATAATTTTGCTATTAATTTATTTCTTAATAATCACCATAAAAATTTTGAGTTTAATAGGTGATGATTTTCACCAAAAATTAATATAAACAACCACTAACGCACACGACTTTGATCAGAATGTGTTTCTTCGTGAGAAAACAGAAAATAAGGAAGAAAGAAGAAAAAATTTGGACAAGTAAACACAAGCATGAATTTAACGGCATTGTCCATCATGCATACGCAATAATGTATACTTGGAAAATAATGCAGTTAGAAAAATGGAAAAATGTGTAATAAATGGTTTCGAATCTTCTGTCCCCAAATTAGTCTCTACCCCTCTGTCCCTTCTTTGTACAGCTGCCACGTGTCTCTAACTTTTTGATAACCCAAATTCAAACAAACCGATAATAATTGATTGACAAGTTTATTCAAAACCAATTAAAACAGATAACTCAAATTAAAGAACTTGTTAGGATTTAAGAAAAAAATGATTTGGGATAAAAAATAAAGAAGAGTTTTAGTTGATTTCTACGTTTGTGACCAACAAGACTCTTTTTGTTAAAATAAAAATAAAAAATTTTTGAGTTATCTATTTTAATTGGTTTTGAGTAAACTTGTCTATCAATTATTATCGATTTGTTTGAATTTGGGTTATCAAAAAATTAGAGACACGTGGCAGCTGTACAAAGAAGGGGCAAAGGGGATAGAGACTAATTTGGGGATAGAAGATTTAAAACCGTAATAAATAAGAAAATAATAAGAAAATGGACCTTCCAGTTGTAAAAGTGTTACATGCAACACCATTATTGGTCAATTTGGAAAGTGCAGATGCAACCCACGTCTTTGGGACTACTACACGCACTATGCTCTTAATGGAGACAGCCTCGATTGCACACTTTCCAAAAGCATATCCACTATTAATGTTGACTGGATAATCCCAAAAAAAAAATAATTGAAAAGCCTGGAGTTTTTTTTTTTTTTTTAGGGGAAAAAAAAACTGCTGTTCTTGCTCTGGAATAACGTGAAGATAGTCTTTTTCCTTTCACAATCTTCATCCGTCGCCTCCTCTATCTCCAGAAACATTTTTGGTATTGGAAAGTACATATATAAGCTGCTAAAATTTGAACTGCAGACTAGCATCAGTAATGCTATACGTGGCATTCCTTGTCCTCCAAAGCCACTCTTAATTAGCATACCATCAGAAGACGGTGTTTTCCCAGTGTTGTTGTTCATTCATGGCTATCTTCTCCACAACTGTTTCCACTCCCAGATTTGGCAACATATTGGTTCTCATGGCTTTATCGTCATTGCGAAATTTTCGGTTCCAATGGTTGATATCAAAACCTAATGCATCTCACTTATCACCATGGTTCAAAGTCGCGGTCGTGGATCGGACCGTTCCATATCGGTCTTGATATATCGCTCACGGTCTCGAAGAGATGCAAATTTTTTAACCATTAATAGTCTAAAAATTGTAAAAAAATATAATAAATAAAAAAAATAAAAAATTAGCAAAAATAATAAAAATTCGAATTAATTTGAGATGACTCGGCCATTTCTATTGGTCTCGAAGATGTTTCAACTGAATTCTCGACGATCCATTATCTTGGAATTATTTCGTTCCGGTATCAGAATGGAAAGCCCCATTCTGGGACGACTTGGCCGAATTGTCTCATCTCGGTCGAGCGGCCGAGTCTTTAAACCATGCTTATCACCCTTTTTCCCCTATTCACTCAACACATTCATAAGTTTCTCTGTTGACTTCTAATACACAATTATAACAATAGCATTAACATTTCTACTACATTTTGGATATTGGGATTCCTAGTGGACTTAAGAATATCGGCCTAAATTATTGTTATAACTGGAATGCGATCATCATCTAGATTTTGTATTGGCCTACTGCCTGTATCATCATCTTTGAGTTTCTTTCAGCTAGAACTGGAAACATTTCTTATAACAATTTAAAAACTGCATTTGTCTGTAACACTAGCATGAAATCATGATCTTTCATCCCTTGGCTCAAAACTTTTTTCGCTCGCATAGCATTTGCATCAATTATACAGCATGGCGGGACCAGACCCAACAGAAGCTAAGGAATATGGCCTCCTTGACATGGTAGATGACGATATTTCATGGATTCGAGGCAAGGTCACATATTGTTTGCATAAAAATGGGGAGTCCAGAGACCCATGTGGAGATTTGTTGGAGGAATTCCGTTTGCTTTCACGAGAAATTACTTGGCAGGCATCTCCAGGGATTTGCAAGCTATTAGGGATGGACATCTAACAGCACCTGTAGAGCTACAAAATGTTGATTTTCTTGTATAGAAGTGATTGAAATACTTTTACAAAATGCAGCACTTGTTAGGCGCAGATCGCTGCTATCTTAGAGAAATACTTGGTGTTAGAATATGAAGAACAGGTTGTCTTTAATTAGATCTGAAATCTTAGTCTATTGGTCTCAGCGGCACTCATTCTCATTGCTGAGGCAGGTTTTTTACATGCCAGGAGGGGGAACTATCATAAGAAGTAATTATCTAATGTTCAGATTCAACAGATATAACTAAGTAGATGAGCAAAGTCTTGTTTTCGGCTTATGCAGCCCCTTATTAGGCTCAGAATTTAAAAGTCATGATGCTGATGGATTGCCATGTCGTCATGCTGTCAGCAACGTTGTCTCCGCGACAAGTCTTCACGGCTTTAATTGAGTGCTAGACCTGAATTCTTGGAGTTGACGAAAACGTGACCAACACTTTAGTCCCAAAAAATAAAATTTATAAAAATACCAAACAACAACTGAGTCTTTTTTCTTTATTTCTTTGTTAAGACGTCTAGTCATCTATTTTTTTTTATTAAAGTTCTTTAGAATGATATTGTAACCTAGAGGTCACAAATTTGAATTATTAAAGGGGTAAATGAAATCGCTATTGATTCTTAATAAAAAAAACAATAATATTATAATCGAGAGATCATAGAATTTTATCGTGTAAATCCATGGAAGTTGTGCTCGTAGAATAGAATTAGATGCCTTGTTATCTAACTTTCTCATGACTCACGATCCATGACATTGCTGAGTGGTTCAGCAACCGCAAGTCAATTGGTCAACCAACTAAAAAAATTTATTTGAAATGAAATGCACGGCCATGGAAGACAGTTCACTTTTACAAAATCCATAGAAATTTTTCTTGGACGAAATCGCAGCCTTGGCGTGGAGATAGTTCACTATTAGAATCAGCCCTTTTCTTGGAAGAGTCTCAGACTTTTCATGAAGTAGCTGAGGAGTAACGCCAACGCAAATCAGGATTAAAAAATCCTTAGAAAATTTTTCTTGGAAGAGACCTATGCATTGTAACCCAAAAGTTCATTCAGTCAAATCAACTATTGAATCAGGGTTGACTTGGTGCTTGACTCTGAGTTGCACGTATTCATTCACTCACACATAGCTAAATGGGTTCGTCTAACATCTGATCATCCATTAAGATGAGTTTCACGTTTGTATCCTTTGAGTCCAATAAGTATTTAAATGCAATGGAAGTAATAGATATAATTATGAATTTTTCTAACAGGAGTTTTACACTCATTAGTATATCTATGACTAACTTATCATATTAATACACGCACCATATTTATTAGATTCCTACATTTAAGTTTTTTAAAATTAATTTCACTTTTTCGAAAAATTAACATTGAAAAGATGCTTGTAAGCATGCGTTAGTCAAATCCTACTAGGGATGGCAATGGGGGCGAGTGCCCGCGGGGAACCATTGGGGCGGGGGGTGGGGCGGGGACAGGGGGAATTTTTTCCCCCCGTTTAGAAACGGGGCGGGGGGCTGGGTATACTTCCCCGCCCCGCCACCCGTTTGAAAAAAAAGATATATATATATATATATGTGTGTGTACATAATTATATATATAATGATATTATTAATTATACTACTAATTATACATGTCTATTAATAAAAGTTATTAATTATTTATACTAAATTTGTTAATACATTTATATTAAATTCCTAACTACACTTAATACAATAACACTTTTTTCTAAAAAAAATACAATAATAATTTAGTGATTGTATTTGTATCAAAATTCAAAGTGAAAACTTGATTATTTTAATTATATTTATTTTATCATATTAGATTGTATTCAAATAACTTTTGTTTAATTATTTTTATGAGTTTCAATTGTGAAATTACAATGAATAATAATTTAATGATATGTTGATATTTTAGTACTTGATTATTTGCTCAAATTTAATTATAATGAAATTATATAATAAAATTTTTTTAACCCCACGGGTGCCCCCGCGGAGGAAGCGGGGCGGGGGGAATTAATAGGCAATGGGGCGGGGGTGGGGGAGGGGTCCCCCGCCCCATTGCCACCCCTAAATCCTACAACTATATATGCTCAAAGAAAAGTTAGCTATGAACTCATTGTACTAAAAACCCAACTTATCCACATATAAAAGCAATTGAAATTAAAGTCTTGGATTTAAATTTTACTTGTATGTATTTTTTATTTTTTTGATTTTTTTCCCTAAGAACAATTTGACGTGTATATGTGTGAGAATCAACTTTTGAGTATATTCATATTAACACGCATCTATTGGTACATGTGAATTTGCACAATCCATTGACTTCGGTATTAAGAAACCGAAAAAAGTAGGATTATATTGGCAATTTCTCATCTGCTTGCTCAGCTCCGACGATGCAATGGAAGAGAAAAGGCTAGGATGGGATTGCGACAGAACTTACTGCCGAAAAAAAAGAAAGAAAAGTGACCTGAAAAAGTTTCCAAGTTCGGTAGCCAAAGTTGCATTTTGTCTCGGGTTTTAAAAATTGGTACAGCAAATAGTAATATTGATCAACATGCTTTTAAGGTATTAAAAACTGAGAAATTATTCACAAAGTTAATGCACCACGTCATCCAATAAAAATTAGTCTCTTAAGAAAGAGTAGCTGTTTTTCCAATATTTGCACCATTTAAAATGGTAACTCGCATACAACACCTACATTTATTGGAGTGTTAAATTTTATCCCATTTAATGTTGTTTTTAGGCCCTCAACCTCTATTTCTTTAAAGGGCTTGGCTAATGAGCATCTCGGGGCACTCATTAAGATTGTTTCGGGTGTTTATTTTTGGTAAGAATGAAATTAATTCAGAATGTAAATGCAGAGGGAATAACAAATATAAGTGTGTGTTCACATAATAAGTTGGAATATTTGTTTTTGCAATGAAGCAGGCTTGCTAGAAAGCTGGTGTTTGGCATTTATTAGTTGTCCAAAGACTTCCTAGAAAAGATTGATTCAATAATTGAATTTCCATGATGCTTAGCAGCGAAGCTAGAAGTATAGCTCATCCATTCCCATATACAAATTCGAATTTACTGTTCCTTGACAGTTTCACGATGACTGATTATATTGTATTAAACAGTTAATTCATTATGCTTTATGTCTGGTTAACATATTATTCTAAACTCTTTAGAAAAGTTGCCATTTCTATGATCTTTTACACTTAAAAGCAATATTCTACTTTGACTTGTTTTCCCTAAACAGAAAAAGTTTATGCTGAGTTGAATCGACTTATATCGCTTAAATTCCTAGGATTCTATCCATCAAGAAATGTCCAAGAAATTACATAAACAAGAAAGTTACTTCATAAATAATGCTATATGATTGCAAACAAAACCATATGTTCTCAATTACTTCGATAGAATACATTCGATTCCTCTTTCTCTTTGGCAGCTTATCCAAACTTTTATGCTTATAAAAAATGCTACCAAAAAGTTTTGCTTTTTTGGATTATTCTTTCTCTCTCTCTCTTTTTTTTTTTAAGAAACTTCGTTTGCTCTCTAACATAGACGGGGGATGGGCCTCACAAGTTTCATTTTGCACAAAATTATTTCTACATATAAATATGTTGAAATAAGGTGTAAATAAGTTATATGTAGAATATAAATAAGTTAAGATTCTAAATCTTTATACGGCTACTACTTGCGCATAGAAGGGCTAGTGAACCAAGTCAAAGTACTTTTGGAGCTAAGGATCAACTTTACTCATAATTATAATCAAGAAAATTAAACTTAATTTTTGGAAAAGAAAAGAAAAGAATAGATTATGTGTAGTTACATTTTATCCATAACTTAATAAAATCTAATTGTAAACATATTTTTAATACTTTACCCTCTTTTTTGCGTATTTTCATATTCATCTTGTTATTCTTATGAAAAATTTAAGAAATAATAATATTTTAATAGGAATTTTAATCTTTTTTAGGAGAAATAAATTACAAGAACTACAAAATTACAAAAAAAAAGAATTTTAAAATGTTAAAAATTAATGTTATAAAATTTAATATTCAATATTTTCAAATTTTTTATATTCTAAATCATGGTTAATGTGGTACAATTGACTCAATTGCTTCTTTCCATATAAATATGTAATATTTCCTAAGTTGTAAGGATAGTAAAGTCTTTTGACCATCGATGAGATAAGCATTGAACTCCAAATAACTTATAGGAGAGGTAAGTGATATTTTCAAAACTTTAGGGGAGGATAGTGAAATTGTCAGAAACCTCAAGGGAGATTTCTGAAATTATTCCAATAAAAAAGCGTATGCTGAGTTGTTCGACTTATGTCACTTAAATCCTTCGGATTCTATCAATCAAGAAATGTCCAAGAAATTACATAAACAAGAAAGTTATATCATAAATAATGCCATATGATTGCAAACAAAACCAATGTTCTCAATACTCTGATAGAATACATTCGATTCCGCTCTCTCTTTTGCAGCTTATCCAATCTTATGCCCATAAAAAATGGTACCAATAAGTTTCGCTTTTTTGGATTATTCTTTCTCTCTTTTTTTAAGAAACTGCACTCACTCTCTACCATATATGGGGAATAAGCCTCACAAGTTTCATTTTGCACAAGTTTATTCTTAAGTATAAATATGTTGAAATAAGGTGTACATAAGTTACAAGTAGAATATAAATAAATTAAGATCCTAAATTTTTATACAGCTACTATCTGCACGTAGAATGACTAGTGGGTCAAGTCAAGAGTACTTAATTTTGGAGCTAAGGATCAACCTTATTCATAATTATAATCAAGAAAGTTAAACTTAATGGGAATGCGTTCCCAATTCTTTGTTTACATATCCTTATCCTTCTGAGAATTAGTGCATGAACTACCATGAAAGAACACTCCCAATGGCATCTTTACTTTTCCTGCATCTCAAGTAATTGATATTCACAGTATGAAATTACAAAAGAATGGACCCACGCCCCAGCAAAGTCGTTGCAGCAAAGTCCTTTTTGGATCCCTTATATAAGGCGACCAAAATCCGAATTGCTGTACCATCAAATTGTTCGTCAGATCATCAACTTCACGCAATAAACTGATTGAGTGTTCCCACTTCTTCACTTTTTATTCTCAGGAGGAGGAACTTTTTCTCTAGGAACTAGCTAGGAAGGCATTTACATTAAGCACCGTAAAAGAAAGCGTGGAGGCTGGACTGGACATTTTCAGTCAGTCATATACTGTGAGTCTTCCCATTTCTTCACCTTTTTTTCTCAAGTATGTTTTGTTTCCCCTTCTTTTGAATTTTAAGTATATACATGGTATGCAATCCTTGGTTAACTCAACTAAGCTAGAGTTTTTCGCTTTTCTTTTTCCTAAAGAAACTGTAATGTATAATTGCCTACAAACAGACCGAAGGGGGGGGGGGGGACAAGGCAGCCACTCCCCAAAATTTTCTAAAATCTCCATCGGGCCTATTTGTTTTTAAGTAAAATAATATTACTTTGTCCCCCAATTTTGTAATAAATCATTCTTTAGCCCCTGCAAGTTTTCTTTATTAAATGTATCCTATGATTAGCCAATTTTTACTTAACTTTTCTTGTGATTGGTATTGATATTAATGTTAGTAAACAATCATCTGTAGCTAGTATAGCTTTTAAATAGCAACTAATCAAGAAAACAATAATTTGCCTCTATGCAAGTGTCTATAACAAAGCAACTCTTAATGTAAGTTTTGACTTGAATTAACAAAGGAATTTTCTTAACGTAAGGTAAGGATACTCATTAAGACACTTAACTTACCACATGAATATACACACTCACATTTATTGACCTCCTGTATTCAGATTCTTCTTCGGATAAGTTTCGGTCTTATAAAAAACAAAGTTAGCACATGAAACTATCTTAACAAGTGCCTCCGGGATACGAGTTAGCCGAACCCATTAAAAAAACTATGAAAACTAACTCCAAAATGTAAGATTGACCTGGATTAAAAAAAAGAGCAGGATTATTAATTAAAAACAAACGCAAGTTGTAATAAATTTTTGACGTATTATGAAGTATCCATTATTGCCAATTCCACTGAGACTTTTAATGATGATGTTCTTGCACATACATAGATCATGTGATATTGAAAAAGAAATAATTCAAGCAAATTATGTTAATTCGACAACTGGCATATTCGAATAAAATGACTGGAGAGTCTAATATTTATATTTTTTTGTATTTTGTCTTTTACAACTAAAAATATCTTATTATTATGCTTTGTTTGATATAACATTTTTTTTATTATATGTTTGACTATTCGCCTTCCTATCCTAAAATCATGGGTCCGTTTAGGGGTGCAAACGAATCGAGCCGCTCGCGAGCGGCTCGATTCAAGGTCGAGTCGAGCTCGACATTTTTCGAGCTCGAGTCGAGCTCGAGCTGATCGAGTCAAAGTCGAGCTCGAACTCGAGCTCAAAATATTAAGCTCGCTCGCGAGCTCGAGTATATATATATATTTTTTATTTTTATTTTTATTTTAATAGTAAAATTACATAAATATCCTTAATATTTTATTATTTATTAATAAAAAATATTATTTTATTTATTTTTTTAAAAAAATAAAATAATTATTTTTATTTTTTCGAGCTCGAGCTCGGCTCGAATCGAGTCGA
Organism: Coffea humblotiana; assembly: GCA_023065735.1. Classification (NCBI taxonomy): domain Eukaryota; kingdom Viridiplantae; phylum Streptophyta; class Magnoliopsida; order Gentianales; family Rubiaceae; genus Coffea; species Coffea humblotiana. The sequence goes on along the minus strand of CM041212.1, from coordinate 16,794,786 downwards.
GCTCGAGCTCGAGCTTCAAAATTGCCAGCTCGTCGAGCTCGAGCTCGAGTTCGAGTTCGATGAAATTAAGTCAAGGCTCGACTCGATAAGGCCAAAGCTCGACTCGGCTCGACTCGTTTGCAGCCCTAGATCCGTTGCACGATGTTGAAAAATCAAGGAATTAGCAATTTGGCCTACATTACCGCAACAGCAGAAGAAACTATTATAAGTTACATCTAGCCTTTATTTTCATTACATACTCAAGAAACACATTCACAATATATGCACGTCAAATGTAATTGTTGCTATAATAATTATAGCAACATATCCTTTTGTGATGCAGATATATACTCAATCTGTGGTTTTTCGTTATATATATCAAACAGCAATATTATAACCAACAGCCTTTGGATTATTGGCCGCCATCCAAGATTTCAAGTTTTAATTGGGTGGGAGGTCAAGGGTTCAAATTTTATCTCTCATCATTATGCCATTATATGTAGTTTTTCTAGAAAAAAAAGTTATCTATAGAGTAAATATTACTGTTTGATTAAAAAAAAGTATTATAATTGGTATTTAATCCCTCTATGGTTTCACGCAAGGTGGTTAAGTTGTTGGGCAATTCAGTATTTAAGTAGAAGCACTACTAGTATTTCAACTAATGACATTATAGAGTCTATATTCTATCAAGTTTCTACTTTATATGAAATCATAAATGATGAAGTGGATATTTTAAAACATTAAGAAAGTCATGTTAGCAATAGGTGAACCCCCATAGGGAGGTTGTGTGTAATTTACCTTACTATAGTGTCTACATCCTTAAGTCAAAAAACAAATCTGTCTAAAATTAAATGCTGCTGTTGTCTAATATCATCTTTTTGAGATTTTAATGTTAATTTTTTTTCCTGAAGAAACGATAGATTGCTAATTCTACAATTGTCATTATCACATTCAGTCAAAGTATAGTATTTTTCTTGTAATGCCGGACATGTGTAGAATTTAATGAGTTTGTATGATATCATTAATGTTTCTCATTCTTTTTTCCTCTTTTGAACTTTTAGGAGAATATGTCGTCAATAATTGATGCAAACTTGCTTTGCAAGAGCTTTGTTAATCAACTTAGTGCACTGAACAGAAGGAGATGGCACACAGCTTTTGTGACCATATATTGTTCAAGGGCCTTTGAACAAGCTCTCGCCGCTCGAAATAGCAAAGTTTTGCTTATTCCATCACAAAGAGTAACGAAGAAAACAACCAAGATTTCAAGCCTTCGTGACCATGTGATAATCAATGTCAAAGATTACCCCAACTTTTACAATACTTATCAGCCAAGCCTCACAAAGCTTGTCAACGAGAAAAGCATTCATCAGCTTAACGAATTAGGTGGTGTTCTAGGTATAGCTACTTCTCTTAATACAAAAATTCAGCATGGATTAAATTTTAATGATTACGAAGATATTTCACGTAGAGTTGAAGCTTTTGGTAGCAATACATTTCGTAAACCGCCCAAAAAGGGATTCTTCCCTTTTGTTTGGGAAGCTTTTCAAGATCCTACAATTTCCATTCTTTTGGCATGTGCTGCATTGTCTCTTGGTTTTGGGATAAAAGAGAATGGTCCAAAAGAAGGATGGTATGATGGTGGAAGTATTTTTGTTGCTGTATTTCTTGTTATTTCTGTTTCAGCAATCAGTAATTTTAGGCAGAATCGACAATTTGAGAGGCTTTCCAAGATTAGCAGCAATATCGCAGTTGAAGTAGTGAGAAATGGGAAGAGACAGCAAATTTCAATCTTTGAAATTGTTGTAGGAGATGTTGTTTGCTTGAAGACTGGTGATCAGGTACCTGCTGATGGATTATTCTTGGAGGGGCATTCCTTACGCATTGATGAATCAAGCATGACTGGAGAAAGTGATCATCTTGAAGTAAATCACAGTCAGAATCCATTCTTGATATCTGGCACTAAAGTAGCTGATGGATATGGTCAAATGCTTGTTACTTCTGTTGGAATGAACACAACTTGGGGGCAAATGATGAGCTCTGTTAGCCACGATTTTAATGAGAAAACGCCTCTTCAATCTCGCCTCAATAAGCTCACTTCAGCAATCAGTAAAGTTGGCTTAGCAGTTGCCTTTTTAGTTCTTGTGGTGCTATTGGTTCGCTACTTTACAGGTCATACAAAGGATACATATGGAAATAAAGAGTTCAATGGCAGCAAAACGAAGGCTGATGATGTGATTAATGCTGTTGTGAAAATTATTGCTGCAGCAGTAACAATTGTAGTTGTTGCAATTCCAGAAGGCTTGCCTCTGGCTGTAACACTTACACTTGCTTATTCGATGAAGAGAATGATGGCTGATCAGGCAATGGTGAGAAAGCTTTCTGCTTGTGAAACAATGGGCTCTGCTACAACCATCTGTACAGACAAAACAGGTACTCTTACTTTAAATAGAATGACAGTTACAAAGTTTTGGCTGGGCAAAGATTCAATGGACAAAGATAGCTACATTTCCATCTCAACCAATGTTCTTAAATTGCTACACGAAGCAGTGAGCCTGAACACCACCGGAAGTGTTTTTGGGTCAATTAGTTCACGAACTGAGGGCCTCAAGTTCTCAGGAAGTCCTACTGAGAAAGCAATTCTATCTTGGGCTGTGATGGAATTAAATATGGATATGGAAAGAATAAAACAGAGTTGCTCAATTCTTCATGTAGAAGCATTCAATTCAGATAAGAAGAGAAGTGGCGTCTTGATGAAGAGGAATGCAGATAATTTGATTAATGTCCACTGGAAAGGAGCTGCTGAAATGATACTAGCAATGTGCTCGCACTACTATGATGCTGAAGGAGAAGTGAAATTACTAGATCATCTTGAGAGAAAGAAATTTGAAGAAATAATTCAGTGCATGGGTGCCAGCAGTCTGAGATGTATTGCATTTGCTTACAAGCAAATATCAGAAACTAGTGACGACATTGGAGAAATACAACAATCATTAGAAGATAAGAACTTGATCCTTTTGGGTATTGTAGGCCTGAAAGATCCCTGTCGCTCCAGTGTGAAGAAAGCTGTGGAGTATTGTCAATATGCTGGTGTGAAGATCAAAATGATCACTGGTGACAACGTATTCACTGCAAGGGCAATAGCCACTGAATGTGGGATACTTAAGGTTAATCAAGAGGCCAACGATGGATTGGTGGTGGAAGGTGTGGAATTTCGCAACTACACAGATGAGGAAAGGATGGAAAAGGTTGATAAAATTGTTGTAATGGCAAGATCATCTCCTTTTGACAAGCATCTCATGGTGAATTGTTTAAAAGCTAAAGGTCATGTTGTAGCAGTGACTGGAGATGGAACAAATGACGCACCAGCATTGAAAGAAGCTGATATAGGACTTTCTATGGGGATTCAGGGAACTGAAGTTGCTAAAGAGAGTTCCGATATTGTCATTCTGGATGACAATTTTGCTTCTGTTGCTACAGTTCTTACATGGGGAAGATGTGTATACAACAACATCCAGAAATTTATTCAGTTCCAGCTGACAGTGAATGTGGCAGCTCTGGTGATCAACTTTGTAGCAGCATTTTCAGCCGGAGAAGTATCATTAACAGCAGTTCAACTCTTGTGGGTAAATCTCATCATGGATACTCTTGGCGCCTTAGCTCTAGCAACAGAAAGGCCAACGAAGGATCTCATGCACAAGCCTCCGGTTGGGCGTACCGAGCCTCTCATCACCAACATCATGTGGAGGAACTTAGTCTCTCAAGCCTTGTATCAGATTGCAGTTCTTCTGACATTACAGTTCAGAGGTGAATCAATCTTTGGTGTCAGCAAAAAGGTAAACAATACCTTGATCTTCAACACTTTTGTTCTTTGCCAAGTGTTCAACGAGTTCAATGCAAGGAAGCTTGAGAGGAAGAATGTGTTTGAGGGGATACATAGGAACAAGTTGTTCTTGGGAATTATTGGGGTTACAATTATTCTTCAAGTGGTGATGGTGGAATTTCTGCAGAGGTTTGCTAATACAGAGAGATTGAATTGGGGGCAATGGGGAGCTTGCATAGGAATTGCAGCTGCCTCTTGGCCAATTGGCTGGATTGTTAAGTGCATACCTGTTCCAGAGAGACCAGTGTTCAGTTATCTCATGTGGAAGAACTTGAAAGGAATGTAGTATGATCAGCAGTTTGCTTAACGTTCAATAAAAAAATTTCTTATTGGTTCTTTTCTTTTCTTTTTTTTTTTTAAAGAAAAATATTTCTTAGTGTGTTTGAAGTAATATACTTTTGAAGTTCATTCTTGTTAAGGTCAATATTTACATTTTCAATGACACAAGAGATTTGTTTTCACTTCTGTTAAAACTATCACAGAAACTTATGGTGACTCGCTGGTTTATTTATGTAACTGCCCCTTCGTACAAGAATCATTTTCCAAAAGTTTCTCCTTCTTGCAAGTTTAAAAATGAAAATGAAAGAAATATACGGAAATAATGAGTTACTTACATTAGGTAAAAGATACATTATTCTGGTAAAATATCAACTAATCAACTTGTTGGAACGTAAGAAAATGAAAAGGCTGATGCAAAACAAGTGGCTTCTTGTGGTAAGATTGTTATAAATATTATTCTCTGTTGGATAAGATGAGGTTGAGAAAAAAAGTACAAGGCAAAGCTTATTTCCAATTAGTCAATTTAGCTGGGAAGAGACTTCAAACCATCACCTAATTAAGGTAAGAAAATATGCACCATAAAATAAATAACTTAATCCTGGATAATGGAACAGAATTCTTGATTTTTTGTGCAGATTTTCAAAAATTTGTTAAACAAAATTATAAAGGTTCATACTAGGCCTGAATTCATGGAAAAATGGCATCATTTTGGCATGCATTCATTTCACCTGTGGCTTCATGGCTTGCTGCATTCATTACAAGAATGGCTTTCACATTATTACTAGACTTAGTAATACTTGTGTTCCTTCTGTCCTTTGAAACCGTTGGCAGCTAAAATATTACTACAAGATAAATATTAAATTGATTCCCCCACCAATTTCTGGTAATATATGCTAAGATTGCAAAATTCAATAGAAATGTGGAAAAGAAATACAAAGGTTGCCACCTAATCTGATAAAGTGGAAAAGGGTGGATAAGTGCCAAAATGATATCAATCGGCTGGTTGTTGGTTTGTTAACAAAGTCTTTTAACTGAAGAAAGAAGACACAAAGATAAACATATGAGGAAACAAAATACTGAGATGAGACCAACAGAGTTAATCAATACAACTGCCCGTCATTCTGCAGATCTAAAACGATATGAACCTGAACGTTTCCTCCTCGCCTGATCAGTTCAATCGTTGATCAGTCCTTCCAGTAAGAGATACCAAACTATCAACATAATTTAAGGCATGTAGCGAATTCAGAAGATCATAAACATTGTACTTTTTACTCCCACCTCCTCATTCATTATCCAAGAGTGTGCATGAGGCCAACTGTCCATTGCTGGTTTCAACAAGGAGTTTATCATTGTCCCAAGAACAAATTACACGGTATATACCTGAAAAAGGCCCTGTTGAATATCTCTTAATCCAAGATTTTTCCGCGCCATTGTCCATCATCAACCATACATGAATAATTTGGCCTGAATTGTCTATTCCATGGCCACCAAGGTATTCTTCTGGCAGTTGGAATATTATCAAGGCAAGTGACTAGTCCAAGAGAACAAGCGTTTGTCGTTTGCCACTGATATCTACATCTATAGCAGGATACTTAATTTCTAAGTACCTGAGTGCTGATGTCAAAAGAAAGGATCTACTCATGACATTCTGCTTAGGAGGCACGCCAATACAAGGATCCGTTCCATAAGGCGGTTACATTCCCATAGCATGATGCGCGGGATGATGATGTCCAATTCTCTCCGAAAATCAGTATTGACATTGTAAATTTCGACTCTCCATTTACAAGCAAACCAATAATATAATCATAGATGTGGAAGATTTTGATAATCTTGTAGTCATTAGTAGTTTGGTAATACCCAAATCCTACATTCTAAATAAATATGATATTTAGTTTAGATTTCTAAGGACACATAGATAATCGAGTAAACATGTGTCAAGGTTACAATCATTTATATAAAATGATGTTTAGTTTCGATTTTGATAGGTTGTTGAGTTGGCTATTCTCATATTCTGTCAAGTGGACATTTTGTCTTCATGCCACATGACAAATTAAGTTGTAAAAACAAGTACGTGTATTTATATATTTGTGGATTTTATTCTTTTATTTTTTGGCAACAATTAATTATAGTTCTTTTTCAGTTCCTTATTTATAGTCAATTTCATTCAATCTACTAATGACCTACCTTATCTAAGTTTATTGACAAGGGTTTATTTTACGTATTTTTAAGTGTATTTTATTAGTTAATTTTGGTTTGATTATTTAGTTTTATAACTAAAATAACTAAGGTTTTGGTAAAAATTTACATTTTATGTTAAAGCGGATAACATTGCATTTCTAGTGCTTTTAATGGTAAAAATTTCATATTTTACAGGTTTAATGATTCAATCATCAAATGAAGACCATTGAGAAGATATTTGGATGATTGATGATGGATTAAAGTGGTGAAAATAAAATATGAAGTGTTAAAGAAGAAATGCAATTTGAGGACAAAAGAATCAAGAAAAGTCAGCTTTGACAACTCTGACATGTTTTCGTATTTTGACCATATCTGGAGCTACACATATCGGATTGAGGTGATTTTTGTACCATTTTGAAGCTAAGATATATATCTACATTTGGTATGAAGAAATCAAAGCCCAATTCAGCCGTTTTCCTGGTCAAAAAGACGAAACAGAAGCTTTTCTGGATGGTCGGAAGCTGAAGCCCATAATTGACCAGTCTATGGTATTTCGACCATATCTCTGTCCACCGATCTCCAAATTCGGTGATTCTTGAAGCATTGGAAAGATAACTCAAAGGGCTACAACGTTTGTGTTTTGCACAAAAGCTAGTTCGGCCTTCATCACAGAAAAAATCACAGTTGAAGTGAGGCCAAGTTGAAAACGCGAGAATAAACAACGCGAGTTAAAGTCGCGTTTTGTGTAGGCGCGTTTTGTAGCCGAAAAGCTGCAATTTGCTCAGCCAATTCTCTTGTGTTCAGACTACTTTCCAGTTATAAGTTGCAAGGGAATTCGGTGCACATGCTTCAGAATAGAAAAGGGCAACAAAGGTGGCTTATTTTCAAGTCAAAAATGTTGGTTATTGACTATCCTAACACATTTCAGATTTAGGAATCAAAGGATGGAAAAATTGACCAAGAAAAAGGAGTTTTGAACCAATTTATATGCAGAGGCATTTGGAAGGTCTGGAGGGACAGACGGGAGAAGCTAGGAGTCTGCAAAAATGTAGCTTTTCCATTCTCTTAGTGTTAGGTTAGTTTAGCTAGTAGATCATCCTTCCTGTTTATTAGCTAGGCAAAGATGAAGAAGGAGATGAAGAAGGCAAGGAAAGAGCTCATGTGACAAGGGTTACTTTTCCTTTCCAACTCTTTATCTTTTGTATTTGATTCCAAGTTTAGTTAATATACAAGTTTTAGATTTTATGTTATTTATGTGTTTCTAAAGTTTATGCCTTGGGTTTGGTTGAACTTCCTATAATTGTTAGTGTTTATTATTTGGTTATTTGATGCCATTATTTGAGCAAGTTATTTAGCACTTTAAGCTCTTCAAATCATGATTAATCTGATACCATTAATTGTGATTATCTAAGGTGTTATTTCTGCAATGAAAAATTGAGTTTTAACACTGGTTCAAGAAGTGCTAAACATAGGAAGTACACTCACGAGAGTAGAGGTGCACCTATGTGGTTTTAAGTGATTCATTTCATGTAATTTCATAGAAGAAATAAACTTGTAGCTAATTTCATAACCATGAGAATAGGTATGGATTAGTTATAAGTATAATTGATTTACTACGAAGGTAAGTTTCATATGCATAAGGAAATTACACCATAATTAGCTTAGATGGTAGTATTCAATGATTCAAATATAGCACTTGCATGAGTAGTAAGGGATACCACAACCTAAGGAACTTTCATTTGTTATTTTCTTGTATAAGTTCAGTAGATTTTACTTGTTTTAACTCATTGATAGTCTAAATAATAGAGAAACTTTAATAGTGCCGGTAATTGCAATCTTTCTCGTGGGATCGATCCGATATATACCCTAAACTAGTAGTTGACCTGTATACTTGCAGTGAAACGGGTGTATTTCGGATTTTTTAACTTGTATGTATATTAAAACCCCGTCATTTATATTAATTGTAGGGTTATTATTACTTTAGCTACTTAACATTTGGTGTCACTATCTATTTCGCCCTATGGGGATGAAGTAACTAAAAGATAATGTGCTGAATTGAATTACCTATAGGGGTGAAGTGACTAAAAGATAACGTTAGGGAGTAAATTGATTGTAGTAATATAGTTTAAAGGGGTAAAGTGATAATAACCCTTAATTGTATCTTCTTTATTTTTTTTGTTTCCTTTTAACCATCTTCAATCACATTTTCTATTCCTGTTACTGGCTTGATTATTTATTACCATTGCTAAAACTTAGATAAAATATGCAGTATTAATGCTCACTTAGATAGTTTTTCCTCTTTGCAGGTTACTAAGTTGGCTATACTAAGAAAAAACTTTAGCTATTCTAGTTTTTTGGCAAATGGAAGTTTTATCTTTTCACCATGTAGACAAATACTGTGATTGCTTATATATCTTGGTGGATTTTATTCTTTTCTTGTAACAACTAATTATAGTCCTTTATTATTTTTTTATTTATAATAAATTTCAAAAAATCAATTAATTACCTACTTTATATACATTTGCATAATTTATGCCTCATTTATTTTTGTTAATAGCTTTCCTTTTTTAATTCTCTATAATCACATTCTTTATTCCTGTTATTGAATTGATAATGTATTATCATTATTAAAATTTGGATGAACTTTCATTTTTTTTTATCATTCTAATACTTTTTATTTATAGCAAATTTAAAACTATTAATTCCCTACCTATATGTTTACAACTATTCAATGTAAAATTGATAACTATATGTTTACCTATATGTTTACTACCTATATGTTTACCTATATAAAATTGATAATGTATTATCTATATGTACAACTATTCAATGTTTACAACATTTAAAACTATTATCATTATTAATATGTTTACAACTGAGGTTCCCTTTGGGCTTCCTTTCTTGCGGCCAAGTATTGTAGAAGTCAACACCCTTGCCTGGCGGAGGAGCGGATAGGGAGTTCGTACACTTGGAGACGGATATGTGCGGTCTAGGGTTTAGTGGAGGACAACATTGGTTGGATTGTTCAGTCAGGGACAATGAACTTTTGGCATGATAATTGGGTAGGGTCCGGCCCACTATGTCACTGAGTGGAGGTTTTCTAGAACCAGCGGGTAGCGGATTTTGTTAATGGAGGGGAATGGAACGTCCGGTTACTCTCAGAAGTTCTGCAGCCGGAGTTGATTTGGTTGGTGACGGCAATCACTCCTCCAACACTTTAGGGGGAAGATAGGATGGTGTGGATGTTAACCACCAATGGGGAGTTCTCGGTTGCCTCAGCTCTGTCGCTTATTCGCTCCCATTATAATGGGTCTCTCGGCGCCGCCGGCATTTGGCACAGGTCCTTACCAATCACAATCTCTTTTTTCATGCTTCGCATACTTTCAGATAGGCTCCCCCTACTTGAACAGTTACGACATTTTGGAGTCCAGGGTCCTTCTCGATGCTGCTGCTGCGTCGACCCCCAGGAGGAACGATTGAACCATGTGTTTTGCACAGGGAAAGCTGCCCGACAAGTGTGGAAGGCGTTCGAAGTCCAGGAAGGGATGAATTCTCGTATCTGCTCGGCTCGCCATATGGCAATCGCATGGTGGATATGCCCCGCTCCGCACCGATATTTGGCGTTTGTCTATCACCTCTTGCCTTCTCTAATATGTTGGGAATTGTGGAGAGCAAGAACTAGTGCTTCAATGCAAGGGGGGAGGTCAGATGGGGGAGTGGTGGTAGCCCGGACCTTGTCGCGGATTAGGGATCTATTGCACTTACAATTTCCTTCACTATCATGGGCCCATGGCTCCTGGGGGAGCTTCCAAGCGGACTTGGAAGGTCGGCCAAAACGGGTGCTCATTTGACCTGTGAAGTGGGTGGCCCCGAGGATAGGTTATAAGCTGAATACGGGCGGGTGTTCGCTTGGCAATCCTGGGTTGAGTGGAGGGGGAGGCCTTTTGCGGGACTCTCAGGGGGGATTTCTGTTTGGCTCCTCCTGTTTCTTTGGCGTCACCACCAGCCTGCACGCCGAGTTACAGGCCTTGGTGTATGGGGTAAAACAGTGTGTAGTTTGGGGTTACATGGATCTGTACCTGGAGGTGGACTCCCTAACCCTGGTTCAGATCATATCAGGGGATCATGCATGCCCTTGGCGGTTGTACGTGGAATTGGACGATCTGTTGCGGTTTCAGAGTTTGTTTCGGTCAATAACACATTGTTTTCGAGAGGCAAATAAACCATGAGACAGGCTGGCTAAGATGGGTGCGAACCGGGGAAGTGGTGCTTTGTTCGATTCCTTTGTAGAGCTACCCCTATGGCTCGCGGTGACATACGGATGAATAGGTTAGGCTTTCCTAGCTTTCAAAGAAGGATCTTGTAGCTTGCATTTTTGATGTAAAAAAATCTACAACCTGGTAATTCAATTCATCAAAGGGCAGGACTCCAAATGCAAATAGTATTTCTGGTCATTTGGAGGCCTAAGTCCAGTTACGTACTGATCCAAAAAAAAAAATCTATAACTTATCGTTATCCAGTGGCCTACCGAATTTGGAAGTTTCCTTAAAGGAGTAAAAAAAAAAGAAAAAAATATATGTTTACATTGAATATGCTTTTCTTTTTTTAATCAGTCATCATTATTTTTTTAAATTTTCTTCAATTACATTAACTATATTTCTATTATTCGCTTGATTATTTATTTGTAATTCTAAAGTTTTGAAAATGTTCATTTTTCAATGAATTTATATTCCACAACTTTAACATTTTCCTCATAAAAATCCACTTAAATTGTTTAAATATTCACTTCTACTAATTTTTATGCTCTCTTTCCATTGGAATTTAATTTAGGCTAAAATGATATCCATATAAACACGGGATTGTAAAGTTCTCCCAAATTAATTTTTTGGTAGTTTTTAATAATTTGATCAAATAATAAGTTCATTATCTATTAGTTTTCCTTTTAAAATTCTTTTTAGTCGTGAAAGAATTAAATATTAAGTGCATTTATTTCCTAATGTATCTCTTTACTCATATGTTGACATACCACCATTAATTAGAGTAAACATAACTGTTTCATGAGATAAGATTTGATTGAAACTAATTTTTAAGTTGTTATTAACTATTTTTAGTTTGTTTAATTTAAATTCTTGTTTTACAATTTGTATATAAAAATTTTATAAAATAGCATTTTTAGTTATTTTATATCAATTTTCATTCAAAAAATAAAAATTTTAGAGCATAAAAAGTGTCCATGCAAATGCACGGATGAATAACTAGTTACTTATAACAAAGAATTCAAATCAAGTACAAATAGAAAATATGCAACATGAGCCGAAATATTCAACTAAAGACCTTATAGTGGAGATTGTTTGAAACTATGCCCAAGTCAATTTCATTAATACTACACGTTGTAAGAGTATTCAGCATTAGCAATAGCAAGAGGATCAAAATATCATAATATATACTTTTACTTTAATGTTTTGATGGCAGACAGATATTTTTACGGAGTTTTCGTATTTATCATTCAAAAACTCAATGAAGTATATTTGAAAAAATGAAATGAAGAAAAGCTAATAAAGAGAATACTTTTCAGGAAAGGCTAATTAAAAAAAATGAAAAGGAGCTATGTGACGGGCTTTGGATACAAGTGCAAGTTGAAATTATAAATATATCCATTTGATTATTACAAGTATACAAGTCAAATAGTAGTTTAGCGCATATATCGGGCCGATCACAGGAGATGCAACTATTGCAAGAAAGAACATAAGTTTATTGTATGAACACATATTGAATCACAAATAAAAGATAGATAGAGAAATCGTAGCCAAGTTGATGAACAAGCTCCCAAGATCTTCCATTTCTTCAATAAAATGAGTTGTACAATGGATTCTCCAAGTGTTTCTTACAAATTCCTAGTTAGAGAGAATAAGAAAAAGCTATAACTAACCTCTTTTTTTTTTCAGAAAAACTAAGAATTTTAACTAATGACTAAGAACTTTTTCTTTTCCAATGATTTTTACATATATAGTGTTAAGAGAGTCAAAAAGTATTTAATGATATGACATAAAGCTTCCTTTGCACTTTTCTAGAGATTCTTAAGCATGTGCAGCTGATATTTTGTGTTGAAATTGAGCTGGAAAATAGTGTGAAAATAGGGCAAGTTCCAGAACAAATTGCAGAAAAATAGAGGCCAAAACACAACTTTTGAATATGTGACCTGAGCTCGCATATTCTGAGGGTGTGTTTTCTCTTCAGGCTCGTTTTCTTGTTTCCTTTCTGCTCCAGATCACAACCAAGATATCCATATTGTTGCTCATGTATTTTACCGATAATACTTGCATGTGATACTCTATTTCCTTTCCAATTTGTTGTTGAATCATGCACTAATGGCGCTTAAATGAATTTGTCTTGATCCAATGCTTATATCATGTCTCAAATCCCGCAATAATAGCCAAAATTGCACATTAATCTATTCAAACGAAACTCACAAAATTTAGAGTCTAGGAGACAAAGTTACACCTTAAAAATCCTCATTTGTACAAAAAATAAACATATAATCCTACTAAGAATCATATATAATACACACTTATCATTATGTAATATGTGTCAATGGAATTTCACTTTAAAATGGTCAAAGGTACCAGAGTTGATGTTATTCGATTGTCATGAACTAATGAAAAATATTTAATTTAGAAAAAGACTTGTACCATATAGCAAATGATTGTACCAATAGAAGAAGATAACATTTGCATAAACAAAAACTTTTGTATAGGCAATGATATAAAATAAAGTTTACTAAGAAAAGTTTGTCATACTAAAGGAAGATATGTAAAGTGCATTATTAATCAAGGTCTAATTCAGAGCATTTAGACAAGCATGATCAGCAAAGTGAATAGATAAGTGATATTTGTATAGTTCACCGTTTAATTATACATTTCAACAATATGGAAATAAATAATCGCCATGGAATTATAAATATTTCTTTTCATGCAAGACAGATGTGTATCATATGTGTTTGGACTGCAAGTGGTTATTTAGATTTCTATTTTTTGACCCTTGGTAGTATATGTATTCTTAAGAACCAAAAAATGTCTATCAAATTACGTTTTATCTAATTTTAAAACAAAATAGAGATCCTGATCCATTTTTTTTTCTTACACATCACATCCAATTTATGGAACCAAGTTAAGTTGGTTACCATGCTAGTAAAAGATGGTTACGCACTATTGAATGGTCTATTATTCTCATCTCACTCATATCTTCCTACATTCATCATCAAACTTACACAACCTCACATTGGATATTTAACCAAATCAAATTCTTATTAATTATACTCGACCTTTACCAAGATTGTCATAACGAAAAATGATAGAATAATAACAATCGTTGTCAAAGATCTGGTTGTTGTTGTCTTCTTTATTTCATGTTTTTTTTCCCACAATTCATACTTTGGCACTTTTGATTAATTGTAAAGGAATTGCAACGGCTTTTTCAATTATTGTAGAATATTTACTTTCTTATCTAAAAAGGCTAATTGTTTGGTTCTATCCCATGTCTCCAAACTCAGATAGGACCGATCAGTCCGACCGGATGAATCGCGAACTGACTAGGCATTCGGTCTGAATTTTTCTCAAAAGCCGGTTGTCAAAAACTTGGTCAAATCCGGTCAAAACTAGGGTTTGATAAAAAATCGATAAAATCGGCTAGAACCCGATTTTTTCATTTTCTATTTTGATGGCTTTTTTTTCCTTTGACTCTTTGACCATATGAAGAATTTCATACCTCTACAACTTTCCAACAATTGAAAAATTGAAATGAAATGGTGGATGTCAAGCAATTCACTTGGACAATTGAATTGGCTTTAAATCTTTAATGTAGCCGAACATTTTCTCCACATTGTAGCATGATTTACGTCATGACCATACATCATTTTCTTCTTAGCTCTGCTGTCATTTATAGAATATGGAGGAAAAGGAGGAGAACCCTTCTTCTTTGCTTGAATATGAGATCAATTCATGGCTTAAACGAATTGTTCTTTTATTGAATTTGAAATGTTTCATTAAGAACCCAAATTATAAGAAAAATTCCATTCTCTTAATTCTTTAAGTTCTTAAAAGATTTCATATTAAATAGGAAAAATAGAAAAAGAAAAGAGAAGAGAGAGGAGGGGAAAAGAAAATAATGAAGAAAATAGAAAGTTTTCTTGTTTGTTTATTGTGTGTGATGGAAAAAAAATAGAGTTCTGATATAGAGAAAGACGGAGAAAAAAGAAGATTAATAGAGAGAGAGAGAGAGAGATCAGGAGGTGGAGGAACTAACTGCTAGAAAGAAGAAGGAACAAGTAGGAATGGCAATAGGGTAGGGGACCCTTCCACCAGCCCCCATCCCGTTGCCCAACCAAACCCCCGCCCTCTGTCACCCGTAAGGAAGAAGTTTTTAATTAGTAAAAATATATAGTCAGTAAAAATTTAATTAGTAATTTCCAACAATAGTGCTCTGCAATCATGGTCCCAACTTCTCAAAATTCAATTTTTTCCTCTTACCCCAAGGTAATCCTGGCCATCCATCCTTCAAATGGACGACACATGGCCCCCCTATCCACCGTCCACGTGTCCGTCCTGAGCATCTTACACCGGAAGGAATTCAATGGGGCCATAACACTAGTACTTAATTATGTCCCGCCCCGTTTTTCAACATGAGAAGAATTTTACCCAAATGCCATCCCTAGGAACAAGATGGATTAGGTTTGACATTTGTTAGCATTGATGAATACCCTAAAAGTTTATGTTAATTGCATTTTGGCTTTTCATTATTTTAACAAAGTGTAAAATAACTTAATATATTTTTCAAGTTACATTTTTACCTATAATTTTAAAAATTTTTGAGTTGAATCCTTTTGGACTAAATATAAACTTATCAAATATGTAAATGAAGTTGTCAACCACCAATTTAAGGATAACTTTTATATATTATTTTGATTATATATTATTAATATATATATTTATGACATCATTCGATTTGACCCCCAATCTAATCGGTTGAATCCATTGACCTTTGACCCTGAGTTCAACCGAGTTGCTATCCGATTCGAGTTTCAAAACATAAGTTCTGTCCAACCCAAAAGGATCTATTGACAACAAAAATCCCTGCTTCGAATCTTCTATCCCCAAATTAGTTTCTGTCCCCTCTGTTTCTTCTTTGTATAGCCACCACGTCATCTTTAACTATTTGATAACCCAAACTCAAATAAACCGATAATAATCGGTTGACAAGTTTACTCAAAACCAATTCATCAAAATAACTCAAAACTTTTTTTTTCTTTGGATAAATAGAGTGATTCCGATAACTCAAAACTGTTTTTTTCTTTGGATAAATCAAGCGGTGGTTCCTTAATCAGAATTCCTTCAACTCTAGTTTACATGAAGAAGAAGATTGCAAGTCTGCAACATTACGTCCATCAATTGATCCTCGAACTACTTATCCTTTTGATTCAATTGCTCACCAAATCCTTGCGATGTCATTGTCTTTAACTCTATGTACCATGTTGGATTATGTCATTTACTCCCACAATTACTCACGAAAACTGTGAGGGCCTATTATTTTTGTTGTATAAAGGTGCACACCAACTGCTTGACGAATTGTTTGGTTCCTGTTTTGAATTTTTTTTGCTTAAACCATTGTTATGGATAAAGATGCATCTGCAATTCGAAGTGCCTTCAGCTCTACTGATGGTGTACAGATTTTCTTTGGATGAAGTAGGCGATGGTGACAAGAAACATGTTGAAATGGACTCTATAATGTTGAGAAAAAGGGTGATTTACTTTACCTAGATAAAGATGAAACTAATTATTGCTTGTTGATCCTTTGAGCGTTTTTGTTGCAAGATTAAAGATATAATGAATGAATCAAAGTACTTGTTAGGGTTTAAGAAAAAGATGATTTGGGGCAAAAAATAAAGAAGAGTTTTAGTTGATTTTCATGTTTACGACCAACAAGACTTCTTTTGTTAAAAAAGAAAATAAAAAAGTTTTGAGTTATTTGCTTTAATTGGTTTTGAGTAAACTTGTCAACCGATTATTATCGGTTTGTTTGAGTTTGGATTATCAAAAAGTTAGAGGAGACGTGGTAGCTGTACAAAGAAGGGACACAGGAGATAAAGACTAATTTGGGGACAGAAGATTAGAAGCGAAAAATCCCTGCCTCTTTGCAACTCCAACTGCAAATCTTCACGCTTCTCAGTCCCTTCATCTTAGCTGCACTCACATCCACTCCTTCCTTTCTAGCTTCTACCATCTACGTACTAATCCTCGTCACTTCCCTCGCATAAAAAAAATCCTTATCACCTCCCTCGTCCACAATTTCCCTCCAACTACTCTCTCCATTATCGCAGCTACTACATACACTACTAAATAATACTATAAAATTAATGTGGTGGAAAAGTCTATTTACGAATGATTTGCTTTGTGAATTTATAAAAAATGAAATAAATGACGTTACTTATTGTAGCATTAAGCTTCTTTGCTAAAATTAGGAGTGTTTACTGCCCAGTAATTGGAACTATTAACTATTAATTATTTTCAATTTTTTTCCAATTAAATTGTTAGAATATATATGGTAACTTACTACACAGTTGGCATAGGACTATAAAAAGTAGGGTTAATTACAGTTACCTCCCTTGAGGTTTGGATATATTACTAAAGAAACCTTGTAGTTTGGCAAAATAACAAAGAACCCCCAACAGTAACACCTGTTAATTTGGTCTAACAGAGTTGGTTAAAAGTCCAAAATGCTATTCCTAGAACTGGGAATTACCAAAGCATCTGTAAAATGCTAGTAAAACACTCTTCTCCCACCGACACCGTGATGGCTTTAACCAATAATCACACCCGCTTTCCTTCCTCTCCTGCTTACCATGAAAAAGATTATAAACAATTCTTTCTCAAAAAAGATGATGCAATAGGAAAAACACAAAAGAGATAACCCAATTGGATTTGCTCCAATCATGGTTAAAACTCATAATGCAAAAACCAAAGTCTGCAAAAGCATCTATAAATTTTCAGGTGAACCATACATGGTTTGGGACCTCTTCATCTACACCCAAAAGCCACCTCAAATATCATCAGATCAATCTCCTTAATTTTCCTCCAATTGGTTAGCCATTAGTTTATTATAAAAAAAACCCATAAAATATGACCCTCTCTCACGAAATTTTATTTTCAACAAATACCACAAATGTGGTCCTCTTCTCTTGTATGAATATGATCTGCCATCAGTAGAATCAAGAGTTAAATCATAATTTGTATAGATTTGGCTAGTAAGGAGATTTTGTAGTGTAGTTTTAATTGGTAGAATTTGAAGGAAGTTGCTTTGCTAATTTTTGGTTGATGTTCTTAGAGGTAGGGACGGAGTTATGGGCTCAAGGAGATTGGGAAAGGGTTGTGGATGAAGTTTGGTGCTGGAATTTGTGGAAGAACAATGCTTTGCTATGTAATGTTGGGACTGGGGAATTGGGGAAAAATGAAGAATAGAAAAGAAGAGAACTCTGTGTCTGTGGAGAAGAAGGATATTTTGGGATTATCTTTAACGACTGAAGATGGCAGGGAAAATTTGATGAACCTTTTAACAATCAAAGGAGTTGACTATTATTTAGTCAAACCACAAGGTTTATTTGGTAATATGGCTACACCTTACGGTAGGTAAATGTAATTAACCCTAAAAAGTATGAGAGAGGAGTGTTTAAGTGAAAAAATTATTGCTAGAATTGCACAAATTTTTTTTTTTGTGAATTTTGATTTTTTTATTTTCTAGTTACTTTTTCTTATTTTTTAAAATAATTGTTAGAATATCAAGGGTAATTTAATATAAAGTTTATATCGTAGAACTAGAACTAGATGAGAGAGATATTTAAGTGCGAAAGGACTTGTTTAGTAGCCACTTTTTTTGCAAGCATTTAGTATTTTCTATTCCAATTTTTTTTTTGCCTAACTAAATGTTTAAATTGCAAAGACGATTTAACATGAAGTTGGCATTAGAGGCATAAGAAATTCATAGAGGGGTTGCAAATATACTTGTCATAGTAGCCATTGTTTTTATCCATATAGATTTTTTTTCTAGATTGTTTTCTAAAATCTAGAGTGTTCGGCTTGGGTTTTATTCTCATTCATATTTTTAGTCATATTTTTATTCTTTATTCTTTATTACTCATTGATATTTTTTGGCTAAAGAATTGTTAAAGTGATGATGGTTTTTTTTTATATATATATAATTCATACGATGTGTTGGTGATTAATGGTTGGGTCAAGACTATCTATTTCTCGCATTATTAGAGTATGACAATATTTGATTAAAAATATTTGGCAAAAAAAAATTGGAAATCAAATTCCTCAAATGACGTGTAAATTTTTCCCAAAATTATTAATGGAGATCTCAATGCATTGACCAGGGAATACACAAATTGTCCCTTAATGGCAAAGCATCCAGCGTAGCATATCTGTTGCCTTATTAGTTATGTAACAGGTCATTTTTAACAAGTCATCGTGTATTGCTATAGCAAGATCAAAATATTGAAAGAGGAGTAAAAATTTAAATTTTTCATAAAGCAAAGCTAGGTAAATAGCAACATATCACGTATATAGCTCATTGATGTACTTAATCTTAGATTACTATATCATCTTTGATGTAAGACAAAAATTAAATATCACTTATTGTAATAAAATTTTGGTGTAATATATTTTAATTGATTGAAAAATTACTATAAAAAATACATAATAGAAGAAAATTATAAGAATTGAATTGCAATATTACTTTTAAAAATTGATCCTCATGCTCAATTTGAGATTGTCGAAGAAGAGGATGCATCAACAGATCCAAGTACTACTCTTTGTTGGCACGATTAGAATTCCTTATTATCTTTGTGTAGGGTGGAATTCAGGAACGCATGATTGAATAAAAGTTGGTTCATAAACTTTGCAACGGTGTACATGTTGAAAAAAAAATAAAGATTGAATGGTGGGTTAATAATCTTGAATTGAGTCGCCTAAAATTAGTTAACAATTAGCAGGATGGAATCGGAAAACTTTGAACTCGTTTGGATTGTAAGCTTTTAGAGTTTATGTTAAAAAAAATATACGGTAACAATTTAATATACGTGAAGTACAAGATAATTAGAAAACATGTCTGATAGGATGTAAAATGTAATGCATATATATATATATATATATATATATATATATATATATATAAGTTGTTAGTTAATTATATTATTTGATCTTTTATCTTAAGTAGAAACTATTTAATTTTGTTCTTATATTGTTCAAATAGGTCAAGAGCTCAATTGGAGAGAAAATTGGTCCAAAAATGTGGCGCGAAAAAGCGATGGAAGAACAAAACATGAAAAATAAGAGGTTTAGCAGGATTAACATATTTCAATATTTTGGCAATATTTTGAGCTACTAAAATCGGATTGAGATCATTCTTGATTCAATTTGAAACTAAGAGAACAATCTACAATTATTATGAGACATCAAAGTTTGGTTCTCATCTTTTCATAACCAAATATTCAAAATACTGAAGTATAGTTGAGCTGCGATATTCTTTTGACCAGTTATTAGTTTTTTGGGTACATTTTAGCTTTTAGACCTCTAAATAATGATTGGAAAGCTAATTCAAAGGATTACAAGTTTCATGTTTGAGAAAGAGCTGATTCGACCTCGTTGATGGAGATTTTTGGCCTTGAAATGGATCCGTGAGCGGATCCGAATCGATCCATCTGTAGATCCAGTGTAACTTGCACCAATCTTAAGTTCAGTTTTCTTGCCGGTATTTCTTTGAGCCCCACACAAGTGCCTGAGTTTAGGCTGCTGTTTGCGCCAGTGTTCATTGGAAAAATGTCGAAATTGTCATTTTTTAGCTCCAATAAGCCCAATCCTACTTCGTTTCAGATACTACTTTAAGAAACTATAAATAGGAGCTATCTAAGACCTATTTAGGTATGGAAAAACATTAGTCTAGACTAATTTTAACATCTTTTCGTCATTTATTCTTAAGAGACCAAGATCAAATGGAGGCAAATTAAAGAGCACACAAGGAGAAGATTATAGCAATCAACTGAGAAGTTTTCTTTCTCTTGTTCTTACCTTTGTAATAACTCCTTGAATTCATGGTGTTAATTTTCTAATCATTTTGAACTAAATTGTTTCTAGGGCTAGGGGTTTTATGAAGGAATTTGATTAGTTTTTCTAGTTTAATTTCTTACCTTTCGTTGTGATTTATTTATCTTGATTTAATTACATGTTTATACTTTGTCACCATAGACAAGCTCTTAGGGTTTGTATTGAATTAAGAAGAGATACATAGCTGTGCACTAGATAAGTAAATATACTTAACCTAATTACAAGAGTAGGTTAGGGTGTATAATGCACTTATGTCACCAAAGTTTTTAAAGGATTTAATTGAATACTTGTGATCTCAAGAAAGACGTAGGATCTAATTAGGCACATAAATAATATAAAATACAATTATATAATGTGTTTATAGTTTGTTAAGAAATTAACTAGATAATTAATTCAAATTCTAGATTAAAACCTGAAACCCAATGTTCACGTCTATTATTTTCTCACCACTACTTTATTTGAATTGATTATTCTTTTATTACTTAGTTATAAAATACAACTTCTTGAATTTAAGTTTTGTTATTTTGATTGAATAATTAAAATAGAAAATTAACTTGTTTATGTGGATTTGATCTTGATAATTTATTATTACGATCATACTTGTGCAGTTGTAGGAATCTGTCGATCAATGTCAGGAGAATTTTTCTACCAAAACTCAGCAAGCTTAATAAGACTCTTGACAAATTTGTAGAGCTGCATTAAGGTAGTGCTCCTATTACAATTTACAACTTGAGAAGTCTCACCGCCATCTTTCCCAGCTAAGTGGTCAACCAAGTAGTCATGTCACATGCCGGAATTCTAACTTTAGGCAACCAGTCGACGGTATTTTACTGTATCTTTTGCTCTTCTGTTTAGTCCTGCCTTCGTACGGATTTGATGTGATAATTCTATAATAACTGTACTGGTTTGGACCACTGTACCATATTTAATTTAGATGTTTATTGTTCTATAAATTTCTCCTAGAAATTAAGAATAGATTCACACACCCACCCATAGAAATAAAAAAGATGGCTCCCATATTCTCTCTCTCTAATAAATGCTAGCGGGCAATTATACATTTACTTTACATGTTTGATCTCCATTCTTTTTTATTTCAAGGGAGACAAGTAGCGAAACATACAAGAAATTTTGCACTATTTCAATGGTATTTTTTTTCAACGTTAAGGGAGGGGGTTTTTTTTAATATAAAAGGATTTGAAGTCAAAATTTCTTATTTACAACTCCTCCCATCTTCGCACCCAATCCAACTCCTTCCCTCCTCACTAGGGAGGAGTAGTTACTTACCCTCATCTCTACGTACAGGCTATCAATCGAGTTATCTGAGTCGAGTTTTGATAAGTTTAAGCTTAGTTCACAAACAAACTTTCGAATTTTTGGACTTTTGGGTTTGAGAGTAGATTAAAAGGCACAAGCTCAATTCACACTTGTATATGAGCTTCGGGTTCAAATTGAGCTAAGCCTAAATTCATAATTAAATACATAATTATATTTAATATACATTTTATAATTATAAATTACTATGAATTTAAATATAAATTATTAATATTTTATGTTATAATATGTACACTTATAAACTATAACTATTATTATATATTTTTTATAAGTATAATTTATAATTATACTTATACATGACCAAGTCTTAATTGAGTCTGAGCCTAATAAAACTTAAATTCTACTCAAATTTAATTCAGATCTAATATTTAAACCTAAATTCCCTGATCCAATTAGTATCAGGTTCAACGGGCTTTTAGACTGAGCGGGCCGGGCTCAAGCCGGCCCCCGGCCCGGTCCCTTGACGGTCCAACATAAAGCTGCCTCTGCTCCTGTCCTACTCCATCATTGCTTCAGATATTATTGTCCATCAACAAAGGTGGCTTAAGTGTTGCAATTCCGGTAGCCTTCCTTCCTGCCTTTCTGGGACATTCCCTCGACAAGGGCACGCTATCCTATACCTAAATCAATGGTGGTCTCCTGTTACTTCAACTGCTACCATCTTCCTCAATACTCAAGAATCGTGCTCCCAGAATTAGTGAAAATTCAAAGATAAAAAGGGAACATATTAACATAATACGTGCTTTTGGCAGAGTCTCAAGGTTTTCAGCTTCTTCAAGTTTGCCTGCAATTTCAAGGTAAAAAGAGATCATACTTCATATGATTTTGTAACTTTTGGAGTTATTTTCTTACTTCATCATGTTACAATAGCTTTACGTGTCATGGAAATCTTAATTCGATTACCATCCATTCACCAACATTCAAAAATCATGCTTCTTGTAGTAGTGAAAACTAAACGAAAATATATAACACACTTTTGTCTATTGGCAAAATCTTGCAGTTGTCAGCTACTTCAAGATTTACTTTTCCTAAAAATTTGCTTCTGTATCTTAATTTTGTAATTTTTTAAAAGTTGTTTCTTATTGTCATCGTGTTAAATTTAACTTTATGAGGCACAAAGATCTTCATCACTTCTTTTTTCTTTCAACTGGGGGTGCTCTTTTTACGCTTTTCACATGATTGACATTTTACACAGGTGCAGGGTAGGGAAAGGGAAGGAGGGGGAAAGAGGAAGGGGGAAGGGAGAGGAGGAAGAAGGAGAGGGAGGGGGAGTGGTGATGGAGTGAGGGAGGTTGGCCGTGGAAGGTGGAGAGTGGTGGTTGCAAGAGGTGGGAGTGATGGTGGAGGAAGAAAGGGGGGTGGTATTTTATTTTTATTTATTTATTTTGTGTGTAGATAAAGAAGAGTTGTATTTGGGAGTTTTTGGATTGTTTTATGGGGAGCTTTTGAGTTAATGTCACTGTAGCATACAGTTGCAGTAGGGATAAAAATTTTGGGAAAAACTCTAATCCAAGCAGCTTTTTTCAGGAGAAGTTTATGGCTAGATTTAGGGATTGAAAAACTAACTTCATCGATCATTCATTATGTTGTACAGCAAATCAGTTGTAACTCATAAATTCTTATGCTTTGTAGTCATATTCTTCATTACTACTACATATTTATAGATTCATTTTAAACTGAAATCTTAAAGTACAGAAATGAACAAAAAGTTTCCTCAATAACTTGACAAGATAACCTTTCTCTCAAAACGTTAGCCCGTGATTACTGTACCCTTATGGGGTGCAATTTTTAGCACATGATCGCTAATCATCTGAACGTGATTCTTGGCTCATGATGACTAATTTGTTCAAATGCATGAGCTCTCAATTGAAAATTTTTTGTTAGCTCATCACCAGATGCACGTGCATCACACGTGCTTCTTCCTAGTTTTTTTTTCAGAAATACTACAAAAGGTATCTATCTGAGAAACTGATAGAGGTGGTTCTCGTGCATAGATCTTTTTTGCCTTTTCGGGAGAAAGAAAGGACATATAGTTGATCGATGAAATTTTTATCGCATTGCATTGAAGAAAAATGACAGCCATGAGCTACATCAAGTGAATTAAATTTACACTCCTAAGTACAAAACCAATGGTTCTTAGATTTCTTTATTTTCATTGACTCTTCTTCAGATTCTGATTATGTTGGGTATTAATCAATTCGAAAGAGTAACTAGTTTACAAAGATAAAAGATAAATGGAGACAGGTATGGGACGATTAGTAGGGTAATGTATTAAAGCCATGTTCAGTGAAATTATTAAATTAAGAATCTAAAATGCTTGATTAATTCAGTGCTTTACAATTCAAGTTCTTTTAAGTTTTACAAGATTGATATTCATACAGTTTTGACATTTCTCCAAATATTGAGTGAACTATTCTATTTTTGGCGGTCGGAAGAAACTCTAGCTAAGCTTAAGCTGCATAATTGTTGGATTGACTGAAGAACTTATATTTTTCCTTCTAAATCTATGGTGATTGTGTTAAACAATGTGCGTGGTAACTTTGACGTCCTCCTTCATTTTAAGATTCGGATATGCTTTAATTTGCTTTATGCATCTAAGCTTGACACATTCTTGCATTCTCTAATCCTACTAGATGATACAATCATTTGGAAAAGCTCTCGCCAAAATAACTGTGGAGTTGGCAGTAGAAAATTGCATGGGAGGGACCAATGTGGACAACATGCAAACGCTTAAAAGAAATTGGCAAGAATTGAGCTGCAAAGCATCAGACGTAGAAGAGGAAGTGAAGAGAGAAGAAATGTCAGGTAAAAAGAAAAGGATATATGAAGTTGCCAATTAGTTGAAGGAGGTTAAAAATTTAAATCCTGAAATCGATACACTAGAAACAAGATCATCTTGGAGGCTTCCATTGAAGGAGGATCCTGTGCGGAAGCTGCAACTACAGGTGAAAGAACTTATTGATCAGAGCCGTCACTTCAATGGGTTTGTGCTCCATCCTTATGATGACATCGGAGAGCCATGCTTGCCAACCAAACTGTTTGGAGAAAAGTTCAAACAAAATTTAGAGAGAATTTGGCCATGCTTGGTGACTGATAACATATCAAGCATTGGAATTTATGGGATGGGAAGAGTTGGTAAGACCACATTGGTGAAGCACATCAATTACTATCTCTTACATAAAAATTATCAAGTTCTTTGGGCGACGATTTCTCTAGAGTTCAGCATTAAGAGTTTGCCGGATAAGATTGCCAATGTCTTAGGTATTTGTTTATCAGACAAGGATGAGGAAGTAGCAAGGGCATATGTATTGCATAGGGCATTGAGGAAATTGGAGAAATTAACAATGCTCATATCAGATGATGTTTGGCAAGTTACGTACTAGTACATAATGTGATATTTGATCCCAAATCATGAAACATGGTATAATCTATATAAGATGGGGGCTTATCTACTGTATCTCTAGAAAATTAGGCTTACCACAATTTAAATTTAATTCATAGAAAGAAACTAGGAAACTAATGAGCCAATCCTACTGAAAGTCCTAATGATTAAGATGTGGGCCTATGTTCTGTATTTCAAGAAAACTAGGTCTACCACAATTAAAAC
Source organism: Coffea humblotiana (assembly GCA_023065735.1). Classification (NCBI taxonomy): domain Eukaryota; kingdom Viridiplantae; phylum Streptophyta; class Magnoliopsida; order Gentianales; family Rubiaceae; genus Coffea; species Coffea humblotiana. The sequence continues at coordinate 16,769,378 of CM041212.1, read as the reverse complement.
TTAATCTATAGAAAGAAACCAGGAGACTTATGAGCCATTTCCACCTCTAAGTCCTGATGATTTTACCATGAGACAAAATCCCAAGTTGTCAATTAATAGCATCAATCACCATAAAATTCCAAATTGTAATCAAATTATCTAGTATAACTGAGTTCAATGAAGTAAAAGTTGAAACAGAATCCAAAGTTAGATTGAATTAGTCGCAAACTATCCAACCTATTCTATTGGAGATTTAAAGTTCAAAAGGCAATAATAATATTGGATTGGATTGGCATATATTGTCTAATCAATAAATTAAAAGACCACTTTTAGCTTTGGCCATGCCTTCCAAGTCTAGAAAAGATGAGTTCTTTGAGGGACTCCTTTTCTTTTGCGCTTGGACCTCTCAACACATGTAGCATCTAAGGAACACTCTAGTGGTGAGCTCTACATTGCAAGATGCTATTCCATTTCTTTTCTCTTTCTTGAAAATGCCTCCACGTACAGATATTCAAGTTCAAGGATACAAGAATATATAATCATGATAATTCTTTGATTTCTTACTAAATAAAAAAGGATTGTGCAACATAGACAAAAATGTTAAGAGTAAAAAGTGGTTGATTGCAATGTATATGATGCCTCACCTCTCTTTAGAGCAAACCCTAAGATATCAGCGGAACGGCTGCCCAACTCTCATCAGGACTCACACACTCACTCTAGCTTAATAAAGAACCACAAACCAACCATCGATTTATAATTAAGAAATACGCCAAATATACAAGTCCAAAAACTCCCAAGTATAACAAAATTTACACTTTGAAAGTCTCCCATATCATACAAAAGTATACTAGTTTCCACCAAAACCGCTAGTCTAGAACCACCAACTTCCACCTCCAAGTCCTGTTAAGGAAAACAAACTTAAGGGGATGAGCTAACGCTCAGTGAGGCCAAAAAAATTAAACAAGCAAGCAAGTAGCACCAATTAATCCAATAACATACTTGAAAGCAACTTTAACATGAACTTTCATTTAAGCGCACAAGTAGAAAATAAACACACAAGAAGGATACAGGAGCTCTCAGAAGCTATTTCTACGTCTTGACCGATTCAAGCCATTTGGGGTTGACTCTCCGTCAACTCAAGAAGCAACCTGACCGTAGCACTCCACTTACTTCCTCCATCCAACATAACACCCACTCGGATTCGGAACCAAACATTCATGTAGTGGCGATACTATTCGAGTATGCCAAGTGAGATCTCAAAAGATCAAGCTATATCATTTCCCAAGGTTCACCAAGCTTCTCGACCAAATCCTTGCTGACTCGAGTTACAAGGTTAGTCAATGGTTTGGGGCGTCCCCACAAGCATGATTGGTCGATGAGACAACGCTCCAATTGACTTAGAATCGTTCATAACACTGAGTTGGGATGAGAGGCTCTTCCCACCCGAATAGGGTGTGGTACATGCTACCGCTCAGTGCTCACGAGTTAAACATGTTCAAGTACAAGTGCAAGTCATACACATTCATTTTTCAAGTAACGAGCATTCAAGAGGGAGAGAACGAGGGCGATCAAATACACCCTCGTCTCGGCAAGTTCACCATTTATATAGCACTTGTACAATTATCATTTCAATCATAATAACATGAAACATGCACTTGACACTCACCAAAAGTCAAGAGCAAAACAAGAGGTTAGACAAGGTCCTCAGCATCCACGTGACCACCTGAGACATGCACAATCACGATTACCTAGGTACTCGACCAAGGCTAATAAGAATAACATTTTCTTGCTACCCACTCTCAAGGTCACAAGTTCAAGTCAAGTTAAAGGAGCCTTTCTCACTAAATCACCGAAATAATACTCAAAGGAAACTCAAAAGTCGTTTTCGAGCCGTGTCTTGGCAAGAAATCTCAGTTCCAAAAGAAAGTACCATACTTAACTTTTGGCACGAAAATCGAGAAAAAGAGAAGATGGTTTTCATCTTTCAAAACTTCTGATCCTATACCCAAGTTTTAGATTATAAAGAAGCGTTCATGTTTTCAAATATTATGGAGTCAAAATCCATCAAAATGTTACTCATTTTCATAGTAAAGGTGGAAGTTAAAGTTCCAAGTTTTCAAGAGAAAGCTAGTGTAACTCCTCAAGAGTTCCTCTAGCTAAAATGCTCCATTTTACGGTTCAATTTCATGGAAACCAAGGGTATAAGACTAGGGGTTGAAATCCATTTCTCAAGTGTACAAGGAAAAATTCAGTTTTGGCAATCTTTTTTGAAAAATCATAACTTGAGTTCCTTAAGTCCAAAATTTTGCAAATCTTATACCATTGGAAAATAGACTCAATGAACTAAAACTCTCTAGAAGATACTTTTTCAAGATTCAAATCTGAAATCAGTCAAATCTTAGCTCTAAATCACTGTTTCAGTGAGAACAGAGCAAAACAGTCTTGCATTTTCAGTGAACTTTGGAAATTTGAAAAAATTCATAGAAATATAATCAGCCCTTGAAATTTATATCACTAAAATAACTCCAAATCTAGTTTCAAACGCAATAAACGGAACTCAATTTGGACTTTTCTACATCAAGATACAACAGTTTTATGAAAGCTGGGTTTTTGGAACCTGGTTCACGAATTTCCAGCTTTGGAACACTTGACACAGTTTGTAAATCAGGTCATAACTAAGGCTACACAAATAAAAAATTAGTATGGTTTATAGCGTTGGAAACACATTCAAAATGATAAAAATCACTAGAAGAAACTGTCTTCAAATTCGTTTTGTAAGATGAGTGAAAATGAGTTACAAACTGCAGCTATGCTTTTTTTTCGGATTAAAACAGTGAGGAAAATCAGTCAACTTTTCCGGTTCACTACGGCTCATAGAAAACGAACTAGCAGGTACATTTTATACCGTTAGAAAGCTCTTGGAGTCTAGTTTCATATGCCACAAACAGCACTTGATTTCGACTCCTGTACGAAAAATTATGGCCTGTTGAGTACACGCTGGTCTGGTATCCTGATCAGAAATTTTCCAGGTTTGCTTCCTCACTTCAACCCAACTTTAATTCAACCAAATGCAATGCTTTTTGGGAGATAAATTACACACATATACACCAACATATAACAAGAATTTTGGCATCAAAATAACCACAAAATTTGAAATTAAAATGAGGGAAATAACCAGCAAAATTTCGGACAGCTTGCTCCCTTTTCTCTTCAACTTTTCTTTTCAACTTTCACAACCAAAACCAAGCCATAAATCACCAAAACAACAACTAAACAAATAATAATTCCTCAAGGCCACTACCTAAGAAGCCATCTCAAGACACCTACCTAAAGTCAAGGTTCAATGAACCCATCAACAACCCAAGCTTAACTTAGTTAAAACTAACTAAACTAACCATAAGTTGGAAGGAAAAATAAGGGTTTTGGGAAGTTACCTTACCTCCAAGAGTAGAAGACCAAACCACAAGAGTTTAAGCTCTAAACCGCCAAGATTCTCTCCTCCTCCAAGTCTCCTTTCAAGCTTAAGTGATGATCCAAGAAGATGAGCAAGATTGGAGTGAGTTTTTGGAGCAAAAATGGAAGAAGATTAAGCTGAAATTTTGGGAAGAAAATGGAGAGGGTGGCCGGCCAAGAGGGAAGAAAGACAGGGTTTGGGGAGCTTTTGGTTGATGTGACTTGATGAGAAAGGTGAAATGACATAAAGTTATCTTTGGTACAAAAAGTCAACAATTGAATGGTGGGTCATTAGAGCTCCTAATCGAGTTTAATTCAACTCACTCACCTCTAATCGCTCAATTAACTTTTTTTAGTCTACAATTGATCGCCCCTAATTCTCCATGACTACTGCACTCTCGGCCTGAATATTGTCTCGAAAAATGTGTTTTCACTAATTCTCACTGATCGAGCAGAAGAAAAAATTAACTTTAAAGACAAATGCCCTAAAATATAATTTAAGGCAATGTACCATGTAAATGCAATTAAAATGGATGAAATAAATTAATTGGAGCAAATAAATAAATAATTAAATAATTAGATAAACCAGTAAAATAAATAAATAAATATAAATAAAATAAAAATCCGGGTCCTCACAATGTACCTCTTAAACTTTCACTCAATTGCAAAAGACCCAAAACATTGAATTTTGGCTCTATACTATCTTGTATTATTGATGTTAAAAATTTGTTTAAAACGAACCAAGACAATTTTTCCCTTATTCAAATATTTGAAAAACTCACATTTTTGTCTCTTTCGTTAGTATCGCATTCCATTCACATTTTATTAATTTTCTTTCGTACACTACTTTATACATATTTTCCATCCTCTCAAACACCTCTATTCAATTTCATGTTGTATGTTTTCTTTTGCACAACCCTCTTATATCTACAATTTCAACCATTCTTATATCATGAGGTACATAAACTTATTATTCTCTTGACAGCCCTTCCTCAATGCTGAATCAGAAGCTCCCCTTTGAAGCCTTTCGCCTATCCTTATCATACTACATATGAAAGCACCAATACCCAATCTATAGTTAAAGTAGATCAGCTAATCCCTATATCATTCTAGTTTAATATTGTAGAAGATAACGTCTCGACTTTTCATTCACGTTTTCACTTTAATATCCTTCTTTCCTAAAACCCTCATTTTAGCATATCTTTTCCATTCCCTAAATTCTAATATATATATATATATATATATATATATAATTCATTCTAGAGACTTAATAGGCTACAGGAATAAGAATTCACAAATATCATGATTTTACACTAATATTATGAAAATGGTTATGATATAATAAGGAGAGAAAATATTCTTAAAATTTGGGTGATGCTATATTTTGAGATTTTGTTTCTTTTTCTTTTCTTTTTTCAAATTATTGCTTATGGTCTAAAAATGACTACAATGACAGTAGTGGATGGAGGGAGTATGTAGTAAGAAAAATTAATTTCTTGATTTCAAAATATTCTACATATGCAAGGGACACATTATTCTTATATCCAAGTCCTTACAATTAAACTCAACTATGTATTTAAGTGTTCATAGTGTTAGTTTAGCACAACTGAGAGGTGGACGCATTGAAGTTTTGAATTTGGAGCAACTTGTGCAATCACCATTTTTTTTACAAATCTAAAATGTTTATCATTTGCTATTTTATTATGTATAACATAATTTAACTTTTCACTATTCTATTTCCCAAATAGTAACTCTGTTAGACACACAAAAATAAAAAGTATACCCAAGGCTTTAATTAGATTGAGACCCTGGGACTTGGAGACCCTCAGTTCAAATCTCCCATCCATCTCCTCATTTCTTAAATCCCAACATTCCTTTGCTAGAAAAATGACGAGCGCGGGGTATACATATAACAATTAGCTCATTCTATAGTCAAGCTTTACATTTATAAACTCCTAAATACTCCACACATGATTTTTTGCAAGTATACTAGTCATTTATTAAGCAGAGGGGTATTAGGTGTCGATCTCACAAGGAAGATTTTCAATTACCAGTGATTTTCAAACTCCTTTATTATTTAGACTATCATTAGTGCAAGAAATTGAATCTACACTATAAACATGAAGTAAAAGTAATAAAAATAACACTAGAAAGTTCCTAGAGATATGGAATTCTTTACTACTCTCGCAAATGAAATTACAGGTTAAGTGAATGCTATTATTTTGGCTAGTTATGGTGTAATTTCCTAATGTATGTGAAATCTACTCTCGTAGTAAATCAACTATACTTGTAATTAAACCATGCCTACTCTTGTGGTTATTAAATTAACTACAAGTTCATTTCTTCTATGAAATTACATGAAACAAGTCACTAAAGCCACAAAGGTGCTCCTCTACTCTCGTGAGTGAACTCCCTAGGTTTATTACTTTCTTGAACTAGTGTTAAATTCCAATTCTCATTGCAAACTTAACACCTTTAGATAATCACAACTAATGGCTGGTTAATCATGATTAGTTAATTTAGCACAACTGAGAGGTGGACGCATTGAAGTTACGAATTTGGAGCAACTTGTGCAACACCATTTTTTTACAAATCTAAAAATGTTTATCATTTACTATTTTATTGTGTATAACATAATTTAACTTACTCTTCACTATTCTATTTCCCAAATTGTAACTCTATTATACATACAAAAATAAAAAGTATACCCATGGCTTTAATTAGATTGAGACCCTAGGACTTGGAGACCCTCAGTTCAAATCTCCTATCCGTCTCCTAATTTCTTAAGTCCCAATATTCCTTTGCTAGAAAGATGACGAGCGCGAAGTATACATATAACAATTAGCTCCTTCCACAGTCAAGTTTTACATTTATAAACTCCTAAATATCCCACACGTGATTTTTCGCAAGTATACGAGTCATTTATTAAGCATAAGGGTATTAGGTGTCGATCCACAGGGAAGATTTTCAATTACCAGTGATTTTCAAACTCCTTTATTATTTAGACTATCATTAGTGCAAGAAATTGAATCTACACTATAAACATGAAGTAAAAGTAATAAAACTAACACTAAAAAGCTCCTAGAGGTATGGAATTCCTTACTACTCTTGCAAATAAAATTACCGGTTAAGTGAATGCTATTATTTTGGCTAGTTATGACGTAATTTCCTAATGTATTGAAATCTACTCTTGTAGTAAATCAACTATACTTGTAATTAAGCTATACCTACTCTGGTGGTTATGAAATTAAGCACAAGTTCATTTCTTCTATGAAATTACATGAAACAAGTCATTAAAGCCACAAAGGTGCTCCTTTACTCTCGTGAGTGAACTCTCTAGGTTTATCACTTCCTTGAACTAGTGTTAAATTCCAATTCTCATTACAAATTTAACACCTTTAGATAATCACAACTAATGGCCAGTTAATCATGATTAGATAAGCAAAAGTGATAAATAACTTGTTCAAAATAATATCATCAAATAACCAAGTAAATATGACTATATATGTACGTGTATGTGTGTGCATGTGTGTGCGGGTGCGAAAAGGGTCCAATATTCACGAGTTTTCAAACCTATGGCTCTAACCCATCTCGTTTATAAGTAAGTACCTATTGAGAAAGGGCGGACTGCTGGATAATCAGGACACATACTGACGCTTGAGTCGAAACACATTTGACCATTCACCAATTGGATTGACTACACTAGGTCAACAGGCCTCCCTCTCCTTAAACGTCAGAGATCAAGCAGCTCCAGCAAACTTGTCTGAGACAATGCATAATTATGAACCACAGCAACTTGCATCTTTTACTGGCAAACGGCAGACATACCAAAGCTTTAGTCATGGTAAATGAGGATGGTCATCCCAGCTCGGTCTTACTGAACCAGCCTCTCTACCTACGGATGTTCGCAATGGTCACATCAGCTCGGTCATACCTAGATGATCCCCCTTAGTACTTGGGACGACCCTCATCCGTTCTGGTCACCTCGACTCCACACCGCATACGGGTAACCGAGGTAACCCCCACATTTGCTGTCACCCCACGCGTAGCACTATGCTTGACACGATAACCGAGGTCCTGTCCAAGATCCTGACACCTGTAGGGTGGACATGACCTCTGACAAGATCTGCCCACTGCACAGATATGTCAAATCAAACTGATATGCCCTGTCTCAATCAGATTTTAACTATTGGTTGGACGGGTGTGTACCTTTTCACACTCGACCACACTTGATGGTTGATTGTTTTACTATTTACTTCGAATCTATTACTTGTGTTTGAATTGAATGTCGTTTGGAACATACTATCCAACGACCACACTGTGAACTTGGGCTCAAAGCTCATTGACTAGTTAATCGATTCGAGTTGATAAGGGCTTGGTTGAGGTAAATTGACTGGCCATGGGGAAACTGTTACTGATTCACTAAGCTCTAGTTTTATTCTGAAATTTTGTATACTCGAATATTACCTTCACTGTTTGGTATTCGGGTCTGGTAAGGGGAAATGAATGGTGGATGGGAATTTGTATAAAGCGATGATCTACGGACAATGTTTCTGCTTCTCTAAATGTTGACGGATTGTCAACAGGCTTGGATCAATCTACTGCAACTGGGAATGTAGCTCCCGAGAGCTAATTGTATCCTTTTACCTGAATCACTTTGTGTTTGTTGTGGTATTTGTTTGTCTCTTTAATTGATATTCATGTTTGATAACTTGATGACTGATCTATTTGATTTTGGTTTCTCGTTTATTTTTGATTGCATGACCCTATGGTACCTCATTGAGCAAAAGCTCATTCCGTTATTCTTGTTTTCCTTTCAGGGGGGAAGACTTGGGCTAGTGATTTTGGGAAGAGTTGAGCTAGTCTTAGAACTTAGGCGTTTTGTTTAATGTCCTCTGTATTAGTAAACCTCATATGTATTTGTATAAGATTGAATATTTTGACTTGTACTCCAAGGTTGAATCGTTCATGACTCCATTGTACATGGCATTGGATTGTGGTGTTTGGAAGTTAGGTTGTTTGTTTTTGTACCTACTGGGAATTTTGAATTAGTGAATCCTGATAAGAGTTGGACAGGCAATCCACTAATCCTTGGAATACGCCCTAAGGGAAGGTGAGGTTGTCACAACTTGAGAGCAATTTTCAAAATATGTACACATCTTTCTTGTCACAGAATAATGCCTATTGGTGGATGGGTTTCTAATAAAGTGAAAGAAAACTGTCTCGCTGGTCTTTGCCATACACCACAAAGTTTTTCTCTCTTAGATAAATGAAAAAACATCCTTAAAATACTAAAAAATGTCGTATAGATATCATTCGCATATCATGTATCGGAAATTTCATCTCACCTAACCTATTTATTATGCAATATGGTCAAGATAAACCATTCCAGGAAATCTGTAGGTAAAATTGACAGGGAAAAATGTGTGTTGAGTTCGATGAGATTAAAAAAATATTTGGTGACCTATGGCGCACTCTACCCTTCATAAAATCATATTTGACAGTATTGGGTCAGCCATAGTTTGAAAACAAATTAGTATCGGCATTTAATTCATGTCTTAATATTTTGAAACTTCAAATTTAATTCTATAGTGAAAGTAGAGTATTGGAAGGAACATGGTAAAGAAAAGCATCATGCTAATTATATGACTCATATTGTTTTTAGACATGCCTAACAAGTATTATTGCATCGAACACAATATTTAGATAGTTCTCTTGGCAATTAATTTCAGTAATCAAATGCCAGAGTAATGCCTACTGGTCGGTTGTTATTTTTTTCTTTTTCTTTTTTTGCTCTTGTCTTCACCACATACACGGAAACACAGTCAGCACAAAATTTGTTTTTCTTCTATAAATAAAAAAATAACTATATAGAGCTAAATGAAAAACAAAAGAGAATCACCTACTGTTCGTTAGTTCACTACATGAAATGCAAAAAATATCTTGTAGATATTCACATGCATGTCATGCATTGCAAATTTCTTTTCATTTTAACGAATTCATTAGGTGGAATGGTGAAAACGGACCATTTAAGGAATTTGTTGGCCTAATTGACACGAAAAATTGTACGATTTACCATAGAAGACATTTTTACGGTTTATCATAAAATTGTATGGTTTACCATAAGATTGTGCAATGCTTGCCATAGAAGAAAATAAATCAATATGGCCATTTGATTTTCCATGTATTTTACAATTTTGTACCGTCATTCTTAGATATTTTATTTCATAATTTAGTTGTGTCGCATCAATAGATTCCTTCTGTAATTTCATTGTATATAATAAAACTTCAATGACCAATAACATAAGAGAAATTTCATACCATTTTTTGACTCCAACAAATCATGTAACATTTAAATTTGACCAAAAATTACTTTGGCCAATTATTAGTAATAGGATTTTGTTACAAACTACTGTCACTTTATCTTCAAGATTTTGTTTGATAAACTGCCGAACTATTTCAATGTGTTTAGTGTGATCATGTTGAACGAAATTATGACTGATATCGATAGCAGCTTTATTATCACAAAACAAAGTCATTTCTGATCTTGAAGCAAAACTGATATTAGTCTTCAGCCTTATAAGCCATAGAAGTTTGCACACGCCCTCAACTATTCCTCTGAACTCGACCTCCACACTAGACAATGCAGCCACATTTTGTCTCTTACTCCTTCAGGTAACTAAATTATCACAGACAAAGGTGAAATAGCTTGAAATCAATTTTCGATCGATAGTGTATCTTGCCCAATTGACATCAATGTAACCATTAACATTGAGACAGTTTGTCTTGAAAAATAAAAGACCTAGACATCAGGACCAGAATAGTAGTTGGCATTGGTTCGAAGAACATCTATGGCAGTTTTATTCAAGTCATCGAACAGCAAGATTGGCAGGGACTATGGGCTGGAAACACAATTAACATGCTGCGCATAATACCTACTCAGGCAATAGAGCTTGGAACTTTTGAATGTGTCAAGCGAGCAATGAGTTCAGCACAAGAGAAATGGATTCAAAATGATTGCTCAAAAGTGTATATTGGTAATCTGAGTTTGAACCTTTCTTTCTCCTGTCTCTCGCCGGTTGCTGTGGCTGGTGCTGCTGCTGGAGTTGTGAGCACACTTGCTTGTCATCCACTCGAAGTATTAAAGGACCGGTTGACCATATCGCCAGAAATTTATCCCAATCTGTCCATTGCTGCTCGCAAGATGTACAAGGATGGTGGTCTTGGTGCTTTGTATGCTGGTATATCACCTACGTTGATTGGCATGCTCCCATATAGCACGTGTTACTATTTCATGTATGATACCATGAAGAAGTCTTACTGCTTGGCAAACAAAAAAGAATCCTTGAATCGTGCTGAGATGCTTTTGCTTGGAGCTCTCTCAGGTTTAACAGCCAGCACAATCAGTTATCCTCTAGATGTGGCAAGAAAACGGCTAATGGTGGGAGCTTTACAAGGTAAATGCCCACCACACATGGCAGCCGCACTTTCAGAAGTCATCAAGGAGGGGGGTTTGATGGGCCTTTATAGAGGTTGGGGTGCAAGTTGTTTAAAAGTCATTTCATCCTCTGGCATCACCTGGATGTTTTATGAAGCCTGGAAGGATGTACTACTTGGTTCAAGGTGAAAGCGACTAACCCTGTGGAGGTTGGCATGCTTCTAGAGTTCCACATGTCACAGTCCACCATGGGGCAACAGAAGTTACAGAACAGACTACTGCTTGATTGTCCAGGAAAGGAGCTACACTGAAGTAGAAGTTGTCCGAAAAACTGGCTGTTGCTCACAACGGACCGACTATCGCTTAACTGTTGGTGCAATTTTGGGTGTGCGCCAGAGCCTAGAGGGAACTTTTTTTTTTTTTTGAAGATAAATACATCTGATTAACTCTATGATTACATCATGTCAATTATTTCGTGTTTCTGAACTTTAGATCTTTGACATGTGCTCAGCTTGTTTGCATAAGAAATTTGGAGCGATTTTTTTCGGGGGTTAGGAAAAAAAAAGAAAAAAAGAAAAAAAAGACCTTTCATATATGTATATATATATATAGAACATAACATGTGTCAGTCCAATGACCTGGGAAAAAGGCTTTAGAGTCTTCCTTTAGATTTAGGGTTCAAATCTTATATATATATATATATATATATATATAAATATAACATAACATGTGTTGGCCAAGTGATTAGGGAAAAGGTTTTGAAGTCTTTCTTGTTGTCAGAATTAGGGTTCGAATGTTATGCCTATTAGTTAGGGATGAGAAGGGGTGCGAGGGTATTAAAAAAAATGGCGAATTAAAAATTCCAAAAAAAATAATAACATAACATGTGACTTGTTACTCACGTGATGAGTAATAGTCTTTCTCCGAAATCCAAGAACATGGTAGTGTGTTTTATGTTTTTCCAAGAGGTACCTGGAACCCAATTATCAGTTTCGGTGTTTTGTTGAGCGGCACTGTGAACTCTATTGTATTGGAATTTGGCGCTCATATTCCACTACTGTCGGTCAACTCAATCCTGCACAACGTTAATCATTTCTGTGCATGTATACATAGAAGTGTTGATCATGTAGTGTTAAAACTTGAAATTTTCTTCTAATCAAACTTTTAGAAAATGAGCACAAGAAGGTGGTCCAGTAGCGAAGCCACATTGAATTGAGTGGGGACAATGTCCCCCTCAACTCTTGGAAAATTACAACGTTGAAAAGAAACTTCCAAGTCTTTGAATTTTTTTTTGAATTGGCCCCCAAATTTTTCAACATTGCTTTTTCCTCACAAATTGCCATTATTAAAATTTTCAACATTGCTCTCTTCTCATAAACTGCCCCCCAAAGAATCTAAAACAATTTCAAATGTATTTTATCTTGTAATTTACAATTTAAAATCATGTTACAATATTGCAAGTCAATTTTATCAAATTTTTATTAAATTATTCTTATAATCAATGTTTTGGTATAGTTTTCCTTATCATATTTTCCATTGTAAAATATGTAATTGAAAATAACAGGTGTGTTTGGATCGGAGTTTTCTGGTAAAAAATATTTACTTGCATCATAAACACGTATTTCAACATATTTTTTTGTTTTTCTAATTAACTTTTTATCTCACATATATCGTATCACAAAAGGTGTTATAATAATTATTTTAAATAATCTCCAATCCAAACACACCCGTTATTTTCATAAACTTTTGATTTTTGTGTATCATCAACATAGTTTTTTCCTTTACTTTTTCTATCTTTTCCTTCTAATGGCCTCAAGTCCTAATTTTGCCACTGAGGTGGCCAGACATATATTTTGTACCATAAATAATTGACATATAATAGTTTCTCTCTGTTTTTTTTTTTAATGATAGTGGATATGATGATAAAACATCAGTTGGAGCACTAGAATATAATTACGTTCTTGGCTTTCAATAATTTAACGCCATAGTTCATGTTTGTGCTCAACAAATATTACAGAAAAGCAAACATGTTTTGTGACAAAAATAACTATTTTTGAATTACTACTGACCAATTTCTTTTTTTCTCCATTTCTTTTTGATAAGTGACCAACATGTTGACCCTAGATTCCAATAATTATTTGGCTCCAGAGCTTTGCCATATTCATCATACATCGGTCAGGTTAGGTTTGAGGAAAGTCTTGACGCCGTGTCCATTGGTTTCAAAATAGCTACCTAGAAACTTTCATAAACCCTATGTTTTCAAACTCGAATCAGATGGCAAACTAGTGAAACTCGGGGATCAGGGGTCAAAAGGTTTGACTGGTTAAACTATTTTGGCTCAAATTTAAATCAAATGGAAGAAATTCAAAGATATTTACAACTTGATAGATTTCAACAACACTACTTTCTATATTCACTATCTTTCAAGAGTATATTTATGCACTTGCTCATGATCATAGTTTAAATATTTATGCACTAGCTCATGATCATAGTTTAAACCAATCAATTTTGTTAGAAAATCTAGTTTATGATAATAAATCCAGTTTCCTAATTGTGATATGTTTAATTACTAGAATTTATCAACAAATCATTTTATTCAAAACTAGATAATATCAGCATGATATAATAAATATATTTATATAATTTAATTAGTAAACATATAAATATCATCTGAGTCTATGCTAATGTGATTAAAAATATCCCATTTGTTTGTTCATTAATCTTCACACATATTGTATAATTCAAAACCTTGAAAACTTAATTCGAATTTGATATTTTTAAATCTTCATATATGAGTTTGTTAGTCTGGAAATAAATTATTAAGACATAGTTAAAGAAAAATAAAAATTAGAGTAGCAAACTTAAATAAGAAAAAGTTTATGAGGCTCTATACAATTTTTTAAAACACTTATGGTTAAATAAAGAAATATCAAAAAAAATTTTGGGTATGAGTGAAATAATGTATCATTTGTTTGCTAAACCTATGCAGCTTCCTTTCGTCTCTCTTTGTTTTCCATTGCTGCTATCCCGGTGCTCCTCCAACTTCTTCTCCAATTTTTTCTCTTCCTATTTTCCCCTTCTTTCTTCTAAATTTTTGCTTTATTCTAACGTGACATAGGGATAAGATCTTCCATTCATTTTCTCTTCACTTCTTTTGAAACTTTTCATGTCTTGCTTTTTTGTTTTTTGACCTTCCTATTCATCATCCTCTTTTCATTCTTTTCTTTGCAAATTTCCTTTCTTTTTTATACTTTTATGAATTGAGATTTTCTATTAGAGTTTGTTTTGCGAGATGAATTTATAGTACAATATGTAGAGAGTTTGGGAGTCAAAGAAAATACAAAAAAAAAAAGAACAACAAAATGTTAGTGAAAAAGAAAAAAAAAAAAGAAAAAGCCTTTATCCTTGCCTGTTTTCTTGGTTTCCAATCAAACATGGCGAACTAGTTGAACCAGCCGATCTACTCCAAATTTCAAAACATAGCATAAATCATGAGCCATGTTGTTTTCTAAGAATTGCCCTATATGCCACTGATAGTGTATACACTCTTAGAATTATCATCCTATTTTTAAAACACAGCATAAATCATTAATAAGTAAGAATTAATTTTCTATACACTAAAAGTGTATACACTTTCATCATTGGATGCATGATACATAATCTGAATTTGAATTTGAATTTTAAATTTTGCATGTGTCGTGCATTTAATCATGATAGTGTATACACTATTAATATATATATAAAATTAACTTAATAGGTAAGAATTAATTTTCTATACACTGACAGTGTATACACTTCACCATTGGATATATAAAGCACAGTCTTAATTTGAATTTAAAATTTAAATTTTGTATATATGTCATGCATACAATCATGATAGCATATACACTATCAATGTTTATAAGATTAACTCAATAGGTAAGGATTAATCTTTAATACATTGACAATGTATATATTTCACCGTTAGATATATGATATATAATCTGAATTCAATTTAAAATTTAAATTTCATATATGTGTCATTCATCCAACCATGATAGTATTTTCACTGTCAGTATATATAAAATTAACTCAGTAGATAAGGATTAATCTTCTATACAGTAGTAGTGTATACATTTTCATCGTTGGATACATGACACATAATCTAAATTTGAACACAAAATTTAAATTTTGCATATGTATCATTCATCCAGTAATGATAATGTGTACACTGTTATTGTATATAAGATTAAGTCTTGCTTAAGATTAACTCAATATGTGTGACAATGTATACTGACGAGCGCGGGGTATACGTATACAATTTGCTCATCCACAATTAAGTTTTACATTTATAAATCCTAAATACTCCACACGTGATTTTTCGCAAGTATACGATTTGAGAGCGAGTATAGGGTATTAAGGGTCGAACCCACATGAAAGATTTTCAATTACCAGTGTTTTTCGAACTCCTTTATTATTTAGACTACCATAAACATAAAAGTAATGAAAATAACACTAGAAAGTTCCTAGAGATATGGAATTCCTTATTACTCTTGCAAATGAAATTACCGGTTAAGTGAATGCTATTATCTTGGTTAGTTATGGCGTAATTTTCTAATGTATGTGAAACCTACTCTCATAGTGAATCAACTATACTTGTAACTAAACCATACCTATTCTCGTGGTTATGAAATTAACTACAAGCTCATTTCTTCCATGAAATTGCATGAAACAAGTCAGTAAAGCCACAAGGGTGCTCCTCTACTCTCGTGAGTGAACTCCTTAGGTTTATCACTTCCTTGAACTAGTGTTAAATTCCAATTCTCATTGCAAACTTAACACCTTTAGATAATCACAATTAATGGCCGGTTAATCATGATTAGAAAAGCAAAAGTGATAAATAGCTTGCTCAAAATAATATCATCAAATAACCAAGTAAACATCACTAACAAGATATAGCAAGTACATCCATACTCTAGGCATAAACTTTAACTAAACATGAAGAAAAAAACAAATCCAAACTTGTATTATAGTTAAACATGAACTCAAATACAAAAGAGAAAGTGAAAGGAGAGATGTCACCCTTGTCACATGAGTTTCAAACTCTCCACCTTTGCTCCTCAATCTTTATCCAAATCTAACTACAAATACAAGAAGGGTAAACTACACTGATTATACTATACTACTCTAACTAATGAACTAAGGAAATTCTAGTGAAAACTACATTTTTGGTGAGTTTCTCTAGCCTTCCAAAGTTGTTAAAATGTCCTCCAAAGGCTGTTATTTATAGAGGATTCAAGAGCCAAATGAGTTGTTTCTAGTTGTCATTTTTGACTCTTGAAACTTTCATAAGTTGTCTTTCCAACTTTCCAACCTTTTCTTGATCAGATACAACCGGAATTGATAACTAGAATTGAGTTGGAAAAGTTGTATTAAAGCAAGGGCAAGTTGATGAGCAAGTTGCAGAAAACAGAAGAGAAGTCGCGTATTAGATAGTCGCGTTTTCACTTCAGCACCACTTCAACCTATATTTTTTCAATGATGAAGGCTGAACTAGCTCTTGTGCAAAACACAAAAGTTGTAGCCTTTGCGTTAGCTTTCCAATGCCTCAAGAATCATCTCATTTGGAGCTCTGTGGACTGAGATATGACTAAAATACCCTTGACTGGTCAGAAACTCTATTTCAGCTTTCGACAATAAAGTTGCACTTCTGTATTTCAACTTTTTGACAAGGAAGAAAACTGAACTAGACTCCAATGGCTTCATACCAAATGTAGATCTGTCTCTTAGCTTTAAAATGGTTCAAGAATCACCTCAATCCAATACTTGTAACTCAAGATATAGCCAAAATACCACAAGGTGTCAAAGCTGAAAAACTTTCCTTCTTTTGTTCTTGATTGCATTTCCTTTTTTGCACTTCATATTCTCTTTTTATCACTTCAAACAATCATCAATTATCCAATCATCTTCTCAAATCACTCCATTTGATGATTGAATTATTAAACCTACAAAACATGAAGTTTTTACCCTTAAAATCCATAGAAATGCAATTTTCACACTTTAACCATAAAATGCATATTTTCACTAGAAACTTAGTTAATTAGCTATAAAAGTAGTTAAAACACACTAAAACTAACTAATAAAACATACTAAAAAACACGTAAAATATACTCTTATCATATACACTTTTATAACTGGATACACGATTAATCTTCTATACACTGGCAGTACATACACTTTCATCATTGGATATATGATGCATAATTTAAATTTGAATTTAAAATTCAAATTTTGCATACGTGTTATAGATCTAACCCTGATAGTATGTATACTGTTACTGTATATAAGATTAAGTCAATAGGTTAAAATTAATCTTTCATACACTAGTAGTGTATACACTTTTACCCTTTGATGTATGGCATATAATTTGAATTTGAATTTAAAATTTAAAATTTATAAAATATGTCATAGATCCAAACATGACAGCGTATACATTGTTAGTGTATATAAGATTTACTCAATAAATAAGAATTAATTTTCTATACAATAATAGTATGTACACTTTTACAATTCGACGTATGACACATAATCTAAATTTGAATTTAAAATTTAAATTTTGTACATGTATCGTCATCCAACCATGATAATGTATACAATATTAATGTATATAAGAATAACTTAATAGGTAAAGATTAATCATCTATACACTAACAGTGTATACAATTTGTGAGGACCCGAAAATTATTTTTAAATTTTTCCCTATTTTTGGGAAAATTAATTTATATTTCCTTTTAATTTTATTTTACTTGCTTATTTGCTTGCTTTAATTTCATGGTGATTTTATTGGTTGAGTCAAGATTTTATCGTTTTCCTTTTTATACTTTAGTGCATGTTAAGTTTTGTAGAGTATTAAGATAGTTTGACCGACTAGTGAGGTATGCGCGCTAAATTTGGCGGACGAGAACGAGTGTGGTATTAGAGGGATTAGGTAATTAAAAGTATATTAGAGAAACCCTAGTTATCTTGGAGATTAGAGACAAATATGAGACAAGGAGATAGGTATTGCTCTTGTTTCACCACTTGTCGATCATCCACCAAGTCTTGACTAAGAGAAAACTTGTATTTATCTTCCAAACTAACCCCAAAATCCCTTCATCTTTCCCTTGCTTTGGCCGAATTTAGAGAGGAGAAAGGGAGAGAAAAGAAACCAACCTCTAGCCTTGATTCCTTGCTCAATCCATGAGAAATTCAAACACTAACCCTAATCCACACCGATTAATCTTGAGCTAAGCTTGGAGGAAAGCTTTTGGTGGAGTTACTTCAGGAAGAAAGTCCTTGATTTTGTATTTTTCCTTGGAGGTTTGAAGGTATGAAGCTAAAGAACTTGCTTCTCTTTCTATTCTTGCAATTTATTAGGCATATGACTTGAATATGGAAGTTTTTTGGTTGATTTCATGGATTTGTGATGTTGTTGGAATTTTTCAACTTTTATTTATATTTTCCAGCCATGAATTGGGAGTTTCTAGCTTTGATTTGGATATGAAAGTTTAGATATGAGGATTTGTAGTTGTGGTATGAAATTTTAGCTTCAAAATAGGATATTCCAGCTTTAGATGTGAAATTCCAGCCTAGGGTTTAATTTTTCCAACTTGAGTATGTGATGGTTATATGCTACGTATATGCTTGATTTAGTGAGTTGGTGGCCTGATATGTATATGCTTGATTTGAGGCGGTTTTGTGGTGAGAATGAAGCCTTGAAAATGGCTAGAAATTAGGGAAAATAAGGGAAAATGCTGCTGAAAATTTTTCCCGCAGGAGACTTTGAGCAGTTTTGGGAAATCTGTTATATCTTGGTGTAGAAAAATCCAAATTGAGTTTCGTTTGTTGCATTTGAAACTAGACTCATAGTTCTTTTAACCATGTAAAAATTAGGGGGTTGGTTCAACCTATAAATACCAGAAAATTTACAAATTTTCTTGAAAAACCATGATTGTTCTGTTTAGCACATGAGACAGCAGTGATTTTGAACTGAAAATTTGATTAACCTATGAGTTGAATTTCATGAGCATGTCTTCTAAAGTCTATTAGTACTTTTGAGTCTATTTTCTAATGGTGTAAGTTTTATGATTTTTTGACCTACGGAACTCAAGTTATACTTTTCAAAAAATGTCGCCAAAGCTGGAAAATTTTGTTAAATGAATTGAGTGGAACTTGGAAAACTTTGAGAAAACTTTTCTAGGTCTTAAACTTTAATTGGTGTGATTTTGGATGGTTTTGTTGCCTTAAACAAGTGTACTTCATAGCCCCAGAATGCACTTGGACATTCTTCGATTGGCTTTCAAGTTTGTCTTTGAGTTTTGTGTTTTGAGGGGCTAATTTTAGATAGGCGTATGGCTCATGATTAAGGCTAAAGTGAGCACCTTATTAACCTAAGTTTGAATGATCGGAGCATGACATCTTGTCTTGGTTACTTTTAGGGTTTAACGGTAGAAACGAGCACGACTCGGAGTTGAACGTTTAGTTTTGGTCTACTTTAAAAGGTGAGTATTCCTTGCATGTGTGTGCTTTAAATAACTATGTGAAATGTTGTGAATGTTGCGGAAATGTTAAATAATTTCCAATGATTGCTAAATGGATTTTCGATGGGCGAGTGTGTACTTTATCGCACTCAACCCAAGCAAAAGTGAATTTTCAATGATTGAATGATACTTGTGCATGAATGTAAGCCTTTTGGCTGAATTGGACCCTTGTCTTTCGTTGCCAGTCAACTCGAGCCAGAAGCTGATTTGGTTGGGCGGCTGGTGACCCTGGGACAATGTTTGGTTTACTCAAGTATTACCACGAAATCTGGTGGAGAACTGGCCAGTGAATTCAATGCAATGAAATCAATGAATGAATGACAATGAACACTGAAGGAGTTTTCACTTGCAAATGTTTTCTAATGTCGGAGGGATAAGGAAAATGGTTGGCGAAATGAATGAATGAATGACTTGAATGAATGGTTCCAAGTGAGCATGTATCATTTCAATGAATGAATGATTGATTCTTGAATGACTGCTTATTACTGTACCAAGTGTGCAAAGTGCCAAGTATAAATGTTCCTATGTTTACCTGCTTGTTTGCTTGTTTAGGAACCTCACTGAGTTTTAGCACATCCCATTAGTTTGTTTTCTTACAGGGGTGGAGGCTGGAGCAAGTAGCTGTGAACTAGTGTATATAATCTCTCGTACTTGTACTTTTGTAGATGAAATGTATTTGGAATCTTTAGAAATGTAATCCTATGTTTAACTCTTGGATTGTAAATTAAGTTTGAATGGTTGGTTGGAAATGAAACTTTTATGTTAATTTCGAGACTTGAACGGCTATTTCAAGAACGTTAGTCAGTGAGTCCTAACGAGAGTTGGGCAGGCGGTCCACCAAACCCTTAGGTATGCCCTAGGGGGAGGTGGGGTCGTCACACACTTTCACCGTTGGATACACGCCACATAATTTGAATTTGAATTTAAAATTTTAAATTTTGCATCTATGTCATGCATCCAATCATGATAGTGCATACACTATCAGTATATATAAGATTAATTTCAATATGTAAGGATTAATCTTCTATACACTGATAATATATATACTTTTACCATTAGATGGCATACCACATGATTTCAATTTGAATTTAATATTTAAATTTTGTATATATATATCATGCATCCAGTCATAATAGTGTATACATTGTCAATGTATATAAAATTAACTCAATAGGTAAATGTTGTAACGGCTACTGCCAAAAAAAAAAGAAAAAACATACAAACGCACGTTTTCTTCCACCCTTCTCTTCATAGTGACCATACCACTTCAACCCAAATTTTTTTCTTCATGAGAAATAGAAATAAAGAATAAAGAAGAAAGAAAATTGGACAAGTAAACACAAGAAAACCTTTATCTTTTAGCACGAATTTAACGGCTTCGTCCAGCTTGCATCTACAATAATGTGTACAGACATGTGTCCATTTTACCTAATAGTTTGTATATATTTTAGTTCATTTATAGTTAATTTTGAGCTCCTAAGACAATATGAGTGACCATTATGACAATATTTGATATCCTTAAGTAACTCTGAGAAGACTTATGAATTCGTCTCTTTTACTTGTTAATATTTATCATATTTTGGTACAGATAAAGAAGTAAGAACAATCTGGGGCTGTTTATCATTGCTAGATTGGATGAAAGTATTTGGGGTCGAACGGTGAATTTCAAACTAGATACCCAGCTAGATACTTGTCAAAAGTTTTGCAAGAGTAATTGTGTTAAGCAGTATATGGCATCAGACAGAGGGAGTGAAGTCGGATAATCATGCTAGATACTGATCAAAGAGCTTTCAGAAAAAGGTGTTCAGCAGCATATGGTGTCAGATAGTGAAATTCACTTCAGATACTATGGTCGGATACTTGGGGGGAAAATTTTGCAAGTTGCACAACTTGCACAACTTGCAACCAACTTTTCAACGCTCTTTTCCATGATAGCTAGGACATTTTGGTAGTTATTTTTTGGGTCAAAGACATCAATTTTTATCAATTTTTTGCTAATTCTATGTCATTCACTTTAACTTTTTTGACTCTTCAAGACAAAAGAGTCTTCTTGTGGAAGATTAAAGTGTTTTAAAGATTATAATTAGAGGAGAGAGAGAGAAAGCTTTGGAGCGAAGAAGGAAGACAAAGGAGAGAGAGAAAGCTTTGGAGCTAAGAAGGAAGATAAAGGGATTGTGTCTTGAGGCAAGACACAAACCATCAATTAATGTAGCTTTCTCCGCTTTTTCTTATTTTAGTGTAGGATATTCTAATTTGTTGTCCATTCATTCTTGTGTTGGTTTAATAAGAAGGCCGATGGAGATAAGATGGTAGGGTTCAAGAAACTCCAGTGACAAGGGTTTTTCTTCTCTTAATGTTGCACTGTGGCCGTAGAGCCCAGCAGTGTGATAGCCGCTGCCGCAGGCTACTCTAGTGACAAGGGTTTTCTTCACTCACTTGGACAAATTCCCCCAAACCTTTTCGCTTTTTGAACTGTTTGGACCACTCAGAAGTCTTTCCTGGATGTAGTTCGGCTGAACTGGCAGGTGGAGTTTACGAGGGGATCCCCTGTATGTGTTGGCAGCGAAATTGGGCCGCATTAAAAAAGCGCTTAAGGCATGGTCGAGGAGTCTTTTTGGGGATATCTTCGAGAAGGTAAAGAAGGCGGAGGAGGGCAGTCGCACAGGCTGAGGTGTTCTTTGACGGGGGACCCGTCAGAACTGCACCAGGTGTGTCCAAATAAAGAACCGAGCTTTGCTCACCCGGGCACAGGCGTCGAAGACATGTTTTGGGGCCAAAAAAGCCAGGGCGGCATGGTTGACAAATGGGGATAAGAATACGAGGTTTTTTCATGCTTGCGTGTCTGAATTGGTGGGAGGAAGTCGGTAATCTATCGAATAAAATCGCAACGCGGGGAGTGGCTGGACAGGGAGGAAGATATTTCTGAGGAGGTAGTTTCCTTCTTTCCATCACCTATTTTCGGATCAAACAGGGTTGAGTTCCTCTCCGGTGTTGGATGTAATCCCCAAACTGCTATTTGATCAGGATAATCTTGATTTGGAATGGCACCCGTCTCTTGAGGAGGTTAAGGATGTGGTGTTCTCTTTGGACCCCGACAGTGTTGCTAGGCCTGATGGGTTCTTGGGGAGGTTTTTCACCTAGTCATGGGAAATTGTTGGGAAGTATGTGTATGAGGTAGTGGGTAGCTTCTTTGCGGTTTGGAGCTGCCAAGGAGCATAACGGCCACTTCTATCGTCCTCATCCCCAAGATGGGCTCCCCTCAGGACTTCTCACAATACTAACCAATTAGTCTTTGCACGTTTGTGAATAAGATTATCTCTAAGTTGTTGGAAAGGAGTTAGTAAGGGTGCTGCCGCTCTTTGATTTCGGATAACCAGAGCGGGTTTGTTCAGGGGCAGCAAATCTCGGATAATTTTTATTGGCCAAGAGCTAGTTTCCTGTATTCGGAGGGTGAATTAGAGGAGGAAACGTCGGTCCTTATGGCAAAAGGCCTATGATAGGGTGTCCTGGAATTTTTTTGATGCAAGTCATGCGTAAGTTTGGTTTCGGGGAAAGGTGGATTGATATGATGTGGCAGTTAGTATCTAATGTGTGGTTTTTGGTGATTATTAAAGGGACACCGAAGAGGTTCTTTACATCTTCCAGGCGGTCTGCGCCAAGGGGACCCCATATCACCCAGCCTCGTTTATCCTGGGGGCGGAGGTCTTATCCCGGTCACTAAATGCACTGCTGGCAGATAGGGGAGTTTGTCCCATTTCAAGGTTCCCAGAAGCTGCCCTAACATTTCTCATCTCGCTTACGCGGATGATGTGATGATTTTAGTAGCGGGTTGAAGAGATCCTTAAAGATGGTCTTGCGCACTATGGAGGCCTACTGCAACGTGTCGGGGCAACAGGTGAACCTCCAGAAGAGTTGCTTCCTAGTGCATTGGAGGCTCAACGCGGTTAGGAAGCGTACCATCGCCCAGATTACGAGTTTCAAAGAGTCAGTTTTTCCCCATTAAATATCTTGGCTGCCCGTACTATGTCGGAAGGGGCAAGTTTGATCTACTTCTCGAGGGGTTGCGGAGTCGGTATCCAGGCGGGTGTTGGCGTGGAATAGTAAGTTGTTATCTTATGGTGGGAAGCTGACTCTTATCTAGAGTGTGCTTGCATCTATACCAGTTCATATTTTGGTTGTCACGACTCCCACGAAGGGTTTTTTTCGAAGTCTAGAAAGGATCTTCGAGGGATTCCTATGGGGTAGCTCTGACTATGGTTTACAGGTTCATTGGATGAAATGGAGTTCCATTTGTAGGCCATTGGAGGAGGGTGATGTGGGGATACGGGCGCTACAGGCAGTCTATGACGCTTTCTCTATGAAATTGTGGTGGTCGTTCCGCCAAAATGTGTCCTTATGGGCACGTTTTATGTGGGGAAAATATTTGCGGGGAGGTCTTCCTTGTGAAGTTGAACAAATTAAGGGGCAATCCCACATATGGCAAAGGTTGGTGATGGTCAAAGACCAAACGGAACAGCACATTAGATGGGTTTTGGGGAATGGGGAAATGAATTTTTGGCATGAAAATTGGATGGGACCGGGGTCAGTGTGTGCTAAAGTGGAGAATTTTGGGGTACACGTTGTGGCACACTTTGTTGACCAAGGCCAGTGGAACGTACACCTGTTACAGCAGTGGTTGCCTCGGGTCATTGTGTCGGACATCTTACGTATTCCTTCCCCTGTGTCTCGACGGCTGGATCGTATGGTGTGGGCCTTGAGCTCCTCTGGCTCATTTACAGTTTCTTCGGTGTATCAGGTGGTGAGCCAACCTGCACCTAGGTCACTGTTTTTCGCAAATATATGGCATCCGTTGATTCCTGCAAAGGTGTCTTTCTTCATGTTACGTTTGCTGGGGGGCCCGACTTCCAGTCATGGAGATTCTCCACCGTTTTCAGGTACACAGCCCATCTCACTGTTGGTGCTGTAAGGAGCTAGGGGCGGAGTGCCTAGACCATATTTTCTGCTCTGGAGAGATCCCTTCACAGGTTTGGCAATTGTTTGAAGGGAGTGACGGAAGCCTCGGTCCAGCTTTTACGGTACAACATGTGCTGGCTAAATGGTGGTTGAGGGCCACATCCAAGGCCGCTTTGAAGACAATATATCGGATTCTACCTTGTCTAGTGTGTTGGCACCTCTAGAGGGCTAGGAACATGATGCTTTTCGATGGCAAATGGGTGACGGCGGTTGCCATTCACTTGCGTATACTCGGGGAGCTACGAGAAATATTGTGTGGGCGGTTTCCCAATCTTGCCACTGGTGGTTTATCTTGGCATTCTCTTCTTGATAGTAGTCAAAAGGGACCGTTCCAGTAGGATTTCCTGGCACAAATGGAGTAGGTCGCAGCTTATGATCCCGAAGTTGAACGTTGATGGTTGCTCAGGACAATCTGGGAAGAGCAGGCGGAGTGGTATTTAAGGGACACAGAAGGGCGTTTTATTGTTGCCTTTGCGAAGATGTTTGATGTAGCTAAGAGTTTGCAAGCAGATCTGAAGGCAGTACTTGAGGGGGTGAGGCTTTGTGTACAACGCGCGGATTTGCGGAGGTGCACGTGGAGTCAGACTCTTTGCTATTGGTTCGAATGTTCCATGCCGAGGCCGGGATACCTTGATGGTTAATGCGCGATTTTGAGGAGCTCTTAGCATTAAGGCATCATGTGCGGGTCATGACGCATTGTCTTCAAGAGGCAAACAGGCCTGCAATTGGCCTGGCTACGGTGGGCATTAACTCAGGCAACAATTGGGTTTTCGAGCCGTGGGGGCAGCTACCCTAGAGGTTCGAAGAGAGATCTCTCTGGATCGGCTAGGTATCCCGTCTAGTAGGATTGACTAGTGCTCGTTAGGAGTAGTGCAGTGACTCATGGAGATACGGTTTAGGCACCCCTCCTTGTATCCCGTCTTTTCAGTATGAGCAATAAAATCAAACTTTGCTTTAAAAAAAAAGATTTTTCAAATAAAAAAAAGGAAAGAAAAACTGCAATTCTTTGCGCTGGAATAACGTGAAGATATACTTTTTCCCTTTCACAATATTCATACGTTGCCTCCTCTATCTCTAAAAATGTTTTTGGCATTGAAAAGTACATATTCCCTGCATTGTTGTTGATAAGTGACTATTTTATATTATATGTGGATAATATTTTATATTACTTCTAGTAACTTTTTTAATGTTATAAGAAGAATATGGTTCGTTTTGGTTAGAATTGGTTCTAAACTTAGAAGTTAAATGAGATTTTTGTCCCTTTTACTCGCATGATATTTATGTTTTTGTAAGAAGTTGGAAATGGACTTTATTTTGGATATGAAATAATATTGAATTACGCTGATCAAAGTCCTAAAGTTCGCAAGATTGGCTAGTTTTAAAAGTGGTTCGAGTCACAAAAGTAAGAAAGTGACGAAACTTATCAAAAAGAAAGTTGGATTGAATATCTCCAAGAATTCCTACATGGATTTCCAGATAGATTTGAGGCAGAAGTAGGGCAAATGGTGGACAAAACAAGGGAAGCAAATCTCTCCAAGAATTCAGCAAAAATTTCAGCTAGATTGCTAGAGGGATTCCAGTCAGAAATTTCGACTGCAACTTGCGCAACTTGGTTTTAGCTCTATAATTTCATTCTTTTGAGGGGCGAATCCACAGACTTTTGAGTCATAAAATAGAGACTCTAGAATCACTTTTGGATCATTTCTTTTTAATATAAACACATTTGTTTCAAGAATCAAAAGAAGTTTTGGAAGGTGAAAGAAACACCACTAAAATTGTAGTTCTCAGCTAATTTCTAGTTCTTTAGTTTAGATTAGTGTAGGATAGTTTAGATTATTTAGATTCATCCTTTCTTGTGTATAGCTAAACTTGGATGAAAATTAAGAAGCAAAAATGGAGAGTTTGAACTCATGTGATAAGGGTGATATCTTTCCTGCCGCTTTTTATTTTGTATTGGATATCATGTATAGTAATAATACAAGTTTGGATTTTATTATGTGATTCTAAAATTTATGTTTAGAGTTATGGATGAACTTTCTATATCTTGTCGGTGATGTTTCATTCATTATTTAATGCTATTTTTTTGAGTAAGTTATATAGTACTTTTACTGTTATAAATCATAATTAACTGGTCATTAATTGTGATAATCTTAAGGTGCTAAGTTTACAATAAGAATTGGGATTAGCATTAGTTCAAGAAAGTGCTGAAACTAGGGAGTATATTAACGAGGGTAGATGTGCACTTTTTTGGTTTTAGTGATTTATTTTATATAATTTCATAGAAACTAATGCACTTTGATAGACGTGGGGTGTGTATATAAAAATAATCTCTGTCTCAAGTTTTAAATTTGTAACTTCTTAAATACCCTACAAACAATTGTAAGTATACCAGTCATGTTTGAATATAGGATATTAAGGGTCGATCCCATAGAGAAGAGTGATCAATTACCAATGCTATTTGAACTCCTTTATTATTTAGATACTTGCTAATGCAAGAAATAAATGTAAACTACAAACATACAATAAAAAATAAGTAAATCAATAATATAAAGCTCCTAGGGAATGGAATTCCTAACCACTCTTTGCTAGTAATATTACTTGGGTAATTGAACACTAGTACCTTGGTTAGTTATGGCTTAATTTCCTTATACACTTGAAACCTACTTTTCTAGTGAATCAACTATACTTATAACCAATCCATACCTACTTTCGTGGTTATGAAATTAGCTACAAGTTCATGAAATTCTATGAAATTATTATAAAACAAGCCACAAAGGTGCACCTCTACTTTCGTGAGTGTACTACCTAAATTTAGTACTTCCTTCAACTACTATTGAATTGCAACTATCATTGATAATCCAATATTTTCAAATAATCACAACTAATGGTTAGTTAGTCATGATTGTAAGAACAAAAGTGCTAAATAACTAATTCAAAGCAATAGCATCAACCTCCCAAGCAAATCTCACAAACAAATCATAGCAAGTTCATCCAACCCAAGGCATGAAACATTAGCTAAACATGAAGCAAATGAAAATACAATCCAATCTTGTATTAAAACTAACAAAGGAATCAAATACAAGAGTTAAAGTGTTAGAAAATATCAAACCCTTGTCACCAGAGCTCAACTTCTCCATCTTCGTCTCCTTTTGCTCCCTTGTTGAGCTGATACAAGAATTGAAGAGCAACCCACAAACTGTAAGCTAATCCTACACTAATCTAACCTAGACTAAGAAGACTAAGGATTTCTAGCTTTAGATCTACATTTTGATGATGTTTTCCCCCCCTCTTTCTCTCAAAAAACGTCCAAGAGAAGTCCCATTTATAGGGAAAAAGAAAGGCTCAATTATTGTGTAAGTTGCACAAGTTGCGTTGCTTTTTTGACGAATCCGGCTGACAATCAGCTCACAGATTGTTGGCTGGATTGCTCCCCAGTTTCTGCTAAAAAATTTCTAGAAAAATACTTCCAAAGTGGATCTGTGAGGTGATCCATGGACATGAGGTCTACGGATCCACTACAACAAAAATGACTTTTAACGGCATTTAAAGGTGTCAGTATAGATAATTTAACCTGACAATTTACCTTTCCTCACACCTCGGACGAGTGTTGTCCCTTCCAATGTGGGGATAGGCTCGTAACATTCAAACATGTCAGGAAAACTATATTGTTATAGCATCCCATCTGCCAACAAAAATCTCTTTTCTTGATAATCGAAAGTGTCAGGATAGTTATAGTACAACATTAGAATATCGAATTCTATGCTGACACTTTTAACTGCCAGGAGTTTTTTTTTCTTTTTTTTTTTTGATATAGAAGCAACCTACAGGTAGTGCTCCTTGCTATACATTCCGTCAATCAGAAACCCAAAGGACTTGTAAAATTATCCCAAAGAACAGAATGCATATAGTAATCTAAATGTAAATGTCAATACTAAAATATAATTTGTTGAACTAAAAGTCAGTAACAAGTACTAACATAGCAAATCCCTAACAAGTACAAACTTAGTTTCTAAATTTCAAAATCATAACCAAGATTATAACATTGAATAAACACAACTTTATTAAGAATGTTGTAGCTGATTTGTACCTTTGCTTCTTCACTTATCCACTAACCCCAAAGTTTTATCCATTGCTCTTCTCGAACCCTTACATCCTTTTGAAACCGACCACATACAAAATAGAGGACTCAAGACCAATATATCTTCGGCTATGTTTTCAGCTTTAGCATTAGATTAGTAATTGTAAATTAATGGCTTTGGTTAATCATATTTGCTAGCTTCAGCTTCTGCAAGATCCTTGTTGCCTTGACTTGCTTCTGATGTTGCCCAGCTTTCTACAATCTCCCCGGGCCAGTTGCTTGCAATTACCCCATATCCTAACTTGTTCTTAATTGGATAGATTGTTGCAGCAGAGTTTTTTTGATGCAAACGTCAATATGTTCCATTTCCACTATGCTCAAACTCCTCGTGTTGTATTCTCACTGTTCCTGAGTGGCTTTTATGTGCAACCTTGTCCATATCTAATCTGGATTCACTAAACTGTGCTTTGTTCTATCCTTCCAGATTAGTCATCGTAAATTGCAAGTAAGCTGAATGTGCTCCTTCCCAGCAATTAAAAAAAAATCCCTTCAAGCTTTTGCAAATTACAGAAGGCAAATATACCTTCATCCAATTGAAAAAAAAAAAAGCTCCAAATCCTCACAGTGAACTATTTCTCACTCGCATCTAGCACTCCAACATATTTTGGGGATGCCTTGCTCTAGCGTATCACCTACATATGAGGTCTCTCAAACATGTAGTAATAGAGCTTGACCCTACTAGTAAATGGGAAAATGACTTTTAAAGTCATGCAGAGCCAATAATTCGAGTCAGTAGTTTGTTTACACATTGTGTGCACATGTGACTTTCGTATAGAAAGTAATAAAAAATTTTCTAGTATTTACCATACCTATGATAGTAGGACCCACCCAATATAGATTGCACCTGTGCCTTCTTCACAATTACAGTTCCTAGAAGATGGCAAAGTTCCTGTGTTGAGTAGGACTTCTCTGGCTGCATAGAAATTCACAGGTTTAAGCATCATCAATGACAACCTAAAAAGCCATGGCTAGTCAGCAATTTGCCGGCACTGTGTTCATTTTCAATAGACTATAACATGTGTAATATGTAAAGGAAACCTGTGTATATATATGTCAACAAAAATCACAAGATAACCTGGATATTAAGTAGTAAGCCAACCAAGTACAGTGTCCATTTGCTATGTTGCCACATTTTATCGAACAGGATATGGGCAGTGAGTGCATAACAAAATAGTCACATGAATCAAGTAGACAATCGAGAGGAACAAAGTTGAACAACAAGTGCACTCAAATCATAAACTATTACTATATCCATTTCAATCTCAAATAGACAGGACTAATCTCAAATGTAATCAATTTAGTGCAAACTTTGAAATTTAACCCTCATAATTCAACACAATAGAGTACACAACTTCAAGAATAGCTAATAATGTCCAGAAAAAAGCTTAAACATTACCTCATATGCAAAATAGTGATTGGCTGCCATGTACTCGAACATATAAGTAACGGGGCTGTACTCGAGTGCAGGTACAGAAGCATTTTTTCCTCTCATCTGCTGCAATTTTCAATTGGCAATTGGATTGTGTTTTGTTTGGCTTGAAATAAATGGTAGCAGTAATGGGAAAGCTTGAAGAATGGACAGCTTCTTTACGGTGACATTTAGCAAAAACATTATCTAATTGCTCAAAACATAAAAAAAATTACATGCAATTACATACCTTCAATGGGAAAGCAAGGAAAGTTTGTTTGCAGGGAGATTCAGCAGAAAAAACTCCAAGTGTTTTGGCTAGAGATAATTTTCCGAGGATAATTTGTTGAGGAGAGAGTGTTTCTTGTGAGAGAGATGAGATGAAGCAAAATTTGACTAAGTCTTTTGGCCGGCAATTTGAAAGTTTTGAATATTTCATGGCAAATGAATCTTCCGCCAAACAAGTCGATGTTGTTTGGCGTCTTTCTTTTTTAATTTGGGTGTATCTCACAGTTCTCAAGTGTCATGATAGGTAGTCTAAAAGCACATTATTATTCTTATATCAGATAAATAAAATAAAAATAGAGTATATATTATTAAGTTGATAACAAGTGTCATGATAAAAGTGCTATAATGACACAAACCATCAAGTGTCCTCATAGGCATATCAGGAAAGGTCATTTTTGTTGTAGTGATCCCTCATTTTACTTTGTTCTTCATTGGTCTTCTGCTCTCTGTCCACAATCCGTCCAGGAATTCGGGTCTAGATTTATATGAAAATTTCTCCATGAATAAAGCTGAATTAGCTCTTATGCAAAACATAAAAATTGTATTCCTTTGAGATAGCTTTCTAATATCTTAAGAATCAAGTCATTTGGAGATCTGGGGACTGAGTTATGGCATAAAAATACTAATGACTGGTCAGAAAGCATTGTAGGAGAAAAGCACTTCAGTAATTTGGACTTTTGGCTATGAAAACGTGAGAACTGGATTTTATTGTCTATATAAGAATTGTAGCACTTCTTCTTAGATTTAAAATGGTTTAAGAATCATCTTATGTAGCTCAAGTTATAGCCAATGAACCAAAATATATCATTGCTGCCAATGCTTTTCTTCTTGTTTCTTGCTTGCATTTCATCTTTGGTCCTTCATGTCACATGATTTCCACTTCCAATTACCAACAATCATGCAAGTATCTTCTCACTTCTCTTCAATTGACGATTGAATTATCAAAACCTATAAAAACATGAAATTTCAGCACTTAAGTCCATAGAAATGCAAATTTTCTTACTTAACCACAAAATGCAAAACTTAACTAAAAACCTAGTTATTTGACTCAAATTTAAATGAAAACACCCTAAAATATACATAAATAACCATACACAAATATGCAAATGAGCATTTATCAAACTTATAGCTAATTTCATAACCACAAGAGTAGGTATGAATTAGTTATAAGTATATATGATTCACTATGAGAATAGTTTCACGTACATTAGCAAATTATGCCATATTTAACCAAGATAATAATATTTAATTAACCGGGAGATTCAGTTGCAAGAGCAGTTAGGCATTCCATGACCCTAGGAACTTCTATTGTTATTTGTACTATATTATTTTTCTTACATGTTATATTGTAGATTTAATTTCTTTCACTTTTGATAGTCTAAATAAGTTAGGAATTTTAGTAGTGCCTGTAGTTGTCCATTCTTTCTTATGGGTTGGACCCTTAATATCATGTACTCAATCACGACCTGTACACTGGCAGAAAATTGAGTGTCTGGTATTTATATGAGATTTTTGTCCCATTTGTCTAGATGATATTTTTGTTTTTGTAGGAAGTTGGAAATGAACTTTATTTTGAACAAAAATTAAGCTTGCGTTACATTGATCGAAATCCCCATGTTCACAAGGTTGGCAGCTTCAAAGGTGGTTCAAGCTGCAAAAGTAAGAAAGTTAAGAAACTTATCAGAAAAGAAAGTTGGACCAAATCTCTCCAAGAATCCCATGGATTTCCTAAGGGATTCAAGGTAGAAGCAGAGCAAACGATGGAGAAACAAAGGAAGTGAATTCCTCTAAGAATCAGGTTAAAATTTTGGTCGGATTGCTAGAGGGACTTTAAAAAAATTTTGGTTACAACTTGGGCAACTTGCTTTCAGCTCTATGATTGCACTTCTTTTGAGGATTGAATCTACAGACTTTTGAGCTGTAAAGTGGA
Source organism: Coffea humblotiana (assembly GCA_023065735.1). NCBI lineage: Eukaryota > Viridiplantae > Streptophyta > Magnoliopsida > Gentianales > Rubiaceae > Coffea > Coffea humblotiana. Next base: position 16,737,173 of record CM041212.1, on the reverse strand, counting down.
GACTGTAGAATCACTTTTGGACCATTTCTTCTCTATATAAACACATTTTGCTTCAAGAATCAAAAGAAGTTTTGGGAGGTGAAAGAAACACCGCTAAAAATGTAGTTCTTAACTAATTTTGTAGTTCTTTAGTTTAGGTTAGTGTAAGATAGTTTAGATTAGTTAAGCTCATCCTTTCTTGTGTATAGCTAAACTTGGATGAAAATTAAGGAGTAAAACAATCGAGAGTTTGAACTCATACGACAAGGGTGATGTCTCTTCTACCACTTTCTATCTTATATTTGATTTTATATTTAGTTATAATATAATTTGAATTTTACTATGTGTTTCTGAAGTTTATGCCGAAAGTTATGGATGAATTTTCTATATCTTGTTAGTGATGTTTGTTGGTTATTTGACACTATTATTTTGAGCAAGTAGAACTTTTACTTTTATAATCAAGATTAACTAGCACTAATTGTGATAATCTTAAGCTGTGAAGTTTGTAATGAGAATTGTGATTTAACACAAGTTTAAAGAAGTACTAAACCCAAGGAGCATGCTCATAAGAGTAGAGGTGGATTTAGTGATTTGTTTCATGTAATTTCATATAAATTAATAAACTCATAATTAATTTCATAACCATAAGAGTAGGTATGGATTATTTATAGGTATAGATGATTCACTACGAGATTAGAATTCACATACATTAAGAAATTATTCCGTACATAGCCAATATAATAACATTCAATTAGTTGGTAGATTTACTTACAAGAGTAGTTAGGAATTTCATAATTTTAGGAGTTTTCTATTGTTATTTTTACTGCTTTTGTTACAAGTTTTAGTGTAGTTTTAATTTCTTCTACTTTTGATAATCTAAATAATAGAGGAGATTTAGTAGTGACGTTAATTGTCTATTTTTGCTATAAGTTCGACCCTTACTACTCTATACTCAATCACGACTTATATACTTGTAGAAAATCGTATGTGGAGTATTTAGAAATTTATAAATATAAAATTTGAGTGTGAATTAAGTTTAATTTTGTATGCATACCTCGCACTCGTCAGTTGTTCATTCATGGCTATCTTCTCCACTACTCTTTCTAATCTCAGCTTGTGCAACATATTGCTTCTCATGGCTTTATCGTCATTGCTCTGAAATTTTCGGTCCTATGGTTAATATAAAAAACTAATGCATCTTGCTTATCACCCCTTTTTCCCCTATTCACTCTTCACATTCACGAGTTTTTGTGCTGGCTTCTAATACACGATTATTACCGTAGCAATAACATTTCTACTACAGTTTGGATATTGGGGACCTTAGAATGTCGGCCTAAATCACCTACACATGAGAATGGACAATGATAACATTATGTTACAACTGGAATGCAATGATCATCTGGGCTTGGTTTAACCTACTACCTGTTCCATTTTTGAGTTTCTTTCAGCTAGAACTGGAAACATATCTTATGATAACTGAAAAACTGCACGTAACATTTTTCAATCACATTGCATTTGCATCAGTTAATACAGCATGGCCGGACCAGACAGAATAGAAACTAAGGATTATGGCCTCCTTGACATGTTAGATGATGATACTTCAGTGATTCGAGGTAAGGTCACATATTGTTTGCGTAAAAATGGGGAGTCCAGAGACCCCATGAGAAGAAGGAATTATATTTTCTTTCATGAGAAATTACTTGGAAGCCAACTCCAGGAATTTGCAGGCCATTCGGGATGGACATTTAACACCACCTGTAGAACTACAAATGTTGAGTTTCTTGGATACAAGTGATTGAAATACTTTTACAAAATTCAGCAGTTGTTGACGCAGATCGCTGCTATCTTAAATCGATGCATAGACAAATATTTAGTTAGATGTGAAATCTTAGTCTACTTGTTTCAGAGGCACTCATTCTCATTGCTGTGTCAAGCATTTTACATGCAAGGAGGCGGAGACTATCATAAATCTTAATTATCTAATGCTCATATTCAAAAGATATATCTGGAAGAGCAAAGTCTTATTAGGCTCAGAATTAACAAGTCATCATGCTGATGAATTGCCATGTCGTCACTGCGTCTGACATAGGCCAATCTCTGGTCAGCTACGCCACCTCTGCAACAATTCTTCACGTACTATAATTGAGTGCTATACTCAATTGCTTGAAATTGATGAAATAATTACCAACACCAATTGATAAGAGCACCCAAACAGTAATTGACTCTTCTTTCCTTATTTCTTTATTAAGGCAGCTAGTAATTTATTTTTATTAAAGTTCTTTAAAATAATACTGTAATCTAGAGACGGCGGACTAGAGCCATTTATTGGTCCTTTTTGGGGCAAAATAAAGGAATAATGTGGTTTCTCTTTTGATATTGCTATCCAATGATTACTAGTACATAGTATACTTTCATTGGTCTTTCATGAAATGTAATTAGATATCATAATTTACTTTTCTGTCGATTATTTGTGCAACATATCAAATGGCAAATTGCTAATTTGTTCATCTTCATGTTTTCTTTCATCTTGAATACAAGATTCCCACATCTATGCAATTTTCTCAACTTCACTAAAACATCTCAATTTTTTCCTTTCCAAGTCTTTTTTCCAGACTTTGCAACTGTCAAAATCAATAAGTGTATCTGGATTGGACAGAGGAAGAGTGATGCAATTTTGCAAAAACAAACTTATTGACCGCTGCCTGTCTTATCCATTTTAGATTATCACAGCTAAATTTGTCGCGCAAATCCATGGAAGTTGTGCTCGTAGAGTAGAACTAGATGCATTATTAATCTGGCTTTGTCGTGGCTCGTGACATTGCTGAGTCGTTAAGCCAGCCCAAATCAACTAAAAAAATGATTTGAAACGAAATGCATGGCGATGGAAGACAGTTCACTATTACGAAATCTATAGAAAATTTTCCATTTTGGATTCCCTATATAAATTTAAATGTCGAAATTGCTAAGTCAACCCAGGATTTTTCCAATGTGTTTCCACAATGCAGCCAATAATATTTTCATGCATGACACGGAATGAATCAAAGGAATTAAGAACGTTTTCAATAACAAGACAATCTCTCGTTGGAACAATTGAAAGGAAAATAGATATCGTGATGTGACTGGAATCTTATCAGTTAAGTGTTGTGACTACATTCCTACAATAAATTTCTCAAAATTCTAGCGATATTAGCCTTTTAATTAGTTACTTATCGAAAACATAAATAGCTTGCTTTGCTTGTAAATGTAATTTTCTCTCTATCTTTTATCTTTTTCTTTTTTTTTTCCAAACTATCATTCAGCCAAAAGCAGTAGTAATATTTTCGAGGGCTTTAAATGTCTTGCAAGCATGGAGTTGGACATCTTACGCCTGTCACTATTACAAAGCCATCCAAATTTATTGAACTATGCTGGTTTTGAAGTTTGAAACTATATTAAATCAAGAGACATATGGTTTATATTTCATTAACTTTGATAATACTTCTGCACTTTCAATTCAGCATCTACTCTACAATTAATGTTCCAGATTGAGTAACCAGAAGATAAATATGCTTCTTCTGAGTAATCTGCACATGTGTGAACATTAATGATCAAACCGTACTTCATTCATTATTTTCATCTGGCAGGGATCATATACTAATTTACAAGCACAAAACTAAGAATATAATATAGATCTTGTCATATAGTATCAACTACAGTGTAAAACCTGTTATGATAATCTGTATACATATACGTGTTGCAAGTTGACCATCATGATGAGAGAAAGGTCATATTTCACAGAGCCCACAACTCAAGCCAAATTAAATAAAAATAAAAATAAAATCACCCTTCACTCCCTTCAGACAACTTCAACTTCGAAAACCACCAGCCTATTCTATCACTATGGACTCTTGTCACATTCACAAACACCACAAAGTCTGGATTTTTCACAAAGCTGGACAGCATTGAAGCCCAGAAACATGCTGCTCAGAATCCAAGAGCCAATTGTAAATTCTTCTGGGATATTCTTTGATTAAGGAATTCTTGTTAAAGATTAGGTATCTAGTTCGGAAGTAGGATAGTTTGGTTCGTGGCCTTGCATTATGGCGGCGCACGTTACTGGGATAATGATTAAAAGATGCAAGCAAAAGTAAAGCAATTTGACTCTTCCCCTGAGGAAGAAACACATGAATGAACATTAGTTAAACGAAGGGACGGTTGTCCTGACTCCTGAGGTGTTCACTTGACTGGTGGGAGAAAATATCGCATACATGTCTAAGCCTTAATCTGTACGATTAAATCATGCAAATGTGGTCTCACTTTTCTGCTATACCAATAAAAGTTAAGCGCCACATAATATTACCAAAGTTTTCTCGAGCACGTGACTAGACAGTAGACATGGAGGCTCTTAAGAGAGAAGGCTAAGTGTAGTGCACAAGAGATCAGAAACAAGAAAGAATCAAGAAGTGGCAACATTTCCACAAGAAGTGGACAGGGTGCAAAGAAAGGCCACAAATCAGAGTAGACATATAAAAACCAAATCTACGCATCATACACTAGATTATATATTCATTAAGCTGTGGCATTTTAGCCATATATCATCAGCTCTAAACCACAGTCGGCTCAATCTGCTGGAAAGATGAGACGCCACCACATGGCAATCAACACTTTGGTCTCTGTGAGAATTACTGCTGCATGTCTGTTTTGTTATGCTCAAATTCATCATGCTGGATAAAAATATAAGTTAGACTTTGTTTATAGAAATATCGAGATCATGGACAACTCAAAAAACCTTGAATAATTGACTACTACACGCTACAACACTTAGTGACAATATTAATTTTTTGTGGCAACTTGTGTTATTGCCATCTTGTATACAATGCCTTTTAAGAGTTTAACTCCACCCAAATACACAGCAAAAATACTACAATACCACACTTCAAAATTCAAAAACTGAAAGTACAATTCTCAAAAACCCTCGTCCCTCCCCCGGCCCAACCAACCACCAAAAATAAAAAACCCTGAAACTCACAGGATTTCCGCCCTTCCGCATACCTTCCACTCCCACAAAGTCCCCAACCCTACTCATCCCTGGTCGTCATGCAAGACTGCAACTTTTACTGGTTCTCCAAGCAAATCTTTTCTCCTCCAAAACCAAAAACTCTGCTCCATCAAGAAAACGAGAAAACTGGCCGTTAATGCAAACATGAAACACCTCTCTATCTTGCAATCCAATCCCTCACAACCCCACCTCTGCATCCCCCGCGGGGGATGCCGAAATCCCACAAAATGAATAAAGAAAACAGTGAAAAAGCTAATTTTTACAAGTTATGTACAGCTCATTCACTACTCAATATTCATTTCCCTTTTCTCTAGCTCTTATCCACCAATCCATTTCGGAAGGAATATATACGCACATAATCATGTATCCTACTTGCCTAAGAGAGGGAAAAAAAAAATAAATAAAACCCACTATAAAAAAAGCGGGAAAAGAAAGGAAATCCCAATTCTCTCTCACACACTTCACACACAGAAAATCACAGTTTAGCTATTACTACTAGTATCTGTCTATACAGCGGCGCACATACATCACACACTCTCTCCTTTTCGACGCTCTCTCCCCTTCACCAGATCTCTCGGACGTATTCTTCTTTGGAGATGTGTGCTCTTTGAGCAGATTTTCCCCAAAACCCCCAAGAGCTCCTCACCCCATAACCCCTTCTCCTCCCCATTGGAATCCATCGCAACAAAAGTATTCATGTTTATGTAATATACACTCATGTATGACGCAACTGGTTGGAAATCGATTTGTTTTTTACCTTCTTTTTTGTTGTTTTCTCACCGTTTCGCCCTGAATTTTCTGACCCAAAGCCCTGTTTGTCTTGCTTGTTTTTTGTGTAACAGAGCTTGGGATTCTTGATAAAAGTCCTTGGAAATGGAGGATACTGATACTGCTAATATGATGAAGATGAAGTTGTTTAGTGAAGAAGAGGTGAGGGACATTTACGGGTTGAAATGGGGCTGCGGCGGTGGTGGTAGCGATGGCGATGATTACATAGAGGTGTCGTGTGGCTGCACCAGCCATCGATATGGGGATGCCGCAGGTCGACTTCGGGTTTTCTCTTCTGGTTTTCTTGAAATCAGCTGTGAATGCTTCCCTGGTTGTAAGGAAGGTCTATCCCTTCAATCCATCCTCCATCCTTCCTTGGAACTCTTGGATATGTACTCTTATGTCAGCATAGGAGTTTATATCTTGATCCCGTATGGGATATGGGATTTTGTTGAATGCATGCAATATACGTGATTTAGTGCGTAAATTTTATAAGGGGATCTGTTTTATTTACCGTATGACACAATAAAATGGATGGTTTTAGTGGGATTTTGTAGATGGTATGAATGTTAATTTGTCTGGGAGGGTTTGAGTTTTGATCAGTTATCTTAGTTCAGTATCAGACTCCTTTAAGTCCCTTCTGCGGTGGTATTCGTCTGTTCAAGTTTGAACTGAAGCATTGTAATTTTTGTTGTTTGTTAGGATGAATGTTACACTGAGCACTATGTTGAAGGTAAGGAACCAACCTACACTGTATTTGTTTACGTGATAATGGTTGCATTTGAGCTATTTTTCGTGTCAATTTTAGATTTTTTTGAGGCAGAGTTCTGGTCTTGTGGTCGGAACAATCGTGTGGTGGAATGTTCATGTATATTTTTAGTGCGAGGGGATTTACTTAACTTTTGTTCACGATTGGCTCTTTTCACATTTATGGCTATGTCATGGTTTGTTGTGTTCTTAAAAAGCTTTTGTTAGGTCTTAGATTACTGTCTGTGTACTATATAATCTATGCATTTGTATTACTAAGTATCCATCTTCTCTAATTGAAGTTTCGCGGACTTGTCCTCCTGATGTACAACATGTTGCTCCACATTGCATTTTGTACTTTGTGTACGCTTAATCAGGTTTTCTGACAGTATATTCTTCAACATGTTAAGAGTCTTGTTCTTGGAACTGTGGCTTGGAATGGCCATCTTTTGAAGTTTACTGATTCGTAATTAGACTTGCATTTCATTTAGCCATCTCAAGTAATTCTATTTGGATAAATTTGACTGCCAGCTTTTACTCAAAATGAAAAAAAAAACTGGTAGCGAGAACTGTCTGCTGTAATAATTAAAATGGCTGCCTCAAATTGTTTCATGGTTATACACTTAAATTCAGTCATTCAGTGCAGTTATGTCATATATGCTTCTCATGCTTTAACTTTTCCATCAGTAGCTATTGTTGATTCTATAGTTTTTGTTATGCATTTAAATATACTCCTTTGCCTGCTGATAATATCTGTTATAGCTATGGTTTATGTTCTCCATCATGTCATTTTTGTTGTCTTCACTTTTGGTAGTACACTTTTGGTTATAGCTATGGTTTACTTTTGCTTTCAGTCACTTTTGGTTTGTTAAAATTCAAGCCAACATTGTTGACTTGATTTTGGAAGCCAAAATTGTTGACTTCTCTTTGGCTCAATTCTAATCCCACATCGGTGGGATTAGAGGTAGAAGCATAGCTTGAGAGTTATAAATAGCTCTCAAGTCTTTCCAATTTAAGGTACCAAAACAAGAAAATTACACCAATAAGGATTTTTGTAATTCTTTTGTAATTCTTTCTTCTCCTAAAATTATAAGAGCAGGCTGCTTGAGTGGTGCTCGGAGAGTAGGCAAAATTGGCCGAACTCCGTTATCAATTTTTCGGGTGCGTTCTTTCCTTATCTCTTTTATTTATTCCGCATTTATTTAGTAGTTTCTTTTCTATTGTAGTATAATATTCAATATATTTGTCGAGTTTATTTGTAGTGTTTTATACGATTCATTTGGGTGTATTTTTCTTATTCGTATTTACGTATTATTTATGTATACACGGGTCTAGTTGTGATAATACACCGTGCACGTAAATTCTGTCTAGGAGACTGGGTTTTAAGTGGGACCACTTGTGACCCCTCCAGCCTTTTCTGGGAATTTACTTGGAATGGTAATTCTATCTAAGAAGATTGTTTGACGATCTTTTCTGGGAATTACTGAATCGGTTTAATTACTAGTTGAATTTTGAGTGGGAAATTACCCGATTTCCCCAACAAGTGGTATCAGAGCCGAATGTTCGTCCTTTGGCCCTGTTTGTATTTTTTATATATTGAATACTATTATTTGAGTCTGTAATGGTATCAAACGATTCCACGTCAAGAATTATATCTGGGGCATCGGCTTCCTCGTCTACATGGTCGAGGATTCCAATGTCAAGTTTGAAGGTGGCGGTGGAGACATTTGACGGTACTGGCCATTTCGGCATGTGGCAAGGCAAGGTCATGGATTCCCTGTTCCAACAGGGTCTTGACATTGCTATTGAAGAAAAGAAACCAGATGACATAGAAGAGAGGGAATGGAGTACCATAAATCGGTTGGCATGCGGAACTATTCGATCGTGTTTGTCTAGAGAGCAAAAGTATGCTTTCAAGAATGAAACTTCTGCATGGAAATTGTGGAGGGCATTGGAGGAGAAATTTGTGAAGAAGAGTGGTCAGAATAAACTCCTTATGAAGAAGAGATTGTTCCGATTCAATTATCAACCAGATGCTGTATGTTTTGCTTTGTATAGTCGTGAATTGAGAAAGTAGGATAAAATGAAAAAGAAAGAAACTACAACAGATGAAGCGTTAGTGGCAAGAGGTCGTCAACAAAGCCAATCAAAGGGGAGAAGAGGAAGGTCCAAATCGAAAAGTAGAATTGCCAAAGATGAGTGTGCTTTCTGCCGTGAGAAAGGGCACTGGAAGAAAGACTGTTCAAAGTTGAAGAAGAAAGGGAAAACTCCACAAGACGCAAATGTTGCAGAGTGCAAAAGTGATGCGGAATCAGATTTCTCTTTGGCTGTATCACCTTTAACATCCCATTCAGATGAGTGGATTTTGGATTCAGGTTGCACCTATCATATGTCTCCCATGCGAGATTGGTTCTTCGAATTTGAAGAACTTGATGGTGGAGTTGTTTACATGGGAAATGACATTCCATGTAAAACAGTTGGGATAGGTTCAATCAAGCTGTGTAATCATGATGGATCCACCAGAATCTTGAAGGATGTTCGATACGTGCCGAATTTGAAAAGGAATCTCATCTCCTTGGGACTCTTGGAGTCAAAAGGCTTGGAAGTGAAGATGCGAGATGGAATTCTTAAAGTAACTTCAGGAGCACTTGTGATGTTGAAAGGTGTGAGGAAGAATAATTTGTATTACTACCAAGGTAGTACAGTTATTGGGACAGCAGCAGCAGCAACATCTTCCAGTAGCAAGAAGGATGCGGAGGCAACAAAATTGTGGCACATGCGATTGGGACATGCTGGTGAAAAATCCTTGCAAAATCTTGCCAAGCAAGGATTGTTGAAAGGTACAAAAGCTTGCAAATTAGAATTTTGTGAGCATTGTATTCTGGGAAAACAAAGAAAAGTGAAATTTGGCACAAGCATCCATAATACTAAGGGTGTTTTGGATTATGTGCACTCAGATGTGTGGGGACCTACCAAAACTCCATCCCTTGGTGGCAGGTACTATTTTGTCACTTTTATTGATGATTTTTCCAGAAGAGTTTGGGTGTTTACTATGAAGAGCAAGGATGAGGCACTAGGGATTTTCCTTAAATGGAAAGCTCAGGTTGAAAATCAGACGGGAAGAAAGATCAAGATCCTCCGAACAGACAACGGTGAATAATACAAGAGTGATCCCTTCCAGAAGATATGCCAAGAGTGTGGCATAGTTCGGCACTTCACAGTTAGAAGAACACCGCAGCAGAATGGAGTGTCAGAGCGTATGAACAAGACACTAGTGGAGAAAGTACGTTGCATGCTGTCTAATGCTGGGTTAAGTAGAAAGTTTTGGGCCGAGGCTGTGACATACGCTCAACATCTCGTCAATCGTTTGCCATCATCTGCAATAGGTGGCAAGACTCCATTAGAGGTATGGTCTGAAAAACCTGCGATAGATTATGATTCTTTACGTATTTTTGGTTCTACTGCATATTATCATGTAAATGAATCAAAATTGGATCCACGTGCAAAGAAGGCTCTCTTTATGGGCTTTAATGCTGGGATTAAGGGATACCGTTTGTGGTGTTTAGAAGCAAAGAAGACCATTATTAGTAGGGATGTTACTTTTGATGAATCTGCCATGTTGAAAAAGGTAATACAAGAAGGGACCAGTGGTACTCCGCAACAGGTGGAGTGTACGCCGAAACAGGTGGAGTTTGAGCAAATAATGGTGAGCCCAACAAACAGCACCATCAGTGACTCTCCCATGGCAGAAGAGGAGTCAGATGAGGAAGAGGTTTCTACCCAAGAACCTCCACAGCAAGAGTCAATTGCCGTAAATAGGCCAAGACGAGAAATTCAAAAACCTGCTCATTTTGCTGATATGGTGGTCTATGCACTTCCAGTTGTTGATGATGTTCCATCCACATTTTTCGAAGCAGTTCGAAGTACAGAAAATGATAGATGGAAAGATGCTATGGAAGAAGAGATGCAATCGCTTCAAAAGAACGAGACGTGGAAATTGACACAACTACCGAAGGGTAAGAAGGCAATTGGATGCAAATGGATATTTGCAAAGAAAGAAGGATTTCCTGACAAGAATAATGTTCGCTACAAAGCAAGATTGGTGGCTAAAGACTACGCTCAGAAGGAGGGAATTGATTATAATGAGATATTTTCTCCAGTTGTTAAACATTCCTCTATTAGAATTTTGTTGGCTTTGGTAGCGCAGTTGAATTTGGAGCTAGCTCAACTTGATGTGAAGACCGCGTTCCTTCACGGTGACTTGAAGGAGGAAATCTATATGTTTCAACCAGATGGATTCAAAGTTGCTGGTAAAGAGAATTGGGTTTGTAAGCTGAGCAAATCGTTGTACGGATTGAAACAATCACCGAGACAATGGTACAAACGATTTGATCAATTCATGATGGGTCAAAAATACATAAGAAGCAAATACGATCATTGTGTGTATTTGCGCAAGTTACGAGATGATTCCTACATCTACTTACTCTTGTACGTTGATGATATGCTGATAGCGTTAAAGAGCCAAGTTGAAATTGACAAATTGAAGGCTCAGTTGAGCAAAGAGTTTGAGATGAAGGATTTGGGAGAAGCCAAGAAGATTCTCGGCATGGAGATAAGCAGGGATAGAACGAGAGGCAAGCTTTGTCTGACACAGAAGCAGTATTTGAACAAGGTACTACAACGTTTTGGTATGAATGGAGATTCAAAACCTGTAAGTACTCCGCTTGCTTCTCATTTGAAACTTAGTAGCCTATTATCTCCAAAGACGGATGAAGAGTGAGCATACATGGCGAAAGTCCCGTATGCTAATGCAATTGGTAGCTTGATGTATGCAATGGTGTGTACGAGACCCGACATTTCACAGGCAGTTAGTGTGGTGAGCAGGTTTATGCATGATCTGGGCAAGGGTCATTGGCAAGTTGTGAAATGGATTCTACGGTATATCCAAAATACCGTAGATGTTGGATTAGTTTTTGAGCAGGATGAATCACTTGGTCAATGCGTAGTTGGATATTGTGATTCTGACTATGCAGGTGATTTGGATAAGCGACGTTCTACAACTGGCTACTTGTTCACGTTTGCCAAGGCACCAGTTAGTTGGAAGTCTATTTTGCAGTCAACAGTGGCTTTGTCTACAACGGAGGCAGAGTATATGGCGATTACTGAAGCTGTGAAGGAAGCAATTTGGCTTCAAGGATTGCTTGAAGATTTGGGAGTTGGTCAAAAACACATTAACATGTTTTGTGACAGTCAGAGTGCTATTCACTTAGCAAAGAACCAGATCTTGCAAGCAAGAACGAAGCACATTGATGTTCGCTATCACTTTGTGCGGGAAATTCTCGAAGAAGAGGAGATTCTTCTCCAGAAGATTCGAACTGCGGAGAATCCTGCAGATATGCTGACCAAGGTGGTTATAAGGTCCAAGTTTAAATATTGTTTAGACTTGGTCAACATCCTGCACATTTGAGTTGGCGCCTGAGGGCGCAAATTTGAAAGTATCACAAGGACCGTTTGTTATTTTTGAGGGAGAAGGTTTGTATTTTTGGTGGGATTAGAAATTGTGCCAAGATGGAGATTTGTTAAAATTCAAGCCAACATTGTTGACTTGATTTTGGAAGCCAAAATTGTTGACTTCTCTTTGGCTCAATTCTAATCCCACATCGGTGGGATAAATAGCTCTCAAGTCTTCCCAATTTAAGGTACCAAAACAAGAGAATTACACCAATAAGGATTTTTGTAATTCTTTTGTAATTCTTTCTTCTCCTAAAATTATAAGAGTAGGCTGCTTGAGTGGTACTCGGAGAGTAGGCAAAATTGGCCGAACTCCGTTATCAATTTTTCGGGTGCGTTCTTTCCTTATCTCTTTTATTTATTCCGCATTTATTTAGTAGTTTCTTTTCTATTGTAGTATAGTATTCAATATATTTGTCGAGTTTATTTGTAATATTTTATACGATTCATTTGGGTGTATTTTTCTTATTCGTGTTTACGTATTATTTATGTATACACGGGTTTAGTTGTGATAATATACCGTGCACGTAAATTCTGTCTAGGAGACTGGGTTTTAAGTGGGACCACTTGTGACCCCTCCAGCCTTTCTTGGGAATTTACTTGGAATGGTAATTCTGTCTAAAGAGATTGTTTGACGATCTTTCTTGGGAATTACTGAATCGGTTTAATCACTAGTTAAATTTTGAGTGGGAAATTACCCGATTTCCCCAACACTTTTGGTTATAGTTATGGTTTACTTTTGCCTTCTAATAGTATCTGCATCTTGTTATTAGACAAGCTGACACCAGCTGCATTTGAGCAACATTCTGGAAGAGAAACATCTAGGAAATGGAAGAATAATATCTGGGTTATTGTTGATGGGTACAAAATGCCCTTGTACAAGACAGCGTTGCTCAAATATTACAATCAAGCATCAAAAAGTGGCAATGGTTCAAGCAGATCACGCAATGTGAAAACAACAATCCAAACAGTAAGCAAAGAAAATTTTTTTGGGGAGAAAGAAAGAACATATATTTGATTGATGAAATTTTCATCGCATTGCATTTAAGAAAAATGACAACAGTTAGCTACATCAATTGGATTAAATTTACACTACCAAGTACAAAACCAGTGCTTCTCAGAGATTTCTTTATTTTCATTGACTGTTCTTGAGATTCTGATTATGTTCGGCATTAATCAAAACAAAAGAAAAACTAGTTTACAAAGATAAAAAGAAAAATGGAGACAGGGTGTGGGATGATTAGTAGGGTAATGTATTAAAGTCATGTTCAGTGAAATTGTTGAATTAAGGATCTAAAAATGCTTGATTAATTCAGTGCTTTACAGTTCACGTTCTTCTAAGTTTTACAAGATTGATCTTGATGCAGTTTTGACATTTCTTCAAATATTGAATGAACTAAATCTTCAATGTGCATAAACTCTAGATAAGCTTATAGGTGCATAAATTTTGGATTGACTGAAGAACATATATTTTCCTACTAAATCTATCATGATTGTGTTATTAACTTTACAAAACAATGTGCAGAATGAGTTCAGTTTCATGGTAACTTTGATGTCCTCTTCCATTTTAAGATTCGGATATGCTTTAATTTGCCTTGTGAATCTAAGCTTGACACATTCTTGCATTCTCAAATCCTACTAGATGATACAATCATTTGGAAAAGCTCTCGCCAAAAAGACCATGGAGATTGTAGTAGAAAATTGCATGGGAGGGAGCAATGTGGACAACATGCAAACGCTGAAAAGAAATTGGCAAGAGTTGAGCTGCAAAGCAGCAGATGTTGAAGAGGAAGTGAAGAGAGAAGAAATGTCAGGTAAAACGAAAAGGAAAATTGAAGTTGACAATTGGTTGAAGGAGGTTAAATATTTAAATCCTGAGATCGATGCACTGGAAACAAGAAGATCATCTTGGAGGCTTCCATTGAAGGAGGATCCTGTGCGGAAGCTGCAATTTCAGGTGAAAGAACTTATTGATCAGAGCCGTCACTTCAATGGGCTTGTGCTCCATGCTTATAACAACATTGTGGAGCCATGCTTGCCAACCAAATTGTTTGGAGAAAAGGTCAAACAAAATTTGGAGAGAATTTGGCCATGCTTGGTGACCGATGACATATCAAGCATTGGAATTTATGGGATGGGAGGAGTTGGCAAGACCACATTGGTGAAGCACATCAATTACTATCTTCTACAAAAAGGTTATCAAGTTCTTTGGGTGACAATTTCTCGAGAGTTCAGTATTAAGAGTTTGCAAGAAAAGATTGCCAATGTCTTAGGTGTTTGTTTATCAGACAAGGACGATGAAGTAGTAAGGGTATATGTATTGTATGGGGCATTCAGGAGATTGGAGAAATTAACAGTGCTCATATTGGATGATGTTTGGCAAGAGTTTTGTTTACACAGGGCAGGGATTTCTCTTGATGCAAACAAGTGCAGGTTGATATTGACTACTCGCTCACTAGAAGTGTGTGACAGGATGCAGTGTCAGAGAATATTTGAAGTGAAAATCCTGGATTCAAATGAAGCTTGGGAATTGTTCATGTATACACTAGGAGACAAGAAAGTGCTTCGTATCGACGTGGAAGAGATTGCCAAGTCTGTCGCCAAAAGGTGTGCCGGTTTGCCTCTTGGTATCGTCACTGTGGCTGGGAGCATGAGAGGTGTTACTGACATATGTGAGTGGAGAAATGCATTGGAACAATTGAATTCATGTTCAATAGGGCATGATGAGATGGAACGCGATGTTTTTTCCATTCTTGAGTGGAGTTTTGACCGATTAAACAAATATGAACAGAAATGTTTCCTGTATTGCTGTCTTTATCCAGAAGATTGCAGGATAGCAAGAGAGGGATTAATAAATCTCTTCATTAGGGAAGAGTTGATGCCTAAACGAAGCTCAAGGTTAGCAGAATTTGATCAAGGTCATAAGATATTAAACAAACTAGTAAAAGTTTGCTTGCTGGAAGAAACTACAGATGACAGGGGCAATGAGTGTGTAAGAATGCATGATTTGATAAGAGATATGGCATTAAGGATCACCAGTGGAAACTCTACTCTAAAGATCAGTGGAGATGTACCGAGGTTCTTGGTGAAGAGCATACGAATCGGAAATTCCAGAGTGGCATTCGAAGAAAAAGTATGGACAGAAGATCTCCATGCAATTTCCATCTATTCAATTGGAAGTGCAATAGAAATTCCACCAGGCATGTCACCAAAGTGTCCCAAGCTCTCAACCTTGCTTCTTCGTTCGCTACGCATAGGAAGAATTCCAAATACATTCTTTAAGCACATGTCTGGACTTACGGTTCTAGATCTAAGACACAATAGATTAATAAAAGAGCTGCCTGACTGTGTTTCAAACCTGGTGAGTCTCACTGCTTTGGTGTTGCAGAATTGTATCCACCTCCAATCTGTGCCACCATTAGGAAATCTTACACAATTGAAGGAATTGGACCTATCTGGGTCTGGAATTGAGGATTTAGCTCAAGGCTTGAAATCATTGGTCAACCTGGAAAGGCTGGACATGCTCAAATGCCAAAATCTTCACAGGGTGATAATACCAAAAGGGACATTTTCTGAATTGAGTTGTCTCCAACAGCTAGTAGTGGATCCCTACTATTTTGTACAAGTTAATGATCTAGAAGTGTCAAACCAATTAGAAGTATTTACTGGATGCTTACCATTTAATGACTTCTATGAAATCTCTAGGTGGCCAAAACATTATACTGTTGAATTCAATGAGTTTTTACCTGAGGATGGGTACTTTGATCATGATGAATACATTAATGGTCATTCTCAAGAGCTGTTGGCTTTCTGTCAGTGTAACTTCTGGAGAGGATTGAATAATCCTGTTCTGCTTCTGCCAAATAATGTCAAGCATCTAAGACTTGTGAAATGTGTTTGCTTGGGCAATAGGTGCCTGTCAGATATTTTTAAGAACTTTACAAGTTTGAAAGACTTGTCTTATTTGAGCATTATTGATGTAGATGACATTGAGTTCCTCTTGAAATTGCCCTCTCCTCCTCCTCCTCTTCATGATCAGTTGGTAGTCTCCTGTTTTAATCCACTACAAAATCTACAAGAGCTAAAACTCATAGACTTGCCGAATCTGGTTGATCTCTTATATTGGGAATCAGAACCATCTTTTCTGCCACCTGCCACCTTTTCTTCCCTTGCCTGTATCATGATTTCAAAATGTCACAAGTTGAAGCAGCTGTTCACTGTGCAGTTGCTGCAAGGCCTTCAAAATCTTGATGACTTATATGTTGATGATTGTGAAGGACTGGAAGAGATAGCAGAGGATGACGACGGAGTAGGACGTGGAGGAGAAGGAATTCAAAGTGAAGCCACCACCACTGTCATACTCCCGAAGTTAAGGCGTTTGTATCTGAATCGGCTTCCGGAACTGAAGCACATCTGGAATGCAGCCAAGATTTGCAAATCACTTCAGTATATTAATGTGCGTGACTGTCCACAGGTAAGGAGGCTGCCTTTGTTTCTTCCCACTATCACTGCACTGCCATCTCCTCCCAACCCTCTTATAGAAATCTATTGTGACCAAGGATGGTGGCAATCGTTAGTCTGGGAAAATCCCAATGAAAAAGTTTCCCTTAAACCAATTTTTTCAAAAGAAAATGAAGAATGAATTGGAAGACCCTCTGTTTGATCAAATTCTTCACTGGTTGACATGTAAGTGTTTTTATCCCCTTCCTCTAGTGTTACCAAAGCATCCCCTTTTCTTTTAGCTCCCCCAAAATGAATTGCTTGTCGAGGAATCAATGCTAATTCTTCTCTTATTGAGTTCAAGTTTTTCTCTGCCAACTACCTTTCTTGAGGTGCTCAGCTGCGTACACCCTTTTTAAAATTAAGTAATGTAATTTACTACGTATATTGTTTTACTTCTCTTTTTAATGCCTTTTGATTTCTGTGAATCTAATTATTTTTTTTCTTGTTTTTTGAATTCAATGTCATTATTAAATTGTAAAGTGAATGAACTGAATTTTGTGTTCTTTTTTTTTTTTTTTTTTCATTCCCTGCAATTGAAGGTTGTCTTGTTTTCCCCTTTCTCTGAAGAGGCTTTCCAGATAAAGCTGTAACGTATATATGTTTACCAATGCCTGTATTCCAAATGTTTTACTGAAAACCAAATAAGTTAAAAGGCTAGCTTTTTTCCTAATTTCCTATGCGGATTGAAGTTCTAGACATGTTCAGGGAGCGTTGGACGAAAGCTTTCAACGGAGAAAGGCGAAGAAGGCCTCCTTCTGGGGGGCCCGAGCCGGAAATAGAATGCAAAGTAATTTACATGATTGTAATAATTTCGATACTGCCATGTATAAATTTCCTTTGTATATCTGACTGTTTTAATGAAGTGTTACTGTCAATTTTTCGTAGGTTAAAGCTTGCTATTTCTAGGTAGAAAGGAAAAAAAATTGCTGCTGCAATAGAGGTGAAGTTGCCAAAAAAGAAAGTATAACTTGAAGCCTTACTACCAGCATGAAATATACTTTCATTTACGGTTCTTCCTTAGCTGTATTACAGTTGCGGTTTTGTGTCATGTCTAGCATTCTATTCCTAGCTAGTTGTTGTTTTTTCTATACTTGCTTGGAATTGGAGTAGTCATACTACTTCTGACTATACCCGGAATATCAGTGAAACTGTTTTGGAGTATATTGCCAAAAGCTTTAGGGTTAGATTCTACTCCAACTTTTTTATTTCACTCTATCAATTCAAACCCTTTCATTATCTAAGATTTTTCCTGTTTTCCATTTCGAGAAACTATAACATCAATTGCACTGATAATTCATTATCTGAATTCTTTTGATTGGGGATAGGATTGTACATGCATGTTGAGGAGTGATCAGAATAACATTTGAATCCTTTCTGGAGTTGAGCGTTTAGATTTAAAATTAACCGACATAACAAAATCTTACATGAACTTCTCCATGTGACCTGAGCTTTTCTATCTGTTCTTTGGCAGCAGTCATCTATGAACATATCAGACCTGTATGGAATGATATTTTTCTTTTTAAAAAACAAATGGAAGAAAAACCTCAGATGGAGTTTCCTCTTGCAAAAGACAATGCAATTGTATGTCATCTTATATGGTGTTGACTTCTGTAACAAAAAAGCAGAGTATGTTTGAGATGGCAACTAGCTAATGCACAGTCATGCAATATATGAAGAAGCAAAATTTGAGGTCAGTAACTTTTGGTTAAGGAACTATCCTAATTAGTAATTAGTTTCCAGCTTATAATCAATTGAGTTTAATTTGAGCCTAAACAGGAAAAGAATATCAGAACTTGTAAAATAGCTGGCTGAAGTCTCAAGATGACAGCCTAGAGGACGTTTAGTTATATTATCTGTCAAAGGAAGTGAAGAAGTGGATGGCGGAATTGATCTAGTTTTGTTGCATGAAGAAGCAGAAACAAAATGACCAGAAGGCTAAGGTGCTGCAACATTGTCGTTGAGATCGCTGGTAAATCCAATGCCTGAACTTTCATCAAATGTTACACCCAATGGCAAGCTGGGCAAGAGAAAAGCAGAATCTAGAGAATATGTAAGTAGTAAACTAGTCAAAGATAAGACTAAATTGACGTTCATTGTGGATCAAGAATCAAAGCCCTAGAATTTCAAAGTACTAAAAGCAACAATTTAAGCCAATCTCAAAGGGAGATTTATCACAGAAAATATCCTCTTGATGCATCAACTAGTGAGGAATTATGATTGAAAATGGGTAAAGCTGGATGTGTGGTTAAAATTGACATGGTGAAAGCTTATGATTCTGTCAGATGGGACTTCTTTATTCTGCGTTCTAGAGGTCCTGCATTTTCCGTTTATCAGTTGGGCCAGATGCTGTGTGACAACTGCAAAATTTTCATTAAATCTCAAAGGCTTTCTGGTCGGCGATTTTTCAAGCAGTAAAGGGTTGAGACCGGGGGATCCCATCTCCCCTTACCTATTTCTTATTGCCATGGAGGTGTTCTCTCTGTTGTTTGATGATTATATCACTGCAGATGCATATGATTTTTATCCTAGATGTGCTGAGCTTGGGATTTCACATATTTCCTTTGCAGATGATCTATTTGTTATGGCCTCTGCTACTCCTAAATCATTCGAATGATTAAGAAGACCTTAGCAGAATTTTCAGACATGCCTGGCCTTATTCCAAACCTGTCTAGATCTGAAATATTTTTAGCTGGAGTGGGGGAGGAGCTTCAAAAGAGGATTGGTGAAGATCTGGCTATACCTATTGTAACTCTAGCTGTAAAGTAATTGGGGGTCCCCCTTATTTCTACTAGATTAACCATGCAGGAGTGTCAACCTTTCTTGACAAAATGATGAAAAGAATCCAGAACTGGGCAGTCAGGAAGCTATCTTATGGAGGAAGACTCACTCTTATTAGAACTCTGCTTAACAGCATATTTGTATACTGGGGCAGTATATTCATATTATCCTCTGCTTTTGTAAAGAAAGTAGAGAGCTTGCTGAATTCTTTTTTATGGTCAGGTTTTGAGCTCAAGCATTCTAAAACTAAAGTTGGCTGGAGGGAATCCTGTCTACCATTGAAGAAGGTGGTTTGGAATAAAGCCTTGGTGCTCAGGCACAATTGGGATATCTTTCACAAGAAAGATTCCCTAGGGATAAGGTTGGTTCATATGCATGCATGCTGAGGGATTATTCTTTTTGGGCTATTGACGCTTAGGCTTTTGGCTCTTGGAATTGGACCGAACTGCTGAAGGTAAGACCTGTAGCTAGACAGTGTATACAAATGATTGTTGGCAATGGAAGAAATATGTACTTGTGGCATGATTGGTGGAATCCTCAGGGGCTTCTCTTACTGACTTATTCCATGTGTATCGTGCAGTTATTTAGCTGTATCCAGCAAGCTAAGGTTGATAGTATCATCCACAGTGGATGGTTAGAAATGGTTCAGATGAATCCTATGAATGTTCAGTGAGAAAAATAGCTTTTGCTGCTGTTGTTTATGAGCTGTGGCATTATAGGAATTTAAAGGTATTCCTGAATATCCTATTCCCACCTGCTATGATTACTGAAAGAATTATGGCTGATATAGGGGCTAGATGGGAGATTTCAAAGGCTAATTCTAATGACTGCATTATGCTCGGCCCTTGTAGTATCACAGTCCATGTTTGTTAATAGATAGGAATATATACTCTGGAACTTGTACAGGCTATTTTTCTTAACATTTCCTGCAGTGCATGAGGGATCCCCTCCACTTTGTGTACGCCTCCTTCTGATATCAATAAAATAAGGGCACTTACAAAAGGGGAAATAAAAGCCAAAGTCTGTAGAGACTGTAAACTTTCTAACTCCTCGAGCTATTCAAGACTTGGTTATCTGTCACCTATAACTAGTTTTTTTTTTTTTTTTTTGCCAGCAACCATAATTGTTTGTATAACCTATTTTAGCCTAATTTAGGGGTAGGGGGAAGGGAAAGCCACAAATGGTGGCGGGTGGGAGGCAAGGATCGAACTATAACTGGTTGAGGTATTTGTTTATGTATGTGTGTGTGTGTGTATTCTTGTAGAACTGACGTCTTACAGAGGGAAAAGAACATAAGATAAAGAAAAAGGTAAAAAAAAATAAAAAAATTTTACAACAATGGAGTATCTATTCAAATGATCCCTTTTGAGCCAATTGGTGAATGAAATCAGTTCTCAGCAGATAGCACACATGATGATTAACCAATATATGAAATGAAAAAATTGCAATCAGTAATGTTAGGAAAAGTAACCTAAAGTGGCAAATATTAAGAGATACAAGTGAATGTGGACCTTGAGGTGAGAAGCCCTTCAGCATGATAAGACAGATGTTATACGCATTGATGGATGTGTCAGCGCTCTGCGCCTTCATACCAAGTAAGGAAGCTCAGTTTACTGCTTTCAAGTTTGTGATAAAGCTCTGATCATGTGACTTTCCATGGCAGCGGATCAAGATGTATTATTGTTCAGTTGATCTCCATATTCTTTCCAGGGCATTGCATCAAGATGTTTTATTGTAATAAAGCTCTGCTCATGTAACTTTTTATGGCACTTGGATGAATTATCAAAGTTTATCAGGAAAGCCATATATGCAGATAGCAGAAGATGCATCTCTTATTATTCACAATATTGGGACTGTTCCTCATGATAGCTGAGTCATCAGGCAGGATGGGATTGCCAATGTTTTCATACTATACTTGCTCAAAGCTAGTTGATCAAGTTCTCGTGGAATGTGGAAGGCTGTGTCAACCCCGTTTGATTTTTAAAATGAAAAAATTAAATTGAATCTGACCAAGTTGGGCTGGCTCTATGTGAACAATTAGAGCACTTTGCTATTGCGAGTGTAACAATATAGGCCCACGATCTAGATCTTGCTCTTAAAACATGCCTATCACATTATCACTGTAAAAAACTAAAGCTATAAATTTGAATAATATATTAATTGTTCAAGATATCAATTATGGGTTTGGGGTAGTCAAGTTGAGATTTTGGTGCAATTGTGCAGTTGTTTTAGTTTTAGTTATATAGGATTTGTTGTATATCACTTTAACTTTGATGTATGTGTAACTTTTGTTCGTGTAGATTAACTTAAATGTAATATAAACTTGTGAAGCTTGGATTATGTTGAGAGAGAGACAGAGAGAGCAAAAACTAACTTGGACAAGCGAAAATTTTCAGATGCAAATTGGCCACTAAAATTTGTACTTGAGAGGTTGAGGCGTGTTAGTTGTGTTAATCAACTTTGCTGGCTAGAAATTCATGGACATGAATGGTTAATTGCCTTGTTTGTATCGCCATTTTTCTTCAAAAATTTTTTACATTTTTGGTGAGTACATTTTCCAATTATCTCTTTATCTTATATACATCAAATCGCTATAGAACATTTTTCTATAAAAACTCTAGAAAACAACAATCCAAACAGTAAGCTGTAATTGAGGTCTAAACCAATTATACGTTTAATTTATCCTACATCAGTTATGCAAATGGTAGGATGCATGCTTGGAGTGTGAGACAAAATCTTACCCCTTGAGCTAGCCCGGTGGCACCCAAGATTACCCAAGATTACGTGAGTATTAATCTGTGCGTATTAATCACATGACATGTGACTCCATCCCAGCTTGGAGTGTGAGACAAAGTCTTACCCCTTGAGCTAGTCCGGTAGCACTCAAGATTACCCAAGATTACGTGAGTATTAATCTGTGAGTATTAATCACATGGCATGTGACTCCATCCCAAGTAAAACAACAATCTGTACTGTGGTTTCAAGATCCAATATGGCATCTCCATTTTGGTTTGTTTGATCAGATTTAGAAGTGCGAAAACAAATCTTTTATACAGCTTAATTTCACACCAGGTTCAACCAATTTAGCGAATGACCCGCTAGTCTTTTTAATTTTTTATTGTCTAAAAATTCTACCATGTTTTTGGTAAGACCGACTTTGGACATTGGTGAGTCTGATGTGCTTGTCTTTACATAAAAGATTTTTTTCTCACATTAATATGTCATATGGCTCTCAAACGTTGATTCACGTTTGAACTTTAATGTTGAAGTCAATCGGATTTTGTAAACAGTGATTTTGAAAATTTTAGTTTGCATAATTCTGGGCTTAATCACTATTTGAAGACGCTTTATTGTCCAAAAATCTGTAGCCTACCTCAAGATGACTAATCCCTTTTGCTCAGAGTCTTGGTACCTTTTTAGTCAAAGAAAAATAAATCTCTTTACAAAATCTTTTCTGTTAAAACCATATACCAGATTCCCTAAAACTGACAGCAAATTCAATTGTGTTTCCTACTTGCAACAATGTGTTCTAATTTTCCAAGATAACATCTTTGGATAAGAAAACTGACCCCGAAATTCAGAAAACAGAAAGCACCAATTTGCTGCATTTGCCATTCATGATGGGACAAGTGTTCTTCAAAGAAACTGAAGCTTTCGACACAAAGAGGAACAGTAAAGTGCTATTAAAAAAATTTCTATCTACGTGTTTGTTTGATAAAAACTGCTTAAATATGTATCAGTATAATATAGAATATTAGTTGAGCATTTGTAGGTGAACAATTGGATTTGTCATAGTATTGTCTTGACTCTTCACAAAATGGAGTCAATTATTAGATAAAAAGTGACCGATTTCAATTTATCTTCCTTACTTTTCTAAATAATGACAAAATAACGATGACTTACAAACTTTTGCAGAGTGTTTGAGCCATTGTTTCTTCAAAACTTGCTAAGAACATCTTGTTGCTCTTGTCCATGTTAGAGCAATTGAGAAGTACAATTTAAAAACTGAAAAGACGTATATATTATGCACAATTGCCTTCATGATGGGACAAGTGTTCTTCAAAGAAACTGAAACCGAGAACTTCATGAGCTTGCAACACAAATATCAACAGTAAACTGTTATTAAAAATTTTCTATTTGCATGTTTGTTTGATAAAAACTGCTTAAATATGTATCAGTATAATATCGAATACTAGTTGAGTATTTGTAAGTGAATAATTGGATTTGTCACAGATAGTTTTATCTTGACTCTTCATAAAATGGAGTCAATTATTAGATAAAAAGTAGTCGATTTCAATTTATCCTCCTTACTTTTCTAGATAATAACAAAATAACAGTGACTTGCACACTTTTGCAGAGTCTTTGAGCCATTGTTTCTTCAAGACTTGCTAAGAACATCTTGTTCCTCTTGTCCATGTTAGCGCAATTGAGAAGTACAATTCAAAAGCTGAAAAGACGTATATATTATGCACAATTGCCTTCATGATGGGACAAGCGTTCTTCAAAGCAACTGAAACCGAGAACTTCATGAGCTTGCAACACCAAAAGAGAAAAGTGCTATTAAAAAGTTTTCTATGTGCATGTTTGTTTGATAAAAACCAGTGTTTTAAAAACCACACCGGACCGTTGGACCGTGAACCGGCCTTGGCTCCAGTCCGGTTCATGTTTTGGGTTGATTATATTTAAAAATCGGATTGAACAATTCGAACCGTGCGAATCAGATTGAACCGTTGAACCAGCGATTTTTTTGTTTTCGTCTATTAAATTGAATTTTTTTAAAAAAGAATATGTTTTCCTTAACCCCAAACACTAATTATTAAATGCCACATTTACTAACTTTCTTTTCATTTTTTGCGTCTTATCAAGTTTGTATTTTTATTTTCTATTTTCTTGACTTCCTCCAAACTCAAAACTTATTTTTTTTTTAAGTTGCAATATCTAAATATCAAAAACTTGAATTAAAATTTAAACTCACAATGTCTAATTCTCATAGATGTGAATTTTGTATAATTTCAAAATATTGTAGTATTTTGAGTTGGATTTAACATTATTTTTTTGGTAAATTCAATTAAGATTGAGATGAAATTTATTTATTTCAACTTATAATTTAAAAATTTATAAATTTATTTGTGAAAATCCAACTTCTTTGAAAATATTAAAATTTTCATCATATAAAGTTTTAAATTAGTTCAATGCGTGTCTTATTTTGTGCATATATTTATATAAATTATTTTTTTAAAAATTCATTGAACCAGAATTGAACCGGTCCGACCGGTTGAACCTCGACCCGAATACCTCACCGGTTCAATTAACGATCCGAATTTTAAAACATTGATAAATACTTTTTAAATATGTATCAGTATAACACAGAATACTAGTAGAGGATTTTTTCGGAGAACAACTGGACTTATCACAGTGTTGTCTTGACTCATCACAAAATGAAGTCAATTATTAGATAAAAAGTATTCGATTTCAATTTATCTTCCTTACTTTTCTAGATAATGACAAAATAACGACGACTTAAACACTTTTGCAGAGTGTTTGAGCCATTGTTTCTCTTCAAGACATGCTAAGAACATTCTTGTTCCTCTTGTCCATATTAGAGCAATTGAGAAGTACAATTTAAAAGCTAAAAAGACGTATATATTATGCACAATAGCGAAACTATACTTTCATTTGTCTCCTAAGTTCTGGGAAACTGTTCAAAGAATTATGGAGATAAATGCATCTAAAGTACTATATAACAATGGTGAGATGCTTAAATAGATTTAATAAAAACTTTCACTATATAAGAATAGTGAGATGCTTGAATCGATTTAATAAAAACTTTTCTGAAACTATGAACTATTTCTTTTTCTGAAAATCAACCAGATAGCAATTATTTGAAATATTTCTTAAATGGTCCTTTATTAAGAAAAAATTATCACAACACGTTAAAGTGTTAGATAATGTTGTTACAAATGTTAATAAATAAAAGATTTATGGGCACAATTGAGCAATAAAAAGGGTTTGCAAGAGAAAAAGGTTAAGTAATATAAAAATAAATAAATTTTAAAATTAACTATTATAAAATCAATCTTGTGCATAACTGATGAAGTAGTAAAATTACGAATAATTTTCTTTGGTAGCAATCCAAAGGCTCTATTGCTAAAAGAAAATCAAGGATCCTATTTTTCTTTCCCAACAATCTCTAATTGAAGTGAATGTCATTCATTAAGATTTAAATTCAGCTATAGATGTACAACACAATTTCCCTTCGACTTCTCTTAAACACGACTATTGCCTTTGCAGGGAAAATTCGTGTTAACTTTTCTTTCATCTTTTATAATAAATTAATTTAAAAAAGAATAGATCTCAGTATCCAAAACACAATTTCGTGGAAGACAGGTGAGTTCAACAGTCTCTAATCGAAGTGAATGTCATTTATTAACAGTTTGAGTGGCAACTGGGGATTGACGAATATCATTGTGTGAGGTTTATAGAGAATCTAAGCGTTCTAAGCGCCGAAAGAAATTTGGAAATTTCTTCATCGCATGAGAGGGACACAGTATCTATCAAATTGGAAAGCATATTTGCCCAACTATGCCACCCAAACAGTTAATGCAAGAGCCCAGCTACGTTTAGAAAGGTCGAGATTGACTTAGGAATTGAACTATATAGTTGATTATTGTTCAGGGCACCAGTCTTGAATGATAAAATTGCCACTGATATAGAATATTTAATTTCTCAAGTGCTGTGAGGTTCACAATTGACAAGTGAGAGTTAGTGGGAAGTTGCCATTAAATTGTTAGTGGGATGTTGCAATTTGAACGATGTTGATTGCAGAGCTGAGCGATCATCACAATAAAAAGAGCTTTAATTCTACAACAATAATGAGTGCGGTGCTTGATCCCCAGATTCAAATAGGTTAAAGAGGTGGGAGAAAATTGATATTCATATTATCTACATCAAATCTCTATTTCCATTCCCGTTTTTTCTGTTTATAGGATCAAGGACCTCTACAATTGTTAATAGCAATTGGACCGTACATTAAAAGACTAAGTTTGGACACTAATACAATGTTTAGAACAAGCTTTTACAAGTGAGAAAATTTGTGTCTTTTTTGCATGTTATTGTGTTTAATGTCTACTTGTCGTACTTTTAGTGTATACATTTCTTCTATTAGTATCTACAGTGAAATTGCTAATAGCCATTGTAGAATTCTTCATCCATATTTGTCCGTCCATGCTTCATCCTTTGCTGGCCTAATATTTCAGACTGACTCACTCTAGCATATAAATACAAAACCCAGTTGTGATTTCTTAGAAATTACTACTTGTGCCTCCCCTGAGATTATGTGACAAGTTGTATGCGCTATGGCTATTATCCTGACTAGACAAAAGTAGATAAAACAATGAAGATATCTAGATTTCCAATGGCAAGCAAACTTTCATTTGGTGGCCCATAATTACATTTCTCAATTGACCCTGAGTTATCAATACCAAATCAAGTTCGAGTTTATTATAGTTTAATATTAAAATTGTTTTAAACTTCTTTTGTTATTGTTTGTAATATCTGGAATTTATAATAGTTTTGTGTTAAGAACTTAATTTTAGTTTTCGGCATTTAAAATATTAATGATTAGAAAGTTTTAATTGATTTAATTGTGAAAAAGTAGATACCCTGTTAGTATTTAGTTTTTCATATCGGTCGCTTGATATAGTTTTCTATTTCTATTTATTTGGCTAACTTGTTTAGCATCTATTCAATTAATTGCATGTCGTAGAGGAAGAGAAAAACAAAAAGGAGGCATCTAATATTAAGCAAGCCAAAAATTTTGGTGATGACAAAAATAACCATAAGAAAATTTCTTGGCGACTAATTTAGATTATCTAACGTAGAGTTAAAGAGTCCATATAAGCAATTATAACGGAAAAAAAGTTTATGAATGAATTTCATTGTATTAGTTGTATTATTGTATTTACCAGATTCATATATTGTTCTTATTACTTGTCATGTAATGTAAGCACGAGTTAATCTTATAACGTTATTATTAATCCCACTGAAAAATATTTCCTTTTTGTTTTGGTAATAAAAAGTTTGGGTGAGTTCGCTTTCAATCACTACTACGGATTAAGACATGTTTTCGGAATCATAGGTTGCCTATAAAGATTTTTACAAATTGCCCACTAATGCAACCTTTACATCGACCGTGGAATTCGAACACACGAGCTTTTGTAAGAAATTGATCTGTTTTTATCAGCTGAATCAACTTGTATTGCCATTGAAAAATGTTTCTAACTCTGTCATTGTATGTCACTAAGCGTCCATATGTTGAAGCTCCATATGTCTACTTACGTTTTACGCCTGTTTGAGCTGGAATGCCAGATGTTACCACGGGATTCTACCACGTGTCATAGATCTATTCAACCAACTGCATACACAAAATATTAAATAACAGTAACAAATGATTCAATCTTTTGAGGTTAGAGAAAGAATCATCTGGAATGTGGCTTCCAAGTTGATAGTGGGAAAGGATCCAAGTAATGGAGTTGCACCGATGTGATATCCCAGCAGCGATTTGTCCAATGAAACGGATGAAATTCAAGTCCAGTACAGCACTGATGAAATTGATTAGGAATTTGACCATGTAATTGGTTATTACACAAATCAATTTCTCACAAACATTCTATTGAGCTCTTTCATTTGTATTGTGAGTGCCTGTATAACGATACTGGTAATTGTGCCATGGTGTAAGTGTTTTGACAACAACAAAAAAGACATTCCCTGAAGGCCACTCACATTTGATGGAATAGGACCAGTTATTGAATTGGATTGTAAATGTGATGTTTCGAGATTGGTAGGGTTCGCAATGGTAGGTGGGAAAGGGCCAACCAAGCTGTTGTCTGGTAATGACAATTGAGTCAATTTTTACACACGTGTGTACGCGATAAAATTTTAAGTTTGCAAAAAACAAGAAAAATATATGATAAATATGCAATATATAAATTTGAGAAAGATATGAGTACAATTTTCAGGATTTTCTTAAATTTGTAGGGAGATTTCTTCGATTCTTCTCTTCAAACGCTAATCCAAGAAATTCGCAGCTTGTTCTTGGATCGATTGTCGATTCCTTCAAATCTTGATATAGAAGATTTGAAGAATTTGATAAACTCGAATATTTGAAGATTCAAGTCTTGATATGAGGAAGATTTGAAGAATTTGAAGATGCAGAGCCTTTGTAACTTGGACTCTCAGAAGACTTGAGTGTATGAGATGTATGGTGTCTGGATTTTGATGGAAAAACTCCGTATTTATGCTATAGAATAAGGTAGAGTATGAAGACATGTATACCACTTTACTTGTCTTATAAGACATGCAGTCATATAAAGATTGCACCACTTTAAATATTGTCTCTTCATTTTATATTTATTAATAAAGAGATAATATTAATGAATATTTCCTTGATTAGCCAAACTTATAAGGATATATGACGTGGCACCATTTAATTAGACAAACCTTTGCAGTATATAAGACATATGCATGGATCAAATAACTCTAAATATTATCTTTTTAATAAGAAATAAATATTTAAATATTTATCCATAATTTTGCCAAGCTATAGAGACATGTGATATATCATAATTTGATTGGCAGAGACATTTCAGTAATTTTAATTAGTTGAGACACCTCAACTTGATATGTGGTGGAGTATAATTGGCCATTTAACAATCAATTTTCCAATTGTGTATGACATATGGCAACATCCCGTTGGGTAGAAATAAATCATAGAAATGATTTATAGACTAATGGTAATTTTCCAATTTAATTCAAATTCCATTGCCTACAATGTGAAACAATCTGGTATTTGGCCTTGCACTTGGTTGGTTGTAAGGTCTAAAAGTTCCAGTTGGACAAGATTTGAGATCAGGGATCGAAGAGGCCCCTTGAAACTGTTTTCTTTTGAGTCAGAGACATTGTATGGAGCACAAAAAGGTTTCCAATTGACTCAGGAAGGCGACCAGTGAACTGACATCCATCGAGCAACAAGACGTTCAAGGACTTCAAGCAGCCAAAGGTGTTAGGAAGTTCTCCAGGAAATTTTGTGCAAGTGAGATCTAAGTTCCGTAACACAAATGACGCACTACAGTTGAAGTATGGTAAACTTCCAGTGACTTGAGTTCCACCTAGTAAGAGTTGTTGCAATTTTACAAGATAGGAAATATGGTTTGGTAGCTTATCATAAGCTTGTGTCTGACGGAGATTAACTTCGGATTAACCATCTTGATAACGTTGGCATAATAACCCGGGCCTATTGGGCTATCAATAACTTTGGACCCCTAGAACTTTGGCCTAGTTTCAATTCAAAAGTTATTGGATTAGTCTAATGGATCTAGAATGTTACAGAGGACTTTATTTTAAGTTTAAGGAGACTTTTCATCTCTTGAGAAAATATAAATGAAAGATTTTGGAGGCACTTGTTCGATTGAATAGTGAATATACGAATACTCAAACAACCCCGAGGTCATCGATTCTCACCGAATATACGAATATCGTCCTTTTTTTTTCCTTTTTTATCTTTGTGGCTCCAACATGATTCCTAGGTCCAATGGTTTTTTTTTTTTTTTACGTAAAAAGGGATTTTATCGAATAGAACATGAATGTACACAAGAGTAGAGGAATTTGCCACACAAAAGCACTGCTACAACCAATTAAGCTATACAATAGTACTGCTACAATGAATTAAACTCTGATTATGCTATCAACATTTAAGGAAAATCTCTTGGAGAAAATCCCAACTAAGGCAAAATAACCGGTTGTCTCTTGTACTCAATACATTCCTTCATTCTGCCACATAGCAGCGAATCTTCTTTAGCACTCTGCGTACAATAGATTCAGCATCAGAGGCTTTATATTGGAACACCCTATAATTTCTCTCCTTCCATATATAATATACAGCTGCTCCTAGTTCCAACTTCTTTATTGTGTTTATAAAGCATTCTTTCTTCCAATGACAACTGAGCCATTCAACTTCAGTATTCCATTCATAAGTCCCTCGATATTGCAAGCAGCATTGCTGTATTCTTGACCAAATATAAGCTTCATACTCATATTGAAAAAAGAGATGATTATAAGATTCATTTCTAGTACAACATAATACACATTTCATTTCAGTCATAATGCCCCATTTAACCAACCTGTCCTTTGTGCTTGATTTGTTCTTGCACAACAACCACAAGGTAAATGAATGTTTTGGGATATATTTTCTGAACCACACAAGATGATGCCAATAGACCTCAACAGCGAAATGATTCAACACTTCATTTGCAGATTTGATAGAGAACAAACCTGATTTACTGGGCAGCTATTTCATTATATCTGACATTCCCTCACTTAATGACTGTCCAGAAGGAAGAAATTGTGCAAAATCATCTACTTCAGCTGTTCTCCTCCTACCAGTGGGGATCTTCCACTCTCCATTTTCAATGATAGAAGAAACCGTAACCTGTAGCATACTTCCAAACTATTGCACCATATTGGGCCCATAAGGAGTCAACAATGGCCCTCTATGGTGCCAATTATCATACTAGAGATAAGTATTTTCTCCACTTTTGATCACTGAGACAATAAAAGAGGCTGTATAATAGGTTTGATTTGAAGGAGTTTATGCCAAACCCAAGAACAATGGCCCTCTAGGTCCAGTGGTTTTAATGAGGCTCGTAGTGATATATATATTTTTGGATAAGATGGCTCATGGACTAGGAGATATCACTGGTTTCTCACTGGGGACTATCATGATTAATCATATGTAGACAGTTATTCGAAGTAGAGATCCACAGCATGCTCTTCCTTATACTCATTTTTTACCTTGGTATTTGAGAAGAAAGCGGTTGATCTCACACATCTTTCCTCGTCCTAGATTGATCCTTCAAATGTCTTTGGAAAGACTACCTGTCGGAAGCTGAAGATTACCACAAATTTTGGTAGAGCTCTAGTCCAAGGTGAAAGGTCTAGTGGCACATGACCTCGAGATAGTGAGGGCCCCCAGCAGTAGCAGCAAGGAGAGGGAGCTTGTACTCCTCAACAACCCTCTTCAGTTCGAGCCTCTTCGTCTTGGTCACCTCCTGTTAATTCTTGTCCTACATGGTAGAAGATTTGGGATAAGCTACTACGCGTTGAAACCAAGGTTGACCAAAGCTTTTAGGAGAATCAAAGGAATGCTGAACATCTCCAGAATATTGAACGATATCTTGAGATCCGGGCTCCACCTTCACCACTGCCTTAGCAAGGAGATGTAGAAGTTCGCGAGGGAGAAGAGCATCATAGTGACCGTTGGATTCAATCTTTTTTATTTTACTTTTATTATTACACTTTAAGTTGTTTGTAGCATGTTACTAGATTTGAACTAACGCTACTCACTAGATTTGAACTTTGTCTTTTCATTTCTTTTCTTTTGTGTCCCAAGTTAGGGAGGACGTCATTACATGGTCTTGACATTCATTTGCTTAAAAAGCAGAGTATTGCATTTCAATTTATTTTTTCTCAATCCTTCACATTGAGGACAATGTGAATTTTATGTGTGGGGGAGGGGAATAGGTAACTTTAAATTTTTGTGGATATGTGATGATGTTTGTTAAACTGAATTATGTTTGAATACGATTTGGAAATACTGCCTTATTGAAATTTTCTCGAAAACTGAGTTTACCAGTAGAGAGTTTCATTCAATTATAATGGAAGACTCTATCAAAATTTTTGAAAATATTTTTCCAAAATTTTTCCTTGTGATAAAGTACAAAAATTTTTGCATTTTTGCATTTCACTATGACCAAAAAGTTTGAAAGTGGTTAACAAATTCTTAGCTTCAAGGATTTAACTCCCCTTCTTGTTGGATTCTGGAATATGCTATTAAAGAATTTATCTTCCATGTGACTTAGAATTAGTTATTATGTGATGAAAATTTTTACATTTTAGAAAGTATACTTGATAAAGTATGGAGGACTAAAGTTATTGATACAATCAATTTAATAATACTCTTCCTATTTTATTGCTTTAAGAGAGATTGGGTATCTCTGTTTCTTCAAAAAAAAAAAAAGAATTTTACTGCAATAATTCTTGTACTGAGTAATTGGGAGTTTTCATCTAAAAATATCAATTTTCATGTAAAAAGGTACTCAAATTGGGAGTACTCGAGTGACTTGAGTATGCAAATGAGTAACTGAGGGTCTTCACTTAAAAGTATTGATCTTCGTGTCAAAAGGTATTTTTATAACTTAAATATTTGGTCATAGTACGTATGATTAATTCCCTCTTTAAGCTTGTGATTTTTTTTAAAAGATAATTGTAAGAGAGTGTTAACCATCTTTTAACTATATGAGTTGCTTACTTGTGGAGTTAGGATAAGATGACAGATTGAATTTAAGTATAATTGGCTTTCCTTTATTAGATATTATGAGTATTTAGTGTAATTTGAATGATTGCATATTAGTTGGCACTAAGTTATGAGATTTACAGTTTGAAAAAGCATATATTTTGGCGCACCTGAGTCATTGGTTGAGTTATTTGTTGCTAATGCTTGAGGACAAATAATGATTCAAGTGTGGGTAAATTTATAAGGGCTAATTTCATGAATATTTTCTTTGGTGTTTGATATTGTTTTTGAGTCAATTTATGGAGTCAAAAGGTATAATTGCTCGTTTTGGCTTTTAATTTGCATCTTGAGCTGATAGTTGATGTAGTTGTGATTTTATCATTTTACTCACAAAATCTCTATGTTTTTGTAGGATAAAATGATCAAAATCAATTGAGAGTTAAATGGTGGGCTAATAAGGTGATGATTACAAGTTTGAGAAGTCACAGCAATGGTTAAAAAAAGTGGTGCAACTCAAGTATTTGAAAGGATGAAGGAAGAAAGTCATAGAAAATAGGGGAAGAGAAATCCTTGAGGGTTTGTCATTGATTTTGGCGGTTTCTGTAAGGGATTATGGGTAGAAACTTTAATTGGAGGAACAAAACAGAGGAAGACAAACTGCTGGAAGAACCCTCAAGAGAGTCCTCACAATCCCTTCACGGTTTCTTAAGAAACTCTCAAGGGTTTCTTATCGGCCACAAGTTGCCAATTTGCTTGACTTTTTGTTTCATTTTCCATCCTTGATATAACATAAAGTGACGATTTGTATCAATATTTTGGGGTTCTAGGAGCTTCTTTTCTTGACTCTTGGACAAGAAGAAACACATCACTGAAGGAGAAAGGTTTAGTTCTTGGCAAGAAGAACAACTTTTCTCTCTAACTTAGAGCAATTTTAAATTTAGCTCTAGTTTTCATTTCTTTGGAGAGACTTGAAGAACTCTTAGTATAACAATGTATTTTTGATGGCAATGAAAATGATGAAGTTTGGAAATCTTTTTTTTTTTTTATTTGAATGAGAATTTCTTCCTCTTTACTTTCTTTATTGTTGCATTAATGCTTAGTTACATTGAAAATATGAGCTTTTCTTTTATACCTACTATGTCTAGATAAATCTTCTTGTTCAAAGAATAGATAAGGCTAATTGTGTTTTGATGATGGTTGAATGTAGTTGATTATTGATATACCTTGTATTTGCTACTTTTCCTATTCTTGTTTTTAACACTTGTAAATGCTTGATCACTATTTGCAAGCTATAATAGTTGTTGCTAATTTATGAAAGTATTTGACAATGATGGAAATGGAATAGGTGGAACCTAAGGCGGATATTCTTACCACACGAAATAGACACACGAAGTAATGTCGCATTTAGGTGGATATTCTTAACATTTCTTTTGCTTGATTAAGTCTTCACTTGTGATTTCATCATGAGTAAGAAAATTATAGTGTTGACTATATTTGGTTCATTGGCAAAAGCAAGTCCCGATGGTTTGAGTGAAATGCATCCATAACAAGGCAAGAACAACAGTGATAATTGGGTATTTCATCCATAGTTAGATACATTTAGTGGATTTTATACGCTAGGACAATTGTATTTACCTGAGTTTCATCAAGTTTATTAACTTTTCTTTGTATTGTTATATATTGTTGCAACTTTACTTTAGCTAGATATTCTTAATTAGTTTAGATAATGGAATGAACTAAAAGCCTTAGTAATTAGAAGTGATCCTTATTGGATCGATCCTAAGACCCTTGTTCTATGAGTCACAGCCTGTATGCTTATAGTGAATAAGTGAATTAGGTTAAAAATTTAGATCGCATGCTAGAATCTCATCAAAAGATTCAATCTGAAATGCTAAAGAGCTATGACGTTTGTTTCCATGATGTCTTCTCTTCATTTTGGCTACCATTAACTACTTATACGTTTTGTTTTTCATGCTAACTATCTTTATAAGGCTTTATTACAATTTGTACTCATGTTTAATGTAGTACATTGAATGTACTTTACAGCGGTGGGGTAACACTTTTTAAGTAAGAGTAATCACACTTAACAACTGGGAAACATGGAGCAGAAGAAGGTTTGAGCAATTTCTGTTACAGCATTTGGAGTTAGGTTAGTACTGAGATCAATGACCAGCTACCTCACAATAAATTCAGTCAAGATTTATGGTTTAAATTTAATAATTGGAGATAGTACTTATAACTTTTGGTTCTTCTTCGTACTTAACTTGAAATCTAGTAAGCTGGATTCCAATCTTGTTAGTTAAATGTCAGATATTCTTTGGCAGTGATTTCTTGTCTAGTTTTACATTTCCAATTGTTGAATTGCAATTCTAATTTCGTACTCATTACACAAAACGCACTCATTGCTGCGTTATGCTATTCCTTGTGGGATTTGAGGCGTTTCTTGATTTCCTTTGGAACTAGTTTTGTTGTTTAAGTAAATGTTTCATGCAAAAGTTAGTAACACTTCAGGAAGCTTTTTCTTTTATATGCTAATGAAGCTTTCTTTTCTTTTTTTTTAATTACAATATTTGAGCACATATTGTGTGAACATGAATAATAGATGGATGAATTTGCCATGTCCAAGTAATGAGTATAAAGATGGTTTAGAAGGATATTGAAGGATATACTCAACAGATAGCTCATGAAGAGAATTATAAAGCGTGGTGTTGTCATAATGGAGCAAAGAATTGAGCAACTAGAATCAGTGCAACATGGAAGACAAGGACAAAGCAAAGATCTACTTCACAATCATCAAATACCATTCTTTGTATTCTAAAGGTAATAAATTGTTCATGGCTAATTGTTAGTTTCATTAGATGCTGATTTTTGGGACTTATTCATGAACTAGTGTTTAGGTGCTAGAGTGGAAGGAATTGGGTAACTGGTCATGGATGGTTGACTTAGTATGATGAAAACAAATGGATGTTGAATGTTTGAAAATAATTTGAATGAAATGGGCCAAAGTGTTATATTGTCCAAAATAGCAAATTGGCTTGTTGGAAAAAGTTTTCCTGCACATGTTACTTAACAGCTAAGTTTCTTTTTGTGGTTGTCATTACTAATTGAAATAGCATAATCTTGCTTGTAGTTTTTGTTGTGGCTGTCATTTTTGCTGGGATGATCAAGCAATGAAATTTGGGTTGGTTCTTGTAGTACCTTGTACTTTGTTTTACAAGAACTACTCTCTTATGTTCGGTTGTTAAAGCAGTGTTTTAAAAATATTATGTTTCAAGATTTGGGATAATGTTACATTAGAAGCATGCTTGATTCAAACAAAATTCTGGCTATTGAAGTGGTTAGAAGTTTGGATCTAACTATTGAAGTTGGGAAGACATCATTGGGATCATACTGGTGTGAAGTCTATGTAAAAGTGCTTCCGGTCATCTCTCTCTGTTTCCCGTCGTGCTGTCCCTCTGCTCCTACAACTTCTTCTTCTCCAACTTTTTCTCTTCCTTTTTTCCCTTTCTTTCATCTAATTTTTTTCTTTATTCTAACATTACATAGGGATAGATCTTCCATTCATTTTCTCTTCACTCCTTCAAAACTTTTTCTCTCTCTTGCTTCTTTTTTTTTTTGCCCTTTCTATTCATCATCTTCTTTTCATTTTTTCTTTGCAAATTTCCTTTTTTTCTTTATACATTTATGAATTCATAATTACTATTAGAGTTTGTTTGAGAGACAAATTTATGGTGCAATATGTAAAGACTTTTGGGAGTAGCAAAAGAAAATTTAAAAAAAACCACAAGAATGAGTCATGGGAAAAGAAAAAAATGAAAAAACCTTGGTTCCTACCGGTTCTCTCGATTTCTAGTCAAACCTGGTTTTTAATAGGAAGATTGATCGATTGTTTGTCAGATGATTTTCCAGACAAACTCGATCTAGACTCTTGCTTGTTTCCAGTACAATCGGTTGAACTGATTAGTTTGATCTGAGTTTCAAAACACAACGTGAAAAACCATGAGCCATATTGTTTTCTAAGAATTGTTTATATGATACGAACCCTGTCGAAAACGAAACCCGTATTCACATGCCCCAGAACTAGACAACTAATATCGAAGGTTTGGCAACGGAAAACTTGACCCTAATTAACCCTAGAAGTCACGAACAATATTGATACTATCTCAACCCGTAACCAATCGAATTAATGAACCAAATTTGTAAGGTAGAAGAACGCCACAATCAAGGTGGATACTTGATTGATAAATTCGATTGAATACTCTCGAGAATCTCAAGTATTCAAGAAAGACTCTTGGAGAGAGAAAGTGAATAAACTCACATAATTTTTTATAAAATTCTCATTAACTCCAAAAACATTAGAAAAGACTAGACTATTTATAGCTTTATAATGACTCAAAACCCTAACACAACTTGGACTAAAACTCGGCTGCCTTTAATCACTAAGCTAGCCGAATTTAACCACTGAATTAAACTACTTAAATGTCTAAACTAATCAACTAGGATTTGACTTAATTAGAAGGTGACCTAGCCGAATTATTAAGCTGGAAAATAATAACTAAAGCAAACGTCTAAAACATTAATCATAAGGTAGCTTTGAGAATCCTCCTTGGTATTCGTCCTTTGGCTGCATTCACCACTTGAACTCATGTAGATCCTAGGGTTGCATCATTATAGAAGGGTAAATATCATAACAATTAATCACCACAAAAAACACATGCACATGCACATTCTCTTCCATGCTTCTTTTCATAGCGACCACATTGTTGGATCCTTAATTCCACGTTGGACTTATATGTGAATAATTATGTGTTGCAGACTGTCAAATAAGGTTAAACTCAATTAAAATGATCAATTATGATTTGAATTTTAATGTATCTAATAGGATGCGGCCCTTTAATGTGTAGAAATTTAAAGGTAATTTCTATGATGGGTTGAAATAGGGATCCAAAAGATAACAGAAAAGTTATCTATAAATAGGATTATGATCTTTAACTCACACGTATTATTATTGTCGTATTTTTAGTACCACAAAAATAGATTTTTCCTGATATCTCATCGTCAAAAAAGATACCAAAAAGAAATTAAAGGGCTCTTTCAAAAGATTAGCGAATACATATTGATCTGGAATTCTATTCCAAAAATCTATGAGGATTCAAGTACCAGTTAATCAATATGAATCTAGGTGCGCTTCCACAATTTTACTATTAATTTATTTCTTAATAATCATATATAGATTTTGGAATCAATAGGTGATGGTTTTCACCAAAAGTAAATATAAACAACCATCAACAAGTGGTATCAAAGTTAGATATGATTGATTATTGGGAAATAATTTGAATATAGTAATTCATAGTTTTTTTTGTAATAAACAAGTATGATTAATATTGGTTTTATTTGCATGGCCAACAAATTTTGGTCATAGTTTGTTTTGGTCATGATTATTCCATAGTTCTGCACATGATTGTATGGCTGTTGACAACCTTGAATTGCAACTTTAATGTAATTGTCTTGCTTATGCTTTTAGTGAAGACACTGTCCAATTCATGTGGTAATTTATGCTTGGTTTTTGGTTTCGAGAAGTTGTTCATCTTTTTCTTATTTCAATAAAAAGCCTCGCAAGCATGTTCATTGATAGGGCCCGTATGATATGTAACTTATTAATATGTTAAGGCATAAATGTTAATAGTTGTTTTCTTGGGCTTGTTTCTTTGTTTAAGAATAAATATGCAAATATTTATGTTAAGAAAATTAGGGTTTCTCTAGTTTGAATGAATCTTAATAAAGTTAAATAAGACACTTAAACCTTACAAAGTCCATAAGGTTGGTCCACTAAATATATAGTCTTATGAGGCATTAATGAATTTCAAGAAAATTTTGGGTTTTGAATGATAAATTTGATGAAATTATGGATATGAACTTTTAGTCTAATGAATTTTGACCCATTTGACTGGTTTGATTATGTTTGACCAGAATTGACTGGTTTAACCACGTTTTGATTAGAATTGACCAAAGTTGATTTTGATCAAAATTTGTGTAATTTATATAATTTTAAATTTGAATATTGGTATGATTATATATATTTTGAAATAAATTAATTGAAACAATATGTCACCAAGTGACCTCTATTGTGAAAATTAATTTGTTTTAGAAATATAACTAATTGAGTATTTATAATTTTGTGAATATTGATCGGCTCAAAAGAATGTCAATGTTTAACAAAATTGTATGCGCGCTAGTGGTGTTTAAATTTTTTTTTTTACATGTGAATTATAAATTGATCCAAAGAAAAATTTACATGTGAATTATAAATTGGTTCAAAGAAAAATTTATTTTTTGATATATTATTATTATCAATGTTTATTACTGTGTCAAAATATCACTTAGAAATTAATATTTTGTTCAAAAATAAAATATTACTGAAAGATCGATATCTTGAGATGAGGTTACCATTATTTGAAATTTATTATTATTTTGATGTATGTGAGTTTGTTTTAATTATTTCATGTTTTATGTTCAGTTACAAATGATCTTACAAATATTACTACCAATATCAATAATATTCCAATACCGAATGGCACAAACTTCAAGTTCTAGAAAAAAATCTCTTGATAGTTGTGAAATGAACTGAAAAGGAGGCTTGATCTTTAAATGAACTCATCTCACACTGTATAGAGGAAGAGAAAAAGTTGAAACAAGATCAGGTAGAAAGTGTTCATTTGATTTCAACCCATACTAATAAAAGTAAGAGATATAAAAGAAAAAAAGAATAAAGAAGCTGCAGGTACAACAATTTAAAAGAAATAACAAAAGAAATCCGCTGATTCGGGAAAGAATAGTTGTTTTTTCTGTGGAGTTGAAGGGCATAAAAAAAATATTGCACCAACTATCATATTTGGCATCCTAAAAATGGTATACTTCTTAATTTAGTTTCTTCTGAATTTAAATTCGGTACCTAAACACATATAGTGGTTAGATTCTGGTGTAACAACTCATATCAGTGTGTCTATACAGGGTTATCTAAATTGCTAAAAGTCTATTGATAATGAAAGATATATCTACGTAATCGATGGCAAAACAGTTCAAATTGAGACAATAGGAGTATTTAGATTATTGTTAAAGACCGAATTTTATTTGAATCTTAATAAAACATTTATTGTACCGTCTTTCGACGGAATTTGATTTCTATTTCTTCTTTGGATAAATTTGGTTATTTTTATTCACTTGAAAATGAAAATTTTAAATTATTTTATGATTCAAAATTGGTTGGTTCTGGTTCTTTAATGCACTATAATAATCTCTATTTAATTGATACAATTATCTCATTTAACGAATCTCTGCATTTGAGTACTAGAGGAGAAAAAAATTAATCATGAGAATTCGATTGCATTATGGCACAAGAGATTGGATCACATCTCTAGGCGAAAAATGGAAAGACTTGTATCAAATAAAATTCTCGATCTCTTGAATTTTATAGATTTTGATGATTGTGTTAACTTTATAAAAGGGAAACAAACCAATAAAGGAGATTTGAAATCAATAGGTCATTGGACGTCTTAGAACTTATATATACAGATATTTGTGGATAATTTCCTATATCTATTTGGAACGGTCAACAATATTTTATAATGTTCATAGATGATTTTCAAGATATGGTTACATATATCTCATTTCTTAAAAATTACAATCATTGGACGTGTTTAAAATTTTTAAAACTGAAGTTGATAACCAACTCAACAAAAGAATCAAAAGCGTCAAATCTAACCGTGGTAGTGAGTACTATGGTAGATGTAATGGTTTAGGTGAACAATGTCTAGAACCATTTACTAAATATTTAGAGGAATACGGTATCGTCCCACAGTACACTATGCCAGATTCACCCACTATAAACAATGTAATTGAAAGATGCAATAGAACGTTTAAGGACATGGTAAGGAATATGATATATCATTCTATCTTACTAGACTCATTCTGGAAAGAAGCATTTAAAATTATAACATATATTCTTAACAGAGTTCCAACTAAAATAATTATCAAAACCTTTTATGAGTTTTGGACAGAACAAAAGTCTAGTTTGAAAATATTGACCTATTTAGAGATGTCCAATTGAGGCAAGACCTTATAGGCCAAATGAAAAGAATTGGACTCAAGAACGATTAGTTATTATTATATTGAACACTTTGAAAGATACAAAAGTTGCAAATTTTATGATTCCACAAATAAATCGATTTTCGAGATTGAAAATGCTCAATTCTTTAAAGATGTCGAGTTTGGGGGAGAAGATGCAGTTAGAAATCTTGTCTTTGAAAAGGAATATGTTAATA
This sequence comes from Coffea humblotiana, assembly GCA_023065735.1. NCBI lineage: Eukaryota > Viridiplantae > Streptophyta > Magnoliopsida > Gentianales > Rubiaceae > Coffea > Coffea humblotiana. The sequence continues at coordinate 16,696,180 of CM041212.1, read as the reverse complement.
CTTTCACAGAAGTCATTGATTTTGTTCAAGATCCTACTCCTAATTTTGATCATGACACAATAAATCAAGACAATATCAAAGAATAAACTGTTATAGAATAGCAAACTCCATCTCTTTAAGAACCAGTGCCATTAAGAAGATCCATTAGAGAAAGGAGAAGTGCAGTACCAGATGATTACATTATTTTTTGTCAAAAACATGAGTATGACACTGGATTGATGGAAGATGATCTAATTAACTTTCGTAAAGTAATGAAAAGTTCAAATTTTCAAAATTGGATCGATGCTATAAATGAAGAAATTAAGTCCATGAAAAACAATAATGTTTGAGATCTTATCCCATTGTCAGAAGGAGCGAAACCCATTAGTTGTAAATGAATATTTAAAATTAAGAGAGATTCGTAAGGTAATATGAAAAGATATAAAAATCGTCTTGTTGCCAAGAATTTTACATAAAAGAAAGGTGTTGATTATAAAGAAACCTTCTCTTTAGTCTTTTCGAAGAACTCTTTGAGAATTATAATGGTATTAGTGGCACATTTTAATTTTCAGTTACACCAAATGGATGTAAAGATAGCGTTTTTCAATGGTGACATTGATGAGACGATCTATATGGTGCAGTAAAAAAACTTTGTATTGGGAGATTCAAAGAATGCGGTTTGTAAATTTAAAAAATTCATTTATTGGTTTAAGTAATCATCTTGACAATGGTATTTTAAATTTCATCAAATGATCATCTCATTTAGTTTTGAGATGAATTTAGTTGATGATTGTATATAAAATAAGTTCTGTGGGAGCAAATATATTTTTTTAATATTATATGTTGATGACATTTTGCTTGCCAAAAACGATATAGGTCTATTGTATGAAATCAAAAATTTCTAATTATGAATTTTGAGATGAAAGATCTTGGTGACATATTTTTGTGTTAGGCATACAAATACATCAGAATCGTTCTCAGGGTATTTTAAAACTATCACAAAAGGGTATATCGAAAAGATTCTTAAAACATATGACATGCAAAATTGTAAATCAAATGATACCCCTGTGGTTAAAGGAGATAAGTTTTTTCTCAATTAATATTTTAAGAACACTTTTGAAAAAGAAAATGTAAAAAATTCCTTATGTGTCAGCAGTAGGGAGTTTAATATATGTTTAGATTTGTACGCATCTGACAGGTGTCGAGCCTGTGCAATAATAATTACCTACTCAAGAAAAATACAAATTTTGTATATAGCGGTGAGTAGGGTCGAATCCACAGGGATTGGGGATAATTCGTTTCTTCTTAAGTCAAGACAGATGGGGGGTTTAAGGATTAAATGCTAACTAAATAAATTAACTGCAGAAAATAATTAATTAAAAGAAATAATTGGGAGAACTCTAGCCAAGGGTGCACTTCAGAAATGGTTCAAGCACTGATCATTGATTCACAAATAATTCAAACATTTATTAATAGATTGGTTATAGTTGTTATGCACGCGATAAACAACCAACCCTTCCTTAATTTCTCGATAGTTAAGGTACGACCGTTAACTATTGCTCTAACCCAAAAACAACCCTAAGTACGACCGTAGGATTTAATTTCTAGATTGCATTAATAATTAGAAAGGCCCAATCCTAACTAACAAACACGCTACGAGGGTTTGTTTAAATTAGATCGTATGCTTCCCTGACATAAACCCAATTACGCCAGTTGCTACTGAGATGGAGATAATCGAACAATTACGGATTCAATTACCCCTAATTAGCAAAATAGCCTATAAGAATAATTAATTATTACGCACTAATCAATCATACACAAGAGCTATAACAATTAAAAGTAGGAAACATATAAATACCAATAAATGAAGGAAACAATTAAAATAATTTAGATCTCACAGTAATTGCCGAACCAAATCTTCAGTTGTCCCCTTAACTAGAATTGGAGAGTTAGTTCTCCATTAATGGAGAACCATCCATGCGAATGGTTAGAGGAAGAGGCCCCCAAGACTTGACTTCCACAATTGATTGAAAGAGAGAAAAGATCGAAAGCATAACAAGTAAAAGCCTCTCTCGGAGGAAACTTGCGGAGCAGACCATGATGAATTAATCTCCCCTCCGTCAATGTTGCAAGCCCCCTCTTAATCACGCGGGATCCGGCTTTTTCTCCTCTCCCCCAAATCCGTGCAAAGGAAAGAAAAACAAGAAGTTCCTATGTTCCCCAAGATGGGTCTCCCCCACGGATTCTACTTGCTGACTTTTCAATTCATTGGTTTCCTAGTACCAATCAGATTCTTAACGAGTTTCCCATTACAATTTAATTTCCTAAAAAACTCTCCCAATCACTTGAGGATGATCTCGCGAAATCAGGAAGGTTTCTGATAGCTATCAAATTAGGAAATTGATTCAGATTTGGAGACTGCCCAATATCAATCCCGACTTTTTGGCTTGGAGCAGTGAACTTAGGCGCGCCCCCATGCAACCATCAGATGTTTTTCACTATAAAATCTTCATTTAAGCACTTTTCATTCCCGTTCCTGAAATAAGCATAAAATACCAAATATAAGTAGAATCCGACAATTAAAATAATATTTGGCTAAAATCAAGGGGCGAATAATTATAAATTTAGTAGCAAATTATGACCTATCAATTTCCCCCACACCTAAACCATGCTTGTCCTCAAGCATGAGAACAACAAATCAAATAATCAAATTCAAACAATGGCTATTGTTCAGATCATTTATTGCCAAGGTACAATTAAAACATATGTCAAGTATTAGTGGCAATTTTCAAGAAATATCTCTCTAGTTAGTTTTCAAGATCAAGGACTCTTTCAATTTATAACTAACTAATCTAAGAATATAAAATATTCAACTAACATCCATAAGCAAATGGTTCGGCTATTAAGTAAAATCTCAACATGAAAATTCATGGATCAGCGGGCTACAATTCATTCAAACACTTTCACATTTTTCACTATTAGCACTTTTTTTTTTTCTAAAAATATCCCCACACTTGATTGAATTTTTTTTTTTCAGGGGGACTGCTTAGTTCTTAGCCATTCAAGCGTTTTGACGCGAACTCCGACATTGGCCACATGAAGGAGCCCGGTTACTCAGCCATCATCGCTTAAAAACCACATACTCATAGCTATCGTCGCTTTTTGACGCGAAAGTCGACACTTATGGTGAAGACCTCCGGTTATTCAGCAACGATACCAGCGGAGTATAGCCGAATACTATTCATAAATAAGCACCAAATTAAAATTAAAAATCACACAAACCCGCTTCATTTCTTAAATATGGAGAACTAAGATTAATAGTTGAACCAATTTGCATAAAAAATGCTAGACAAATATTTACCATACTTAGAGAAGTTAACCAAAAAGTGCAAAAGTCACAAAATCTCGAATATTCACCAAAAAGATACCCTTAAACTTAACCATGTCATACTTAACACCTTAGAGTGTAAAATCTTAGCAATAGAAAAATTTGAGACATCTAACCATCGTTCATCAGGAAATAATAACAAATATGCACAAAGATAGGCAAAAATTGGATAAAATTCAACAAAGTCAAACAAAAATTCCAACAAAAATGCCTACACTTACACTTTTTCAATAAAATACCAATATACTACTTCCCCCACACCCTAAATCTTACATTGTCCCCAATGTAAGTAATAAAGAATAAAATACAAAACAAAAGGGACAACGAAACTTCCCTGATCATCAAAAGGGAGGTCCCGAGCAGCTATGGCATCGGTGAGATTGGTAGTGTGGTAGCCCATAAATAGCGAAAATAAGAGATGATTATGGGAGGTGGGTAGCGGCGATAACATGGTGTGGTAGCAATGGTGACGAGCAGAAACGGCGCGAGCAGCGGACTTTGAGGTCCTAAGATTGTGGTCCTGCTACTGGAAAAGGAAAGAAAGGAACAAAAAGGAAAGGGAGAGAAGAAGAAAAGAGAGAAAATTTTTTTTTAAAATTTTTAGAACCACTGTGTTAGACGTGGGCACGCCTAACTGCCCTTTACTCTTCTGACCAACTCTCAAAAATTAAGTTCCTTAAGCGTGACCACATGACGTGGGTACGCCTAACTACTAGAGAGTCTTCTGACCAATTTTCGAAAATTGAGTTCCTTAAACGTGACCACCTGGCGTGGGCACGCCTAATTACTATAGAGTCTTCTGACTGAGGATGTGAATTTCTTTCCTTAAGCGTGACCACTGGGCATGGGCATGCCTAACTACTAGAGAGTCTTCTGTCCGTCAATTCCAAACTTCATTCCTTAGACGTGATCATTTAGCGTGGGCACGTCTAACTGCCAGCTCCCTGCACCAAAAGCAATAAATTACTAAACGCAAATAACACTTAACAAAAATTTCAAAAAACATGAGAAAACTAAAACAAAAAGTCTTGGGTTGCCTCCCAAGCAGCGCCTTTCTTTAATGTCTTTAGCTAGACATTTTCATGTTTATTCACGGAGGATAAAATCTTGTGGCTCTTTTCAATGCTTCATCCTCTACATAATCCTGATAGCCCTCGTAAATAGAGTAATCTTTGAACCCACAAGGTACGGCCTTCCATGGACTAGTAGATGGCGCCAAACAAACAAGTAACGACCTTAATTCTTCCCTCACTCCTCCATCACGAGCACTTATTGGTTTGAGATATTTTGCCATCGTGACTCTTACCTTATTCCTGTCATGAAATTCAAAATCTTCTGGTATAATAAAATCAATCTCACTAACAGAAATTAAAGAATAAGAGTCAGGAGAATTAATGAATGGAGGAGATGTCACCGCATTTGGAGATTGTTCACTGGATTCATCCACTTGAACAATTTGATATTGGGGTCCCATTTCTTGCACTTTAACTTCCTTTTCAACCGCATCTTTAGATCTTTCTTCTTGAGATTCTCGCAGTACCATGTCATTTGTCAGGATAATTGCACTCTCATCTTCCTCATGGTCGATAACAGTCTGTGAGGGCAATTCTTCACTCATTCGAGAAGTCAATTGCGTTATCCTAGATGTCAATTGATCCATTTGATCTGCCAGGTTACGCATGCTCGCTTGTGTCTCCTGATGAAAATTCATTGTCTCCTGTTGAAAATTCATTGTCTCCTGTTGAAATTGATGTGCCGTCTGTTGGAATTGATGTGCCTCCTGTTGAAATTTATATGTGTTAGTAGCTATTAATTCAACTATTTCTTCGAGAGACATACCTGACATGGATGACTGTTCTTGAGACTCTAGTTGATGAAAATCTATTGGCCTTTGTTCATAATTAACATTGGAATCATTCCACCATCCTTGATCATACCCGTTCGAATAAGGGTCATACCATGTTTGATATTGAGGTGGAAAATCTCCAAAAGTACCGATTGGAGCACTTAGACCATCTTGAAATGCAGGGCATATGTCGATTGAAGGATCTGAGGCAAAAGTAAGTTCCACAATTTGCAATAGCCCATTGATCATTAGAAAAAGCACGAGTCTCATAACCCCTTCTAGAAATAAAATCCAATCCATCACAAAAATACGGACTGTTAGCAGGCATAAACTATATATAAAAAAAAATAAGAGAAAAATAAAACAAATGAAAACAAGATGAACTCAAAAAGAAACAAATTAATCAGGCACCAGTCCCCGGCAACGGCGCCAAAAATTGACAGGTGTCGAGCCTGTGCAATAATAATTACCTAATCATGAAAAATACAAATTTTTGTATATAGCGGTGAGTAGGGTCGAATCCACAGGGACTGGGGATAATTCGTTTCTTTTTAAGTCAAGACAGATGGGGGGTTTAAGGATTAAATGCTAACTAAATAAATTAACTGCAGAAAATAATTAATTAAAAGAAATAATTGAGAGAACTCTAGCCAAGGGTGCACTTCAGAAATGGTTCAAGCACTGATCATTGATTCACAAATAATTCAAACATTTATTAATAGATTGGTTATAGTTGTCATGCACGCGATAAACAACCAACCCTTCCTTAATTTCTCGATAGTTAAGGTACGACCGTTAACTATTGCTCTAACCCAAAAACAACCCTTAGTACGACCGTAGGATTTAATTTCTAGATTGCATTAATAATTAGAAAAGGCCCAATCCTAACTAACAAACACGCTACGAGAGTTTGTTTAAATTAGATCGTATGCTTCCCTGACATAAACCCAATTACGCCAGTTGCTACTGAGATGGAGATAATCGAACAATTACGGATTCAATTACCCCTAATTAGCAAAATAGCCTATATGAATAATTAATTATTACGCACTAATCAATCATACACAAGAGCTATAACAATTAAAAGTAGGAAACATATAAATACCAATAAATGAAGGAAAACAATTAAAATAATTTAGATCTCACAGTAATTGCCGAACCAAATCCTCAGTTGTCCCCTTAACTAGAATTGGAGAGTTAGTTCTCCATTAATGGAGAACCATCCATGCGAATGGTTAGAGGAAGAGGCCCCCAAGACTTGACTTCCACAATTGATTGAAAGAGAGAAAAGATCGAAAGCATAACAAGTAAAAGCCTCTCTCGGAGGAAGCTTGCGGAGCAGACCATGATGAATTAATCTCCCCTCCGTCAATGTTGCAAGCCCCCTCTTAATCACGCGGGATCCGACTTTTCTCCTCTCCCCCAAATCCGTGCAAAGGAAAGAAAAACAAGAAGTTCCTATGTTCCCCAAGATGGGTCTCCCCCACGGATTCTACTTGCTGACTTTTCAATTCATTGGTTTCCTAGTACCAATCAGATTCTTAACGAGTTTCCTATTACAATTTAATTTCCTAAAAACTCTCCCAATCACTTGAGGATGATCTCGCGAAATCAGGAAGGTTCTGATAGCTATCAAATTAGGAAATTGATTCAGATTTGGAGACTGCCCATATTAATCCCGACTTTTTGGCTTGGAGCAGTGAACTTAGGCGCGCCCCCATGCAACCATCAGATGTTTTTCACTATAAAATCTTCATTTAAGCACTTTTCATTCCCGTTCCTGAAATAAAGCATAAAATACCAAATATAAGTAGAATCCGACAATTAAAATAATATTTGGCTAAAATCAAGGGGCGAATAATTATAAATTTAGTAGCAAATTATGACCTATCAGCATCCGAATATTATGTGCACTATTGAAATTTGGGGTAGATATTTATGTAATTCTGGATTAAATTATTGGAAGGCAACCAAACGGATCTTGCGGTATTTACAGTAAATAAAAGACTATATACTCACATATTGGAAGTCAGATAAGTTCAAGATCATTGGGTATATTGATTCCAATTATATACTGAATGACAAGATAGTATGAAATCAATATCAAACTATATCTACTTGTTAGTTGGAGGTGCCATATCTTGAAATAGTGATAAACAGTCTCGTATACCCTCTTCCACTATGGTTGCCAGAATTTATAACTTGTTATGAGGTGTCCAATCATGAAATTTGGTTACAAAATTTTGTCACAGAATTACGTTTAGTAGATAGTATCGAAAGACCACTCAAATTATTTTGTGACAATAAGTCAGCAGTCCTATATTCCAATAAAAATAGGAGTTCTTACAAAATCTAAACATATAGATATCAAGTTCCTGACTGTTAAAGAAAGAGTACAGAGTGGACAGTTGTCGATAAAGTATATCGGTGACAAATTCTCATGGTTGCGGATTCGTTTACTAAGCAATTGTCATCCAAAGTGTTACATCAGCATACTGCTTGTACGGGTGTCATGTTATTAAATAATGTTTAGTTTTAGTAGGAATTTGTGATTTTAAATACTCTTATGATGTTGTATTTTTTTATTTTTAATGTCTAAGGATATTTTATATATAAATAAGATTTCGATTTATTACACTTTGATTTTGGTATGGTTTGATCTCACAAATTTTAAGGTGGACCAATTAGAAATAAACATATTATGATCACATTGCATGAAATTTTCATGGTACACATCAACATTATGATTCAATCATTTAATTGTATCAATATATGCAACCATTGATGGGTCAAGTTACAAAATTGTAACAAAGTCATTTTAATCCTTATGTTGGTGTAATTGATGGAGCGAATTGGTTGTAAATATATTTTAGTAATGGCAGTAAAGTTTATTTCATATGGTTAATTGCAAAATATAATTATAAAGTTACACATATAGTTCAAGTGAGAGATTGTTGGATCTTTATTCAACATTGGACTTATATGTGAATAATTATGTATTGCAGACTATCAAATAAGGTTAAATCCAATTAAAGTGATCAATGATAATTTGGGGTTTTAATGTATCTAATAAGATGTGTGCCTTTAATGTATAGAAATTTAAGGGTAATTTCTATTTTTATGATGGGTTGAAATAGGAATCTAAAAGATAATAGAAAGTTATCTATAAATAGGGTTATGGTTTTCAAGTCACACGTATTATTATTGTCGTATTTTTAGTATCATAAAAAATAGTTCTTTCCTGATATCCCATCGTCAGATATTAGAGAGAAATTAAAGAGTTCACTTAAGCAATTAGCGAATACATGTTGATCTGGAAGGTTACCCAAAAAATCTCTGAGAATTTAAGTACCAGTTAATCAACATGAATTTAGGTACGTTTCCATAATTTTGCTATTAATTTATTTCTTAATAATCACCATAAAAATTTTGAGTTTAATAGGTGATGATTTTCACCCAAAAATTATAATAAACAACCACTAACGCACACGACTTTGATCAGAATGTGTTTCTTCGTGAGAAAACAGAAAATAAGGAAGAAAGAAGAAAAAATTTGGACAAGTAAACACAAGCATGAATTTAACGGCATTGTCCATCATGCATACGCAATAATGGTATACTTGGAAAATAATGCAGTCTAGAAAAATGGAAAAATGTGTAATAAATGGTTTCGAATCTTCTGTCCCCAAATTAGTCTCTACCCCTCTGTCCCTTCTTTGTACAGCTGCCACGTGTCTCTAAACTTTTTGATAACCCAAATTCAAAACAACCGATAATAATTGATTGACAAGTTTATTCAAAACCAATTAAACAGATAACTCAAATTAAGAACCTTGTTAGGATTTAAGAAAAAAATGATTTGGGATAAAAAAAATAAAGAAGAGTTTTAGTTGATTTCTACGTTGTGACCAACAAGACTCTTTTTGTTAAAATCAAAAATAAAAAATTTTTGAGGTTATCTATTTTAATTGGTTTTGAGTAAACTTGTCTATCAATTATTATCGATTTGTTTGAATTTGGGTTATCAAAAAAATTAGAGACACGTGGCAGCCTGTACAAAGAAGGGGCAAAGGGGATAGAGACTAATTTGGGGATAGAAGATTTAAAACCGTAATAAATAGAAAATAATAAGAAAACTGACCTTCCAGTTGTAAAAGTGTTACATGCAACACCATTATTGGTCAATTTGGGAAAGTGCAGATGCACCCACGTCTTTGGGACTACTACACGCACTATGCTCTTAATGGAGACAGCCCTCGATTGCACACTTTCCAAAAGCATATCCACTATTAATGTTGACTGGATATCCCAAAAAAAAAATAATTGAAAAGCCTGGAGTTTTTTTTTTTTTTTTAGGGAAAAAAAAACTGCTGTTCTTGCTCTGGAATAACGTGAAGATAGTCTTTTTCCTTTCACAATCTTCATCCGTCGCCTCCTCTATCTCCAGAAACATTTTTGGTATTGGAAAGTACATAATATAAGCTGCTAAAATTTGAACTGCAGACTAGCATCAGTAATGCTATACGTGGCATTCCTTGTCCTCCAAAGCCACTCTTAATTAGCATACCATCAGAAGACGGTGTTTTCCCAGTGTTGTTGTTCATTCATGGCTATCTTCTCCACAACTGTTTCCACTCCCAGATTTTGGCAACATATTGGTTCTCATGGCTTTATCGTCATTGCGAAATTTTCGGTCCAATGGTTGATATCAAAACCTAATGCATCTCACTTATCACCATGGTTCAAAGTCGCGGTCGTGGATCGGACCGTTCCATATCGGTCTTGATATATCGCTCACGGTCTCGAAGAGATGCAAATTTTTTAACCAATTAATAGTCTAAAAATTGTAAAAAAATATAATAAATAAAAAATAAAAAATTAGCAAAAATAATAAAATTCGAATTAATTTGAGATGACTCGGCCATTTCTATTGGTCTCGAAGATGTTTCAACTGAATTCTCGACGATCCATTATCTTGGAATTATTTCGTTCCGGTATCAGAATGGAAAGCCCCATTCTGGGACGACTTGGCCGAATTGTCTCATCTCGGTCGAGCGGCCGAGTCTTTAAACCATGCTTATCACCCTTTTTTCCCCTATTCACTCAACACATTCATAAGTTTCTCTGTTGACTTCTAATACACAATTATAACAATAGCATTAACATTTCTACTACATTTTGGATATTGGGATTCCTAGTGGACTTAAGAATATCGGCCTAAATTATTGTTATAACTGGAATGCGATCATCATCTAGATTTTGTATTGGGCCTACTGCCTGTATCATCATCTTTGAGTTTCTTTCAGCTAGAACTGGAAACATTTCTTATAACAATTTAAAAACTGCATTTGTCTGTAACACTAGCATGAAATCATGATCTTTCATCCCTTGGCTCAAAACTTTTTTCGCTCGCATAGCATTTGCATCAATTATACAGCATGGCGGGACCAGACCCAACAGAAGCTAAGGAATATGGCCTCCTTGACATGGTAGATGACGATATTTCATGGATTCGAGGCAAGGTCACATATTGTTTGCATAAAAATGGGGAGTCCAGAGACCCATGTGGAGATTTGTTGGAGGAATTCCGTTTGCTTTCACGAGAAATTACTTGGCAGGCATCTCCAGGGATTTTGCAAGCTATTAGGGATGGACATCTAACAGCACCTGTAGAGCTACAAAATGTTGATTTTCTTGTATAGAAGTGATTGAAATACTTTTACAAAATGCCAGCACTTGTTAGGCGCAGATCGCTGCTATCTTAGAGAAATACTTGGTGTTAGAATATGAAGAACAGTTGTCTTTAATTAGATCTGAAATCTTAGTCTATTGGTCTCAGCGGCAACTCATTCTCATTGCTGAGGGCAGGTTTTTTACATGCCAGGGAGGGGGAACTATCATAAGAAGTAATTATCTAATGTTCAGATTCAACAGATATAACTAAGTAGATGAGCAAAGTCTTGTTTTCGGCTTATGCAGCCCCTTATTAGGCTCAGAATTTAAAAGTCATGATGCTGATGGATTGCCATGTCGTCATGCTGTCAGGCAACGTTGTCTCCGCGACAAGTCTTCACGGCTTTAATTGAGTGCTAGACCTGAATTCTTGGAGTTGACGAAAACGTGACCAACACTTTAGTCCCAAAAAATAAAATTTATAAAAATACCAAACAACAACTGAGTCTTTTTCTTTATTTCTTTGTTAAGACGTCTAGTCATCTATTTTTTTTTATTAAAGTTCTTTAGAATGATATTGTAACCTTAGAGAGTCACAAATTTGAATTATTAAAGGGGTAAATGAAATGCGCTATTGATTCTTAATAAAAAAACAATAATATTATAATCGAGAGATCATAGAATCTTTATCGTGTAAATCCATGGAAGTTGTGCTCGTAGAATAGAATTAGATGCCTTGTTATCTAACTTTCTCATGACTCACGATCCCATGACATTGCTGAGTGGTTCAGCAACCGCAAGTCAATTGCGTCAACCAACTAAAAAAAATTTATTTGAAATGAAATGCACGGCCCATAGGAAGACAGTTCACTTTTACAAAATCCATAGAAATTTTTCTTGGACGAAATCGCAGCCTTGGCGTGGAGATAGTTCAACTATTAGAATCAGCCCTTTTCTTGGAAGAGTCTCAGACTTTTCATCCGCAGTAGCTGAGGGAGTAACGCCAACGCAAATCAGGATTAAACCAAATCCTTAGAAAATTTTCTTGGAAGAGGACCTATGCATTGTAACCCAAAAGTTCATTCAGTCAAGTCAACTATTGAAGCAGGGTTGACTTGGTGCTTGACTCTGAGTTGCATGTATTCACTCACACATAGCTAAATGGGTACGTCTAACAATCTTTTTTTTTTAATCAAACGTGATCCCTACTTCTACTTCTATTCTATCCTAATCTAATTAGGAGGAGACCTAACTGGGCTTATGAGGGACCAATAAGGATAGAACCACCACTGGACCAGACGCGTGCACCACGCATCCGTCTAAATTTTTTGAAGAACCACAACAGTGGCAATTAGTGAGAGGCAAGGCTTGGTGGTGGCCACCAGTCTAAGGCTGATGGTTGGGTCCGTCTAACATCTGATCATCCATTAAGATGAGTTTCACGTTTGTATCCTTTGAGTCCAATAAATATTTAAATGCAATGGAAGTAATAGATATAATTATGAATTTTTCTAACAGGAGTTTTACACTCGTTAGTATATCTATGACTAACTTATCATATTAATACACGCACCATATTTATTAGATTCCTACATTTAAGTTTTTTAAAATTAATTTCACTTTTTCGAAAAATTAACATTGAAAAGATGCTTGTAAGCATGCGTTAGTCAAATCCTACAACTATATACGCTCAAAGAAAAGTTAGCTATGAATCATTGTACTAAAAACCCAACTTATCCACATATAAAGCAATTGAAATTAAAGTCTTGGATTTAAATTTTACTTGTATGTAATTTTTATTTTTTTTCCCTAAGAACAATTTTACGTGTATATGTGTGAGAATCAACTTTTGAGTATATTCATATTAACACGCATCTATTGGTACATGTGAATTTGCACAATCCATTGACTTCGGTATTAAGAAACCGAAAAAAGTAGGATTATATTGGCAATTTCTCATCTGCTTGCTCAGCTCCGACGATGCAATGGAAGAGAAAAGGCTAGGATGGGATTGCGACAGAACTTACTGCCGAAAAAAAAGAAAGAAAAGTGACCTGAAAAAGTTTCCAAGTTCGGTAGCCAAAGTTGCATTTTGTCTCGGGTTTTAAAAATTGGTACAGCAAATAGTAATATTGATTAACATGCTTTTAAGGTATTAAAAACTGAGAAATTATTCACAAAGTTAATGCACCACGTCATCCAATAAAAATTAGTCTCTTAAGAAAGAGTAGCTGTTTTTCCAATATTTGCACCATTTAAAAATGGTAACTCGCATACAACACCTACATTTATTGGAGTGTTAAATTTTATCCCATTTAATGTTGTTTTTAGGCCCTCAACCTCTATTTCTTTAAAGGGCTTGGCTAATGAGCATCTCGGGGCACTCATTAAGATTGTTTCGGGTGTTTATTTTTGGTAAGAATGAAATTAATTCAGAATGTAAATGCAGAGGGAATAACAAATATAAGTGTGTGTTCACATAATAAGTTGGAATATTTGTTTTTGCAATGAAGCAGGCTTGCTAGAAAGCTGGTGTTTGGCATTTATTAGTTGTCCAAAGACTTCCTAGAAAAGATTGATTCAATAATTGAATTTCCATGATGCTTAGCAGCGAAGCTAGAAGTATAGCTCATCCATTCCCATATACAAATTCGAATTTACTGTTCCTTGACAGTTTCACGATGACTGATTATATTGTATTAAACAGTTAATTCATTATGCTTTATGTCTGGTTAACATATTATTCTAAACTCTTTAGAAAAGTTGCCATTTCTATGATCTTTTACACGTAAAAGCAATATTCTACTTTGACTTGTTTTCCCTAAACAAAAAAAGTTTATGCTGAGTTGAATCGACTTATATCGCTTAAATTCCTAGGATTCTATCCATCAAGAAATGTCCAAGAAATTACATAAACAAGAAAGTTACTTCATAAATAATGCTATATGATTGCAAACAAAACCATATGTTCTCAATTACTTCGATAGAATACATTCGATTCCTCTTTCTCTTTGGCAGCTTATCCAAACTTTTATGCTTATAAAAAATGCTACCAAAAAGTTTTGCTTTTTTGGATTATTCTTTCTCTCTCTCTCTTTTTTTTTTTAAGAAACTTCGTTTGCTCTCTAACATAGACGGGGGATGGGCCTCACAAGTTTCATTTTGCACAAAATTATTTCTACATATAAATATGTTGAAATAAGATGTAAATAAGTTATATGTAGAATATAAATAAGTTAAGATTCTAAATCTTTATACGGCTACTACTTGCGCATAGAAGGGCTAGTGAACCAAGTCAAAGTACTTTTGGAGCTAAGGATCAACTTTACTCATAATTATAATCAAGAAAATTAAACTTAATTTTTGGAAAAGAAAAGAAAAGAATAGATTATGTGTAGTTACATTTTATCCATAACTTAATAAAATCTAATTGTAAACATATTTTTAATACTTTACCCTCTTTTTTGCGTATTTTCATATTCATCTTGTTATTCTTATGAAAAATTTAAGAAATAATAATATTTTAATAGGAATTTTAATCTTTTTTAGGAGAAATAAATTACAAGAACTACAAAATTACAAAAAAAAAGAATTTTAAAATGTTAAAAATTAATGTTATAAAATTTAATATTCAATATTTTCAAATTTTTTATATTCTAAATCATGGTTAATGTGGTACAATTGACTCAATTGCTTCTTTCCATATAAATATGTAATATTTCCTAAGTTGTAAGGATAGTAAAGTCTTTTGACCATCGATGAGATAAGCATTGAACTCCAAATAACTTATAGGAGAGGTAAGTGATATTTTCAAAACTTTAGGGGAGGATAGTGAAATTGTCAGAAACCTCAAGGGAGATTTCTGAAATTATTCCAATAAAAAAGCGTATGCTGAGTTGTTCGACTTATGTCACTTAAATCCTTCGGATTCTATCAATCAAGAAATGTCCAAGAAATTACATAAACAAGAAAGTTATATCATAAATAATGCCATATGATTGCAAACAAAACCAATGTTCTCAATACTCTGATAGAATACATTCGATTCCGCTCTCTCTTTTGCAGCTTATCCAATCTTATGCCCATAAAAAATGGTACCAATAAGTTTCGCTTTTTTGGATTATTCTTTCTCTCTTTTTTTAAGAAACTGCACTCACTCTCTACCATATATGGGGAATAAGCCTCACAAGTTTCATTTTGCACAAGTTTATTCTTAAGTATAAATATGTTGAAATAAGGTGTACATAAGTTACAAGTAGAATATAAATAAATTAAGATCCTAAATTTTTATACAGCTACTATCTGCACGTAGAATGACTAGTGGGTCAAGTCAAGAGTACTTAATTTTGGAGCTAAGGATCAACCTTATTCATAATTATAATCAAGAAAGTTAAACTTAATGGGAATGCGTTCCCAATTCTTTGTTTACATATCCTTATCCTTCTGAGAATTAGTGCATGAACTACCATGAAAGAACACTCCCAATGGCATCTTTACTTTTCCTGCATCTCAAGTAATTGATATTCACAGTATGAAATTACAAAAGAATGGACCCACGCCCCAGCAAAGTCGTTGCAGCAAAGTCCTTTTTGGATCCCTTATATAAGGCGACCAAAATCCGAATTGCTGTACCATCAAATTGTTCGTCAGATCATCAACTTCACGCAATAAACTGATTGAGTGTTCCCACTTCTTCACTTTTTATTCTCAGGAGGAGGAACTTTTTCTCTAGGAACTAGCTAGGAAGGCATTTACATTAAGCACCGTAAAAGAAAGCGTGGAGGCTGGACTGGACATTTTCAGTCAGTCATATACTGTGAGTCTTCCCATTTCTTCACCTTTTTTTCTCAAGTATGTTTTGTTTCCCCTTCTTTTGAATTTTAAGTATATACATGGTATGCAATCCTTGGTTAACTCAACTAAGCTAGAGTTTTTCGCTTTTCTTTTTCCTAAAGAAACTGTAATGTATAATTGCCTACAAACAGACCGAAGGGGGGGGGGGGGGGACAAGGCAGCCACTCCCCAAAATTTTCTAAAATCTCCATCGGGCCTATTTGTTTTTAAGTAAAATAATATTACTTTGTCCCCCAATTTTGTAATAAATCATTCTTTAGCCCCTGCAAGTTTTCTTTATTAAATGTATCCTATGATTAGCCAATTTTTACTTAACTTTTCTTGTGATTGGTATTGATATTAATGTTAGTAAACAATCATCTGTAGCTAGTATAGCTTTTAAATAGCAACTAATCAAGAAAACAATAATTTGCCTCTATGCAAGTGTCTATAACAAAGCAACTCTTAATGTAAGTTTTTGACTTGAATTAACACAGGAATTTTCTTAACGTAAGGATACTCATTAAGACACTTAACTTACCACATGAATATACACACTCACATTTATTGACCTCCTGTATTCAGATTCTTCTTCGGATAAGTTTCGGTCTTATAAAAAACAAAGTTAGCACATGAAACTATCTTAACAAGTGCCTCCGGGATACGAGTTAGCCGAACCCATTAAAAAAACTATGAAAACTAACTCCAAAATGTAAGATTGACCTGGATTAAAAAAAAGAGCAGGATTATTAATTAAAAACAAACGCAAGTTGTAATAAATTTTTGACGTATTATGAAGTATCCATTATTGCCAATTCCACTGAGACTTTTAATGATGATGTTCTTGCACATACATAGATCATGTGATATTGAAAAAGAAATAATTCAAGCAAATTATGTTAATTCGACAACTGGCATATTCGAATAAAATGACTGGAGAGTCTAATATTTATATTTTTTTGTATTTTGTCTTTTACAACTAAAAATATCTTATTATTATGCTTTGTTTGATATAACATTTTTTTTATTATATGTTTGACTATTCGCCTTCCTATCCTAAAATCATGGGTCCGTTTAGGGGTGCAAACGAATCGAGCCGCTCGCGAGCGGCTCGATTCAAGGTCGAGTCGAGCTCGACATTTTTCGAGCTCGAGTCGAGCTCGAGCTGATCGAGTCAAAGTCGAGCTCGAACTCGAGCTCAAAATATTAAGCTCGCTCGCGAGCTCGAGTATATATATATATATATTTTTTATTTTTATTTTTATTTTAATAGTAAAATTACATAAATATCCTTAATATTTTATTATTTATTAATAAAAAATATTATTTTATTTATTTTTTTAAAAAAATAAAATAATTATTTTTATTTTTTCGAGCTCGAGCTCGGCTCGAATCGAGTCGAGCTCGAGCTCGAGCTTCAAAATTGCCAGCTCGTCGAGCTCGAGCTCGAGTTCGAGTTCGATGAAATTAAGTCAAGGCTCGACTCGATAAGGCCAAAGCTCGACTCGGCTCTACTCGTTTGCAGCCCTAGATCCGTTGCACGATGTTGAAAAATCAAGGAATTAGCAATTTGGCCTACATTACCGCAACAGCAGAAGAAACTATTATAAGTTACATCTAGCCTTTATTTTCATTACATACTCAAGAAACACATTCACAATATATGCACGTCAAATGTAATTGTTGCTATAATAATTATAGCAACATATCCTTTTGTGATGCAGATATATACTCAATCTGTGGTTTTTCGTTATATATATCAAACAGCAATATTATAACCAACAGCCTTTGGATTATTGGCCGCCATCCAAGATTTCAAGTTTTAATTGGGTGGGAGGTCAAGGGTTCAAATTTTATCTCTCATCATTATGCCATTATATGTAGTTTTTCTAGAAAAAAAAGTTATCTATAGAGTAAATATTACTGTTTGATTAAAAAAAAGTATTATAATTGGTATTTAATCCCTCTATGGTTTCACGCAAGGTGGTTAAGTTGTTGGGCAATTCAGTATTTAAGTAGAAGCACTACTAGTATTTCAACTAATGACATTATAGAGTCTATATTCTATCAAGTTTCTACTTTATATGAAATCATAAATGATGAAGTGGATATTTTAAAACATTAAGAAAGTCATGTTAGCAATAGGTGAACCCCCATAGGGAGGTTGTGTGTAATTTACCTTACTATAGTGTCTACATCCTTAAGTCAAAAAACAAATCTGTCTAAAATTAAATGCTGCTGTTGTCTAATATCATCTTTTTGAGATTTTAATGTTAATTTTTTTTCCTGAAGAAACGATAGATTGCTAATTCTACAATTGTCATTATCACATTCAGTCAAAGTATAGTATTTTTCTTGTAATGCCGGACATGTGTAGAATTTAATGAGTTTGTATGATATCATTAATGTTTCTCATTCTTTTTTCCTCTTTTGAACTTTTAGGAGAATATGTCGTCAATAATTGATGCAAACTTGCTTTGCAAGAGCTTTGTTAATCAACTTAGTGCACTGAACAGAAGGAGATGGCACACAGCTTTTGTGACCATATATTGTTCAAGGGCCTTTGAACAAGCTCTCGCCGCTCGAAATAGCAAAGTTTTGCTTATTCCATCACAAAGAGTAACGAAGAAAACAACCAAGATTTCAAGCCTTCGTGACCATGTGATAATCAATGTCAAAGATTACCCCAACTTTTACAATACTTATCAGCCAAGCCTCACAAAGCTTGTCAACGAGAAAAGCATTCATCAGCTTAACGAATTAGGTGGTGTTCTAGGTATAGCTACTTCTCTTAATACAAAAATTCAGCATGGATTAAATTTTAATGATTACGAAGATATTTCACGTAGAGTTGAAGCTTTTGGTAGCAATACATTTCGTAAACCGCCCAAAAAGGGATTCTTCCCTTTTGTTTGGGAAGCTTTTCAAGATCCTACAATTTCCATTCTTTTGGCATGTGCTGCATTGTCTCTTGGTTTTGGGATAAAAGAGAATGGTCCAAAAGAAGGATGGTATGATGGTGGAAGTATTTTTGTTGCTGTATTTCTTGTTATTTCTGTTTCAGCAATCAGTAATTTTAGGCAGAATCGACAATTTGAGAGGCTTTCCAAGATTAGCAGCAATATCGCAGTTGAAGTAGTGAGAAATGGGAAGAGACAGCAAATTTCAATCTTTGAAATTGTTGTAGGAGATGTTGTTTGCTTGAAGACTGGTGATCAGGTACCTGCTGATGGATTATTCTTGGAGGGGCATTCCTTACGCATTGATGAATCAAGCATGACTGGAGAAAGTGATCATCTTGAAGTAAATCACAGTCAGAATCCATTCTTGATATCTGGCACTAAAGTAGCTGATGGATATGGTCAAATGCTTGTTACTTCTGTTGGAATGAACACAACTTGGGGGCAAATGATGAGCTCTGTTAGCCACGATTTTAATGAGAAAACCCCTCTTCAATCTCGCCTCAATAAGCTCACTTCAGCAATCAGTAAAGTTGGCTTAGCAGTTGCCTTTTTAGTTCTTGTGGTGCTATTGGTTCGCTACTTTACAGGTCATACAAAGGATACATATGGAAATAAAGAGTTCAATGGCAGCAAAACGAAGGCTGATGATGTGATTAATGCTGTTGTGAAAATTATTGCTGCAGCAGTAACAATTGTAGTTGTTGCAATTCCAGAAGGCTTGCCTCTGGCTGTAACACTTACACTTGCTTATTCGATGAAGAGAATGATGGCTGATCAGGCAATGGTGAGAAAGCTTTCTGCTTGTGAAACAATGGGCTCTGCTACAACCATCTGTACAGACAAAACAGGTACTCTTACTTTAAATAGAATGACAGTTACAAAGTTTTGGCTGGGCAAAGATTCAATGGACAAAGATAGCTACATTTCCATCTCAACCAATGTTCTTAAATTGCTACACGAAGCAGTGAGCCTGAACACCACCGGAAGTGTTTTTGGGTCAATTAGTTCACGAACTGAGGGCCTCAAGTTCTCAGGAAGTCCTACTGAGAAAGCAATTCTATCTTGGGCTGTGATGGAATTAAATATGGATATGGAAAGAATAAAACAGAGTTGCTCAATTCTTCATGTAGAAGCATTCAATTCAGATAAGAAGAGAAGTGGCGTCTTGATGAAGAGGAATGCAGATAATTTGATTAATGTCCACTGGAAAGGAGCTGCTGAATGATACTAGCAATGTGCTCGCACTACTATGATGCTGAAGGAGAAGTGAAATTACTAGATCATCTTGAGAGAAAGAAATTTGAAGAAATAATTCAGTGCATGGGTGCCAGCAGTCTGAGATGTATTGCATTTGCTTACAAGCAAATATCAGAAACTAGTGACGACATTGGAGAAATACAACAATCATTAGAAGATAAGAACTTGATCCTTTTGGGTATTGTAGGCCTGAAAGATCCCTGTCGCTCCAGTGCGAAGAAAGCTGTGGAGTATTGTCAATATGCTGGTGTGAAGATCAAAATGATCACTGGTGACAACGTATTCACTGCAAGGGCAATAGCCACTGAATGTGGGATACTTAAGGTTAATCAAGAGGCCAACGATGGATTGGTGGTGGAAGGTGTGGAATTTCGCAACTACACAGATGAGGAAAGGATGGAAAAGGTTGATAAAATTGTTGTAATGGCAAGATCATCTCCTTTTGACAAGCATCTCATGGTGAATTGTTTAAAAGCTAAAGGTCATGTTGTAGCAGTGACTGGAGATGGAACAAATGACGCACCAGCATTGAAAGAAGCTGATATAGGACTTTCTATGGGGATTCAGGGAACTGAAGTTGCTAAAGAGAGTTCCGATATTGTCATTCTGGATGACAATTTTGCTTCTGTTGCTACAGTTCTTACATGGGGAAGATGTGTATACAACAACATCCAGAAATTTATTCAGTTCCAGCTGACAGTGAATGTGGCAGCTCTGGTGATCAACTTTGTAGCAGCATTTTCAGCCGGAGAAGTATCATTAACAGCAGTTCAACTCTTGTGGGTAAATCTCATCATGGATACTCTTGGCGCCTTAGCTCTAGCAACAGAAAGGCCAACGAAGGATCTCATGCACAAGCCTCCGGTTGGGCGTACCGAGCCTCTCATCACCAACATCATGTGGAGGAACTTAGTCTCTCAAGCCTTGTATCAGATTGCAGTTCTTCTGACATTACAGTTCAGAGGTGAATCAATCTTTGGTGTCAGCAAAAAGGTAAACAATACCTTGATCTTCAACACTTTTGTTCTTTGCCAAGTGTTCAACGAGTTCAATGCAAGGAAGCTTGAGAGGAAGAATGTGTTTGAGGGGATACATAGGAACAAGTTGTTCTTGGGAATTATTGGGGTTACAATTATTCTTCAAGTGGTGATGGTGGAATTTCTGCAGAGGTTTGCTAATACAGAGAGATTGAATTGGGGGCAATGGGGAGCTTGCATAGGAATTGCAGCTGCCTCTTGGCCAATTGGCTGGATTGTTAAGTGCATACCTGTTCCAGAGAGACCAGTGTTCAGTTATCTCATGTGGAAGAACTTGAAAGGAATGTAGTATGATCAGCAGTTTTGCTTAACGTTCAATAAAAAAATTTCTTATTGGTTCTTTTCTTTTCTTTTTTTTTTTTAAAGAAAAATATTTCTTAGTGTGTTTGAAGTAATATACTTTTGAAGTTCATTCTTGTTAAGGTCAATATTTACATTTTCAATGACACAAGAGATTTGTTTTCACTTCTGTTAAAACTATCACAGAAACTTATGGTGACTCGCTGGTTTATTTATGTAACTGCCCCTTCGTACAAGAATCATTTTCCAAAAGTTTCTCCTTCTTGCAAGTTTAAAAATGAAAATGAAAGAAATATACGGAAATAATGAGTTACTTACATTAGGTAAAAGATACATTATTCTGGTAAAATATCAACTAATCAACTTGTTGGAACGTAAGAAAATGAAAAGGCTGATGCAAAACAAGTGGCTTCTTGTGGTAAGATTGTTATAAATATTATTCTCTGTTGGATAAGATGAGGTTGAGAAAAAAAGTACAAGGCAAAGCTTATTTCCAATTAGTCAATTTAGCTGGGAAGAGACTTCAAACCATCACCTAATTAAGGTAAGAAAATATGCACCATAAAATAAATAACTTAATCCTGGATAATGGAACAGAATTCTTGATTTTTTGTGCAGATTTTCAAAAATTTGTTAAACAAAATTATAAAGGTTCATACTAGGCCTGAATTCATGGAAAAATGGCATCATTTTGGCATGCATTCATTTCACCTGTGGCTTCATGGCTTGCTGCATTCATTACAAGAATGGCTTTCACATTATTACTAGACTTAGTAATACTTGTGTTCCTTCTGTCCTTTGAAACCGTTGGCAGCTAAAATATTACTACAAGATAAATATTAAATTGATTCCCCCACCAATTTCTGGTAATATATGCTAAGATTGCAAAATTCAATAGAAATGTGGAAAAGAAATACAAAGGTTGCCACCTAATCTGATAAAGTGGAAAAGGGTGGATAAGTGCCAAAATGATATCAATCGGCTGGTTGTTGGTTTGTTAACAAAGTCTTTTAACTGAAGAAAGAAGACACAAAGATAAACATATGAGGAAACAAAATACTGAGATGAGACCAACAGAGTTAATCAATACAACTGCCCGTCATTCTGCAGATCTAAAACGATATGAACCTGAACGTTTCCTCCTCGCCTGATCAGTTCAATCGTTGATCAGTCCTTCCAGTAAGAGATACCAAACTATCAACATAATTTAAGGCATGTAGCGAATTCAGAAGATCATAAACATTGTACTTTTTACTCCCACCTCCTCATTCATTATCCAAGAGTGTGCATGAGGCCAACTGTCCATTGCTGGTTTCAACAAGGAGTTTATCATTGTCCCAAGAACAAATTACACGGTATATACCTGAAAAAGGCCCTGTTGAATATCTCTTAATCCAAGATTTTTCCGCGCCATTGTCCATCATCAACCATACATGAATAATTTGGCCTGAATTGTCTATTCCATGGCCACCAAGGTATTCTTCTGGCAGTTGGAATATTATCAAGGCAAGTGACTAGTCCAAGAGAACAAGCGTTTGTCGTTTGCCACTGATATCTACATCTATAGCAGGATACTTAATTTCTAAGTACCTGAGTGCTGATGTCAAAAGAAAGGATCTACTCATGACATTCTGCTTAGGAGGCACGCCAATACAAGGATCCGTTCCATAAGGCGGTTACATTCCCATAGCATGATGCGCGGGATGATGATGTCCAATTCTCTCCGAAAATCAGTATTGACATTGTAAATTTCGACTCTCCATTTACAAGCAAACCAATAATATAATCATAGATGTGGAAGATTTTGATAATCTTGTAGTCATTAGTAGTTTGGTAATACCCAAATCCTACATTCTAAATAAATATGATATTTAGTTTAGATTTCTAAGGACACATAGATAATCGAGTAAACATGTGTCAAGGTTACAATCATTTATATAAAATGATGTTTAGTTTCGATTTTGATAGGTTGTTGAGTTGGCTATTCTCATATTCTGTCAAGTGGACATTTTGTCTTCATGCCACATGACAAATTAAGTTGTAAAAACAAGTACGTGTATTTATATATTTGTGGATTTTATTCTTTTATTTTTTGGCAACAATTAATTATAGTTCTTTTCAGTTCCTTATTTATAGTCAATTTCATTCAATCTACTAATGACCTACCTTATCTAAGTTTATTGACAAGGTTTATTTTACGTATTTTTAAGTGTATTTTATTAGTTAATTTTGGTTTGATTATTTAGTTTTATAACTAAAATAACTAAGGTTTTGGTAAAAATTTACATTTTATGTTAAAGCGGATAACATTGCATTTCTAGTGCTTTTAATGGTAAAAATTTCATATTTTACAGGTTTAATGATTCAATCATCAAATGAAGACCATTGAGAAGATATTTGGATGATTGATGATGGATTAAAGTGGTGAAAATAAAATATGAAGTGTTAAAGAAGAAATGCAATTTGAGGACAAAAGAATCAAGAAAAGTCAGCTTTGACAACTCTGACATGTTTTCGTATTTTGACCATATCTGGAGCTACACATATCGGATTGAGGTGATTTTTTGTACCATTTTGAAGCTAAGATATATATCTACATTTGGTATGAAAAAATCAAAGCCCAATTCAGCCGTTTTCCTGGTCAAAAAGACGAAACAGAAGCTTTTCTGGATGGTCGGAAGCTGAAGCCCGTAATTGACCAGTCTATGGTATTTCGACCATATCTCTGTCCACCGATCTCCAAATTCGGTGATTCTTGAAGCATTGGAAAGATAACTCAAAGGGCTACAACGTTTGTGTTTTGCACAAAAGCTAGTTCGGCCTTCATCACAGAAAAAAATCACAGTTGAAGTGAGGCCAAGTTGAAAACGCGAGAATAAACAACGCGAGTTAAAGTCGCGTTTTGTGTAGGCGCGTTTTGTAGCCGAAAAGCTGCAATTTGCTCAGCCAATTCTCTTGTGTTCAGACTACTTTCCAGTTATAAGTTGCAAGGGAATTCGGTGCACATGCTTCAGAATAGAAAAGGGCAACAAAGGTGGCTTATTTTCAAGTCAAAAATGTTGGTTATTGACTATCCTAACACATTTCAGATTTAGGAATCAAAGGATGGAAAAATTGACCAAGAAAAAGGAGTTTTGAACCAATTTATATGCAGAGGCATTTGGAAGGTCTGGAGGGACAGACGGGAGAAGCTAGGAGTCTGCAAAAATGTAGCTTTTCCATTCTCTTAGTGTTAGGTTAGTTTAGCTAGTAGATCATCCTTCCTGTTTATTAGCTAGGCAAAGATGAAAAAGGAGATGAAGAAGGCAAGGAAAGAGCTCATGTGACAAGGGTTACTTTTCCTTTCCAACTCTTTATCTTTTGTATTTGATTCCAAGTTTAGTTAATATACAAGTTTTAGATTTTATGTTATTTATGTGTTTCTAAAGTTTATGCCTTGGGTTTGGTTGAACTTCCTATAATTGTTAGTGTTTATTATTTGGTTATTTGATGCCATTATTTGAGCAAGTTATTTAGCACTTTAAGCTCTTCAAATCATGATTAATCTGATACCATTAATTGTGATTATCTAAGGTGTTATTTCTGCAATGAAAAATTGAGTTTTAACACTGGTTCAAGAAGTGCTAAACATAGGAAGTACACTCACGAGAGTAGAGGTGCACCTATGTGGTTTTAAGTGATTCATTTCATGTAATTTCATAGAAGAAATAAACTTGTAGCTAATTTCATAACCATGAGAATAGGTATGAATTAGTTATAAGTATAATTGATTTACTACGAAGGTAAGTTTCATATGCATAAGGAAATTACACCATAATTAGCTTAGATGGTAGTATTCAATGATTCAAATATAGCACTTGCATGAGTAGTAAGGGATACCACAACCTAAGGAACTTTCATTTGTTATTTTCTTGTATAAGTTCAGTAGATTTTACTTGTTTTAACTCATTGATAGTCTAAATAATAGAGAAACTTTAATAGTGCCGGTAATTGCAATCTTTCTCGTGGGATCGATCCGATATATACCCTAAACTAGTAGTTGACCTGTATACTTGCAGTGAAACGGGTGTATTTCGGATTTTTTAACTTGTATGTATATTAAAACCCCGTCATTTATATTAATTGTAGGGTTATTATTACTTTAGCTACTTAACATTGGTGTCACTATCTATTTCGCCCTATGGGGATGAAGTAACTAAAAGATAATGTGCTGAATTGAATTACCTATAGGGGTGAAGTGACTAAAAGATAACGTTAGGGAGTAAATTGATTGTAGTAATATAGTTTAAAGGGGTAAAGTGATAATAACCCTTAATTGTATCTTCTTTATTTTTTTTGTTTCCTTTTAACCATCTTCAATCACATTTTCTATTCCTGTTACTGGCTTGATTATTTATTACCATTGCTAAAACTTAGATAAAATATGCAGTATTAATGCTCACTTAGATAGTTTTTCCTCTTTGCAGGTTACTAAGTTGGCTATACTAAGAAAAAACTTTAGCTATTCTAGTTTTTTGGCAAATGGAAGTTTTATCTTTTCACCATGTAGACAAATACTGTGATTGCTTATATATCTTGGTGGATTTTATTTCTTTTCTTGTAACAACTAATTATAGTCCTTTATTATTTTTTTATTTATAATAAATTTCAAAAAATCAATTAATTACCTACTTTATATACATTTGCATAATTTATGCCTCATTTATTTTTGTTAATAGCTTTCCTTTTTTAATTCTCTATAATCACATTCTTTATTCCTGTTATTGAATTGATAATGTATTATCATTATTAAAATTTGGATGAACTTTCATTTTTTTTTTATCATTCTAATACTTTTTATTTATAGCAAATTTAAAACTATTAATTCCCTACCTATATGTTTACAACTATTCAATGTAAAATTGATAACTATATGTTTACCTATATGTTTACTACCTATATGTTTACCTATATAAAATTGATAATGTATTATCTATATGTACAACTATTCAATGTTTACAACATTTAAAACTATTATCATTATTAATATGTTTACAACTGAGGTTCCCTTTGGGCTTCCTTTCTTGCGGCCAAGTATTGTAGAAGTCAACACCCTTGCCTGGCGGAGGAGCGGATAGGGAGTTCGTACACTTGGAGACGGATATGTGCGGTCTAGGGTTTAGTGGAGGACAACATTGGTTGGATTGTTCAGTCAGGGACAATGAACTTTTGGCATGATAATTGGGTAGGGTCCGGCCCACTATGTCACTGAGTGGAGGTTTTCTAGAACCAGCGGGTAGCGGATTTTGTTAATGGAGGGGAATGGAACGTCCGGTTACTCTCAGAAGTTCTGCAGCCGGAGTTGATTTGGTTGGTGACGGCAATCACTCCTCCAACACTTTAGGGGGAAGATAGGATGGTGTGGATGTTAACCACCAATGGGGAGTTCTCGGTTGCCTCAGCTCTGTCGCTTATTCGCTCCCATTATAATGGGTCTCTCGGCGCCGCCGGCATTTGGCACAGGTCCTTACCAATCACAATCTCTTTTTTCATGCTTCGCATACTTTCAGATAGGCTCCCCCTACTTGAACAGTTACGACATTTTGGAGTCCAGGGTCCTTCTCGATGCTGCTGCTGCGTCGACCCCCAGGAGGAACGATTGAACCATGTGTTTTGCACAGGGAAAGCTGCCCGACAAGTGTGGAAGGCGTTCGAAGTCCAGGAAGGGATGAATTCTCGTATCTGCTCGGCTCGCCATATGGCAATCGCATGGTGGATATGCCCCGCTCCGCACCGATATTTGGCGTTTGTCTATCACCTCTTGCCTTCTCTAATATGTTGGGAATTGTGGAGAGCAAGAACTAGTGCTTCAATGCAAGGGGGGAGGTCAGATGGGGGAGTGGTGGTAGCCCGGACCTTGTCGCGGATTAGGGATCTATTGCACTTACAATTTCCTTCACTATCATGGGCCCATGGCTCCTGGGGGAGCTTCCAAGCGGACTTGGAAGGTCGGCCAAAACGGGTGCTCATTTGACCTGTGAAGTGGGTGGCCCCGAGGATAGGTTATAAGCTGAATACGGGCGGGTGTTCGCTTGGCAATCCTGGGTTGAGTGGAGGGGGAGGCCTTTTGCGGGACTCTCAGGGGGGATTTCTGTTTGGCTCCTCCTGTTTCTTTGGCGTCACCACCAGCCTGCACGCCGAGTTACAGGCCTTGGTGTATGGGGTAAAACAGTGTGTAGTTCGGGGTTACATGGATCTGCACCTGGAGGTGGACTCCCTAACCCTGGTTCAGATCATATCAGGGGAGCATGCATGCCCTTGGCGGTTGTACGTGGAATTGGACGATCTGTTGCGGTTTCAGAGTTTGTTTCGGTCAATAACACATTGTTTTCGAGAGGCAAATAAACCATGGGACAGGCTGGCTAAGATGGGTGCGAACCGGGGAAGTGGTGCTTTGTTCGATTCCTTTGTAGAGCTACCCCTATGGCTCGCGGTGACATACGGATGGATAGGTTAGGCTTTCCTAGCTTTCAAAGAAGGATCTTGTAGCTTGCATTTTTGATGTAAAAAAATCTACAACCTGGTAATTCAATTCATCAAAGGGCAGGACTCCAAATGCAAATAGTATTTCTGGTCATTTGGAGGCCTAAGTCCAGTTACGTACTGATCCAAAAAAAAAAAATCTATAACTTATCGTTATCCAGTGGCCTACCGAATTTGGAAGTTTCCTTAAAGGAGTAAAAAAAAAAAGAAAAAAATATATGTTTACATTGAATATGCTTTTCTTTTTTAATCAGTCATCATTATTTTTTTAAATTTTCTTCAATTACATTAACTATATTTCTATTATTCGCTTGATTATTTATTTGTAATTCTAAAGTTTTGAAAATGTTCATTTTTCAATGAATTTATATTCCACAAACTTTAACATTTTCCTCATAAAAATCCACTTAAATTGTTTAAATATTCACTTCTACTAATTTTTATGCTCTCTTTCCATTGGAATTTAATTTAGGCTAAAATGATATCCATATAAACACGGGATTGTAAAGTTCTCCCAAATTAATTTTTTGGTAGTTTTTAATAATTTGATCAAATAATAAGTTCATTATCTATTAGTTTTCCTTTTTAAAATTCTTTTCAGTCGTGAAAGAATTAAATATTAAGTGCATTTATTTCCTAATGTATCTCTTTACTCATATGTTGACATACCACCATTAATTAGAGTAAACATAACTGTTTCATGAGATAAGATTTGATTGAAACTAATTTTTAAGTTGTTATTAACTATTTTTAGTTTGTTTAATTTAAATTCTTGTTTTACAATTTGTATATAAAAATTTTATAAAATAGCATTTTTAGTTATTTTATATCAATTTTCATTCAAAAAATAAAAATTTTAGAGCATAAAAAGTGTCCATGCAAATGCACGGATGAATAACTAGTTACTTATAACAAAGAATTCAAATCAAGTACAAATAGAAAATATGCAACATGAGCCGAAATATTCAACTAAAGACCTTATAGTGGAGATTGTTTGAAACTATGCCCAAGTCAATTTCATTAATACTACACGTTGTAAGAGTATTCAGCATTAGCAATAGCAAGAGGATCAAAATATCATAATATATACTTTTACTTTAATGTTTTGATGGCAGACAGATATTTTTACGGAGTTTTCGTATTTATCATTCAAAAACTCAATGAAGTATATTTGAAAAAATGAAATGAAGAAAAGCTAATAAAGAGAATACTTTTCAGGAAAGGCTAATTAAAAAAAATGAAAAGGAGCTATGTGACGGGCTTTGGATACAAGTGCAAGTTGAAATTATAAATATATCCATTTGATTATTACAAGTATACAAGTCAAATAGTAGTTTAGCGCATATATCGGGCCGATCACAGGAGATGCAACTATTGCAAGAAAGAACATAAGTTTATTGTATGAACACATATTGAATCACAAATAAAAGATAGATAGAGAAATCGTAGCCAAGTTGATGAACAAGCTCCCAAGATCTTCCATTTCTTCAATAAAATGAGTTGTACAATGGATTCTCCAAGTGTTTCTTACAAATTCCTAGTTAGAGAGAATAAGAAAAAGCTATAACTAACCTCTTTTTTTTTCAGAAAAACTAAGAATTTTAACTAATGACTAAGAACTTTTTCTTTTCCAATGATTTTTACATATATAGTGTTAAGAGAGTCAAAAAGTATTTAATGATATGACATAAAGCTTCCTTTGCACTTTTCTAGAGATTCTTAAGCATGTGCAGCTGATATTTTGTGTTGAAATTGAGCTGGAAAATAGTGTGAAAATAGGGCAAGTTCCAGAACAAATTGCAGAAAAATAGAGGCCAAAACACAACTTTTGAATATGTGACCTGAGCTCGCATATTCTGAGGGTGTGTTTTCTCTTCAGGCTCGTTTTCTTGTTTCCTTTCTGCTCCAGATCACAACCAAGATATCCATATTGTTGCTCATGTATTTTACCGATAATACTTGCATGTGATACTCTATTTCCTTTCCAATTTGTTGTTGAATCATGCACTAATGGCGCTTAAATGAATTTGTCTTGATCCAATGCTTATATCATGTCTCAAATCCCGCAATAATAGCCAAAATTGCACATTAATCTATTCAAACGAAACTCACAAAATTTAGAGTCTAGGAGACAAAGTTACACCTTAAAAATCCTCATTTGTACAAAAAATAAACATATAATCCTACTAAGAATCATATATAATACACACTTATCATTATGTAATATGTGTCAATGGAATTTCACTTTAAAATGGTCAAAGGTACCAGAGTTGATGTTATTCGATTGTCATGAACTAATGAAAAATATTTAATTTAGAAAAAGACTTGTACCATATAGCAAATGATTGTACCAATAGAAGAAGATAACATTTGCATAAACAAAAACTTTTGTATAGGCAATGATATAAAATAAAGTTTACTAAGAAAAGTTTGTCATACTAAAGGAAGATATGTAAAGTGCATTATTAATCAAGGTCTAATTCAGAGCATTTAGACAAGCATGATCAGCAAAGTGAATAGATAAGTGATATTTGTATAGTTCACCGTTTAATTATACATTTCAACAATATGGAAATAAATAATCGCCATGGAATTATAAATATTTCTTTTCATGCAAGACAGATGTGTATCATATGTGTTTGGACTGCAAGTGGTTATTTAGATTTCTATTTTTTGACCCTTGGTAGTATATGTATTCTTAAGAACCAAAAAATGTCTATCAAATTACGTTTTATCTTAATTTTAAAACAAAATAGAGATCCTGATCCATTTTTTTTTCTTACACATCACATCCAATTTATGGAACCAAGTTTAAGTTGGTTACCATGCTAGTAAAGATGGTTACGCACTATTGAATGGTCTATTATTCTCATCTCACTCATATCTTCCTACATTCATCATCAAACTTACACAACCTCACATTGGATATTTAACCAAATCAAATTCTTATTAATTATAACTCGACCTTTACCAAGATTGTCATAACGAAAAATGATAGAATAATAACAATCGTTGTCAAAGATCTGGTTGTTGTTGTCTTCTTTATTTCATGTTTTTTTTCCCACAATTCATACTTTGGCACTTTTGATTAATTGTAAAGGAATTGCAACGGCTTTTTCAATTATTGTAGAATATTTACTTTCTTATCTAAAAAGGCTAATTGTTTGGTTCTATCCCATGTCTCCAAACTCAGATAGGACCGATCAGTCCGACCGGATGAATCGCGAACTGACTAGGCATTCGGTCTGAATTTTTCTCAAAAGCCGGTTGTCAAAAAACTTGATCAAATCCGGTCAAAACTAGGGTTTGATAAAAAATCGATAAAATCGGCTAGAACCCGATTTTTTCATTTTCTATTTTGATGGCTTTTTTTTCCTTTGACTCTTTGACCATTTGAAGAATTTCATACCTCTACAACTTTCCAACAATTGAAAAATTGAAATGAAATGGTGGATGTCAAGCAATTCACTTGGACAATTGAATTGGCTTTAAATCTTTAATGTAGCCGAACATTTTCTCCACATTGTAGCATGATTTACGTCATGACCATACATCATTTTCTTCTTAGCTCTGCTGTCATTTATAGAATATGGAGGAAAAGGAGGAGAACCCTTCTTCTTTGCTTGAATATGAGATCAATTCATGGCTTAAACGAATTGTTCTTTTATTGAATTTGAAATGTTTCATTAAGAACCCAAATTATAAGAAAAATTCCATTCTCTTAATTCTTTAAGTTCTTAAAAGATTTCATATTAAATAGGAAAAATAGAAAAAGAAAAGAGAAGAGAGAGGAGGGGAAAAGAAAATAATGAAGAAAATAGAAAGTTTTCTTGTTTGTTTATTGTGTGTGATGGAAAAAAAATAGAGTTCTGATATAGAGAAAGACGGAGAAAAAAGAAGATTAATAGAGAGAGAGAGAGAGAGATCAGGAGGTGGAGGAACTAACTGCTAGAAAGAAGAAGGAACAAGTAGGAATGGCAATAGGGTAGGGGACCCTTCCACCAGCCCCCATCCCGTTGCCCAACCAAACCCCCGCCCTCTGTCACCCGTAAGGAAGAAGTTTATAATTAGTAAAAATATATAGTCAGTAAAAATTTAATTAGTAATTTCCAACAATAGTGCTCTGCAATCATGGTCCCAACTTCTCAAAATTCAATTTTTTCCTCTTACCCCAAGGTAATCCTGGCCATCCATCCTTCAAATGGACGACACATGGCCCCCCTATCCACCGTCCACGTGTCCGTCCTGAGCATCTTACACTGGAAGGAATTCAATGGGGCCATAACACTAGTACTTAATTATGTCCCGCCCCGTTTTTCAACATGAGAAGAATTTTACCCAAATGCCATCCCTAGGAACAAGATGGATTAGGTTTGACATTTGTTAGCATTGATGAATACCCTAAAAGTTTATGTTAATTTCATTTTGGCTTTTCATTATTTTAACAAAGTGTAAAATAACTTAATATATTTTTCAAGTTACATTTTTACCTATAATTTTAAAAATTTTTGAGTTGAATCCTTTTGGACTAAATATAAACTTATCAAATATGTAAATGAAGCTGTCAACCACCAATTTAAGGATAACTTTTATATATTATTTTGATTATATATTATTAATATATATATTTATGACATCATTCGATTTGACCCCCAATCTAATCGGTTGAATCCATTGACCTTTGACCCTGAGTTCAACCGAGTTGCTATCCGATTCGAGTTTCAAAACATAAGTTCTGTCCAACCCAAAAGGATCTATTGACAACAAAAATCCCTGCTTCGAATCTTCTATCCCCAAATTAGTTTCTGTCCCCTCTGTTTCTTCTTTGTATAGCCACCACGTCATCTTTAACTATTTGATAACCCAAACTCAAATAAACCGATAATAATCGGTTGACAAGTTTACTCAAAACCAATTCATCAAAATAACTCAAAACTTTTTTTTTCTTTGGATAAATAGAGTGATTCCGATAACTCAAAACTGTTTTTTTCTTTGGATAAATCAAGCGGTGGTTCCTTAATCAGAATTCCTTCAACTCTAGTTTACATGAAGAAGAAGATTGCAAGTCTGCAACATTACGTCCATCAATTGATCCTCGAACTACTTATCCTTTTGATTCAATTGCTCACCAAATCCTTGCGATGTCATTGTCTTTAACTCTATGTACCATGTTGGATTATGTCATTTACTCCCACAATTACTCACGAAAACTGTGAGGGCCTATTATTTTTGTTGTATAAAGGTGCACACCAACTGCTTGACGAATTGTTTGGTTCCTGTTTTGAATTTTTTTTGCTTAAACCATTGTTATGGATAAAGATGCATCTGCAATTCGAAGTGCCTTCAGCTCTACTGATGGTGTACAGATTTTCTTTGGATGAAGTAGGCGATGGTGACAAGAAACATGTTGAAATGGACTCTATAATGTTGAGAAAAAGGGTGATTTACTTTACCTAGATAAAGATGAAACTAATTATTGCTTGTTGATCCTTTGAGCGTTTTTGTTGCAAGATTAAAGATATAATGAATGAATCAAAGTACTTGTTAGGGTTTAAGAAAAAGATGATTTGGGGCAAAAAATAAAGAAGAGTTTTAGTTGATTTTCATGTTTACGACCAACAAGACTTCTTTTGTTAAAAAAGGAAATAAAAAAGTTTTGAGTTATTTGCTTTAATTGGTTTTGAGTAAACTTGTCAACCGATTATTATCGGTTTGTTTGAGTTTGGATTATCAAAAAGTTAGAGGCGACGTGGTAGCTGTACAAAGAAGGGACACAGGAGATAAAGACTAATTTGGGGACAGAAGATTAGAAGCGAAAAATCCCTGCCTCTTTGCAACTCCAACTGCAAATCTTCACGCTTCTCAGTCCCTTCATCTTAGCTGCACTCACATCCACTCCTTCCTTTCTAGCTTCTACCATCTACGTACTAATCCTCGTCACTTCCCTCGCATAAAAAAAATCCTTATCACCTCCCTCGTCCACAATTTCCCTCCAACTACTCTCTCCATTATCGCAGCTACTACATACACTACTAAATAATACTATAAAATTAATGTGGTGGAAAAGTCTATTTACGAATGATTTGCTTTGTGAATTTATAAAAAATGAAATAAATGACGTTACTTATTGTAGCATTAAGCTTCTTTGCTAAAATTAGGAGTGTTTACTGCCCAGTAATTGGAACTATTAACTATTAATTATTTTCAATTTTTTTCCAATTAAATTGTTAGAATATATATGGTAACTTACTACACAGTTGGCATAGGACTATAAAAAGTAGGGTTAATTACAGTTACCTCCCTTGAGGTTTGGATATATTACTAAAGAAACCTTGTAGTTTGGCAAAATAACAAAGAACCCCCAACAGTAACACCTGTTAATTTGGTCTAACAGAGTTGGTTAAAAGTCCAAAATGCTATTCCTAGAACTGGGAATTACCAAAGCATCTGTAAAATGCTAGTAAAACACTCTTCTCCCACCGACACCGTGATGGCTTTAACCAATAATCACACCCGCTTTCCTTCCTCTCCTGCTTACCATGAAAAAGATTATAAACAATTCTTTCTCAAAAAAGATGATGCAATAGGAAAAACACAAAAGAGATAACCCAATTGGATTTGCTCCAATCATGGTTAAAACTCATAATGCAAAAACCAAAGTCTGCAAAAGCATCTATAAATTTTCAGGTGAACCATACATGGTTTGGGACCTCTTCATCTACACCCAAAAGCCACCTCAAATATCATCAGATCAATCTCCTTAATTTTCCTCCAATTGGTTAGCCATTAGTTTATTATAAAAAAAACCCATAAAATATGACCCTCTCTCACGAAATTTTATTTTCAACAAATACCACAAATGTGGTCCTCTTCTCTTGTATGAATATGATCTGCCATCAGTAGAATCAAGAGTTAAATCATAATTTGTATAGATTTGGCTAGTAAGGAGAATTTGTAGTGTAGTTTTAATTGGTAGAATTTGAAGGAAGTTGCTTTGCTAATTTTTGGTTGATGTTCTTAGAGGTAGGGACGGAGTTATGGGCTCAAGGAGATTGGGAAAGGGTTGTGGATGAAGTTTGGTGCTGGAATTTGTGGAAGAACAATGCTTTGCTATGTAATGTTGGGACTGGGGAATTGGGGAAAAATGAAGAATAGAAAAGAAGAGAACTCTGTGTCTGTGGAGAAGAAGGATATTTTGGGATTATCTTTAACGACTGAAGATGGCAGGGAAAATTTGATGAACCTTTTAACAATCAAAGGAGTTGACTATTATTTAGTCAAACCACAAGGTTTATTTGGTAATATGGCTACACCTTACGGTAGGTAAATGTAATTAACCCTAAAAAGTATGAGAGAGGAGTGTTTAAGTGAAAAAATTATTGCTAGAATTGCACAAATTTTTTTTTTTGTGAATTCTGATTTTTTTATTTTCTAGTTACTTTTTCTTATTTTTTTAAAATAATTGTTAGAATATCAAGGGTAATTTAATATAAAGTTTATATCGTAGAACTAGAACTAGATGAGAGAGATATTTAAGTGCGAAAGGACTTGTTTAGTAGCCACTTTTTTTGCAAGCATTTAGTATTTTCTATTCCAATTTTTTTTTGCCTAACTAAATGTTTAAATTGCAAAGACGATTTAACATGAAGTTGGCATTAGAGGCATAAGAAATTCATAGAGGGGTTGCAAATATACTTGTCATAGTAGCCATTGTTTTTATCCATATAGATTTTTTTTCTAGATTGTTTTCTAAAATCTAGAGTGTTGGGCTCGGTAGCCATTGTTTTTATCGATATAGATTTTTTTTCTAGATTGTTTTCTAAAATCTAGAGTGTTCGGCTTGGGTTTTATTCTCATTCATATTTTTAGTCATATTTTTATTCTTTATTCTTTATTACTCATTGATATTTTTTTGGCTAAAGAATTGTTAAAGTGATGATGGTTTTTTTTTATATATATATAATTCATACGATGTGTTGGTGATTAATGGTTGGGTCAAGACTATCTATTTCTCGCATTATTAGAGTATGACAATATTTGATTAAAAATATTTGGCAAAAAAAAATTGGAAATCAAATTCCTCAAATGACGTGTAAATTTTTCCCAAAATTATTAATGGAGATCTCAATGCATTGACCAGGGAATACACAAATTGTCCCTTAATGGCAAAGCATCCAGCGTAGCATATCTGTTGCCTTATTAGTTATGTAACAGGTCATTTTTAACAAGTCATCGTGTATTGCTATAGCAAGATCAAAATATTGAAAGAGGAGTAAAAATTTAAATTTTTCATAAAGCAAAGCTAGGTAAATAGCAACATATCACGTATATAGCTCATTGATGTACTTAATCTTAGATTACTATATCATCTTTGATGTAAGACAAAAATTAAATATCACATATTGTAATAAAATTTTGGTGTAATATATTTTAATGGATTGAAAAATTACTATAAAAAATACATAATAGAAGAAAATTATAAGAATTGAATTGCAATATTACTTTTAAAAATTGATCCTCATGCTCAATTTGAGATTGTCGAAGAAGAGGATGCATCAACAGATCCAAGTACTACTCTTTGTTGGCACGATTAGAATTCCTTATTATCTTTGTGTAGGGTGGAATTCAGGAACGCATGATTGAATAAAAGTTGGTTCATAAACTTTGCAACGGTGTACATGTTGAAAAAAAAATAAAGATTGAATGGTGGGTTAATAATCTTGAATTGAGTCGCCTAAAATTAGTTAACAATTAGCAGGATGGAATCGGAAAACTTTGAACTCGTTTGGATTGTAAGCTTTTAGAGTTTATGTTAAAAAAAATATACGGTAACAATTTAATATACATGAAGTACAAGATAATTAGAAAACATGTCTGATAGGATGTAAAATGTAATGCATATATATATATATATATATATATATATATATATAAGTTGTTAGTTAATTATATTATTTGATCTTTTATCTTAAGTAGAAACTATTTAATTTTGTTCTTATATTGTTCAAATAGGTCAAGAGCTCAATTGGAGAGAAAATTGGTCCAAAAATGTGGCGCGAAAAAGCGATGGAAGAACAAAACATGAAAAATAAGAGGTTTAGCAGGATTAACATATTTCAATATTTTGGCAATATTTTGAGCTACTAAAATCGGATTGAGATCATTCTTGATTCAATTTGAAACTAAGAGAACAATCTACAATTATTATGAGACATCAAAGTTTGGTTCTCATCTTTTCATAACCAAATATTCAAAATACTGAAGTATAGTTGAGCTGCGATATTCTTTTGACCAGTTATTAGTTTTTTGGGTACATTTTAGCTTTTAGACCTCTAAATAATGATTGGAAAGCTAATTCAAAGGATTACAAGTTTCATGTTTGAGAAAGAGCTGATTCGACCTCGTTGATGGAGATTTTTGGCCTTGAAATGGATCCGTGAGCGGATCCGAATCGATCCATCTGTAGATCCAGTGTAACTTGCACCAATCTTAAGTTCAGTTTTCTTGCCGGTATTTCTTTGAGCCCCACACAAGTGCCTGAGTTTAGGCTGCTGTTTGCGCCAGTGTTCATTGGAAAAATGTCGAAATTGTCATTTTTTAGCTCCAATAAGCCCAATCCTACTTCGTTTCAGATACTACTTTAAGAAACTATAAATAGGAGCTATCTAAGACCTATTTAGGTATGGAAAAACATTAGTCTAGACTAATTTTAACATCTTTTCGTCATTTATTCTTGAGAGACCAAGATCAAATGGAGGCAAATTAAAGAGCACACAAGGAGAAGATTATAGCAATCAACTGAGAAGTTTTCTTTCTCTTGTTCTTACCTTTGTAATAACTCCTTGAATTCATGGTGTTAATTTTCTAATCATTTTGAACTAAATTGTTTCTAGGGCTAGGGGTTTTATGAAGGAATTTGATTAGTTTTTCTAGTTTAATTTCTTACCTTTCGTTGTGATTTATTTATCTTGATTTAATTACATGTTTATACTTTGTCACCATAGACAAGCTCTTAGGGTTTGTATTGAATTAAGAAGAGATACATAGCTGTACACTAGATAAGTAAATATACTTAACCTAATTACAAGAGTAGGTTAGGGTGTATAATGCACTTATGTCACCAAAGTTTTTAAAGGATTTAATTGAATACTTGTGATCTCAAGAAAGACGTAGGATCTAATTAGGCACATAAATAATATAAAATACAATTATATAATGTGTTTATAGTTTGTTAAGAAATTAACTAGATAATTAATTCAAATTCTAGATTAAAACCTGAAACCCAATGTTCACGTCTATTATTTTCTCACCACTACTTTATTTGAATTGATTATTCTTTTATTACTTAGTTATAAAATACAACTTCTTGAATTTAAGTTTTGTTATTTTGATTGAATAATTAAAATAGAAAATTAACTTGTTTATGTGGATTTGATCTTGATAATTTATTATTACGATCATACTTGTGCAGTTGTAGGAATCTGTCGATCAATGTCAGGAGAATTTTTCTACCAAAACTCAGCAAGCTTAATAAGACTCTTGACTAATTTGTAGAGCTGCATTACCTCGGACCAAAGGGAAAGGTAGTGCTCCTATTACAATTTACAACTTGAGAAGTCTCACCGCCATCTTTCCCAGCTAAGTGGTCAACCAAGTAGTCATGTCACATGCCGGAATTCTAACTTTAGGCAACCAGTCGACGGTATTTTACTGTATCTTTTGCTCTTCTGTTTAGTCCTGCCTTCGTACGGATTTGATGTGATAATTCTATAATAACTGTACTGGTTTGGACCACTGTACCATATTTAATTTAGATGTTTATTGTTCTATAAATTTCTCCTAGAAATTAAGAATAGATTCACACACCCACCCATAGAAATAAAAAAGATGGCTCCCATATTCTCTCTCTCTAATAAATGCTAGCGGGCAATTATACATTTACTTTACATGTTTGATCTCCATTCTTTTTTATTTCAAGGGAGACAAGTAGCGAAACATACAAGAAATTTTGCACTATTTCAATGGTATTTTTTTTCAACGTTAAGGGAGGGGGTTTTTTTTAATATAAAAGGATTTGAAGTCAAAATTTCTTATTTACAACTCCTCCCATCTTCGCACCCAATCCAACTCCTTCCCTCCTCACTAGGGAGGAGTAGTTACTTACCCTCATCTCTACGTACAGGCTATCAATCGAGTTATCTGAGTCGAGTTTTGATAAGTTTAAGCTTAGTTCACAAATAAACTTTCGAATTTTTGGACTTTTGGGTTTGAGAGTAGATTAAAAGGCACAAGCTCAATTCACACTTGTATATGAGCTTCGGGTTCAAATTGAGCTAAGCCTAAATTCATAATTAAATACATAATTATATTTAATATACATTTTATAATTATAAATTACTATGAATTTAAATATAAATTATTAATATTTTATGTTATAATATGTACACTTATAAATTATAACTATTATTATATATTTTTTATAAGTATAATTTATAATTATACTTATACATGACCAAGTCTTATTTGAGTCTGAGCCTAATAAAACTTAAATTCTACTCAAATTTAATTCAGATCTAATATTTAAACCTAAATTCCCTGATCCAATTAGTATCAGGTTCAACGGGCTTTTAGACTGAGCGGGCCGGGCTCAAGCCGGCCCCCGGCCCGGTCCCTTGACGGTCCAACATAAAGCTGCCTCTGCTCCTGTCCTACTCCATCATTGCTTCAGATATTATTGTCCATCAACAAAGGTGGCTTAAGTGTTGCAATTCCGGTAGCCTTCCTTCCTGCCTTTCTGGGACATTCCCTCGACAAGGGCACGCTATCCTATACCTAAATCAATGGTGGTCTCCTGTTACTTCAACTGCTACCATCTTCCTCAATACTCAAGAATCGTGCTCCCAGAATTAGTGAAAATTCAAAGATAAAAAGGGAACATATTAACATAATACGTGCTTTTGGCAGAGTCTCAAGGTTTTCAGCTTCTTCAAGTTTGCCTGCAATTTCAAGGTAAAAAGAGATCATACTTCATATGATTTTGTAACTTTTGGAGTTATTTTCTTACTTCATCATGTTACAATAGCTTTACGTGTCATGGAAATCTTAATTCGATTACCATCCATTCACCAACATTCAAAAATCATGCTTCTTGTAGTAGTGAAAACTAAACGAACATATATAACACACTTTTGTCTATTGGCAAAATCTTGCAGTTGTCAGCTACTTCAAGATTTACTTTTCCTAAAAATTTGCTTCTGTATCTTAATTTTGTAATTTTTTAAAAGTTGTTTCTTATTGTCATCGTGTTAAATTTAACTTTATGAGGCACAAAGATCTTCATCACTTCTTTTTTCTTTCAACTGGGGGTGCTCTTTTTACGCTTTTCACATGATTGACATTTTACACAGGTGCAGGGTAGGGAAAGGGAAGGAGGGGGAAAGAGGAAGGGGGAAGGGAGAGGAGGAAGAAGGAGAGGGAGGGGGAGTGGTGATGGAGTGAGGGAGGTTGGCCGTGGAAGGTGGAGAGTGGTGGTTGCAAGAGGTGGGAGTGATGGTGGAGGAAGAAAGGGGGGTGGTATTTTATTTTTATTTATTTATTTTGTGTGTAGATAAAGAAGAGTTGTATTTGGGAGTTTTTGGATTGTTTTATGGGGAGCTTTTGAGTTAATGTCACTGTAGCATACAGTTGCAGTAGGGATAAAAATTTTGGGAAAAACTCTAATCCAAGCAGCTTTTTTCAGGAGAAGTTTATGGCTAGATTTAGGGATTGAAAAACTAACTTCATCGATCATTCATTATGTTGTACAGCAAATCAGTTGTAACTCATAAATTCTTATGCTTTGTAGTCATATTCTTCATTACTACTACATATTTATAGATTCATTTTAAACTGAAATCTTAAAGTACAGAAATGAACAAAAAGTTTCCTCAATAACTTGACAAGATAACCTTTCTCTCAAAACGTTAGCCCGTGATTACTGTACCCTTATGGGGTGCAATTTTTAGCACATGATCGCTAATCATCTGAACGTGATTCTTGGCTCATGATGACTAATTTGTTCAAATGCATGAGCTCTCAATTGAAAATTTTTTGTTAGCTCATCACCAGATGCACGTGCATCACACGTGCTTCTTCCTAGTTTTTTTTTCAGAAATACTACAAAAGGTATCTATCTGAGAAACTGATAGAGGTGGT
The DNA here is from genome assembly GCA_023065735.1 of Coffea humblotiana. Lineage (NCBI taxonomy): Eukaryota > Viridiplantae > Streptophyta > Magnoliopsida > Gentianales > Rubiaceae > Coffea > Coffea humblotiana. The sequence continues at coordinate 16,655,188 of CM041212.1, read as the reverse complement.
TCTCGTGCATAGATCTTTTTTGCCTTTTCGGGAGAAAGAAAGGACATATAGTTGATCGATGAAATTTTTATCGCATTGCATTGAAGAAAAATGACAGCCATGAGCTACATCAAGTGAATTAAATTTACACTCCTAAGTACAAAACCAATGGTTCTTAGATTTCTTTATTTTCATTGACTCTTCTTCAGATTCTGATTATGTTGGGTATTAATCAATTCGAAAGAGTAACTAGTTTACAAAGATAAAAGATAAATGGAGACAGGTATGGGACGATTAGTAGGGTAATGTATTAAAGCCATGTTCAGTGAAATTATTAAATTAAGAATCTAAAATGCTTGATTAATTCAGTGCTTTACAATTCAAGTTCTTTTAAGTTTTACAAGATTGATATTCATACAGTTTTGACATTTCTCCAAATATTGAGTGAACTATTCTATTTTTGGCGGTCGGAAGAAACTCTAGCTAAGCTTAAGCTGCATAATTGTTGGATTGACTGAAGAACTTATATTTTTCCTTCTAAATCTATGGTGATTGTGTTAAACAATGTGCGTGGTAACTTTGACGTCCTCCTTCATTTTAAGATTCGGATATGCTTTAATTTGCTTTATGCATCTAAGCTTGACACATTCTTGCATTCTCTAATCCTACTAGATGATACAATCATTTGGAAAAGCTCTCGCCAAAATAACTGTGGAGTTGGCAGTAGAAAATTGCATGGGAGGGACCAATGTGGACAACATGCAAACGCTTAAAAGAAATTGGCAAGAATTGAGCTGCAAAGCATCAGACGTAGAAGAGGAAGTGAAGAGAGAAGAAATGTCAGGTAAAAAGAAAAGGATATATGAAGTTGCCAATTAGTTGAAGGAGGTTAAAAATTTAAATCCTGAAATCGATACACTAGAAACAAGATCATCTTGGAGGCTTCCATTGAAGGAGGATCCTGTGCGGAAGCTGCAACTACAGGTGAAAGAACTTATTGATCAGAGCCGTCACTTCAATGGGTTTGTGCTCCATCCTTATGATGACATCGGAGAGCCATGCTTGCCAACCAAACTGTTTGGAGAAAAGTTCAAACAAAATTTAGAGAGAATTTGGCCATGCTTGGTGACTGATAACATATCAAGCATTGGAATTTATGGGATGGGAAGAGTTGGTAAGACCACATTGGTGAAGCACATCAATTACTATCTCTTACATAAAAATTATCAAGTTCTTTGGGCGACGATTTCTCTAGAGTTCAGCATTAAGAGTTTGCCGGATAAGATTGCCAATGTCTTAGGTATTTGTTTATCAGACAAGGATGAGGAAGTAGCAAGGGCATATGTATTGCATAGGGCATTGAGGAAATTGGAGAAATTAACAATGCTCATATCAGATGATGTTTGGCAAGTTACGTACTAGTACATAATGTGATATTTGATCCCAAATCATGAAACATGGTATAATCTATATAAGATGGGGGCTTATCTACTGTATCTCTAGAAAATTAGGCTTACCACAATTTAAATTTAATTCATAGAAAGAAACTAGGAAACTAATGAGCCAATCCTACTGAAAGTCCTAATGATTAAGATGTGGGCCTATGTTCTGTATTTCAAGAAAACTAGGTCTACCACAATTAAAACTTAATCTATAGAAAGAAACCAGGAGACTTATGAGCCATTTCCACCTCTAAGTCCTGATGATTTTACCATGAGACAAAATCCCAAGTTGTCAATTAATAGCATCAATCACCATAAAATTCCAAATTGTAATCAAATTATCTAGTATAACTGAGTTCAATGAAGTAAAAGTTGAAACAGAATCCAAAGTTAGATTGAATTAGTCGCAAACTATCCAACCTATTCTATTGGAGATTTAAAGTTCAAAAGGCAATAATAATATTGGATTGGATTGGCATATATTGTCTAATCAATAAATTAAAAGACCACTTTTAGCTTTGGCCATGCCTTCCAAGTCTAGAAAAGATGAGTTCTTTGAGGGACTCCTTTTCTTTTGCGCTTGGACCTCTCAACACATGTAGCATCTAAGGAACACTCTAGTGGTGAGCTCTACATTGCAAGATGCTATTCCATTTCTTTTCTCTTTCTTGAAAATGCCTCCACGTACAGATATTCAAGTTCAAGGATACAAGAATATATAATCATGATAATTCTTTGATTTCTTACTAAATAAAAAAGGATTGTGCAACATAGAGCAAAAATGTTAAGAGTAAAAAGTGGTTGATTGCAATGTATATGATGCCTCACCTCTCTTTAGAGCGAACCCTAAGATATCAGCGGAACGCCTGCCCAACTCTCATCAGGACTCACACACTCACTCTAGCTTAATAAAGAACCACAAACCAACCATCGATTTATAATTAAGAAATACGCCAAATATACAAGTCCAAAAACTCCCAAGTATAACAAAATTTACACTTTGAAAGTCTCCCATATCATACAAAAGTATACTAGTTTCCACCAAAACCGCTAGTCTAGAACCACCAACTTCCACCTCCAAGTCCTGTTAAGGAAAACAAACTTAAGGGGATGAGCTAACGCTCAGTGAGGCCAAAAAAATTAAACAAGCAAGCAAGTAGCACCAATTAATCCAATAACATACTTGAAAGCAACTTTAACATGAACTTTCATTTAAGCGCACAAGTAGAAAATAAACACACAAGAAGGATACAGGAGCTCTCAGAAGCTATTTCTACGTCTTGACCGATTCAAGCCATTTGGGGTTGACTCTCCGTCAACTCAAGAAGCAACCTGACCGTAGCACTCCACTTACTTCCTCCATCCAACATAACACCCACTCGGATTCGGAACCAAACATTCATGTAGTGGCGATACTAGTCGAGTATGCCAAGTGAGATCTCAAAAGATCAAGCTATATCATTTCCCAAGGTTCACCAAGCTTCTCGATCAAATCCTTGCTGACTCGAGTTACAAGGTTAGTCAATGGTTTGGGGCGTCCCCACAAGCATGATTTGTCGATGAGACAACGCTCCAATTGACTTAGAATCGTTCATAACACTGAGTTGGGATGAGAGGCTCTTCCCACCCGAATAGGGTGTGGTACATGCTACCGCTCAGTGCTCACGAGTTAAACATGTTCAAGTACAAGTGCAAGTCATACACATTCATTTTTCAAGTAACGAGCATTCAAGAGGGAGAGAACGAGGGCGATCAAATACACCCTCGTCTCGGCAAGTTCACCATTTATATAGCACTTGTACAATTATCATTTCAATCATAATAACATGAAACATGCACTTGACACTCACCAAAAGTCAAGAGCAAAACAAGAGGTTAGACAAGGTCCTCAGCATCCACGTGACCACCTGAGACATGCACAATCACGATTACCTAGGTACTCGACCAAGGCTAATAAGAATAACATTTTCTTGCTACCCACTCTCAAGGTCACAAGTTCAAGTCAAGTTAAAGGAGCCTTTCTCACTAAATCACCGAAATAATACTCAAAGGAAACTCAAAAGTCGTTTTCGAGCCGAGTCTTGGCAAGAAATCTCAGTTCCAAAAGAAAGTACCATACTTAACTTTTGGCACGAAAATCGAGAAAAAGAGAAGATGGTTTTCATCTTTCAAAACTTCTGATCCTATACCCAAGTTTTAGATTATAAAGAAGCGTTCATGTTTTCAAATATTATGGAGTCAAAATCCATCAAAATGTTACTCATTTTCATAGTAAAGGTGGAAGTTAAAGTTCCAAGTTTTCAAGAGAAAGCTAGTGTAACTCCTCAAGAGTTCCTCTAGCTAAAATGCTCCATTTTACGGTTCAATTTCATGGAAACCAAGGGTATAAGACTAGGGGTTGAAATCCATTTCTCAAGTGTACAAGGAAAAATTCAGTTTTGGCAATCTTTTTTGAAAAATCATAACTTGAGTTCCTTAAGTCCAAAATTTTGCAAATCTTATACCATTGGAAAATAGACTCAATGAACTAAAACTCTCTAGAAGATACTTTTTCAAGATTCAAATCTGAAATCAGTCAAATCTTAGCTCTAAATCACTGTTTCAGTGAGAACAGAGCAAAACAGTCTTGCATTTTCAGTGAACTTTGGAAATTTGAAAAAATTCATAGAAATATAATCAGCCCTTGAAATTTATATCACTAAAATAACTCCAAATCTAGTTTCAAACGCAATAAACGGAACTCAATTTGGACTTTTCTACATCAAGATACAACAGTTTTATGAAAGCTGGGTTTTTGGAACCTGGTTCACGAATTTCCAGCTTTGGAACACTTGACACAGTTTGTAAATCAGGTCATAACTAAGGCTACACAAATAAAAAATTAGTATGGTTTATAGCGTTGGAAACACATTCAAAATGATAAAAATCACTAGAAGAAACTGTCTTCAAATTCGTTTTGTAAGATGAGTGAAAATGAGTTACAAACTGCAGCTATGCTTTTTTTTCGGATTAAAACAGTGAGGAAAATCAGTCAACTTTTCCGGTTCACTACGGCTCATAGAAAACAAACTAGCAGGTACATTTTATACCGTTAGAAAGCTCTTGGAGTCTAGTTTCATATGCCACAAACAGCACTTGATTTCGACTCCTGTACGAAAAATTATGGCCTGTTGAGTACACGCTGGTCTGGTATCCTGATCAGAAATTTTCCAGGTTTGCTTCCTCACTTCAACCCAACTTTAATTCAACCAAATGCAATGCTTTTTGGGAGATAAATTACACACATATACACCAACATATAACAAGAATTTTGGCATCAAAATAACCACAAAATTTGAAATTAAAATGAGGGAAATAACCAGCAAAATTTCGGACAGCTTGCTCCCTTTTCTCTTCAACTTTTCTTTTCAACTTTCACAACCAAAACCAAGCCATAAATCACCAAAACAACAACTAAACAAATAATAATTCCTCAAGGCCACTACCTAAGAAGCCATCTCAAGACACCTACCTAAAGTCAAGGTTCAATGAACCCATCAACAACCCAAGCTTAACTTAGTTAAAACTAACTAAACTAACCATAAGTTGGAAGGAAAAATAAGGGTTTTGGGAAGTTACCTTACCTCCAAGAGTAGAAGACCAAACCACAAGAGTTTAAGCTCTAAACCGCCAAGATTCTCTCCTCCTCCAAGTCTCCTTTCAAGCTTAAGTGATGATCCAAGAAGATGAGCAAGATTGGAGTGAGTTTTTGGAGCAAAAATGGAAGAAGATTAAGCTGAAATTTTGGGAAGAAAATGGAGAGGGTGGCCGGCCAAGAGGGAAGAAAGACAGGGTTTGGGGAGCTTTTGGTTGATGTGACTTGATGAGAAAGGTGAAATGACATAAAGTTATCTTTGGTACAAAAAGTCAACAATTGAATGGTGGGTCATTAGAGCTCCTAATCGAGTTTAATTCAACTCACTCACCTCTAATCGCTCAATTAACTTTTTTTAGTCTACAATTGATCGCCCCTAATTCTCCATGACTACTGCACTCTCGGCCTGAATATTGTCTCGAAAAATGTGTTTTCACTAATTCTCACTGATCGAGCAGAAGAAAAAATTAACTTTAAAGACAAATGCCCTAAAATATAATTTAAGGCAATGTACCATGTAAATGCAATTAAAATGGATGAAATAAATTAATTGGAGCAAATAAATAAATAATTAAATAATTAGATAAACCAGTAAAATAAATAAATAAATATAAATAAAATAAAAATCCGGGTCCTCACAATGTACCTCTTAAACTTTCACTCAATTGCAAAAGACCCAAAACATTGAATTTTGGCTCTATACTATCTTGTATTATTGATGTTAAAAATTTGTTTAAAACGAACCAAGACAATTTTTCCCTTATTCAAATATTTGAAAAACTCACATTTTTGTCTCTTTCGTTAGTATCGCATTCCATTCACATTTTATTAATTTTCTTTCGTACACTACTTTATACATATTTTCCATCCTCTCAAACACCTCTATTCAATTTCATGTTGTATGTTTTCTTTTGCACAACCCTCTTATATCTACAATTTCAACCATTCTTATATCATGAGGTACATAAACTTATTATTCTCTTGACAGCCCTTCCTCAATGCTGAATCAGAAGCTCCCCTTTGAAGCCTTTCGCCTATCCTTATCATACTACATATGAAAGCACCAATACCCAATCTATAGTTAAAGTAGATCAGCTAATCCCTATATCATTCTAGTTTAATATTGTAGAAGATAACGTCTCGACTTTTCATTCACGTTTTCACTTTAATATCCTTCTTTCCTAAAACCCTCATTTTAGCATATCTTTTCCATTCCCTAAATTCTAATATATATATATATATATATATATATATATATATATAATTCATTCTAGAGACTTAATAGGCTACAGGAATAAGAATTCACAAATATCATGATTTTACACTAATATTATGAAAATGGTTATGATATAATAAGGAGAGAAAATATTCTTAAAATTTGGGTGATGCTATATTTTGAGATTTTGTTTCTTTTTCTTTTCTTTTTTCAAATTATTGCTTATGGTCTAAAAATGACTACAATGACAGTAGTGGATGGAGGGAGTATGTAGTAAGAAAAATTAATTTCTTGATTTCAAAATATTCTACATATGCAAGGGACACATTATTCTTATATCCAAGTCCTTACAATTAAACTCAACTATGTATTTAAGTGTTCATAGTGTTAGTTTAGCACAACTGAGAGGTGGACGCATTGAAGTTTTGAATTTGGAGCAACTTGTGCAATCACTATTTTTTTTACAAATCTAAAATGTTTATCATTTGCTATTTTATTATGTATAACATAATTTAACTTTTCACTATTCTATTTCCCAAATAGTAACTCTGTTAGACACACAAAAATAAAAAGTATACCCAAGGCTTTAATTAGATTGAGACCCTGGGACTTGGAGACCCTCAGTTCAAATCTCCCATCCATCTCCTCATTTCTTAAATCCCAACATTCCTTTGCTAGAAAAATGACGAGCGCGGGGTATACATATAACAATTAGCTCATTCTATAGTCAAGTTTTACATTTATAAACTCCTAAATACTCCACACATGATTTTTTGCAAGTATACTAGTCATTTATTAAGCAGAGGGGTATTAGGTGTCGATCTCACAAGGAAGATTTTCAATTACCAGTGATTTTCAAACTCCTTTATTATTTAGACTATCATTAGTGCAAGAAATTGAATCTACACTATAAACATGAAGTAAAAGTAATAAAAATAACACTAGAAAGTTCCTAGAGATATGGAATTCTTTACTACTCTCGCAAATGAAATTACAGGTTAAGTGAATGCTATTATTTTGGCTAGTTATGGTGTAATTTCCTAATGTATGTGAAATCTACTCTCGTAGTAAATCAACTATACTTGTAATTAAACCATGCCTACTCTTGTGGTTATTAAATTAACTACAAGTTCATTTCTTCTATGAAATTACATGAAACAAGTCACTAAAGCCACAAAGGTGCTCCTCTACTCTCGTGAGTGAACTCCCTAGGTTTATTACTTTCTTGAACTAGTGTTAAATTCCAATTCTCATTGCAAACTTAACACCTTTAGATAATCACAACTAATGGCTGGTTAATCATGATTAGTTAATTTAGCACAACTGAGAGGTGGACGCATTGAAGTTACGAATTTGGAGCAACTTGTGCAACACCATTTTTTTACAAATCTAAAAATGTTTATCATTTACTATTTTATTGTGTATAACATAATTTAACTTACTCTTCACTATTCTATTTCCCAAATTGTAACTCTATTATACATACAAAAATAAAAAGTATACCCATGGCTTTAATTAGATTGAGACCCTAGGACTTGGAGACCCTCAGTTCAAATCTCCTATCTGTCTCCTAATTTCTTAAGTCCCAATATTCCTTTGCTAGAAAGATGACGAGCGCGAAATATACATATAACAATTAGCTCCTTCCACAGTCAAGTTTTACATTTATAAACTCCTAAATATCCCACACGTGATTTTTCGCAAGTATACGAGTCATTTATTAAGCATAAGGGTATTAGGTGTCGATCCACAGGGAAGATTTTCAATTACCAGTGATTTTCAAACTCCTTTATTATTTAGACTATCATTAGTGCAAGAAATTGAATCTACACTATAAACATGAAGTAAAAGTAATAAAACTAACACTAAAAAGCTCCTAGAGGTATGGAATTCCTTACTACTCTTGCAAATAAAATTACCGGTTAAGTGAATGCTATTATTTTGGCTAGTTATGACGTAATTTCCTAATGTATTGAAATCTACTCTTGTAGTAAATCAACTATACTTGTAATTAAGCTATACCTACTCTGGTGGTTATGAAATTAAGCACAAGTTCATTTCTTCTATGAAATTACATGAAACAAGTCATTAAAGCCACAAAGGTGCTCCTTTACTCTCGTGAGTGAACTCTCTAGGTTTATCACTTCCTTGAACTAGTGTTAAATTCCAATTCTCATTACAAATTTAACACCTTTAGATAATCACAACTAATGGCCAGTTAATCATGATTAGATAAGCAAAAGTGATAAATAACTTGTTCAAAATAATATCATCAAATAACCAAGTAAATATGACTATATATGTACGTGTATGTGTGTGCATGTGTGTGCGGGTGCGAAAAGGGTCCAATATTCACGAGTTCTCAAACCTATGGCTCTAACCCATCTCGTTTATAAGTAAGTACCTATTGAGAAAGGGCGGACTGCTGGATAATCAGGACACATACTGACGCTTGAGTCGAAACACATTTGACCATTCACCAATTGGATTGACTACACTAGGTCAACAGGCCTCCCTCTCCTTAAACGTCAGAGATCAAGCAGCTCCAGCAAACTTGTCTGAGACAATGCATAATTATGAACCACAGCAACTTGCATCTTTTACTGGCAAACGGCAGACATACCAAAGCTTTAGTCATGGTAAATGAGGATGGTCATCCCAGCTCGGTCTTACTGAACCAGCCTCTCTACCTACGGATGTTCGTAATGGTCACATCAGCTCGGTCATACCTAGATGATCCCCCTTAGTACTTGGGACGACCCTCATCCGTTCTGGTCACCTCGACTCCACACCGCATACGGGTAACCGAGGTAACCCCCACATTTGCTGTCACCCCACGCGTAGCACTATGCTTGACACGATAACCGAGGTCCTGTCCAAGATCCTGACACCTGTAGGGTGGACATGACCTCTGACAAGATCTGCCCACTGCACAGATATGTCAAATCAAACTGATATGCCCTGTCTCAATCAGATTTTAACTATTGGTTGGACGGGTGTGTACCTTTTCACACTCGACCACACTTGATGGTTGATTGTTTTACTATTTACTTCGAATCTATTACTTGTGTTTGAATTGAATGTCGTTTGGAACATACTATCCAACGACCACACTGTGAACTTGGGCTCAAAGCTCATTGACTAGTTAATCGATTCGAGTTGATAAGGGCTTGGTTGAGGTAAATTGACTGGCCATGGGGAAACTGTTACTGATTCACTAAGCTCTAGTTTTATTCTGAAATTTTGTATACTCGAATATTACCTTCACTGTTTGGTATTCGGGTCTGGTAAGGGGAAATGAATGGTGGATGGGAATTTGTATAAAGCGATGATCTACGGACAATGTTTCTGCTTCTCTAAATGTTGACGGATTGTCAACAGGCTTGGATCAATCTACTGCAACTGGGAATGTAGCTCCCGAGAGCTAATTGTATCCTTTTACCTGAATCACTTTGTGTTTGTTGTGGTATTTGTTTGTCTCTTTAATTGATATTCATGTTTGATAACTTGATGACTGATCTATTTGATTTTGGTTTCTCGTTTATTTTTGATTGCATGACCCTATGGTACCTCATTGAGCAAAAGCTCATTCCGTTATTCTTGTTTTCCTTTCAGGGGGGAAGACTTGGGCTAGTGATTTTGGGAAGAGTTGAGCTAGTCTTAGAACTTAGGCGTTTTGTTTAATGTCCTCTGTATTAGTAAACCTCATATGTATTTGTATAAGATTGAATATTTTGACTTGTACTCCAAGGTTGAATCGTTCATGACTCCATTGTACATGGCATTGGATTGTGGTGTTTGGAAGTTAGGTTGTTTGTTTTTGTACCTACTGGGAATTTTGAATTAGTGAATCCTGATAAGAGTTGGACAGGCAATCCACTAATCCTTGGAATACGCCCTAAGGGAAGGTGAGGTTGTCACAACTTGAGAGCAATTTTCAAAATATGTACACATCTTTCTTGTCACAGAATAATGCCTATTGGTGGATGGGTTTCTAATAAAGTGAAAGAAAACTGTCTCGCTGGTCTTTGCCATACACCACAAAGTTTTTCTCTCTTAGATAAATGAAAAAACATCCTTAAAATACTAAAAAATGTCGTATAGATATCATTCGCATATCATGTATCGGAAATTTCATCTCACCTAACCTATTTATTATGCAATATGGTCAAGATAAACCATTCCAGGAAATCTGTAGGTAAAATTGACAGGGAAAAATGTGTGTTGAGTTCGATGAGATTAAAAAAATATTTGGTGACCTATGGCGCACTCTACCCTTCATAAAATCATATTTGACAGTATTGGGTCAGCCATAGTATGAAAACAAATTAGTATCGGCATTTAATTCATGTCTTAATATTTTGAAACTTCAAATTTAATTCTATAGTGAAAGTAGAGTATTGGAAGGAACATGGTAAAGAAAAGCATCATGCTAATTATATGACTCATATTGTTTTTAGACATGCCTAACAAGTATTATTGCATCGAACACAATATTTAGATAGTTCTCTTGGCAATTAATTTCAGTAATCAAATGCCAGAGCAATGCCTACTGGTCGGTTGTTATTTTTTTCTTTTTCTTTTTTTGCTCTTGTCTTCACCACATACACGGAAACACAGTCAGCACAAAATTTGTTTTTCTTCTATAAATAAAAAAATAACTATATAGAGCTAAATGAAAAACAAAAGAGAATCACCTACTGTTCGTTAGTTCACTACATGAAATGCAAAAAATATCTTGTAGATATTCACATGCATGTCATGCATTGCAAATTTCTTTTCATTTTAACGAATTCATTAGGTGGAATGGTGAAAACGGACCATTTAAGGAATTTGTTGGCCTAATTGACACGAAAAATTGTACGATTTACCATAGAAGACATTTTTACGGTTTATCATAAAATTGTATGGTTTACCATAAGATTGTGCAATGCTTGCCATAGAAGAAAATAAATCAATATGGCCATTTGATTTTCCATGTATTTTACAATTTTGTACCGTCATTCTTAGATATTTTATTTCATAATTTAATTGTGTCGCATCAATAGATTCCTTCTGTAATTTCATTGTATATAATAAAACTTCAATGACCAATAACATAAGAGAAATTTCATACCATTTTTTGACTCCAACAAATCATGTAACATTTAAATTTGACCAAAAATTACTTTGGCCAATTATTAGTAATAGGATTTTGTTACAAACTACTGTCACTTTATCTTCAAGATTTTGTTTGATAAACTGCCGAACTATTTCAATGTGTTTAGTGTGATCATGTTGAACGAAATTATGACTGATATCGATAGCAGCTTTATTATCACAAAACAAAGTCATTTCTGATCTTGAAGCAAAACTGATATTAGTCTTCAGCCTTATAAGCCATAGAAGTTTGCACACGCCCTCAACTATTCCTCTGAACTCGACCTCCACACTAGACAATGCAGCCACATTTTGTCTCTTACTCCTTCAGGTAACTAAATTATCACAGACAAAGGTGAAATAGCTTGAAATCAATTTTCGATCGATAGTGTATCTTGCCCAATTGACATCAATGTAACCATTAACATTGAGACAGTTTGTCTTGAAAAATAAAAGACCTAGACATCAGGACCAGAATAGTAGTTGGCATTGGTTCGAAGAACATCTATGGCAGTTTTATTCAAGTCATCGAACAGCAAGATTGGCAGGGACTATGGGCTGGAAACACAATTAACATGCTGCGCATAATACCTACTCAGGCAATAGAGCTTGGAACTTTTGAATGTGTCAAGCGAGCAATGAGTTCAGCACAAGAGAAATGGATTCAAAATGATTGCTCAAAAGTGTATATTGGTAATCTGAGTTTGAACCTTTCTTTCTCCTGTCTCTCGCCGGTTGCTGTGGCTGGTGCTGCTGCTGGAGTTGTGAGCACACTTGCTTGTCATCCACTCGAAGTATTAAAGGACCGGTTGACCATATCGCCAGAAATTTATCCCAATCTGTCCATTGCTGCTCGCAAGATGTACAAGGATGGTGGTCTTGGTGCTTTGTATGCTGGTATATCACCTACGTTGATTGGCATGCTCCCATATAGCACGTGTTACTATTTCATGTATGATACCATGAAGAAGTCTTACTGCTTGGCAAACAAAAAAGAATCCTTGAATCGTGCTGAGATGCTTTTGCTTGGAGCTCTCTCAGGTTTAACAGCCAGCACAATCAGTTATCCTCTAGATGTGGCAAGAAAACGGCTAATGGTGGGAGCTTTACAAGGTAAATGCCCACCACACATGGCAGCCGCACTTTCAGAAGTCATCAAGGAGGGGGGTTTGATGGGCCTTTATAGAGGTTGGGGTGCAAGTTGTTTAAAAGTCATTTCATCCTCTGGCATCACCTGGATGTTTTATGAAGCCTGGAAGGATGTACTACTTGGTTCAAGGTGAAAGCGACTAACCCTGTGGAGGTTGGCATGCTTCTAGAGTTCCACATGTCACAGTCCACCATGGGGCAACAGAAGTTACAGAACAGACTACTGCTTGATTGTCCAGGAAAGGAGCTACACTGAAGTAGAAGTTGTCCGAAAAACTGGCTGTTGCTCACAACGGACCGACTATCGCTTAACTGTTGGTGCAATTTTGGGTGTGCGCCAGAGCCTAGAGGGAACTTTTTTTTTTTTTGAAGATAAATACATCTGATTAACTCTATGATTACATCATGTCAATTATTTCGTGTTTCTGAACTTTAGATCTTTGACATGTGCTCAGCTTGTTTGCATAAGAAATTTGGAGCGATTTTTTTCGGGGGTTAGGAAAAAAAAAGAAAAAAAGAAAAAAAAGACCTTTCATATATGTATATATATATATATAGAACATAACATGTGTCAGTCCAATGACCTGGGAAAAAGGCTTTAGAGTCTTCCTTTAGATTTAGGGTTCAAATCTTATATATATATATATATATATATATATATAAATATAACATAACATGTGTTGGCCAAGTGATTAGGGAAAAGGTTTTGAAGTCTTTCTTGTTGTCAGAATTAGGGTTCGAATGTTATGCCTATTAGTTAGGGATGAGAAGGGGTGCGAGGGTATTAAAAAAAATGGCGAATTAAAAATTCCAAAAAAAATAATAACATAACATGTGACTTGTTACTCACGTGATGAGTAATAGTCTTTCTCCGAAATCCAAGAACATGGTAGTGTGTTTTATGTTTTTCCAAGAGGTACCTGGAACCCAATTATCAGTTTCGGTGTTTTGTTGAGCGGCACTGTGAACTCTATTGTATTGGAATTTGGCGCTCATATTCCACTACTGTCGGTCAACTCAATCCTGCACAACGTTAATCATTTCTGTGCATGTATACATAGAAGTGTTGATCATGTAGTGTTAAAACTTGAAATTTTCTTCTAATCAAACTTTTAGAAAATGAGCACAAGAAGGTGGTCCAGTAGCGAAGCCACATTGAATTGAGTGGGGACAATGTCCCCCTCAACTCTTGGAAAATTACAACGTTGAAAAGAAACTTCCAAGTCTTTGAATTTTTTTTTGAATTGGCCCCCAAATTTTTCAACATTGCTTTTTCCTCACAAATTGCCATTATTAAAATTTTCAACATTGCTCTCTTCTCATAAACTGCCCCCCAAAGAATCTAAAACAATTTCAAATGTATTTTATCTTGTAATTTACAATTTAAAATCATGTTACAATATTGCAAGTCAATTTTATCAAATTTTTATTAAATTATTCTTATAATCAATGTTTTGGTATAGTTTTCCTTATCATATTTTCCATTGTAAAATATGTAATTGAAAATAACAGGTGTGTTTGGATCGGAGTTTTCTGGTAAAAAATATTTACTTGCATCATAAACACGTATTTCAACATATTTTTTTGTTTTTCTAATTAACTTTTTATCTCACATATATCGTATCACAAAAGGTGTTATAATAATTATTTTAAATAATCTCCAATCCAAACACACCCGTTATTTTCATAAACTTTTGATTTTTGTGTATCATCAACATAGTTTTTTCCTTTACTTTTTCTATCTTTTCCTTCTAATGGCCTCAAGTCCTAATTTTGCCACTGAGGTGGCCAGACATATATTTTGTACCATAAATAATTGACATATAATAGTTTCTCTCTGTTTTTTTTTTAATGATAGTGGATATGATGATAAAACATCAGTTGGAGCACTAGAATATAATTACGTTCTTGGCTTTCAATAATTTAACGCCATAGTTCATGTTTGTGCTCAACAAATATTACAGAAAAGCAAACATGTTTTGTGACAAAAATAACTATTTTTGAATTACTACTGACCAATTTCTTTTTTTCTCCATTTCTTTTTGATAAGTGACCAACATGTTGGCCCTAGATTCCAATAATTATTTGGCTCCAGAGCTTTGCCATATTCATCATACATCGGTCAGGTTAGGTTTGAGGAAAGTCTTGACGCCGTGTCCATTGGTTTCAAAATAGCTACCTAGAAACTTTCATAAACCCTATGTTTTCAAACTCGAATCAGATGGCAAACTAGTGAAACTCGGGGATCAGGGGTCAAAAGGTTTGACTGGTTAAACTATTTTGGCTCAAATTTAAATCAAATGGAAGAAATTCAAAGATATTTACAACTTGATAGATTTCAACAACACTACTTTCTATATTCACTATCTTTCAAGAGTATATTTATGCACTTGCTCATGATCATAGTTTAAATATTTATGCACTAGCTCATGATCATAGTTTAAACCAATCAATTTTGTTAGAAAATCTAGTTTATGATAATAAATCCAGTTTCCTAATTGTGATATGTTTAATTACTAGAATTTATCAACAAATCATTTTATTCAAAACTAGATAATATCAGCATGATATAATAAATATATTTATATAATTTAATTAGTAAACATATAAATATCATCTGAGTCTATGCTAATGTGATTAAAAATATCCCATTTGTTTGTTCATTAATCTTCACACATATTGTATAATTCAAAACCTTGAAAACTTAATTCGAATTTGATATTTTTAAATCTTCATATATGAGTTTGTTAGTCTGGAAATAAATTATTAAGACATAGTTAAAGAAAAATAAAAATTAGAGTAGCAAACTTAAATAAGAAAAAGTTTATGAGGCTCTATACAATTTTTTAAAACACTTATGGTTAAATAAAGAAATATCAAAAAAAATTTTGGGTATGAGTGAAATAATGTATCATTTGTTTGCTAAACCTATGCAGCTTCCTTTCGTCTCTCTTTGTTTTCCATTGCTGCTATCCCGGTGCTCCTCCAACTTCTTCTCCAATTTTTTCTCTTCCTATTTTCCCCTTCTTTCTTCTAAATTTTTGCTTTATTCTAACGTGACATAGGGATAAGATCTTCCATTCATTTTCTCTTCACTTCTTTTGAAACTTTTCATCTCTTGCTTTTTTGTTTTTTGACCTTCCTATTCATCATCCTCTTTTCATTCTTTTCTTTGCAAATTTCCTTTCTTTTTTATACTTTTATGAATTGAGATTTTCTATTAGAGTTTGTTTGCGAGATGAATTTATAGTACAATATGTAGAGAGTTTGGGAGTCAAAGAAAATACAAAAAAAAAAAAGAACAACAAAATGTTAGTGAAAAAGAAAAAAAAAAAGAAAAAGCCTTTATCCTTGCCTGTTTTCTTGGTTTCCAATCAAACATGGCGAACTAGTTGAACCAGCCGATCTACTCCAAATTTCAAAACATAGCATAAATCATGAGCCATGTTGTTTTCTAAGAATTGCCCTATATGCCACTGATAGTGTATACACTCTTAGAATTATCATCCTATTTTTAAAACACAGCATAAATCATTAATAAGTAAGAATTAATTTTCTATATACTAAAAGTGTATACACTTTCATCATTGGATGCATGATACATAATCTGAATTTGAATTTGAATTTTAAATTTTGCATGTGTCGTGCATTTAATCATGATAGTGTATACACTATTAATATATATATATAATTAACTTAATAGGTAAGAATTAATTTTCTATACACTGACAGTGTATACACTTCACCATTGGATATATAAAGCACAGTCTTAATTTGAATTTAAAATTTAAATTTTGTATATATGTCATGCATACAATCATGATAGCATATACACTATCAATGTTTATAAGATTAACTCAATAGGTAAGGATTAATCTTTAATACATTGACAATGTATATATTTCACCGTTAGATATATGATATATAATCTGAATTCAATTTAAAATTTAAATTTCATATATGTGTCATTCATCCAACCATGATAGTATTTTCACTGTCAGTATATATAAAATTAACTCAGTAGATAAGGATTAATCTTCTATACAGTAGTAGTGTATACATTTTCATCGTTGGATACATGACACATAATCTAAATTTGAACACAAAATTTAAATTTTGCATATGTATCATTCATCCAGTAATGATAATGTGTACACTGTTATTGTATATAAGATTAAGTCTTGCTTAAGATTAACTCAATATGTGTGACAATGTATACTGACGAGCGCGGGGTATACGTATACAATTTGCTCATCCACAATTAAGTTTTACATTTATAAATCCTAAATACTCCACACGTGATTTTTCGCAAGTATACGAGTTGAGAGCGAGTATAGGGTATTAAGGGTCGAACCCACATGAAAGATTTTCAATTACCAGTGTTTTTCGAACTCCTTTATTATTTAGACTACCATAAACATAAAAGTAATGAAAATAACACTAGAAAGTTCCTAGAGATATGGAATTCCTTATTACTCTTGCAAATGAAATTACCGGTTAAGTGAATGCTATTATCTTGGTTAGTTATGGCGTAATTTTCTAATGTATGTGAAACCTACTCTCATAGTGAATCAACTATACTTGTAACTAAACCATACCTATTCTCGTGGTTATGAAATTAACTACAAGCTCATTTCTTCCATGAAATTGCATGAAACAAGTCAGTAAAGCCACAAGGGTGCTCCTCTACTCTCGTGAGTGAACTCCTTAGGTTTATCACTTCCTTGAACTAGTGTTAAATTCCAATTCTCATTGCAAACTTAACACCTTTAGATAATCACAATTAATGGCCGGTTAATCATGATTAGAAAAGCAAAAGTGATAAATAGCTTGCTCAAAATAATATCATCAAATAACCAAGTAAACATCACTAACAAGATATAGTAAGTACATCCATACTCTAGGCATAAACTTTAACTAAACATGAAGAAAAAAACAAATCCAAACTTGTATTATAGTTAAACATGAACTCAAATACAAAAGAGAAAGTGAAAGGAGAGATGTCACCCTTGTCACATGAGTTTCAAACTCTCCACCTTTGCTCCTCAATCTTTATCCAAATCTAACTACAAATACAAGAAGGGTAAACTACACTGATTATACTATACTACTCTAACTAATGAACTAAGGAAATTCTAGTGAAAACTACATTTTTGGTGAGTTTCTCTAGCCTTCCAAAGTTGTTAAAATGTCCTCCAAAGGCTGTTATTTATAGAGGATTCAAGAGCCAAATGAGTTGTTTCTAGTTGTCATTTTTGACTCTTGAAACTTTCATAAGTTGTCTTTCCAACTTTCCAACCTTTTCTTGATCAGATACAACCGGAATTGATAACTAGAATTGAGTTGGAAAAGTTGTATTAAAGCAAGGCAAGTTGATGAGCAAGTTGCAGAAAACAGAAGAGAAGTCGCGTATTAGATAGTCGCGTTTTCACTTCAGCACCACTTCAACCTATATTTTTTCAATGATGAAGGCTGAACTAGCTCTTGTGCAAAACACAAAAGTTGTAGCCTTTGCGTTAGCTTTCCAATGCCTCAAGAATCATCTCATTTGGAGCTCTGTGGACTGAGATATGACTAAAATACCCTTGACTGGTCAGAACTCTATTTCAGCTTTCGACAATAAAGTTGCACTTCTGTATTTCAACTTTTTGACAAGGAAGAAAACTGAACTAGACTCCAATGGCTTCATACCAAATGTAGATCTGTCTCTTAGCTTTAAAATGGTTCAAGAATCACCTCAATCCAATACTTGTAACTCAAGATATAGCCAAAATACCACAAGGTGTCAAAGCTGAAAAACTTTCCTTCTTTTGTTCTTGATTGCATTTCCTTTTTTGCACTTCATATTCTCTTTTTATCACTTCAAACAATCATCAATTATCCAATCATCTTCTCAAATCACTCCATTTGATGATTGAATTATTAAACCTACAAAACATGAAGTTTTTACCCTTAAAATCCATAGAAATGCAATTTTCACACTTTAACCATAAAATGCATATTTTCACTAGAAACTTAGTTAATTAGCTATAAAAGTAGTTAAAACACACTAAAACTAACTAATAAAACATACTAAAAACACGTAAAATATACTCTTATCATATACACTTTTATAACTGGATACACGATTAATCTTCTATACACTGGCAGTACATACACTTTCATCATTGGATATATGATGCATAATTTAAATTTGAATTTAAAATTCAAATTTTGCATACGTGTTATAGATCTAACCCTGATAGTATGTATACTGTTACTGTATATAAGATTAAGTCAATAGGTTAAAATTAATCTTTCATACACTAGTAGTGTATACACTTTTACCCTTTGATGTATGGCATATAATTTGAATTTGAATTTAAAATTTAAAATTTATAAAATATGTCATAGATCCAAACATGACAGCGTATACATTGTTAGTGTATATAAGATTTACTCAATAAATAAGAATTAATTTTCTATACAATAATAGTATGTACACTTTTACAATTCGACGTATGACACATAATCTAAATTTGAATTTAAAATTTAAATTTTGTACATGTATCGTCATCCAACCATGATAATGTATACAATATTAATGTATATAAGAATAACTTAATAGGTAAAGATTAATCATCTATACACTAACAGTGTATACAATTTGTGAGGACCCGAAAATTATTTTTAAATTTTTCCCTATTTTTGGGAAAATTAATTTATATTTCCTTTTAATTTTATTTTACTTGCTTATTTGCTTGCTTTAATTTCATGGTGATTTTATTGGTTGAGTCAAGATTTTATCGTTTTCCTTTTTATACTTTAGTGCATGTTAAGTTTTGTAGAGTATTAAGATAGTTTGACCGACTAGTGAGGTATGCGCGCTAAATTTGGCGGACGAGAACGAGTGTGGTATTAGAGGGATTAGGTAATTAAAAGTATATTAGAGAAACCCTAGTTATCTTGGAGATTAGAGACAAATATGAGACAAGGAGATAGGTATTGCCCTTGTTTCACCACTTGTCGATCATCCACCAAGTCTTGACTAAGAGAAAACTTGTATTTATCTTCCAAACTAACCCCAAAATCCCTTCATCTTTCCCTTGCTTTGGCCGAATTTAGAGAGGAGAAAGGGAGAGAAAAGAAACCAACCTCTAGCCTTGATTCCTTGCTCAATCCATGAGAAATTCAAACACTAACCCTAATCCACACCGATTAATCTTGAGCTAAGCTTGGAGGAAAGCTTTTGGTGGAGTTACTTCAGGAAG
Organism: Coffea humblotiana; assembly: GCA_023065735.1. Lineage (NCBI taxonomy): Eukaryota > Viridiplantae > Streptophyta > Magnoliopsida > Gentianales > Rubiaceae > Coffea > Coffea humblotiana. The sequence continues at coordinate 16,635,379 of CM041212.1, read as the reverse complement.
AAAGTCCTTGATTTTGTATTTTTCCTTGGAGGTTTGAAGGTATGAAGCTAAAGAACTTGCTTCTCTTTCTATTCTTGCAATTTATTAGGCATATGACTTGAATATGGAAGTTTTTTGGTTGATTTCATGGGTTTGTGATGTTGTTGGAATTTTTCAACTTTTATTTATATTTTCCAGCCATGAATTGGGAGTTTCTAGCTTTGATTTGGATATGAAAGTTTAGATATGAGGATTTGTAGTTGTGGTATGAAATTTTAGCTTCAAAATAGGATATTCCAGCTTTAGATGTGAAATTCCAGCCTAGGGTTTAATTTTTCCAACTTGAGTATGTGATGGTTATATGCTACGTATATGCTTGATTTAGTGAGTTGGTGGCCTGATATGTATATGCTTGATTTGAGGCGGTTTTGTGGTGAGAATGAAGCCTTGAAAATGGCTAGAAATTAGGGAAAATAAGGGAAAATGCTGCTGAAAATTTTTCCCGCAGGAGACTTTGAGCAGTTTTGGGAAATCTGTTATATCTTGGTGTAGAAAAATCCAAATTGAGTTTCGTTTGTTGCATTTGAAACTAGACTCATAGTTCTTTTAACCATGTAAAAATTAGGGGTTGGTTCAACCTATAAATACCAGAAAATTTACAAATTTTCTTGAAAAACCATGATTGTTCTGTTTAGCACATGAGACAGCAGTGATTTTGAACTGAAAATTTGATTAACCTATGAGTTGAATTTCATGAGCATGTCTTCTAAAGTCTATTAGTACTTTGAGTCTATTTTCTAATGGTGTAAGTTTTATGATTTTTTGACCTACGGAACTCAAGTTATACTTTTCAAAAAATGTCGCCAAAGCTGGAAAATTTTGTTAAATGAATTGAGTGGAACTTGGAAAGCTTTGAGAAAACTTTTCTAGGTCTTAAACTTTAATTGGTGTGATTTTGGATGGTTTTGTTGCCTTAAACAAGTGTACTTCATAGCCCCAGAATGCACTTGGACATTCTTCGATTGGCTTTCAAGTTTGTCTTTGAGTTTTGTGTTTTGAGGGGCTAATTTTAGATAGGCGTATGGCTCATGATTAAGGCTAAAGTGAGCACCTTATTAACCTAAGTTTTGAATGATCGGAGCATGACATCTTGTCTTGGTTACTTTTAGGGTTTAACGGTAGAAACGAGCACGACTCGGAGTTGAACGTTTAGTTTTGGTCTACTTTAAAAGGTGAGTATTCCTTGCATGTGTGTGCTTTAAATAACTATGTGAAATGTTGTGAATGTTGCCGAAATGTTAAATAATTTCCAATGATTGCTAAATGGATTTTCGATGGGCGAGTGTGTACTTTATCGCACTCAACCCAAGCAAAAGTGAATTTTCAATGATTGAATGATACTTGTGCATGAATGTAAGCCTTTTGGCTGAATTGGACCCTTGTCTTTCGTTGCCAGTCAACTCGAGCCAGAAGCTGATTTGGTTGGGCGGCTGGTGACCCTGGGACAATGTTTGGTTTACTCAAGTATTACCACGAAATCTGGTGGAGAACTGGCCAGTGAATTCAATGCAATGAAATCAATGAATGAATGACATGAACACTGAAGGAGTTTTCACTTGCAAATGTTTTCTAATGTCGGAGGGATAAGGAAAATGGTTGGCGAATGAATGAATGAATGACTTGAATGAATGGTTCCAAGTGAGCATGTATCATTTCAATGAATGAATGATTGATTCTTGAATGACTGCTTATTACTGTACCAAGTGTGCAAAGTGCCAAGTATAAATGTTCCTATGTTTACCTGCTTGTTTGCTTGTTTAGGAACCTCACTGAGTTTTAGCACATCCCATTAGTTTGTTTTCTTACAGGGGTGGAGGCTGGAGCAAGTAGCTGTGAACTAGTGTATATAATCTCTCGTACTTGTACTTTTGTAGATGAAATGTATTTGGAATCTTTAGAAATGTAATCCTATGTTTAACTCTTGGATTGTAAATTAAGTTTGAATGGTTGGTTGGAAATGAAACTTTTATGTTAATTTCGAGACTTGAACGGCTATTTCAAGAACGTTAGTCAGTGAGTCCTAACGAGAGTTGGGCAGGCGGTCCACCAAACCCTTAGGTATGCCCTAGGGGGAGGTGGGGTCGTCACACACTTTCACCGTTGGATACACGCCACATAATTTGAATTTGAATTTAAAATTTAAATTTTGCATCTATGTCATGCATCCAATCATGATAGTGCATACACTATCAGTATATATAAGATTAATTCAATATGTAAGGATTAATCTTCTATACACTGATAATATATATACTTTTACCATTAGATGCATACCACATGATTTCAATTTGAATTTAATATTTAAATTTTGTATATATATATCATGCATCCAGTCATAATAGTGTATACATTGTCAATGTATATAAAATTAACTCAATAGGTAAATGTTGTAACGGCTACTGCCAAAAAAAAAAGAAAAAACATACAAACGCACGTTTTCTTCCACCCTTCTCTTCATAGTGACCATACCACTTCAACCCAAATTTTTTTCTTCATGAGAAAATAGAAATAAAGAATAAAGAAGAAAGAAAATTGGACAAGTAAACACAAGAAAACCTTTATCTTTTAGCACGAATTTAACGGCTTCGTCCAGCTTGCATCTACAATAATGTGTACAGACATGTGTCCATTTTACCTAATAGTTTGTATATATTTTAGTTCATTTATAGTTAATTTTGAGCTCCTAAGACAATATGAGTGACCATTATGACAATATTTGATATCCTTAAGTAACTCTGAGAAGACTTATGAATTCGTCTCTTTTACTTGTTAATATTTATCATATTTTGGTACAGATAAAGAAGTAAGAACAATCTGGGGCTGTTTATCATTGCTAGATTGGATGAAAGTATTTGTGGTCGAACGGTGAATTTCAAACTAGATACCCAGCTAGATACTTGTCAAAAGGTTTTGCAAGAGTAATTGTGTTAAGCAGTATATGGCATCAGACAGAGGGAGTGAAGTCGAATAATCATGCTAGATACTGATCAAAGAGCTTTCAGAAAAAGGTGTTCAGCAGCATATGGTGTCAGATAGTGAAATTCACTTCAGATACTATGTCGGATACTTGGGGGGAAAATTTTGCAAGTTGCACAACTTGCACAACTTGCAACCAACTTTTCAACGCTCTTTTCCATGATAGCTAGGACATTTTGGTAGTTATTTTTTGGGTCAAAGACATCAATTTTTATCAATTTTTTGCTAATTCTATGTCATTCACTTTAACTTTTTTGACTCTTCAAGACAAAAGAGTCTTCTTGTGGAAGATTAAAGTGTTTTAAAGATTATAATTAGAGGAGAGAGAGAGAAAGCTTTGGAGCGAAGAAGGAAGACAAAGGAGAGAGAGAAAGCTTTGGAGCTAAGAAGGAAGATAAAGGGATTGTGTCTTGAGGCAAGACACAAACCATCAATTAATGTAGCTTTCTCCGCTTTTTCTTATTTTAGTGTAGGATATTCTAATTTGTTGTCCATTCATTCTTGTGTTGGTTTAATAAGAAGGCCGATGGAGATAAGATGGTAGGGTTCAAGAAACTCCAGTGACAAGGGTTTTTCTTCTCTTAATGTTGCACTGTGGCCGTAGAGCCCAGCAGTGTGATAGCCGCTGCCGCAGGCTACTCTAGTGACAAGGGTTTTTCTTCACTCACTTGGACAATTCCCCCAAACCTTTTCGCTTTTTGAACTGTTGGACCACTCAAAAGTCTTTCCTGGATGTAGTTCGGCTGAACTGGCAGGTGGAGTTTACGAGGGATCCCCTGTATGTGTTGGCAGCGAAATTGGGCCGCATTAAAAAAGCGCTTAAGGCATGGTCGAGGGAGTCTTTTGGGGATATCTTCGAGAAGGTAAAGAAGGCGGAGGAGGCAGTCGCACAGGCTGAGGTGTTCTTTGACGGGGACCCGTCAGAACTGCACCAGGTGTGTCCAAATAAGAACCGAGCTTTGCTCACCCGGGCACAGGCGTACGAAGACATGTTTTGGGGCCAAAAAGCCAGGGCGGCATGGTTGACAAATGGGGATAAGAATACGAGGTTCTTTCATGCTTGCGTGTCTGAATGGTGGAGGAAGTCGGTAATCCATCGAATAAAATCGCAACGCGGGGAGTGGCTGGACAGGGAGGAAGATATTTCTGAGGAGGTAGTTTCCTTCTTCCATCACCTATTTTCGGATCAAACAGGGTTGAGTTCCTCTCCGGTGTTGGATGTAATCCCCAAACTGCTATTTGATCAGGATAATCTTGATTTGGAATGGCACCCGTCTCTTGAGGAGGTTAAGGATGTGGTGTTCTCTTTGGACCCCGACAGTGTTGCTAGGCCTGATGGGTTCTTGGGGAGGTTTTTCACCTAGTCATGGGAAATTGTTGGGAAGTATGTGTATGAGGTAGTGGGTAGCTTCTTTGCGGGTTTGGAGCTGCCAAGGAGCATAACGGCCACTTCTATCGTCCTCATCCCCAAGATGGGCTCCCCTCAGGACTTCTCACAATACTAACCAATTAGTCTTTGCACGTTTGTGAATAAGATTATCTCTAAGTTGTTGGAAAAGAGATTAGTAAGGGTGCTGCCGCTCTTGATTTCGGATAACCAGAGCGGGTTTGTTCAGGGGCAGCAAATCTCGGATAATTTTTTATTGGCCCAAGAGCTAGTTTCCTGTATTCGGAGGGTGAATAGAGGAGGAAACGTGGTCCTTATGGCAAAGGCCTATGATAGGGTGTCCTGGAATTTTTTGATGCAAGTCATGCATAAGTTTGGTTTCGGGGAAAGGTGGATTGATATGATGTGGCAGTTAGTATCTAATGTGTGGTTTTTGGTGATTATTAAAGGGACACCGAAGAGGTTCTTTACATCTTCCAGGGGTCTGCGCCAAGGGGACCCCATATCACCAGCCTCGTTTATCCTGGGGGCGGAGGTCTTATCCCGGTCACTAAATGCACTGCTGGCAGATAGGGGGTTTGTCCCATTCAAGGTTCCCAGAAGCTGCCCTAACATTTCTCATCTCGCTTACGCGAATGATGTGATGATTTTTAGTAGCGGGTTGAAGAGATCCTTAAAGATGGTCTTGCGCACTATGGAGGCCTACTGCAACGTGTCGGGGCAACAGGTGAACCTCCAGAAGAGTTGCTTCCTAGTGCATTGGAGGCTCAACGCGGTTAGGAAGCGTACCATCGCCCAGATTACGAGTTTCAAAGAGTAGTTTTTCCCCATTAAATATCTTGGCTGCCCGTACTATGTCGGAAGGGGCAAGTTGATCTACTTCTCGAGGGTTGCGGAGTCGGTATCCAGGCGGGTGTTGGCGTGGAATAGTAAGTTGTTATCTTATGGTGGGAAGCTGACTCTTATCTAGAGTGTGCTTGCATCTATACCAGTTCATATTTTGGTTGTCACGACTCCCACGAAGGGTTTTTTTCGAAGTCTAGAAAGGATCTTCGAGGGATTCCTATGGGGTAGCTCTGACTATGGTTTACAGGTTCATTGGATGAAATGGAGTTCCATTTGTAGGCCATTGGAGGAGGGTGATGTGGGGATACGGGCGCTACAGGCAGTCTATGACGCTTTCTCTATGAAATTGTGGTGGTCGTTCCGCCAAAATGTGTCCTTATGGGCACGTTTTATGTGGGGAAAATATTTGCGGGGAGGTCTTCCTTGTGAAGTTGAACAAATTAAGGGGCAATCCCACATATGGCAAAGGTTGGTGATGGTCAAAGACCAAACGGAACAGCACATTAGATGGGTTTTGGGGAATGGGGAAATGAATTTTTGGCATGAAAATTGGATGGGACCGGGGTCAGTGTGTGCTAAAGTGGAGAATTTTGGGGTACACGTTGTGGCACACTTTGTTGACCAAGGCCAGTGGAACGTACACCTGTTACAGCAGTGGTTGCCTCGGGTCATTGTGTCGGACATCTTACGTATTCCTTCCCCTGTGTCTCGACGGCTGGATCGTATGGTGTGGGCCTTGAGCTCCTCTGGCTCATTTACAGTTTCTTCGGTGTATCAGGTGGTGAGCCAACCTGCACCTAGGTCACTGTTTTTCGCAAATATATGGCATCCGTTGATTCCTGCAAAGGTGTCTTTCTTCATGTTACGTTTGCTGGGGGGCCCGACTTCCAGTCATGGAGATTCTCCACCGTTTTCAGGTACACAGCCCATCTCACTGTTGGTGCTGTAAGGAGCTAGGGGCGGAGTGCCTAGACCATATTTTCTGCTCTGGAGAGATCCCTTCACAGGTTTGGCAATTGTTTGAAGGGAGTGACGGAAGCCTCGGTCCAGCTTTTACGGTACAACATGTGCTGGCTAAATGGTGGTTGAGGGCCACATCCAAGGCCGCTTTGAAGACAATATATCGGATTCTACCTTGTCTAGTGTGTTGGCACCTCTAGAGGGCTAGGAACATGATGCTTTTCGATGGCAAATGGGTGACGGCGGTTGCCATTCACTTGCGTATACTCGGGGAGCTACGAGAAATATTGTGTGGGCGGTTTCCCAATCTTGCCACTGGTGGTTTATCTTGGCATTCTCTTCTTGATTTAGTAGTCAAAAGGGACCGTTCCAGTAGGATTTCCTGGCACAAATGGAGTAGGTCGCAGCTTATGATCCCGAAGTTGAACGTTGATGGTTGCTTTCAGGACAATCTGGGAAGAGCAGGCGGGAGTGGTATTTTAAGGGACACAGAAGGGCGTTTTATTGTTGCCTTTGCGAAGATGTTTGATGTAGCTAAGAGTTTGCAAGCAGATCTGAAGGCAGTACTTGAGGGGGTGAGGCTTTGTGTACAACGCGGATTTGCGGAGGTGCACGTGGAGTCAGACTCTTTGCTATTGGTTCGAATGTTCCATGCCGAGGCCGGGATACCTTGATGGTTAATGCGCGATTTTGAGGAGCTCTTAGCATTAAGGCATCATGTGCGGGTCATGACGCATTGTCTTCAAGAGGCAAACAGGCCTGCAATTGGCCTGGCTACGGTGGGCATTAACTCAGGCAACAATTGGGTTTTCGAGCCGTGGGGGCAGCTACCCCTAGAGGTTCGAAGAGAGATCTCTCTGGATCGGCTAGGTATCCCGTCTAGTAGGATTGACTAGTGCTCGTTAGGAGTAGTGCAGTGACTCATGGAGATACGGTTTAGGCACCCCTCCTTGTATCCCGTCTTTTCAGTATGAGCAATAAAATCAAACTTTGCTTTAAAAAAAAAGATTTTTCAAATAAAAAAAAGGAAAGAAAAACTGCAATTCTTTGCGCTGGAATAACGTGAAGATATACTTTTTCCCTTTCACAATATTCATACGTTGCCTCCTCTATCTCTAAAAATGTTTTTGGCATTGAAAAGTACATATTCCCTGCATTGTTGTTGATAAGTGACTATTTTATATTATATGTGGATAATATTTTATATTACTTCTAGTAACTTTTTTAATGTTATAAGAAGAATATGGTTCGTTTTGGTTAGAATTGGTTCTAAACTTAGAAGTTAAATGAGATTTTTGTCCCTTTTACTCGCATGATATTTATGTTTTTGTAAGAAGTTGGAAATGGACTTTATTTTGGATATGAAATAATATTGAATTACGCTGATCAAAGTCCTAAAGTTCGCAAGATTGGCTAGTTTTAAAAGTGGTTCGAGTCACAAAAGTAAGAAAGTGACGAAACTTATCAAAAAAGAAAGTTGGATTGAATATCTCCAAGAATTCCTACATGGATTTCCAGATAGATTTGAGGCAGAAGTAGGGCAAATGGTGGACAAAACAAGGGAAGCAAATCTCTCCAAGAATTCAGCAAAAATTTCAGCTAGATTGCTAGAGGGATTCCAGTCAGAAATTTCGACTGCAACTTGCGCAACTTGGTTTTAGCTCTATAATTTCATTCTTTTGAGGGGCGAATCCACAGACTTTTGAGTCATAAAATAGAGACTCTAGAATCACTTTTGGATCATTTCTTTTTAATATAAACACATTTGTTTCAAGAATCAAAAGAAGTTTTGGAAGGTGAAAGAAACACCACTAAAATTGTAGTTCTCAGCTAATTTCTAGTTCTTTAGTTTAGATTAGTGTAGGATAGTTTAGATTATTTAGATTCATCCTTTCTTGTGTATAGCTAAACTTGGATGAAAATTAAGAAGCAAAAATGGAGAGTTTGAACTCATGTGATAAGGGTGATATCTTTCCTGCCGCTTTTTATTTTGTATTGGATATCATGTATAGTAATAATACAAGTTTGGATTTTATTATGTGATTCTAAAATTTATGTTTAGAGTTATGGATGAACTTTCTATATCTTGTCGGTGATGTTTCATTCATTATTTAATGCTATTTTTTTGAGTAAGTTATATAGTACTTTTACTGTTATAATCATAATTAACTGGTCATTAATTGTGATAATCTTAAGGTGCTAAGTTTACAATAAGAATTGGGATTAGCATTAGTTCAAGAAAGTGCTGAAACTAGGGAGTATATTAACGAGGGTAGATGTGCACTTTTTTGGTTTTAGTGATTTATTTTATATAATTTCATAGAAACTAATGCACTTTGATAGACGTGGGGTGTGTATATAAAAATAATCTCTGTCTCAAGTTTTAAATTTGTAACTTCTTAAATACCCTACAAACAATTGTAAGTATACCAGTCATGTTTGAATATAGGATATTAAGGGTCGATCCCATAGAGAAGAGTGATCAATTACCAATGCTATTTGAACTCCTTTATTATTTAGATACTTGCTAATGCAAGAAATAAATGTAAACTACAAACATACAATAAAAAATAAGTAAATCAATAATATAAAGCTCCTAGGGAATGGAATTCCTAACCACTCTTTGCTAGTAATATTACTTGGGTAATTGAACACTAGTACCTTGGTTAGTTATGGCTTAATTTCCTTATACACTTGAAACCTACTTTTCTAGTGAATCAACTATACTTATAACCAATCCATACCTACTTTCGTGGTTATGAAATTAGCTACAAGTTCATGAAATTCTATGAAATTATTATAAAACAAGCCACAAAGGTGCACCTCTACTTTCGTGAGTGTACTACCTAAATTTAGTACTTCCTTCAACTACTATTGAATTGCAACTATCATTGATAATCCAATATTTTCAAATAATCACAACTAATGGTTAGTTAGTCATGATTGTAAGAACAAAAGTGCTAAATAACTAATTCAAAGCAATAGCATCAACCTCCCAAGCAAATCTCACAAACAAATCATAGCAAGTTCATCCAACCCAAGGCATGAAACATTAGCTAAACATGAAGCAAATGAAAATACAATCCAATCTTGTATTAAAACTAACAAAGGAATCAAATACAAGAGTTAAAGTGTTAGAAAATATCAAACCCTTGTCACCAGAGCTCAACTTCTCCATCTTCGTCTCCTTTTGCTCCCTTGTTGAGCTGATACAAGAATTGAAGAGCAACCCACAAACTGTAAGCTAATCCTACACTAATCTAACCTAGACTAAGAAGACTAAGGATTTCTAGCTTTAGATCTACATTTTGATGATGTTTTCCCCCCCTTTTTCTCTGTAAAAAACGTCCAAGAGAAGTCCCATTTATAGGGAAAAAGAAAGGCTCAATTATTGTGTAAGTTGCACAAGTTGCGTTGCTTTTTTGACGAATCCGGCTGACAATCAGCTCACAGATTGTTGGCTGGATTGCTCCCCAGTTTCTGCTAAAAAATTTCTAGAAAAATACTTCCAAAGTGGATCTGTGAGGTGATCCATGGACATGAGGTCTACGGATCCACTACAACAAAAATGACTTTTAACGGCATTTAAAGGTGTCAGTATAGATAATTTAACCTGACAATTTACCTTTCCTCACACCTCGGACGAGTGTTGTCCCTTCCAATGTGGGGATAGGCTCGTAACATTCAAACATGTCAGGAAAACTATATTGTTATAGCATCCCATCTGCCAACAAAAATCTCTTTTCTTGATAATCGAAAGTGTCAGGATAGTTATAGTACAACATTAGAATATCGAATTCTATGCTGACACTTTTAACTGCCAGGAGTTTTTTTTTTCTTTTTTTTTTTTGATATAGAAGCAACCTACAGGTAGTGCTCCTTGCTATACATTCCGTCAATCAGAAACCCAAAGGACTTGTAAAATTATCCCAAAGAACAGAATGCATATAGTAATCTAAATGTAAATGTCAATACTAAAATATAATTTGTTGAACTAAAAGTCAGTAACAAGTACTAACATAGCAAATCCCTAACAAGTACAAACTTAGTTTCTAAATTTCAAAATCATAACCAAGATTATAACATTGAATAAACACAACTTTATTAAGAATGTTGTAGCTGATTTGTACCTTTGCTTCTTCACTTATCCACTAACCCCAAAGTTTTATCCATTGCTCTTCTCGAACCCTTACATCCTTTTGAAACCGACCACATACAAAATAGAGGACTCAAGACCAATATATCTTCGGCTATGTTTTCAGCTTTAGCATTAGATTAGTAATTGTAAATTAATGGCTTTGGTTAATCATATTTGCTAGCTTCAGCTTCTGCAAGATCCTTGTTGCCTTGACTTGCTTCTGATGTTGCCCAGCTTTCTACAATCTCCCCGGGCCAGTTGCTTGCAATTACCCCATATCCTAACTTGTTCTTAATTGGATAGATTGTTGCAGCAGAGTTCATCTTTTGATGCAAACGTCAATATGTTCCATTTCCACTATGCTCAAACTCCTCGTGTTGTATTCTCACTGTTCCTGAGTGGCTTTTATGTGCAACCTTGTCCATATCTAATCTGGATTCACTAAACTGTGCTTTGTTCTATCCTTCCAGATTAGTCATCGTAAATTGCAAGTAAGCTGAATGTGCTCCTTCCCAGCAATTAAAAAAAAATCCCTTCAAGCTTTTGCAAATTACAGAAGGCAAATATACCTTCATCCAATTGAAAAAAAAAAAAGCTCCAAATCCTCACAGTGAACTATTTCTCACTCGCATCTAGCACTCCAACATATTTTGGGGATGCCTTGCTCTAGCGTATCACCTACATATGAGGTCTCTCAAACATGTAGTAATAGAGCTTGACCCTACTAGTAAATGGGAAAATGACTTTTAAAGTCATGCAGAGCCAATAATTCGAGTCAGTAGTTTGTTTACACATTGTGTGCACATGTGACTTTCGTATAGAAAGTAATAAAAAATTTTCTAGTATTTACCATACCTATGATAGTAGGACCCACCCAATATAGATTGCACCTGTGCCTTCTTCACAATTACAGTTCCTAGAAGATGGCAAAGTTCCTGTGTTGAGTAGGACTTCTCTGGCTGCATAGAAATTCACAGGTTTAAGCATCATCAATGACAACCTAAAAAGCCATGGCTAGTCAGCAATTTGCCGGCACTGTGTTCATTTTCAATAGACTATAACATGTGTAATATGTAAAGGAAACCTGTGTATATATATGTCAACAAAAATCACAAGATAACCTGGATATTAAGTAGTAAGCCAACCAAGTACAGTGTCCATTTGCTATGTTGCCACATTTTATCGAACAGGATATGGGCAGTGAGTGCATAACAAAATAGTCACATGAATCAAGTAGACAATCGAGAGGAACAAAGTTGAACAACAAGTGCACTCAAATCATAAACTATTACTATATCCATTTCAATCTCAAATAGACAGGACTAATCTCAAATGTAATCAATTTAGTGCAAACTTTGAAATTTAACCCTCATAATTCAACACAATAGAGTACACAACTTCAAGAATAGCTAATAATGTCCAGAAAAAAGCTTAAACATTACCTCATATGCAAAATAGTGATTGGCTGCCATGTACACGAACATATAAGTAACGGGGCTGTACTCGAGTGCAGGTACAGAAGCATTTTTTCCTCTCATCTGCTGCAATTTTCAATTGGCAATTGGATTGTGTTTTGTTTGGCTTGAAATAAATGGTAGCAGTAATGGGAAAGCTTGAAGAATGGACAGCTTCTTTACGGTGACATTTAGCAAAAACATTATCTAATTGCTCAAAACATAAAAAAAATTACATGCAATTACATACCTTCAATGGGAAAGCAAGGAAAGTTTGTTTGCAGGGAGATTCAGCAGAAAAAACTCCAAGTGTTTTGGCTAGAGATAATTTTCCGAGGATAATTTGTTGAGGAGAGAGTGTTTCTTGTGAGAGAGATGAGATGAAGCAAAATTTGACTAAGTCTTTTGGCCGGCAATTTGAAAGTTTTGAATATTTCATGGCAAATGAATCTTCCGCCAAAACAAGTCGATGTTGTTTGGCGTCTTTCTTTTTTAATTTGGGTGTATCTCACAGTTTCTCAAGTGTCATGATAGGTAGTCTAAAAGCACATTATTATTCTTATATCAGATAAAATAAAATAAAAATAGAGTATATATTATTAAGTTGATAACAAGTGTCATGATAAAAGTGCTATAATGACACAAACCATCAAGTGTCCTCATAGGCATATCAGGAAAGGTCATTTTTGTTGTAGTGATCCCTCATTTTACTTTGTTCTTCATTGGTCTTCTGCTCTCTGTCCACAATCCGTCCAGGAATTCGGGTCTAGATTTATATGAAAATTTCTCCATGAATAAAGCTGAATTAGCTCTTATGCAAAACATAAAAATTGTATTCCTTTGAGATAGCTTTCTAATATCTTAAGAATCAAGTCATTTGGAGATCTGGGGACTGAGTTATGGCTAAAATACTAATGACTGGTCAGAAAGCATTGTAGGAGAAAAGCACTTCAGTAATTTGGACTTTTGGCTATGAAAACGTGAGAACTGGATTTTATTGTCTATATAAGAATTGTAGCACTTCTTCTTAGATTTAAAATGGTTTAAGAATCATCTTATGTAGCTCAAGTTATAGCCAATGAACCAAAATATATCATTGCTGCCAATGCTTTTCTTCTTGTTTCTTGCTTGCATTTCATCCTTTGGTCCTTCATGTCACATGATTTCCACTTCCAATTACCAACAATCATGCAAGTATCTTCTCACTTCTCTTCAATTGACGATTGAATTATCAAAACCTATAAAAACATGAAATTTCAGCACTTAAGTCCATAGAAATGCAAATTTTCTTACTTAACCACAAAATGCAAAACTTAACTAAAAACCTAGTTATTTGACTCAAATTTAAATGAAAACACCCTAAAATATACATAAATAACCATACACAAATATGCAAAATGAGCATTTATCAAACTTATAGCTAATTTCATAACCACAAGAGTAGGTATGAATTAGTTATAAGTATATATGATTCACTATGAGAATAGTTTCACGTACATTAGCAAATTATGCCATATTTAACCAAGATAATAATATTTAATTAACCGGGAGATTCAGTTGCAAGAGCAGTTAGGCATTCCATGACCCTAGGAACTTCTATTGTTATTTGTACTATATTATTTTTCTTACATGTTATATTGTAGATTTAATTTCTTTCACTTTTGATAGTCTAAATAAGTTAGGAATTTTAGTAGTGCCTGTAGTTGTCCATTCTTTCTTATGGGTTGGACCCTTAATATCATGTACTCAATCACGACCTGTACACTGGCAGAAAATTGAGTGTCTGGTATTTATATGAGATTTTTGTCCCATTTGTCTAGATGATATTTTTGTTTTTGTAGGAAGTTGGAAATGAACTTTATTTTGAACAAAAATTAAGCTTGCGTTACATTGATCGAAATCCCCATGTTCACAAGGTTGGCAGCTTCAAAGGTGGTTCAAGCTGCAAAAGTAAGAAAGTTAAGAAACTTATCAGAAAAGAAAGTTGGACCAAATCTCTCCAAGAATCCCATGGATTTCCTAAGGGATTCAAGGTAGAAGCAGAGCAAACGATGGAGAAACAAAGGAAGTGAATTCCTCTAAGAATCAGGTTAAAATTTTGGTCGGATTGCTAGAGGGACTTTAAAAAAATTTTGGTTACAACTTGGGCAACTTGCTTTCAGCTCTATGATTGCACTTCTTTTGAGGATTGAATCTACAGACTTTTGAGCTGTAAAGTGGAGACTGTAGAATCACTTTTGGACCATTTCTTCTCTATATAAACACATTTTGCTTCAAGAATCAAAAGAAGTTTTGGGAGGTGAAAGAAACACCGCTAAAAATGTAGTTCTTAACTAATTTTGTAGTTCTTTAGTTTAGGTTAGTGTAAGATAGTTTAGATTAGTTAAGCTCATCCTTTCTTGTGTATAGCTAAACTTGGATGAAAATTAAGGAGTAAAACAATCGAGAGTTTGAACTCATACGACAAGGGTGATGTCTCTTCTACCACTTTCTATCTTATATTTGATTTTATATTTAGTTATAATATAAATTTGAATTTTACTATGTGTTTCTGAAGTTTATGCCGAAAGTTATGGATGAATTTTCTATATCTTGTTAGTGATGTTTGTTTGGTTATTTGACACTATTATTTTGAGCAAGTAGAACTTTTACTTTTATAATCAAGATTAACTAGCACTAATTGTGATAATCTTAAGCTGTGAAGTTTGTAATGAGAATTGTGATTTAACACAAGTTTAAAGAAGTACTAAACCCAAGGAGCATGCTCATAAGAGTAGAGGTGGATTTAGTGATTTGTTTCATGTAATTTCATATAAATTAATAAACTCATAATTAATTTCATAACCATAAGAGTAGGTATGGATTATTTATAGGTATAGATGATTCACTACGAGATTAGAATTCACATACATTAAGAAATTATTCCGTACATAGCCAATATAATAACATTCAATTAGTTGGTAGATTTACTTACAAGAGTAGTTAGGAATTTCATAATTTTAGGAGTTTTCTATTGTTATTTTTACTGCTTTTGTTACAAGTTTTAGTGTAGTTTTAATTTCTTCTACTTTTGATAATCTAAATAATAGAGAAGATTTAGTAGTGACGTTAATTGTCTATTTTTGCTATAAGTTCGACCCTTACTACTCTATACTCAATCACGACTTATATACTTGTAGAAAATCGTATGTGGAGTATTTAGAAATTTATAAATATAAAATTTGAGTGTGAATTAAGTTTAATTTTGTATGCATACCTCGCACTCGTCAGTTGTTCATTCATGGCTATCTTCTCCACTACTCTTTCTAATCTCAGCTTGTGCAACATATTGCTTCTCATGGCTTTATCGTCATTGCTCTGAAATTTTCGGTCCTATGGTTAATATAAAAAACTAATGCATCTTGCTTATCACCCCTTTTTCCCCTATTCACTCTTCACATTCACGAGTTTTTGTGCTGGCTTCTAATACACGATTATTACCGTAGCAATAACATTTCTACTACAGTTTGGATATTGGGGACCTTAGAATGTCGGCCTAAATCACCTACACATGAGAATGGACAATGATAACATTATGTTACAACTGGAATGCAATGATCATCTGGGCTTGGTTTAACCTACTACCTGTTCCATTTTTGAGTTTCTTTCAGCTAGAACTGGAAACATATCTTATGATAACTGAAAAACTGCACGTAACATTTTTCAATCACATTGCATTTGCATCAGTTAATACAGCATGGCCGGACCAGACAGAATAGAAACTAAGGATTATGGCCTCCTTGACATGTTAGATGATGATACTTCAGTGATTCGAGGTAAGGTCACATATTGTTTGCGTAAAAATGGGGAGTCCAGAGACCCCATGAGAAGAAGGAATTATATTTTCTTTCATGAGAAATTACTTGGAAGCCAACTCCAGGAATTTGCAGGCCATTCGGGATGGACATTTAACACCACCTGTAGAACTACAAAATGTTGAGTTTCTTGGATACAAGTGATTGAAATACTTTTACAAAATTCAGCAGTTGTTGACGCAGATCGCTGCTATCTTAAATCGATGCATAGACAAATATTTAGTTAGATGTGAAATCTTAGTCTACTTGTTTCAGAGGCACTCATTCTCATTGCTGTGTCAAGCATTTTACATGCAAGGAGGCGGAGACTATCATAAATCTTAATTATCTAATGCTCATATTCAAAAGATATATCTGGAAGAGCAAAGTCTTATTAGGCTCAGAATTAACAAGTCATCATGCTGATGAATTGCCATGTCGTCACTGCGTCTGACATAGGCCAATCTCTGGTCAGCTACGCCACCTCTGCAACAATTCTTCACGTACTATAATTGAGTGCTATACTCAATTGCTTGAAATTGATGAAATAATTACCAACACCAATTGATAAGAGCACCCAAACAGTAATTGACTCTTCTTTCCTTATTTCTTTATTAAGGCAGCTAGTAATTTATTTTTATTAAAGTTCTTTAAAATAATACTGTAATCTAGAGACGGCGGACTAGAGCCATTTATTGGTCCTTTTTGGGGCAAAATAAAGGAATAATGTGGTTTCTCTTTTGATATTGCTATCCAATGATTACTAGTACATAGTATACTTTCATTGGTCTTTCATGAAATGTAATTAGATATCATAATTTACTTTTCTGTCGATTATTTGTGCAACATATCAAATGGCAAATTGCTAATTTGTTCATCTTCATGTTTTCTTTCATCTTGAATACTAGATTCCCACATCTATGCAATTTTCTCAACTTCACTAAAACATCTCAATTTTTTCCTTTCCAAGTCTTTTTTCCAGACTTTGCAACTGTCAAAATCAATAAGTGTATCTGGATTGGACAGAGGAAGAGTGATGCAATTTTGCAAAAACAAACTTATTGACCGCTGCCTGTCTTATCCATTTTAGATTATCACAGCTAAATTTGTCGCGCAAATCCATGGAAGTTGTGCTCGTAGAGTAGAACTAGATGCATTATTAATCTGGCTTTGTCGTGGCTCGTGACATTGCTGAGTCGTTAAGCCAGCCCAAATCAACTAAAAAAATGATTTGAAACGAAATGCATGGCGATGGAAGACAGTTCACTATTACGAAATCTATAGAAAATTTTCCATTTTGGATTCCCTATATAAATTTAAATGTCGAAATTGCTAAGTCAACCCAGGATTTTTCCAATGTGTTTCCACAATGCAGCCAATAATATTTTCATGCATGACACGGAATGAATCAAAGGAATTAAGAACGTTTTCAATAACAAGACAATCTCTCGTTGGAACAATTGAAAGGAAAATAGATATCGTGATGTGACTGGAATCTTATCAGTTAAGTGTTGTGACTACATTCCTACAATAAATTTCTCAAAATTCTAGCGATATTAGCCTTTTAATTAGTTACTTATCGAAAACATAAATAGCTTGCTTTGCTTGTAAATGTAATTTTCTCTCTATCTTTTATCTTTTTCTTTTTTTTTTCCAAACTATCATTCAGCCAAAAGCAGTAGTAATATTTTCGAGGGCTTTAAATGTCTTGCAAGCATGGAGTTGGACATCTTACGCCTGTCACTATTACAAAGCCATCCAAATTTATTGAACTATGCTGGTTTTGAAGTTTGAAACTATATTAAATCAAGAGACATATGGTTTATATTTCATTAACTTTGATAATACTTCTGCACTTTCAATTCAGCATCTACTCTACAATTAATGTTCCAGATTGAGTAACCAGAAGATAAATATGCTTCTTCTGAGTAATCTGCACATGTGTGAACATTAATGATCAAACCGTACTTCATTCATTATTTTCATCTGGCAGGGATCATATACTAATTTACAAGCACAAAACTAAGAATATAATATAGATCTTGTCATATAGTATCAACTACAGTGTAAAACCTGTTATGATAATCTGTATACATATACGTGTTGCAAGTTGACCATCATGATGAGAGAAAGGTCATATTTCATAGA
This sequence comes from Coffea humblotiana, assembly GCA_023065735.1. NCBI lineage: Eukaryota > Viridiplantae > Streptophyta > Magnoliopsida > Gentianales > Rubiaceae > Coffea > Coffea humblotiana. Next base: position 16,617,598 of record CM041212.1, on the reverse strand, counting down.
GCCCACAACTCAAGCCAAATTAAATAAAAATAAAAATAAAATCACCCTTCACTCCCTTCAGACAACTTCAACTTCGAAAACCACCAGCCTATTCTATCACTATGGACTCTTGTCACATTCACAAACACCACAAAGTCTGGATTTTTCACAAAGCTGGACAGCATTGAAGCCCAGAAACATGCTGCTCAGAATCCAAGAGCCAATTGTAAATTCTTCTGGGATATTCTTTGATTAAGGAATTCTTGTTAAAGATTAGGTATCTAGTTCGGAAGTAGGATAGTTTGGTTCGTGGCCTTGCATTATGGCGGCGCACGTTACTGGGATAATGATTAAAAGATGCAAGCAAAAGTAAAGCAATTTGACTCTTCCCCTGAGGAAGAAACACATGAATGAACATTAGTTAAACGAAGGGACGGTTGTCCTGACTCCTGAGGTGTTCACTTGACTGGTAGGAGAAAATATCGCATACATTACAAATACATGTCTAAGCCTTAATCTGTACGATTAAATCATGCAAATGTGGTCTCACTTTTCTGCTATACCAATAAAAGTTAAGCGCCACATAATATTACCAAAGTTTTCTCGAGCACGTGACTAGACAGTAGACATGGAGGCTCTTAAGAGAGAAGGCTAAGTGTAGTGCACAAGAGATCAGAAACAAGAAAGAATCAAGAAGTGGCAACATTTCCACAAGAAGTGGACAGGGTGCAAAGAAAGGCCACTAATCAGAGTAGACATATAAAAACCAAATCTACGCATCATACACTAGATTATATATTCATTAAGCTGTGGCATTTTAGCCATATATCATCAGCTCTAAACCACAGTCGGCTCAATCTGCTGGAAAGATGAGACGCCACCACATGGCAATCAACACTTTGGTCTCTGTGAGAATTACTGCTGCATGTCTGTTTTGTTATGCTCAAATTCATCATGCTGGATAAAAATATAAGTTAGACTTTGTTTATAGAAATATCGAGATCATGGACAACTCAAAAAACCTTGAATAATTGACTACTACACGCTACAACACTTAGTGACAATATTAATTTTTTGTGGCAACTTGTGTTATTGCCATCTTGTATACAATGCCTTTTAAGAGTTTAACTCCACCCAAATACACAGCAAAAATACTACAATACCACACTTCAAAATTCAAAAACTGAAAGTACAATTCTCAAAAACCCTCGTCCCTCCCCCCGGCCCAACCAACCCCCAAAAATAAAAAACCCTGAAACTCACAGGATTTCCGCCCTTCCGCATACCTTCCACTCCCACAAAGTCCCCAACCCTACTCATCCCTGGTCGTCATGCAAGACTGCAACTTTTACTGGTTCTCCAAGCAAATCTTTTCTCCTCCAAAACCAAAAACTCTGCTCCATCAAGAAAACGAGAAAACTGGCCGTTAATGCAAACATGAAACACCTCTCTATCTTGCAATCCAATCCCTCACAACCCCACCTCTGCATCCCCCGCGGGGGATGCCGAAATCCCACAAAATGAATAAAGAAAACAGTGAAAAAGCTAATTTTTACAAGTTATGTACAGCTCATTCACTACTCAATATTCATTCCCTTTTCTCTAGCTCTTATCCACCAATCCATTTCGGAAGGAATATATACGCACATAATCATGTATCCTACTTGCCTAAGAGAGGGAAAAAAAAAAAGAAATAAAACCCACTATAAAAAAAGCGGGAAAAGAAAGGAAATCCCAATTCTCTCTCACACACTTCACACACAGAAAATCACAGTTTAGCTATTACTACTAGTATCTGTCTATACAGCGGCGCACATACATCACACACTCTCTCCTTTTCGACGCTCTCTCCCCTTCACCAGATCTCTCGGACGTATTCTTCTTTGGAGATGTGTGCTCTTTGAGCAGATTTTCCCCAAAACCCCCAAGAGCTCCTCACCCCATAACCCCTTCTCCTCCCCATTGGAATCCATCGCAACAAAAGTATTCATGTTTATGTAATATACACTCATGTATGACGCAACTGGTTGGAAATCGATTTGTTTTTTACCTTCTTTTTTGTTGTTTTCTCACCGTTTCGCCCTGAATTTTCTGACCCAAAGCCCTGTTTTGTCTTGCTTGTTTTTTGTGTAACAGAGCTTGGGATTCTTGATAAAAGTCCTTGGAAATGGAGGATACTGATACTGCTAATATGATGAAGATGAAGTTGTTTAGTGAAGAAGAGGTGAGGGACATTTACGGGTTGAAATGGGGCTGCGGCGGTGGTGGTAGCGATGGCGATGATTACATAGAGGTGTCGTGTGGCTGCACCAGCCATCGATATGGGGATGCCGCAGGTCGACTTCGGGTTTTCTCTTCTGGTTTTCTTGAAATCAGCTGTGAATGCTTCCCTGGTTGTAAGGAAGGTCTATCCCTTCAATCCATCCTCCATCCTTCCTTGGAACTCTTGGATATGTACTCTTATGTCAGCATAGGAGTTTATATCTTGATCCCGTATGGGATATGGGATTTTGTTGAATGCATGCAATATACGTGATTTAGTGCGTAAATTTTATAAGGGGATCTGTTTTATTTACCGTATGACACAATAAAATGGATGGTTTTAGTGGGATTTTGTAGATGGTATGAATGTTAATTTGTCTGGGAGGGTTTGAGTTTTGATCAGTTATCTTAGTTCAGTATCAGACTCCTTTAAGTCCCTTCTGCGGTGGTATTCGTCTGTTCAAGTTTGAACTGAAGGATTGTAATTTTTGTTGTTTGTTAGGATGAATGTTACACTGAGCACTATGTTGAAGGTAAGGAACCAACCTACACTGTATTTGTTTACGTGATAATGGTTGCATTTGAGCTATTTTTCGTGTCAATTTTAGATTTTTTTGAGGCAGAGTTCTGGTCTTGTGGTCGGAACAATCGTGTGGTGGAATGTTCATGTATATTTTTAGTGCGAGGGGATTTACTTAACTTTTGTTCACGATTGGCTCTTTTCACATTTATGGCTATGTCATGGTTTGTTGTGTTCTTAAAAAGCTTTTGTTAGGTCTTAGATTACTGTCTGTGTACTATATAATCTATGCATTTGTATTACTAAGTATCCATCTTCTCTAATTGAAGTTTCGCGGACTTGTCCTCCTGATGTACAACATGTTGCTCCACATTGCATTTTGTACTTTGTGTACGCTTAATCAGGTTTTCTGACAGTATATTCTTCAACATGTTAAGAGTCTTGTTCTTGGAACTGTGGCTTGGAATGGCCATCTTTTGAAGTTTACTGATTCGTAATTAGACTTGCATTTCATTTAGCCATCTCAAGTAATTCTATTTGGATAAATTTGACTGCCAGCTTTTACTCAAAATGAAAAAAAAAAACTGGTAGCGAGAACTGTCTGCTGTAATAATTAAAATGGCTGCCTCAAATTGTTTCATGGTTATACACTTAAATTCAGTCATTCAGTGCAGTTATGTCATATATGCTTCTCATGCTTTAACTTTTCCATCAGTAGCTATTGTTGATTCTATAGTTTTTGTTATGCATTTAAATATACTCCTTTGCCTGCTGATAATATCTGTTATAGCTATGGTTTATGTTCTCCATCATGTCATTTTTGTTGTCTTCACTTTTGGTAGTACACTTTTGGTTATAGCTATGGTTTACTTTTGCTTTCAGTCACTTTTGGTTATAGTTATGGTTTACTTTTGCCTTCTAATAGTATCTGCATCTTGTTATTAGACAAGCTGACACCAGCTGCATTTGAGCAACATTCTGGAAGAGAAACATCTAGGAAATGGAAGAATAATATCTGGGTTATTGTTGATGGGTACAAAATGCCCTTGTACAAGACAGCGTTGCTCAAATATTACAATCAAGCATCAAAAAGTGGCAATGGTTCAAGCAGATCACGCAATGTGAAAGTCCATCGTGACGAGTTTGTTAGATGCAGAGAATGCAATAAAGAGCGCAGGTTCCGTCTCCGCAACAAAGAGGAATGCCGCAGTTACCATGATGCTTTGGCAGATTTAAATTGGAAATGCTCTGACATGCCTCATGATGAGTATGCTCGACACAATTATAGATCTGTAGCTCTAATACTTGCATCAATTTTTAGTTAAAGAGCACTTGTCAAACCTGGTTCTACCGCCCCCCTCATCCTCTCCTCTATCCATCTATTGTTGCCATTATTTAGTAGGAAAAAGCATGGCTCAATTCTTACGGCCTTTTTCAGAAGTAAATATTATTCAGTGTTGAAAATCTTGCAGCTTGTCTTTGTTTTTGTAGTGCTAAAAATTAACCAATGAGTAGCATGTTTCTTCCATTTCCGTCCACTTCGTATAAATACAATGCACCTTTTCACATCTATCATCATCTAGAAATAGCGAGACTATGGGTGATGCATATTAGTTCATGATCATAGACCTGTGTGTTTTTGGGGTTGAACTCCTTGGTCTAGCGGATAAGTTGTTCATAGAGTGTTTATCTGCGAATATTGGGAATCTCATTTACCTGGTTTCTGCGATTAGCTAATGAAGGCAAAAATCATGATTCAATAAGGAAATGGAACTAGTTTTCTGAAAAGGTCCATTGTCAGGCTGACATGATGCACTTGTTTTAGAGTTGCTCATGTGGTAGAAATCTTTTAACTTCCAACACTTAAAAAACGTTCAGTAAGTAGCTGAGCATGTGATCTTGTCCTTTTTTAGATCATTCAAATGTCTTTGATATTTGAGGTCATATGCGGTTTGGGAAGGGTGCAAGTTGGGGAAGGAAGCCGCCGGGGGGGGGGGGGGGGGGGGGGGGACATTGAATAAACTATTGTATTGAATAATCCCTGACATATGTTGCAATGAAAGCTTAATAAGACTGGATCACATTGTAATCTCCCTCCTAAAAGAAATTGTGTGAAAACTCCACTTGTAGAAACACGAACAAAAAACACAAGGGCAGAAACTCACTCGTTATACTTCCATTGTTGGGCCTTCATGTTAACTAAAGAGTTGTTTATGTTATTCTGGTTTCAAACAGCTATGACTAAAACTTTTGAAACACTTCACATGAACTGGATCACTAGATCATCATGTTGAGAAGACTGCGATTTATTAAGGGAAATTTAAAGATGCTATGTGGACAATCACATGGTTAAGATGCTCACACATAGAAACTAACATCTAGCTTGTGATTCGAGTAACTTTTATGTCTTTTTAAAGAATAGATGAATCTTGGTCGAAAAGGACAGGAACTGATGCTGTTTTACTCCTAGCTCCTGGTCTTCCTTTTAAGAAAAATAGGTAACTCCCTGAAAGGCCAACATTTTGGTATAAGTTTGTAGGTTTTCTTTGGGGCTAACTGAGATTTCGTATTTGAGGATTATATCCATAGGTTGGCCAAACTGAATGAGTTATGAATCAGGAGGGTGAAAATGTGATAACCTCACATAATTAAATGTGGTCAAGGAAACGAATATTTGCTGGTTGGGGCATAGCCCTTTTGGATGTTAACTTGTACCTTTGAAGCTTTTTTGCCTAGTTTGGATGCTAAATGTTTTTATATCCCACTAAAAAATCACTGGAGTTTGGAAATCCTTCTAAACTAAATTAAGTACTGGATTTTTCTTTTGACTATGAAATTTGCCTGCCCACAGACAGCTGTCACATCTAATTGTGAATTAATGTACTCTCAACTTTAATGTTCTCTGTTCATTCTCTTGTGAAAAAATATGTGTCATTTTAGTTTTGCTTTCTGATTTGTCATGATTGCATGCATGACAAATTTTTACCATGATGTATATATCCAATATAGGCATGGCGCTGTCCTAATTTGAGATCTAATAGTCCTTCTTAGTTGACCTTCCAAGAAAAAGTGGGCAGAGATGTTATGGGCACATATTGGGGCTTCATTAGATGTAACCCTTGCCTCTCTTTAACCAATCATGATGGAGCAATTACACTTGAACATATGTATAGGACTTTGATAGGATAAATACTGGTGATGTAGATATAAATATGTGTATTTCTAATGATCTAAGTGTAGGTTCAAAAGATCTTAGCAAAGTTCTCATAAACCGATTTTCAAGTAGTTAAATGGAAAACATTTATGCTTGTGTACCTGATGCATATTGATGTTTATGTGCCTTTGTTTTTTTTTTTTTTTGGTGTTATGAATGCTAATCAATGTGCATACTTGTGTTCATAACCTATATCCCAGGGTTACTTGTGACGATGATGAAGAAAGAGCAAGTCGCAGGATCTACAGGGGCTGTTCCCAATCTTCAACATGCAAGGGTTGCACCTCTTGTGTCTGTTTCGGTTGTGAAATCTGTAGGTTCTCAGACTGCAGCTGCCAGACTTGCTCTGATTTCACTAGGAATGCAGAAGCTTAAGTTAGCAATATCACCAATACATCCCTTCTCAAATGCTTACATTTCCCTTTTGTTTGGTAGATGTTCTACCCATTATTTCTTAATTAAACCTAAGCTGATATTCCCAGAAAGCTCTCTGACATTCTCTTAGATCAAATTTAAATTTCAGTCTTCAGCACATGTTGCTGTGTTTTAAAGTATTATAAAATAACTCCGTTGCTCACCATACTATAATTACGAGGAAAATTGATTATTTATTTCTTGTTTGCATTTCATCATGTTATTTTATGTTTAAAACTACCCTCTTCCCAGCTGTTTATGACCACTGTAAAAGCTAGACTTCAATCACTAGAGTGATAAATTGCTGAAGCATGATATGCAATGCTAGCTCAAGGCACCAGGCATGCCTAATTGAAGGTTTAATCTATTGCTTCATCTGCAATATTTTGCTGTTGTTGTTGGCCAAGGAAAAGCCTTGTAAGGCTACTGGCTCCAATCTACTTGTACTTCAAATTGACAGAGAATATATCTTGTTCTTTCTTCAGTGAGTTCCTCTGCTTATATGGGGGGTACTTAAGAATTTAAACAACGTTATGATCTCTCACCAGCAAATAGTTCACTAAATTTCTCCATTTCTGTTTACTACAAAAAACAAGTTCTATTTCATGTTGTTCTAACTTGAAGTAAACCCGGTTTGGGTATCTCCACGGAAGGCAGGCACTTGGAATACTGAAGCTTTTTGTTGCCTTCATTCCTAGTGAGTACCAAGTATCCCAATTCCAGACAAGGATTTTCAGTTTTGAAAGGCTTTTGCTTAACAAGCAAAACCATATCAGATCCTGTAGATATTTATAGCATGTAGAACACAAACCAATTGCGAATTAACTAGAATTTCAAATTCCTTTCCACATTCAGTCGAGGTACATTTTTGTTAATGAACTTTTTGTGGTTTGCACTTTGCAGGCAATCAAAGTGAGCTTCCCATTTACATATAATATAAGAAGAAGACATACTTAAACATTTCATGTAAAATATTTTGAAATCTAAGAATTGTCAAAGCATCCCATGGTGGACGAATTTGTTATGTACTGAAAGCCATACCATTACATGCTCTTCGAATCTCATAGATGATGATGAACTTATCCAATGTGACATTTGGCAATCATGTGAGCGCTTCGCTTAATATGAGTCAATAGTTTGTACTTCTACCAATGGCCAATTTGTACTTCGCTTAATATTAGCAATGTTTTCTGTTTCGAATCCCCCCCCCCCCCCAAAAGGCTCTAACCAAAAAAAAAAACCTTTCTTTTCGAAATTATATAAGGCAATTCATTTGTGAAAAGATAATTCAAATTCAGTCTGTTATTGCTTGTACACGTATTCACAAGGGTAGGAAGTCCACGGCTAGAGAGTCATTAAAGTACTGATGAATTCTCAAGTTGGTACGTATTGTACTACAAACAACACTGAGGACGCCATCATTCGGCCATAGCAAGACTATGTTCCAAGCTGACACTTTAATAACCAAGTAGCAACTGCAGCACACGCAACTAAGCCAATTAACCAAGCCACGAAATCAATCAACGAACTGAACTTAGCCATGTTGTTTCCTGCTCCTTCCACCACCAAATTGACCACGACCCCTACGATTTGGTTTTCTACATCCACGTTATGCTTACCTAAAGCTTTGGTATGTGTCCCGTTTGCCAGTAAAAGATGCAAGTTACTGTGGTTCATAATGATGCATTGTCTCAGACAAGTTTGCTGGAGCTGCTTGATCTCCGACGTTTATGGGGAGGGAGGCCTGTTGACCTTGGTGTAGTCAATCCAATGGGTGAACGGTCAAATGTGTTTCGACTCGAGCTTCAGTATGTGTCCTGATTATCCAGCAGTCCGCCCTTTCTCAATAGGTACTTACTTATAAACGAGATGGGTTAGAGTCATAGGTTTGAGAACTCGTGAATATTGGACCCTTTTCGCACCCGCATACACATGCACGCACATACACATACATATATATAATTGGATTTGGATATATTTGCATCAATCCGTTTATACTCCTTTAATGAATAGATATGCATATATCAATTATCCATTTTGCTGAGTCTAGCATTGTCTATGGAATCGAACGAAAAATTGTAATTGCTCATTAACATCTACTTTCTCCTAGCTACCCTGCAGAAAAATTTCTACTAGAACTGAATTGTATACTTACGGTGGTATCTTAAGGCTGAAGGAACTATTGAATTTGATCTTGATAGCTGCTCTTTTTACAAGTGAATTCTTCGCATTACAAATTTGTGGGAATGATTCTAATCGGCAGCTGAATAGTCTGACTATTATGCTCTCATTCATTGTCGGTTTTAACCAGAAGTGTCAGCCACAGCTTAATTGTGTTAATTCGCCCAAATCTGGCCATAATAAGTAAATTTGGGTATGTAATAAATTTTGAATGGGTCTAAATAGATATTCAATTAAATCCATTTAATTAGTGGGTAGTATATTGATTCAATTCACCCATTTAAAAATAATTATGCATTTAACTTAATTTTCAGTGAATGTTAAGCAAATAAATTTGATTTTCTAACAATAAAATATGATTACTTCTTGTCAAAAAAATGTGCAAAGAATAAAAAGAATAAGTAGAATTTCAAGTGAGTTATAAATGGGTAATTGGACATACACATTATCATTTATTAAATGGATATAAGTGGGTTGATTCATTTTGACCCATTTATTGAAAGTCTATAAATTGATTGATTCAATTATATCAATTACCCAATTATAATCCGTCCAAACCCGCTTGAATAACTCAATTTGACACTTCTAGTTTAACTTGGGTCAGGGGAATAAAAAAGGGCTATATAAATAGGTTCAAGCTGTCTCATCTTAAAATGGCGAAATTAGATACTAATATATACTTCCTCCGTCCCAAAAAGTTTGTCACTTTTCAGGAACTGGACTATTTTTCAATAGTAGGCAAAAAGAAGAGATATCCGTCTGCACTTCCTAAATTGTTCCCGCCAAGCTGCCCAAACTTTGCCTATAAGTGGTGTGGTGAAGTTATTCAAATGATTTATGCAAACAAGTCAACAATCTGGGCAGTGCTTGAAGGAGTAAGTTAGAAGAAGGAGAAAAATTCATTTGCCATTTTAGGCATGTGACAAACATTTTGGGACAGACCAAAATAGAAAGCATGACAGTTTTAATAGGACACAGAGAGTAATTAACTCGCCTTGGGGTACTTGTATCAGGTGGGCTTACGAATAATTCATTTACTGGGCATGGAAATTAACTAGAAAACTTCAACTGTATTGGAGAGGAATGCTGCCAGACGCCAGGGGCAAGGGATCAGAAAGCAAACTTCATGTTTAACCTCCCCAGCACCATCTCTTGAAATAAATCCCCTTATTTTAATGGATAATTACAACAGAAACACTCCTATAGAGATGAATTAGTACAAGAGCCTACAAACTTTATTGCGGATTAGTGATGGCAGTAGCAAATTATTGAAGATGACAAAAACTAGTGTGACTTGACCGCAAGAAGAAACTGGAGCCTCGAGCAATAAATGATGGAGTACGTAACTAATATAGTAAAATAGCAACAATGGTTATGCTACGGAAAACACCTTGATTCCTACCCTTCCAGATTTGAAAAACTGCAGCGGCAAAGATTAATATTTTAACTTGATCAGCAAAGATCAGTCTTTCAATGTTGGCACAAACGGTGAATTTCTTCAGCTAGAGCATAGTACCCTCTGTAGGTAAAGCAAAGACACACCGTAGTATAAACTGGACAATCAAAGAAGAGACGTTGAATTGATCAGTGGAAGCCTTGCATACACACGCTGATCATCTCCAAAACAACACCCCGATTCTGTAGAAGATCCTCTGTGGCGAGCTTCTTTTGCACAGAACCAGAGTATAAAAACACATCGATCATGGGAGATAAGCTTGAGCACTAAACAATAATCCATACAATTAATCTGCTAAAGCCTGCAATATTACATTCACCTGCTAGTTTATAGTGTGCAGGTAATGATGATTGCATTGATCAAACCTGCATTGTTAAAACTTTATTATGTAAACTGTACACCAATTGTTGCCTACGAGAACTTGTCAAAATCTGCAATACAATTTTTTCATCTGTGTACAGCTTTCAAGTAGTTGACTGTAGATGGAATCTGTACAAAACTTTGTTCATCGTGCAATTAAGTGAAACAGCGATAAAGCTTCATTCTCATCAACCAGCTCTTGATTATGTTCTAAATAATAGGAAACTGATCAGTGCTCTGCAGATAAACCGCTGCAATCTTCGTCCATTTCATCAATATTGACGAGCTTTTGCTATACATACAAGTTAAAAAATCCGAAATACACCCATTTGACTACAAGTATACAGGTCAACTAGTAGTTTATGGTATATATCGGGTCGATCCCACGAGAAAGATTGAACAATTATCGGCACTACTAAAGCTTCTCTATTATTTAGACTATTAATGAATTATAAGAAATCAAACCTACTGAACTTATGCAAAATAACAAATGAAAGCTCCTTAGATTATGGTATCCCTAACTACTCATGCAAGTGCTATATTTGGATCATTGAATACTACTATCTAGGCTAATTATGGTATAATTTCCTTATACATATGAATCCTACTTTCGTAGTGAATCAATTATACTCATAACTAATCCATACCTATTCTCATGGTTATGAAATTAGCTACAAGTTCATTTTTTCAGTAAAATTACATGAAATTAATCACTAAAACCACATAGGTGCACCTCTACTCTGGTGAGTGTACTCCCTATGTTTAGCACTTCTTGAACTAGTGTTAAATCTCAATTTTAATTGCAGAAACAACACCTTAGATAATCACAATCAATGGTACCAGATTAATCATGATTTAAAGAGCTAAAGTGCTAAATAACTTGCTCAAATAATAGCAATCAAATAGCCAATTAATAAACACTAACAATCATAGGAAGTTCAACTAAACCCAAGGCATAAACTTTATAAACACATAATAACATATAAATCCATAACTTGTATATTGACTAAACTTGGAATCAAGTACAAAAGATAAAGAGTTGGAAAGGAATGTAACCCTTGTTACATGAGTTCATCTCCTTGCCTTCTTCATCCTCCAACCTATTCTTCATCTAGCTAATAAACAAGAAGGATAAACTAACTAGCTAAACTATCCTACACTAAGGAAATTGAAGAACTACATTTCTGCACTCCAAGCTTTCCTCCGTATGATAATGTCAGACCTCCCAAATGTCTCTACATAAAAGCTGGTCCAAAACTCCTTTTTCTTGATCAAATTTTCCACCCTTTGATTCCCAAATCTCTAGTTTGTTAAGATAGTCAATAACCAATTTTTTTTACTTGAAAATAAGCCACCTTTCTTGCCCTTTTGTCTTCTGAAGCATGTGCACCGAATCCCCTTGCAACTTATAGCTGGAAGTAGTCTGAACACAAGAGAAATGGCTGAGCAAATTGCAGAATTTCGGCTAGAAAACGCACCTACACAAAACGCGGCTTTGAGTCGCGTTTTGTCAACTCACGTTTTCAACTCTGTGTTTTTGGCCTCGCTTCAACTGTGATTTTCTCTATGATGGAGGCTGAACTAACTTTTGTACAAAACACAAAAGTTGTATCTTTTTGAGTTAGCTTTCCAATGCTTTAAGAATCATCCAAATCAGAGCTTTGTAACCTGAGATATGATCAAAATACTATCACCTGGTCAAACCCCTGTTTCAATTTTCGACAATAGAATGCAGCTTCTGTATTTCGACTTTTTGTCCATGAAATCAGCAGAATTGGATTTCGATTTCTTCATACCAATTGTATTCTCTTTCTTAGCTTTAAAATGGTATAAAGATCACCTCAATCCGATAAGTGTAGCTCCAGATATAGTCGAAATACCGAAGAGTGCCAAAACTGTCTTGAACTGCATTTCTTCACTTAAACGTTTTTTACTTCATTTCTTTTGTAACCACTTGAATTCATCACCAATTATCTAATTTTCACCTCATTTGACATCCTTTGGTGATTGAATCATTAATCCTGCAAGAAAATGAAATTTTTACCATTAAAATCAATAGAAATGCAATGTTAGCCATTTTAACATAAAATATAGATTTTTATCAAAACCTTAGTTATTTTAGTTATAAAACTAAATAATCAAACCAAAATTAACTAATAAAATGCACTTAAAAATACGTAAAATAAACCCTTATCAAATATCTTCTTCTTCAAGTACTCCATCATCATTCAATCCATTCACAAATGGATGATGTAACAATGTCTTAGCCGACAGTCTACTCTGAACCATTCTTTCGAGACAACAGTTGAGAAAGCTCTTAGCACGCTGGGACAATTTTCTTGGTTTTTTAGGAACTGCAGACGCTTTACCAATCTTGTTCAAAACACTCTCCTCATCCATCCCTTCACCCATGCAGGCTTTCCAGTTAACATCTGAAGCACTACACATCCAAGTGACCAAATATCACAAGGGGTTCCTTGCACACCATCCCTCACGGCTTCGGGCTACAGATACATATGAGTGCCGTTAAAGTAACGCTCTAGTTTCCTCTTCTTACTCTTCTGAACTCTTCTAGCAAGCCCGAAATCACAGATTTTTGAAATAAATTCTGTATTTGTTTTTCTTGATTTTGGCACAAGCAAGATATTTTCAGGTTTCAATTTCAAATCACAATGCACAAAACCAAGTTCATGAATGTAACTTAATACTTTCAGTATAGACCTAGTAAAACACCTTACCTCGTGTAAGGGCAGTCCCTTGTAGCCCAATTTCTTGATCCTATCTGCAAACTTTCCACCAGAACCATTCTCTAACAGTAAGTTGTAAACCATTCTGCGATCGCTGCCAATTGTTGTTTCATCGCCAAAGCACGGAATGACATCCGGACAGCCACTGAGATAACTCAATACTTCTCTCTCCTTCTGACGCGAACTTGAAACCGAAACATCTGCTGATTTCACGGCCATGACTAAAGGAAAGCAACTATAATGGATTGATGAATTTTTGGAAGTGGCAAGATACACACAACTAAGAGTTCCTTTCCCTAGCACTGGACCTCGCCGCCATGCAACCCCATCTCCATATGTATACTCTTTGATGAGTTTCTTGAGCTTGGTTGTCAGGTTCTTGATATCCCCGAATCCTTAACTTCACTTTCATAACTCTTGAGCAGCAATTGCTTGCTGAAACCTGGCTTTGTTTTTTTGGATGCAAGAAAGTAGAAAGAAACAAAATAGATGGTATTGAGCTGCGGATCTTAGGTTAAAAACTAGAAGACGGTTTATATCTGCGGCCGATTAAGAATAAGCGTACATAATAGGGTTCATTACAAACGTGATGGTGTATATAGCTGAAGGTGGTCAGTGATTCCAAGGCAGTGGCCAACTTGAAACTCATTAACGGTCCAGAAATTTTTTTTTTCCTTCTATCTTTTCCTAGTTGAAATAGATCGAAAATTATCTTTGGAAACTACAAGATTTAATCAAGCTATTAATTAATTTAATAAGCTTGGTTTTCGTATATATCCCAATCAAAAACATAGTTTTGGTGGCTAGGTTAAATAGTAGAAATACTCTTTATTGCCAAAATAGTTAAATTTGTCCATCCCATCTTCAAAATGTTTCAAGTGAGTCCAATAAAATTTTGAGATGAAGTTTATTGGTACATGACATATTTAAATTTGATTTTCCACCCAAAACATTTTATGCAATTTTAACACCAGATTAATGAATCCTTAATGTATACTTTTTTTCTCTTGCAGCATTTTTTTAACACCAAATTAAAAAAATTCACGTTGGGTTTTAAAACGTTAGTACATCAAAGAGTACTATTAATTAACATGCTTTTAAAGTTTTAAAAACTGAGAAATTATTCATTAAGTCAATGCATCATGTCATCCAATAAAAATTGGCCTATTAGGAAAGAAAAGCTTTTTTTTCCAACGATTTGTCTAATGGATGCCCATAGGCACTTGTTAAGATATATTTCAAGTGTTATATTTTTGAAAATATATGATTAATTAGGAAAAGTAAATAAATACAAAGGAAGCTACGCAAGATTAAATAGGAAAAGTATATAAATGTAAGAGAGGTTAATAATTGTTAGTATATGTATATATATGGTAGATTAGATAAATATTAGGTGTGTTAATGACTGCCTTTAGGGCACTCGTTAGAAAAACCTTTTCTCCAATATTTACACCATTGAAAATGGTAATTCACATACAACACCTATATTTATTGGAGTGTTACATTTTGTCCCATTTAATGTTGTTTGTAGGTCCTTAACGTTCAGCTCTTTAAAGGGCTTGACTAATGAGTGGTGAGGGTTTCCTTCGCACTAAGTTTTAAAAATCTAAAAACCCCATTTTCTATAAGTATATATATCATTTATCGGTCATAGAGGATATTAGGCATAAATCCCATAGAGAAAATTCTCAATTACTGATGATATTTAAACTCCTTTATTATTAGATTATCACACGTGCAGGATATTAAATTTACACTGTAATATGTCATGAACAAGAAATAAAAATAACAATAAAGAGCTCTTAGCGTTATGAAAGTCCTAACTACTCTTGCAAATGAAATTATAAGTTAATTAAATTTCATGATCTTGGTTAAATTATAATGTAATTTCCTAATACATGCGACACCTGCTCTCGCTAGTATATTGACCATATCTATAACTAATCAATGGCTACTCTCATAGATAAAAAAGTAACTATAACTTCCTTACATCTATGAAATTACATGAAATTAACCACCAAGACTAGAAGAGTGCACATCTACTCTCGTGAAAGTTTTTCTTAGGTTTAATACTTCCTTGAACTACGATTAAATTTCAATTATCATTGCAAGCTTTGACAAGTGTCTATATTACCTAATAATTTTTTATATTTTAGTTTATTTATAGCTAATTTGAGCTCCTAAAACAATGTGAATGACCATTTTGACAATATCTGATATCCTTGAGTAATTTTGAGAAGATTTGTGAATTTGTCCCTTTTACTTGTTAAAGTTTGTCATTTTGATAGGGACGAATGAGTAAGGACAATATGGGGTCGTTTAGAAAAAGTCATCACTGGATTGAATGAGAGTATACGGAGCTAGATGTGAATTTCGAGTCAAATACCAAATCGGATATCCGTTAGAAGGTTTTGCAAGAGAAAGAGTGTTGAGCAGTATACAACATCGAATTGAAGAAGCGAAGCCAGATAATTGCTCCAAAAACTCGTCAGAGGATTTTTTGAAAAACAGTGTTTTGCAGTATACAGTATCGGATAGTGAAATTCGCTTCAGATATCGCATTGGATACTTAGGCGGGAAAAATCTGCAACTTACATAGCTTTTCATCCTTCTTTCTTGCAGCATCTATGATGTTTTGGCAGCTACTTTTTAGGCCCAACACATCAACTTTGTCAATTTATGTCATTCCATCTCAACTTTTTGACTCTTTAAGACAAAGAGGCTTCTTGTGGAAGATTCAAGAGAATTGGACATTATAAATAGAGGAGCCTTTCGTCTTAAAAAAGAGTTTTTTTGGGAGGCTTTAGTTTCTAGCTAGTTTTAGAGAAGAAGAGAGCTTTGGAGCAAAAGAGAAAAACAAAAGGGGTTGTACCTTGCCATTTGAGGGAAGACACAAACCCACCACATTCATAACTTTTGCATGTCTCTTAGTTTGTAGGATTAGTTCAGAATTTGTGTTTTGTATCCATTCCTATAAATGTTGAGCAAGGAGAAAGATTAGAATGAAGAATGGGCACGGTGGGAGGCTCTAGTGACAAGGGTTATCCTCTTCCCCAAACTTTTTATCTTATATCTAACTCCATCTTTATTGAATCTACTACTTTGGATACTATGTTGTTTGATATTATTTTAAAATTTATACCTTGGGGTATTTGGTTGAATTATCTATAATTGCTATGTGTTGTTTCTTGATTATTTTGGACTATTATCTTGATTGAGTAATTTAGCACTTTTGATTTCAAAATCATGATCAATTGGTCATTGATTGTGATAATTTCAAGATGTTAGATTTGTTAATGAAAATTAAAATTTGACACTAATTCATGGAAGTGTTAAACCTAGGGAATACACTCACGAAAGCAGAAGTGCAGCCTTTGTGGTTTGTTTTGTAGTAATTTTATAGATATAAATGAGTTATAGTTGATTTCATAACTACTAAAGTAGGTATGAATTAACTATAGGTATAGTTGCTAAGCGGGTATCATATACACAAGGAAATTATGCCATGATTTAATCGAGATTTTAGTACTCACTTAGTCGAGAAGTTGTACTAGCATGAGTAGATAGGAATTTCATTACCCAGAGAGTTTTCATTTGTATTTTTCTGCCCATTTGTAACTTAGATTTATTTATTTTAATTTGTTGGTAGTCTAAATAATAGAGAAACTTTAGTAGTGCCGATAATTGTCCAACTTCCTTGTAAATTCGACCCTAATTATCCTATACTCGCCCATGACCCGTATACTTGCGAAAAATCGCGTGTGGGATAGTTTAAAAAATTATAAATATAAAGCTTAACTGTGGATTGATCTTTATTGTTATATATATATACCCCATGCACGTCAAGCTTAATGAGTTAAAATTATCAAAATTAATGACTAGTTAATTATGATTATAAAAGCAAATGTGCTAAATAATTTGCTCGAAATAATAGCATCAAATAGCCAAACAAATATCACAAACAAGTCATAGAAAATTCATCCATAACTCTAGGCATGAAACTTTAACAAAAACATGTTGAAGATAAAATCTAAACTTGTATTATAACTAAACATGAAATTCCATATAAGAAATAAAAGGGTAGGGAGAGATATCAACCTTATCATATGAGTTCAAACTCTCCATCTTTGCTTCACAATCTCCATTAAAGTTTAGTTATACATAAGAGAGGATGAATCTAAACTAATCTAAACTATCCTACACTAGTCTAAACTACATAACTAAGAAACAACTAAGAACTACATTTTGAATTGTGTTTTTCGGCCATCTCCAAAAGCTCTTTTGATTCTTGCAATTCATGTGTTTATATAGAGAAATATAGGTCAAAAAGGATCTACGAATTTGTTGCAATCTCCATTTTGTTCTAGATCCTTCCTTTACATCTAAAAGATCTACGAATTCGTCTCTCAAAAGAAGTGAAATAATGGAGCTCAAAACAAGTTGAGCAAGTTGCAGCTTGAATTTCTAACCGGAATCCCTCCCAATATCTGATCGTTGATACTTGGCTATATATGATTCAGCCTAGAATCTGACTAGGGATTTTGCCATGGATTTTGAGGCATCCCATATCAGTTTGAGGAAGAGAAAGGAAATGGTTTAAGAGCTTGGGCTCCTAAGCTATTTTGTAATTTGGATTAATCATTTTGTCCCAGTGGATTCCAGTCCAAAAATTATTTGGGTAAGCTGTTGGACCCGGAACTCAACAGGATTTCCATTGCCACATCTTTAGGTAGACTTTTGGGGCTGCTAGCCTCCATTTCTTTGACAATCTAGAGGATGGTGTAGGGATCTCTCCACGGGGAAATTAAGCACAAAAGCTTCTTGATTCTTAGTGATAAGTGACTAATTTACATAATAATTGTATGATATTTTATATTATTTTTAGTCACTTTGGTTATATTATTGGAAGAAAATGAATCATTTTGGCTATAATTGGTAAAAAATGCTTTTAAGTGATTAAATGAGGTTTTTATCACGTTTTACTTGGATTTTGTGCATTTTGACAGTTTTGACACATTTTCGTATTTCGGCTATAACGTGAGCTACAATGATCGGATTGAGATTATTCTTGAACCCGTTTGAAGATAAGAGATAGATCTACAACTTTGATGAAGACATATGAATCCAGTTTGAAGGTTTTCCAAGTCAAAAATCCGAATTACAGTAGCCAATTTCTATTGGTCGAAGCTGAAACAGGGCAATGAGCAGTCAAGGGTATTTCGGTCATTTTTCAGTCTACACAGATCCAAATGAGGTGATTCTTGATGCATTGGAAAGCTAACTCAAATGGCTACAAGTTTTATGTTTTGGTCAAGAGCTAAATCAGCTTATATCATCACGAAAAGTTCAGTTGAAGTTGACGCAAAATCGGAGCAGAGCTGGAAATTGAACAAAAGTGCACCAAAATGTCACTGTAGCAATCTGGCCGGAAATTGGCTGGATTTGTGGCTGGATTTATGGCCGGATTGTGGTCAGAGAAGGCTGCCATTTACGGGGAAAACTCAATTTCAACTCCACTAAGTCACATGCAATGCCAACCATGTGAGAACTACTTTGCAGCTGTAAAAGGTGGTGTAGGCCTCATTTTCTTGACCAACTTTCATCTTTATATAGCCAAAACTTGCAAGATTGAAGGGAGAAGTGAGAGACATACGGGAGAACTTGGAGAGTGCAGAATGGTAGCTCTTTCATCTTCTGAGTATTAGATTAGTTTAGTGTAGACTAGTATAGTTCATCCATTCTGATAGATTGACTAGATTAGGATGAAGATGGGGATGAAAAAGGAGGAGTTGAAACTTAAGTGACATGGGTTATCTCTTCTCCAACTCTTTATCTTTTGTACTTGATTCTAAATTTAGTTAATATGCAAGTTCTGGATTTTGTGTTTAATATGTATCTTTAAAGTTTATGCCTTGGGTTTGATTGAACTTTCTATGATTGTTAGTGTTTATTATTTGGATATTTGATGTCATTATTTGAGCAAGTTATTTAGCACTTTAGCTCTTTACATCATGATTAATCTGGTACCATTAATGGTGATTATCTAAGGTGTTGTTTCTACAATGAAAATTGAGATTTAACACTGGTTCAAGATGTGCTAAATATAGGGAGTACACTCACGAGAGTAAAAGTGCACCTATGTGGTTTTGGTGATTGATTTCATGTAATTTCATTGAAGAAATGAACTTGTAGCTATTTTCATAACCATGAGAATAGATATGGATTAGTTATGAGTATAATTGATTCACTACGAAAGTAGGATTCATATTCTTAAGGAAATTACACCATAACTAGCCTAAATAATAGTATTCAATGATCCAAAAATGGCACTTGCATGAGTAGTTAGGGATACCACAACCTAAGAAGTTTTCATTTGTTATTTTGCATAAGTTCAGTAGGTTTGATTTCTTATAATTCATTGATAGTCTAAATAATAGAGAAGTTTTAGTAGTACCAGTAATTGTTCACTCTTCCTCGTGGGATCGACCCGATATATACTCTAAACTACTAGTTGACCTGTATACTTGCAGTGAAACGGGTGTAAATCGAATTTTTTACCTTGTACGTATATTAAAGACTCGTCACTTAGCTTTGTGGGACGATGGATTAAGAAACCAGCACCTTATATAGAGGATGGTCAATGCCGTATATCAGTTGACAAAGCAACTCAATAGATGAAAACCTTGTACGAAAAATGAAATAGGGCGCTGTGTTCAACAATTGTTTGTGATATTATTGGAATCACAAAAAAGAATAAAAATTAAATTTCTTTGCTAAATCCATCCTTACTAAATTCAACATAATATGGTAATTAAGTAGTTGAATGGCTATTAATGCATAATTAGTGAAATCATTAAATTCTTTAAAGTGCATTTCTTATTCTCAACATGGTCAAAGGGGTTAAAAACAAGGGTTATTGTTGGGAAAGGGGTACCGATGCAGGCACATAATATCAAAATTAGTCAAGGATAAATTACACTTTCCCCAAATACTAGTTAAAATAGGAATAAATCAAATCACCAAGTAACAATGCCAACAGTAATAATAAACTGCAAGAAAAATAAATGGTACAGGACATCAAGATCAAGATTGGGAAAAATCACGGGACCTAATCCAGTCAAAAAATCTCCACTATCACAATAATGAAAATACACACGTCTATTTGGAATATCCAGATGACAATAATACCACCAATATCAACCAAGTCAAGTCACTATAAAATCACCCCTAAAAAACTACAACTATCAAAGAAGTGAGTTTGGAAAGGTGTTACCAAACGAAAAAGAAATCCACAAGCTGAACCAATAAATGAGTAGCGCTTCACGAAAGGATCGCGTGTGTAAAATTTCGTCTCAATTGAGTTTCAAATCACCTTCCGATCAAGACCTTGAAGTCTCTCTCTCTCTAACTTCTTTACTCTTTCTCTCTCTTCGTTTTTCTCCAAACAAGCAAAAGTGACGGCTGACGTCTTTTTTTTCCTCTCAAGAATGAAAACCTATGACTTTGTTCTGTGGTTTGGCCCACATATGGGTTGCCCTACACCCAACAATCTCTTCCTCCAACTCATTCGGGGGGCATAGTCAAACCTGCTTTCTGTCTGCAAAATAAGAGTTTCTCCTTAAGTAACGCCTTGGTCAACATATCAGTACCATTGTCATTAGTGTAAACTTTTTCAAGTGTCAATAACTTGGAATCCATTATTTCTCGAATCCAGTGATGCCTCACATCAATGTGTTTGGACCGAGAGTGAAATATAGAATTTTTACACAAATGAATGGCACTCTGACTGTCACAGTAAAGACTATACTTCTGTTGCTTTTGTATCGGGAGATCCAAAAAATATGATTTGGAAATTTAAAAAATTCATTTATAGGTTCAAACAAACGTCTCGACAATGGTATTTCAAATTTCATCAAGTGATCATTTCATTTGATTTTGAGATTAATTTAGTAGATGATTGTATATACCATAAGTTCTGTGGAGCAAGTATATTTTTCTGGTATTGTATGTTGATGACATTTTACTTGCTAACAATAATATGGGTCTATTGCATGAAATTAAAAGATTTCTAACTAAGAATTTTGATATGAAAGATTTTGATGATGCATCTTTTGTGTTAGACATACAGATACATTGGGATCACTCTCAGGGTATTTTGGAACTATCATAAAAGGGCTATATCGAAAAGACCCTTATAAGATATAGCATACAAAATTGTAAATCAAGTGACACCCCTGTGGTTAAAAGAGACAAGTTTAGTTTTGAGTAGTGTCCTAAGAATGCTTTTGAGGAAAAAGAGATATAAAAGATTCCTTATGCATCAGCAGTAAAGAGTTTGATGTATGCTCAAATTTGTACGTATTCGGATATTGCGTATATTAACAGAATGTTAGGTAGATATTTAAAAATTTTTGGATTAAATCATTGAAAAGCAACGAAATGGGTCTTGCGGTATTTGCAGAAAACAAAAGACTACATGTTCACGTATCGGAGGTTAGATAAACTCGAGATCATTGGATATGCTGATTCCGATTATACTGGATGCCAAGATACTATGAACTCAATGTCAAGATATATCTTCTTGTTGGCTGGAGGGGTCATATCCTAGAAGAATGCTAAACAATCTCTCATAGTATCTTCTATTATGGCCACAGAATTTATAACTTATTATGAGGCGTCCAACCATGAAATTTTGTTGTGAAATTTTGTCACAGGATTACGTATATTAGATAGTATTGAAAGTCCATTCAAATTATTTTGTGACAATAAGTCAGCAGTCCTATATTCCAATAGCAACAGGAGCTCGACAAAATTTAAACATATAGATATCAAGTTCTTGACTATTAAAGAAAGAGTGCAGAGTGGACAATTATCAATAGAGCATATCGGAACAAACTCTATGGTTGCGGATCCGTTTACTAAGGAATTGTCACCCAAAATATTTCATGAGCATACTGCTCATATGAGTGTCATGTTATTAAATGATGTACAATTTTAGTAGAAGTTTATTATCTTAAATGTTCTTACAATAATTTTCGGTTATTAATGTTTTAAGGATATTTTATGCATAAATAAATTTTGGATTTATTACACTCTGACTTTGGTATGGTTTAATCTCATGAAAATTTAAAGTGGACCAATTGGAAATGGACATGTTATGATCACATTACATGAAATTTTCATACTACACATTTACATCATATTTATGTCATTCAATTATATCAATATATGTGACCATTGATGGGTCGAGTTACAAAATTGTAACAAAAGCCGATTTGATCTATGTTGGTATGATTGATGGACCGAATTGACTATAAATACATTTTAATAATGACAGTAAAGTTGAGTTCATACGGTTAATTGCAAAGTATAATTATAAGGTTACACATATAGTCCAAATGGGAGATTGTTGAATCCTTAATCCAAAGTTGAACTTATATGTGAATGATTATGTGTTGTATACTGTCAAATAAGGTTAAATTCAATTAAAATGATCAAAATATGGTTTAGATTTAATGTATCTAATAGGGTGTAGGCCTTTAATATATAGAGATTTAAGGGTATTTTCTATTTCTATGATGGGTTGAAATAGGAATTCAAAAAATAACAGGAATATTATTTATAAATAGGGTTATGGTCCCCAAGTCATAAGTATTCTTATTATTGTATTTTCTAGTACTACAAAATAATTCTTTCCTGATATCCTATCATTAGAAAAGATGCTAAAGAGAAATTAAAGGACTCTCTCAAGGATTAACAAATATGTGTTGACCTGAAAGATCACCCCAAAATCTCTAGGGATTCAAGTATCAATTTGTCAATATGAATTTAGGTACAGTTCCACGTTTATATTACAATTCTATTCAAAAATCTGATATTGGAATCTTGGAAATTTCTTACATAACATACACATATAATGACATGCGCGTATCTCATGTTCAAAATGTTTGAAAATCTTATATAGGAATTACCAACAATTTGTATGCAGAGCCTGATCAGTGTTTCAACATCTTTGTGAAGTTATTTGGCCAAAGGCCATGGACGGTGAATTCAGGAGGTGGGTTTCTAAGGCATCTGGAACGTTTGAAATGGCAAAAGCCTTTAGGCCATTGCTGGACAAATTTCAGATACTCGAAAGATGAGTTGGCTGCCAATGGACAAAGTATAAGCATCAAAACTAACAACTTAAAAAACACTGCCTTCGTCCCAATTGATGAAATAGTGTTGTGTGTGAATGGAAGATGATTGTTTAAAGTGATTAATCCCTCTATTTATAGAGTCACGCATATTGTAAAATTTTAGTTCTCTTCTCCACTTGGGATGTACCAATAAAAAAATTTATTTTTCTGTGGAACTTCGATTTGACTAAATTTTACAAGATGCCCACTAACTAACATTAATATGGTAGGCCAGGATTAATTTCATTAGAATTTGGAATTCTCAGTGTACAATTCTCCGTGTTCATTAGAATTGAAATACTTATAATTAGTTATGGGCTTTCATCAGTTTTTGTTCCGAAATCATGATTTAGGATTTTTTCTAATGGCTCTAAGTGGAAATGCTTAGCGTACTTCGTAATTTCCAAATATAACCTACTTACTGTCCACTGAAATACTAAATTATCATTTTCTTCCATTTAGGCGTTTACTAGTTTCAAATGTCCTCTTCCAAGGAACTCAAGAAACCTGTCTTACAAAGTTAACCTAGTAGACACCCTTTATGGTGAAAAAAAAAAAACTAAACACCATTTAGAGAAAGTTTTTTTTTTGGTAATCTGGAACATGCTCCGACCCGAGCCCTTAGGACCCGAGCCGGCACACCAAACCAGAGGGAAGCCGACAACCCCATACAGCTTTCCCGGGCGAGTCAGGATGTGCAACGCAGCGGGCACGAATCGAACCTTGGTCAGTGGGGAAACTAGCAACACAAGGCCGACCCCTCAACCGCTGCGCCATATGCCCTGAGGGCCATTTAGAGAAAGTTAATTTAGAAGAAGAAAGTCAGTTCTGCAACTACCATACCAGATTACTGCACTTACAAATTGTCTGAATTTAATTTCAAACTTTTAACTTAGATCGATGAAATAAAGAAATGACATCCCTCCTCCATGTGTAATTTTTTTGTCATAAAAGAATGAACTCTTAAAAACTTAATTTGCTGATTGGCAATAAACTCTGCCTCAACTTTTCGTCTTAGCCTTATCTTATCCATTAGAGAATCCATATTCATAAAGAAGTGACTTCTTTGACCAAACTTAAATTTTACCACAAGAATTGACTTTCTTTCACAATTTTTTTTTCATTTCCAGAAAGAGAATTGGTTTGTTATCATCTGCATTGAATAAAGAGAAAAATAAAGAGAGATAATTGATTTGACCTGCCACTTGCTTTCAAAGTATTAATAGCAATTAAGAGTGCATACTAATTTGGCTAATGAGTTACAGAAACACCACTTAATTGTTGTTTATCGGCCTATGAGTTATAATCATTCTTTATTTGTTTTTTTTCCTAGGAGAGTTATTTGTTTTTACAAAAAAAAATATTGCCGGCTCTGGATGGTTTTTTTTCCCATATATTTATCAAAATAGTTTCAAAATAATAATAAAAAACACAGATACGAATTGCCAAGTGAAAATGGAGAAAATTTTGTTTGACTAATGAACTTCTATTTTACTTGCAATTTCTAAGTTCAAGGACAACCCACCTTTTTTTTATTTTTTTTAATCAAATGAAAGCCTTAGCTAGGGGAGGGAGTGGTGGCGATGCGAATGAGCAAGTTGGCCGTGGTGTTCACATAGGGCCGTTACACGTGCACAAGTTAAGAGGTTCAAAGAGTCACTTTAAGCCTTAGTTCATGCCATATAAACTCAAGAGAAACCAAGCTCAAGCATTGAAGGAATTGACTTGGAGGATCCTTGCAAGACTACCAAGATACTGCTTACAATTGAAGGTGCAAGTGAACAAGCCTCAAAGGGAGGATTGGGCCTCGATTAATTAGCTCTTGTTGTGCTTAGCTTCGGCCAAGTGGGCCTTAGGTCTAATAGTACTTTAGTTAGTCATTAAGTTAGTTAATTAGTAGGTTAGCTTTTCTGCCAAGAGAGACCCAATGGGCTGGCCGATTTTCCCTTAATGTTTTTCAAACTTTATTAGGTTAGTCAAGGCTATAAATAGCCCTAAAGCTGATGTTACATTTAGTTTTGCGATATTATTAATAAAATTCCAGAAATTCGTCTTCCATTAAGGCAAATTCCTTTAACTTGTGAAAGTTAAGTTGAACATCCTAGCGTGGTTCCTAGGTTGTTTCTCGACTTATCAATCAAGCATTCACACTTGATTGTGGCGTCCTTTACCGTTGAATCCGTTCTTGAGTGGTCCAAGTTTGCGTTCAATTCTGTCAATTCCGCAACGTGTCCCTCTACGGTCTAGGCTTTTGCTTCCGTGCTCGCATCAGGTGGATTGGATGGTTCGAAGGAAAGAGTGTGAGTGAGAAATCTTGAGTTTGAACCCTTCCATTTACATTTAAAATAAAACATTTTAAAAAAATGATATCCTTAGCTCATTCAAGTGCTATAAGAGGGAGCACCTAGAGATAAATTTAGTTAATTAAGATTTTTCATCATCTTCTTTTAACTGTGTCCTCTTAGGCCTTAAATATGCGGAGCCAAGCCCAAATGTTTGATGCAAGCAAACAGTTATGAGAACAAGAATATCATGAGTTCTATATCGAAGTAAAGCAGAAAAAGGGAAAAATTAATAAATGAAATGAATACGTGAAATGAATAGCAATCTTTTTGAAAGCAAGTGACAAGGACCTCAACATCAAAAATTAACAGTGACTTTGTTCAAAATATGAGTGAAATTGGAACAAATATGCATGGGTTATGTAGTAGAACTCAGCTGAGTTCAAGAGTCAGGAGGTAAGGGTTCAACGAATCAGACGTGCATTATAGTACTAGATTGAAAAAAATCATGATTTCTCAATGAAACCAAATTATAAAGTACAATGATATTCAAAACCACTAAAGTCATCCAACTCATTCGATCATGCTGTATAAGGCCACCTTCGTTTAAGGAAGAGTTTATATACCAAATTTCCACTATCCTCTCAAATGCATTATTGTCAGATTGGGGTAAGTGGATATAAAGAATTCTTAGCAGGCCAGTAATACTAAAACTAGAACTTTGATTTGACAAAATTATCCTCAAAAGGTGTCCATTAATTAACATTAATACACTGGCCACAGTTAATTTCAGTAAAATTTGTAATTGTCCGTGTGCAGTTCACTGATTATTTGTCTGATATCATGATTTTGGATTTTTTTTTAATGGTTCTTAGTGGAAATACAATGTACTTCACTACACCCAAATATACCCTCCTTACTAATCGTCGACATATTTTACTTAATTTATCTTTTGTTCTTTTAGACGATTACTATTTTAAATTGCACCCTTCCTAGAAACTCAAGGAACTCGTCTTAACAAGTTAACCTACTGGGCACCCTTTAGACAAATTTCATTTGGAGGAAGAAAGTCAATTTTACAGCAATTAATGAAACAAAGAGACGTCTTCCCTCCTCCGTGTGCACTATTTTTGTCATTAAAAAATAAAACTCTTAAACACTTAGAATTTGCTGATTCGCAACAAACTTTACCGTAAACTTTTCCTCTTGACCTTATCTTATCCATTACACAATCTATATTCATAAAAATTTTACTGCAAGAAGTGACTTCTTTTCATCAAACTTTCTTTTTAATTTCTAGAATTAGAATGGATTTGTGATCATCTACACTGAATAAATAGAGATATCTAATTTGACCTACCACTTTCTTTTAAAGTACTAATAGCAATTAGGATTGTATACTAAAAGTTAATGAATTACAGAAACGAAAGTTCATTATTATATTTAGGCTAATGAGACTGACGGATTTTCAATATAAGTGCAAGTTAAATCCAAAATATATCCGTTTGATTACAAATATACAGGTATTAAGAAGGGCATAAATCAAGTCGATCCTACAAGGAGCCAATATTGCAAGTACTAGATCCTTACTTATTCTATTATTTAGACTAATTATCAACAGAATCTAAAGAAATCACAATTACTTACTAACTAACTTACTCAACTAGATAACTTGCAAGAAAACAATAGAGAAAATCCAGTAAATACTTGAGTCTAGGGTGTAGAATGCACTTATGGCATAAAAGATACAAGTGAATAGATTTATCTCTTGTTACTACTCTTGTTTAACTAGGGATTCATTTCCAAATTTACCAAAACTTATTCTCATGATATAGTGGCTTAGATTAGACTAGTATTCTCTATTCTCATGATGAATAACTAGATCTACCCTTTTGTTCTTCATGAAATGTAAGGATAATCCACTTAAGTGCATCTCTCTTCTCATAAGTCTACTTCTTAAACTCCATTTATGTTATTTCATCATTATTACTAATTTTTATTGAATAACAACAACTAAAAATTTGCTATTGGTGATCAAGAAATAACAAGTGATAAACATGCATAAATGGATATGTTAATACAAGAGGTAACAAGTGCAAATCATATTCAACTCATATCAAATAGCCACAAGGTTCATCTACTATCTAAATCTAGAAATTTAGCTGCTCATGTGATATAAGATAAGAAAGAACATTGACAGGTGTCGAACCTGTGCAATAATAATAAAAATACCTAACTACCACCAAAAGCAGTCAATAATCAATTCTAGTACTGGAGCAGGGACTCTAGGTGTGCAATGGGTTATTTGATTCACCCTATTCCCGAAGAGTTTGCTTAATCCGATATGCCATAATTAATTATCTGACTAAATTCGTCAACTAGTAGACAATGGCAAGTAAGGTCGTCTCCTCAGGAATTGGGGAGAAATTTGTTCCCTTTAGAGTCAAGATAAATGGGGGGTTTTAGGATTAAATGCTAATGAACTAAATAAATCAAATGCAAAAAAATTAATTAATTAACAGAAATAATTGGGGAAACGCTAACCAAGGGTACACTTCAGAAATGGTTCAGGCACCGATCATTGATTCACAAATAATTCCAACATTTACTAATAGATTGGTTATAGTTGTCATACACGGGATAAACAACCAACCTTTCCTTAATTTCTCGATAGTTAGGGCATGACCGTTAACTATTTCTCTAACTCGGAAACAATCCTAAATACGACCGTAGGATTTAATTTCTACATTACATTAAAATTTAGAAATACCCAGTCCTAACTAACAAACACGCTACGAGAATTTGTTTAAATTAATTAGATCATATGTTTTCCTGACATAAACCCAATTATGCTAGTTGCTACCAGGACAAAGATAATTGAACAATTACGGATCCAACTACTCCTAATTAGCAAAATAGCCTACGTGAATAATTAAATATTGCGCACTATTCAATCATACACAAAAGCTATAACGATTAAAAGCAGAAAACATACAAATACCAATAAATGGAAGAAGCAGTTAAAATAAATTCGATCTCACAATAATTGTCGAACCAAATCCTCAGTTGTCTCCTTAATTAGAATTGGAGAGTTAGTTCTCCATTAATGGAGAACCATCCATGCGAATGGTTAGAGAAAGAGGCCCCCAAGACTTGACTTCCACAATTGATTGAAAGAAAGAAAAGATCGAAAGCCTAACAAGTAAAAACCTCCCTAGGAGGAAGCTTGCGGAGCAGACCATGATGAATTAATCTCCCCTCCGTCAATGTTGCAAGCCAACACTTAATCACGTGGGATCCGGCTTTTCTCCTCTCGTTTGTTTTGTTTCCTACTGGAAATCTACTGCCAAATAAAACTAGTCTCCTAAATAGAAAAATAAACCACAAAAGAAAGTATTTCAAGTTTCCTAATTCAACCATAAGACTAATAATTTGAATTCAAGTCTTTCAAATCTTCCTCTAAAGCTGCTCAGAGTTTGAATCGAACTTGAAAATCGGTCCCGAACGTGCCACCATCAAATTAATTGGAAGATTGCCCCTTTTTGTCACGTTTTGCTCTTTTTCCTATAATTTAACACCGTTAACCAAATATAAGTAGAATCCATCAATTAACGCAATATTTGGCTAAAATCAAAGGAAGAATAATTATAAATTCAACAACAAATTATGACCTATCAATTTCCCCCACACCTAAACCATGCTTGTCCTCAAGCATGAGAACAGCAAATCAAGCAATAAAATTCAAACAATAGCTATTGTTCAAATCTTTTATTGCCAAGATATAATTAAAACATATATCAAGTATTAGTGGCAATTTTCAAGAAATATCTCTTCAGTTAACTTTCAAGATCAAGAACTCTTTCAATTTATAACTAACTAATCTAAGAATATAAAATATTCAACCAGTATCCATAAGCAAATGGTGTGATTATTAAGCAAAATCTCAACATTAAAATTCATCAATCAGCGGGCTAACAGTTCATTGAAAACACTTCCACATTTTTCACTATTAGCACATTTTTTTTCTAAAATATCCCCACACTTGATTGATTTTTTTATTTAGGGGGAATGCTTAGTTTTTAACCATTTAAGCGTTTTGACGTGAATTCCGACATTGGCCAAATGAAGGAGCCCGATTACTCAGCCATCATCGCTTAAAAATCATATACTCATAGCTATCGTCACTTTTTGACGCGAAAATTGACACTTGTGGTGAAGACCTCCGGTTACTAGGCAATGATACTAGCGGAGTATAGCCAAATACTATTCATAAATAAGCACCAAATTAAAATAAAAAATAAAAATTAGACAAACCCGCTTCATTTCTTAAACATGGAGAACTAAGATTAATAGTTGAACCAGTTTACATAAAAAAAATGTTAGACAGATATTTACAATACTTAGAGAAGTTAACCAAAAGTGTAAAAGTCACAAAATCTCAAATATTCACCAAAGAGATACCCTTTAACTTAACCATGTTATACTTAACACCTTAGAGTGTTAAATCTTAGCAATAGAAAAATTTGAAATATCTAACCATTGTTTATCAAGAATAATTACAAATATGTACAAAGATAGGCAAAAATTGAATAAAATTTGACAAAGTCAAATAAAAAAAATTCCAACAAAAATGCCTATACTTGCACTTTTTTAGTAAAATACCAATATACTGCTCCCCCCATACCTAAATCTTATATTGTCCCCAATGTAAAAGATGAAGAATAGAATACGAAACAAAAGGGATAACGAAACTTCCCTGAGCATATAATGGAGGGTCTCAAGCAGTTATGGTATAAGTGGGAATGGTCGGTTCTTCCTTTTATCCTTTGTTTGAGCAAAGATGAGAACAGGTAGTGAGGGACTGAGGAGAGAGAGAGCATCGGTGGTGCACAATGGCTAGCAGTGGCGGCTGAATGAAGACGGTGGCTGGAGCGGGCTGAGAAGGTGCTCGGTGTGGTGGCGACGGAGCAGCGGCGGACAGCAAAGCAGGCGAAGGCAGCAGCGGGAAAAGGGGGGAAATGGGAAAGAAAGAAAGAAGAAGAAAGAAAAAGAAAGAAAAAGAGAAGAAAGAAGAAGAACCATGGGTTTTTTTTTTTGAATAAAGGAACCCCTGTGTTAGGCGTGGGCACGTCTAACTGCCTTCGAATCTTCTGACCATCCGAAATTAAGATCTTTAAGCATGACCACCTGGCGTAGGCACACCTAACTACTATAGAGTCTTCTGACCAATTTTCAGAAATTGAGTTCCTTAAGCGTGATCACCTAGCGTGAGCACGCTTAACTACTGTAGAGTCTTCTGACCGTCACCTTCAAACTTTCTTTCTTAAATGTGACCATTTAGCATGGGTACGCCTAACTGCCAGCTCCTGCCACAAAAACTACAACTCAATAAATGCAACTAACACTCAACAAAAATTCCATAAACACAAGAAAACTAAAACAAATAGTCTTGGGTTGCCTCCCAAGTAGCGCCTTTCTTTAATGTTTTTGGCTAGACATCGCCATGTTTATTCACGGAGGATAAAATCTTGTGATTCGTTTCAATGTTTCATCCTCTATATAGTCCTGATATCCCTCGTAAATAAAGTAATCCTTAAACACACGAGGTACGGTCTTCCATGAACTAGTAGATGACGTCAAACAAACAAGTAACGACCTTAGTTCTTCCCCCACTCCTCCATCACGAGCATTTATTGGTTCGAGATATTTTGCCATCGCAACTCTTAACTTATTCCTGTCATGAAATTCAAAATTGTCTGGTATAATAAAATCAATCTCACTAACAGGAATTAAAGAATAAAAGTCAGAAGAATATTGATTAAGGAATGAAGGAGATGTCACCGCATTTGGAGATTATTCATTGGATTCATTCACTTGAACCATTTGATATTGGGGTCCCATTTCTTGCACTTCAATTCCCTTTCAACTGCATCTTTAGATTCTTCTTTGTGAGACTCTTGCAGTTCCATGTCATTTGTGAAGATAATTATACTCTCATCTTCTTTAAGGTCGTTGATGGTTTGTGAGGGTAATTCTTCATAAATTGGAAAAATCAATTTACTCATTGTAGATGCCAATTCACGCCTTCCTTCTTCCATCTCTTTAATCATCCTTTGTATCTTCTGTTGAAATTGATGCGCCTCCTGTTGAAATTCATATGTGTTAGTAGCTATTAATTCAACTATTTTTTCAAGAGACATACCTGATATGGATGACGGTTCTTGAGACTCTAGCTGTTAAAAATCTATTGGCCTTTGTTCATAATTAAAATTGGAATCATCCCACCATCCTTGATCATACCCGTTTGAATAAGAGTCATACCACGTTTGATATTGAGGTGAAAAATTTTTAAAAGTATTGATTGGAGCACTTAGACCATCTTGAAATGCAGGACATATGTCGGTTGAATGATCTGAGGTAAAATAAGTTCCACAATTTGCAACAACCCATTGATTATTAGAAAAAGTACAAGTCTCATAACTCCTTCTAGAAATAAAATCCAATCTACCACCAAAATACGGAATATTAGCAGTCATAAACTATATATAAAAAAAAGAGAAAATGAAAAAAAAATGAAAATAAGATGAACTCAAAAAGAAATAAATTAATCAGGCACCAGTCCCTAACAACGATGCCAAAAATTGACAGGTGTCCAGCCTATGCACTAATAATAAAAATACCTAACTAGCACCAAAAGCAGTCAATAATCAATTCTAGTACTGGAGCAGGGACTCTAGGTGTGCAATGGATTATTTGATTCATCATGTTCCCAAAGAGTTTAC
Source organism: Coffea humblotiana (assembly GCA_023065735.1). Classification (NCBI taxonomy): domain Eukaryota; kingdom Viridiplantae; phylum Streptophyta; class Magnoliopsida; order Gentianales; family Rubiaceae; genus Coffea; species Coffea humblotiana. The sequence goes on along the minus strand of CM041212.1, from coordinate 16,585,223 downwards.
TTAATCCGATATATTAAAATTAATTATCAGACTAAATTCACTAAGTAGTAGACAGTGGTAAACATGGTCGTTTCCTCAGGGATTGGGGAGAAATTTGTTTCCTTCAGAGTCAAGATAAATGGGGGTTTTAGGATTAAATACTAATGAACTAAATAAATCAAATGCGAAAAAATTAATTAATTAACAGAAATAATTGGGAAAACTCTAGCCAATGGTACAATTCAAAAATGGTTCAGGCACCGATCATTGATTCATAAATAATTGCAACATTTACTAATAGATTGGTTATAGTTGTCATACACGCGATAAACAACCAGCCTTTCCTTAATTTCTCGATAGTTAAGTTACGACCGTTAACTATTTCTCTAACCTGAAAACAATCCTAGATACGATCGTAGGATTTAATTTTTAGATTGCATTAAAATTTAGAAAAGTCCAATCCTAACTAACAAACACGCTACGAGGGTTTGTTTAAATTAGATCGTATGTTTTCCTGACATAAACCCAATTATCCTAGTTGCTACTGGGACAGAGATAATTGAACAATTACGGATCCAACTACCCCTACTTAGCAAAATAGCCTATGTGAATAATTAAATATTGCGCACTATTCAATCATACACAAAAGTTATAACGATTAAAAGTAGAAAACATATAAATACCAATAAATGGAGGAAACAATTAAAATAAATTCGATCTCACAGTAATTGTCGAACCAAATCCTCAATTGTCCCCTTAACTAGAATTGGAGAGTTAGTTCTCCATTAATGGAGAACCATCCATGCGAATGGTTAGAGAAAGAGGCCCCTAAGACTTGACTTCCACAATTGATTGAAAGAAAGAAAAGATTGAAAGCCTAACAAGTAAAAGCCTCCCTAGGAGGAAGCTTGTGGAGCAGACCATGATGAATTAATCTTCCCTCCGTCAATGTTGCAAACCAACTTTTAATCACGCGGGATCCGGCTTTTCTTCTCTTGTTTGTTTTGTTTCCTAATGGAAATCTACTACCAAATAAAACTAGTCTCCTAAATAGAAAAATAAATCACAAAAGAAAGTATTCAAGTTTCCTAATTCAACCATAAGACTAATAGTTAGAATTCAAGTCTTCCAAATCCTCCTTTAAAGCTGCGCAGAGTTTGAATCGAACTTGGAAATCGGTCCCGAACGTGCCACCATCAAATTAATTGGGAGATTGTCCTTTTTTGTCACGTTTTGCTCTTTTTCCTACAATTTAGCACCATTAACCAAATATAAGTAGAAACCATCAATTAACGCAATATTTGGCTAAAATCAAGGGAAGAATAATTATAAATTTAGCAACAAATTATGACTTATCAAACATAACATCATTGCATAAACACATAATAAATCACAAGTAAAGAGATAGATAAAGAAAGATTAGCCAAGATGATGAATAAGTTCCCAAGATCTTCTATTTGTTCAACAAAGGAGTTGTACAATGAAGTTTCCAATTGTTTCTTACAAGTTTCTAACTAGAGAGAATAAGAAAAAACTATAACTAAGCTCTCTTCCTAATAACCAAGAACTCCTCTCTATTCTAATGATTCTTACATATATAGTAATGCCATTCTTCACACTTTAACGAAAAGGAAATAGTTGACTTCTTGAAAGAACACAATCTGCATGGCGATGTACATTCTATTCAACCGGGTGATCCACCACTTGAGTGTTATAAAAAAATAGCTGTTTTGAACACAGCGGGAGACATTTTAATATGTGATCCTATTGATTATTATTAAATAGCATAAATAAAGTGATATTAAGAATTAAGAAAAGGTTTCCTGGGCATCTAGTTCGAGTGAGAATTCCCAGCCATTCATAAATAGCTTTCCTCAAAGAGAAAACTGGTTAAAAAGTCTCCCCCGATCCCGATAGGAAAGAGGGCAGCTAGGTCAAAGGGGGTAGGGCTAAAGGCTAATAAGAGAGTCAAACAATGTCAAATGAAATGACGTAAAGCTTCCTTTTCACTTCCCTAAAGATTCTTAAGCATGTGTAGCCGAAATTTTATGCTGGAATTGAGCTAGAAAGTGGTGTAAAATAGGGCAAGTTACAGAACAAGTTGTAGAGAAACAGGGGAGAATACGCAACCTGAGCTCGCGTATTCAGAGATCACGTTTTCTTTTCAGTGACGTTTCCTTATTTTCTATTCCAATTCACTACTAGGATCACAAGCAAGTAGCCCTATTTTTGTTCATGCATTGCACCAATAATACTTGCATTGGACGCTCTTTTACTTTCCAAATCATAGTTGAATCATACACTAAATGAGTTCAAATGAATCCATCTCGATCCAATGTTTATATCATGTTTCAAATCTTGCAAATATAACCAAATTTGCACATTAAACTGTTCAAATGAAACTCGCAAATTTAAAAGTTTTAGAGAGCAAGTTATCTCGTAAAAATCCTAAATTATACCAAAAATAAACACATAGTGCTACTTAAAAAACACATAAAATAAACACTTATCAGTGATATAATCAATCTTTAATTGTCTTTTTCCTGGGAGAGTTATTTGTTTGGGTAAATTGCCTTTTTATCCTCTTGTGGTTTAATACTTTATCATATAACCGTTTATGGTTTAAAAACCTATATATAACTCCCCCATTGCTTGTATTAAAGTGCTATAGTTAGTTTTTCTATCAAAACCGATGGTCAATAGTAAGAAGTCAAATTCAAAATAATAAATTGACAAATTCAACTTATCAAATTGCAGAGTAATGGCTGTCCTTCAGCCGTTGGCTGAGGGGCAAGAGCTATCACCTATAGAAAAAAAAGTCATTTTCTCAACTCCTTTCTCAACCGACAACTTCTCCTATCCAGATTAGGCAGGCGTCTGTTTACAAGGGTGAAGTTGTAGTAGTTTTTTCTAGAGCAGATGCGGACAGACTTGCGGCACCATTTCGATGGGCTTTGGTTGGAAAATTCTCTCACGGGCGTCCTTCTTTGGAAGATATTCGCAAGTTTTTGCTTCGTTAAACCTGAAAGATCATATTTCCATTGGATTGATGGACTATAGGCATGTTCTCATCAAGTGCAATGCTGAAGTAGATTTTAACAGAATCTGGACGAGAGGGATTTGGCAATTGGGCAAATATCCTATGCGAGTGTTTAGATGGACAAGGGAGTTTCATGTGCTTAGAGAATCATCTTTGGTCCCGGTTTGGGTAGTTCTTCCGGCTCTACCTATTCATTATTTTGATAAACACTCTCTGTTTTCCATTTTATCTCCCGTAGGAAGCCTCTATTTCTAGACTCAGCAACTACTGCTGGAACGCGTCCAAGTTTGGCTAGGGTGTGCGTGGAGATTGATGTAGCAAAGTCTGTTGTACCGAGGGTCTGGGTGGCTGTTGAAGGGGAGTCTGGTTTTTGGCAGCGTATTGTGCCAGAGAACATGCCACCGTATTGTTCATCCTGCTCTCGCTTGGGGCATTCTCATGAGCAATGCAAGAAGAATGTGACTGAGGTTGGAGCTCGGCATCAATATAAGCAAACCATGAGGATGCAGCGTGGTACACAGTTAGAAGTAAATAATGTCCAGGAGTCAAATCTCGATCCTGTGAGAAACCAAGATGATAATGCAAACAAGACAACAGAGGCAGTGGCTGCATCTACTGAAGAGCAAAATAACTGATGTGGTTGGACATCGGAGGGAAGCTAAAAGGTGTAGTGGAGGAGGAAGCTGGTATTACTAAGCAAACTGAGGAAGAGGAGTCATTAGTTCATCAAGATGCCAAGCCTGCCGACGATAAGGATGCAGCGATGAGTGACAAAACCAAGCCGACGACACCTGCTGTGCATGGGTATACAGATCATGGTAATCCGATGGGGGGCAATGGATGGGGAACAAGGGTTAATGGAAAACCAGCTGGAGCCGGTCCATGGAAATGAATGTGAAGGGACCCAATTTGTAACACACAATGAATTGGGAGATGAACAGCACTGCATGGCCGACAGTAATTCTTTAGACAATCTCTTTGTTGAATTGCGCTAGGGGTGGAGGAGGCCGTTCATAATGAGCATGGGGTAGATGTAATTAACTTGCCAACTTTTGCAGGAAATTTGTCTCCCAGATTGGTTGTCCCACAAGAGCATTTGTTGCAATCATCAATTCAATCTTTAAATCTTGATCAATCAAGGGAGGTTGACCGTAATTTACAACAAAAGCGGACAAAGGGAGTGCGGGCTAAGGTCCTACTCCAACAGGCAGTTACGGTCAGAGACATTATCCAAAAACTCATTCCAGGTTCTTTCTCATGATTAATTGGCATATTTTGGAACATTAGAGGAGTAGCTAAAGCTCCTAATCTAAGAAGATTGATTAAATTAGTCCGATTCATCATGTTCATTTTGTTGCGATTTGTGAGCCAAAATTAGACGTAACCAAAATTGAGTCCATTCGTTTACGTCTATTATTTGATAATGTGTTTGTTAATTGCTCAAGTGATATTTGGGTTTTTATAGTAGTCCTTTTGTGTGTTTGATTGTTGGTAGTTCGGATCAGCATATTTCTCTACGTGTTCAAAGTCCGTTGATTCCTAGTCCAATAATCATGTCCTTTGTTCATGCAAAATGCTCAGTGGACGAGCGTCGAGAGTTATGGTGTTCCTTGTTAGCTGATAAGCCTAACTCCCTTCCTTGGTGTATTGGAGGTGACTTCAATGTTATTTTGGCTCCTCATGAAAAACGGGGGGGTCGCCCGTTGCTATAGCAGAAGGGGCGGATTTTATGTCTTTCATAGAGGAGGCTGGGGTTTTTGATGTAGGTTTCTCAGGAGCTAGCTTTACATGGTCTAATAATCGGCGGAGTAGAGCTCGGATTTCAAAGAGGTTGGACAGATTTTTAGTCAATGGGCTTTGCTTGGATATTTCTGACGCCATTTCGGTTCTTCACTTGGCAACACATCCTTCCGATCATGCTCCGTTAAAAATTTCTTTTTGCGTCTCAATCAGATAGTAAGCCGCGTCCTTTCCGATTCTTGAATGTTTGGACTACTAAACTAGAACTCTTGGAGGTGATTCGGCAGGCATGGAATCAAGATGTTAGTGGATCTCCGTTGCGAGTTTTGTGCTCAAAATTATTAGCAACGAGGAGAGCTATTCAGGCATGGAACAAGCAACACTTTGGAAATGTGATTGATGCTGTGAGATCTGCGGAAATGGCGGTACAACGGGCAGAGGAGGCTGTAGATCAAAACGATTCAGAGGAGTGTCATATAAAGCTCAACAAGACTCAGGCGGAGCTAAAGCATGCATTATCAATTGAAGAACAGTTTTGGAGGCAAAAAGCCAGGGTAAAATGGCTTCGACAGGGAGATAGTAATTCAAAGTACTTTCATGCAGTAGTTAAGCAGAGACGGGTTCAAGAAATGTTACACCGCATCAAAAAGACTAACGGTGTTTGGGTGGACAATGATGATGATATAGCAAGTGAAGCTACAACTTATTTCCATGATCTCTTTACGGGATCTTTGGAATTATCTTCCGAAATATTGCATCTAATTCCGCCTATGGTATCAGAAGAGGATAATGTCAAGTTGGAAACAGTCCCTTCAATTGAAGAGGTTTACCGAGTCTTGAGGTCAATGGACGGAGAAAGTGCTGCTGGCCCAGATGGATTCACAGGGAAATTTTTTTGTTTTGCATGGCAAGTGATCGCTCAAGATATCTACAAGGCGGTACTCAGTTTTTTCTGTGGGGCAGATTTACCTCGTTTCATTACCTCTACCTCGATTGTGCTCATTCCAAAGGTACCAAACCCTCAAGATTTTTCTCAATTTAGACCCATCAGCTTATGCAATTTTTCAATAAATTGTTATCACGAATCTTGGCCGACAGAGTTGCGGATGTGTTGCCAAAAATTATTTCCCTCAGCAGACGGGATTTGTAAAGGGCCGTAATATAACGGAAAATTTTCTACTTGCTCAAGAGGTGATATCGGGTATGCGAAAAAAGAATAGAGGCGGCAATGTGGTAATGAAGCTAGACATGTCTAAGGCGTATGACCGAGTGGCATGGGGTCATATTATCAATGTTCTGAGGAGGTTTGGCTTTGGTGAAAGATTCATTGATATGGTATGGTGGTTGCTTTCTAATGTCTGGTTTTCAACTATTATAAATGGTTCCTCTTACGGCTTCTTTAAGTCTTCAAGAGGACTCCGTCAGGGTGATCCATTATCACCAGCATTATTCATCATAAGGGCTGAGGTGTTGTCTAGAGGATTGAATAATCTCGCCATACAATCGGGCTTTTCAGGTTTCAAAGTTCCATACGGATGTCCGTCTATTACCAACTTGGCGTTTGCGGATGATGTTCTCATATTTGCAAGCGGAGCTTCATCTTCTCTAAAGGCTACAATGCAGGTGCTAGAGGCTTATCAAAGGTGTTCGGGGCAGCTGATAAATGTTCACAAAAGCTGTTATTTAGTTCATCCTTTGGTATCACCGGCGAGACGACGAGTGATTGAACGTATCACTAAGTTTGCCTGGCAATCATTTCCGATACACTATTTGGGTTTCCCCCTCTATTTTGGAAAGTGTAAATCATCTTATTTTGGAGAAGTATGTCAATCAATTCTTGCAAGGATTTCGTCATGGAAATCAAGGCTGCTTTCCTTTGGAGGCAAAATAGTTCTAATCAAGCATGTGCTATCATCAATACCAGTGCATCTCATGTCAGCTGCTGTGTTCCCCAGTTCGGTGTTTAGAACTATAGAAAAGCCTGCTCGGCCTTCCTGTGGGGCTCATCTTCCAAGGAGTCGAAGTTCCACTGGATACGTTGGTCTCAACTGTGCTATCCGATTGAGGAGGGGGGAGTCGGTTTCTGGAGATTACGTGATGTATACACAGCCTTTTCCTATAAGCTATGGTGGAATTTCCGAACAACATCGTCACTGTGGGCGACGTTTATGAAAGCAAAGTATTGCAAATGGCTTCATCCTTGTCAGGTAGAACTCAGGAAAACGGATTCGGCAATTTGGAGGAGGATGGTAAACGTAAGCCGACAAGTGGAGCTCTCAATGTTATGGGTTGCCAAAGAAGGGGCGTGTAATTTTTGGTACGACAACTGGGTGGGGAGTGGTGCGTTGTTTCTACAAGTGCCAGTTATTCCACAATTATCGTTCCGTAATTTCATCATCAATGGTCACTGGGATATGAATCTATTACACCATACACTACCAAGGGAGATTGTTAGTTCCATTATTCAACAATTGGTACCGGGAAGAAGGAAGCTCAGTTGAAGTCATCTGGATGCCCACGACATCCGGAAATTTTTCTCTACACTCGGCTTTTGGGAACATTAGACAGGCACGATCCAAGTCGATGGTTTTTGCTTCAGTTTGGCATCCTCAGATCCCTTTGAAAGTCTCATTTTTCATGTTGCGATTATTATTGGGGAGGTTACCGACACTAGATAAGTTATGCAAACTGGGTTTCCATTTACCCTCAAAGTGTTTTTGTTGTTCAGCGGCATCTGAGGACTCTATTGAGCATTTATTCTCCAATGGCCACATAGCATCGGTAGTTTGGAATTATTTTGGAGGTTTATGTGGATTGAACTTTCCAGGATTTTTTCTACGAGCCCGCATAGTGGGTTGGTGGTTGCAATCACATGACTCTGAACTACGGCGGCTTATTGGCCGCATTATTCCAAGTGTAATTTGCTGGCAGATTTGGAAAGCAAGGAATAAAGCAATGTTTGAGGGTGTCCAGATGCGACCGTCTGCCATTTGTCAAGCCATCTTCTCGGAAATTCAGACCATGATGGGGATTCATTTCAAACAAGTGTTTACATTGCAGTCTTTTTGTCAACTGTATGATTGGACGAATTCGTTTGGTGGTAGGATTGGTTACAAAGTTGTCCATTGGGAAACAAAGGAAACAGGGCGGTATATACTTAATACGGATGGTTGTGCTAAGGGTAATCCAGGAGTGGGTGGGGCCGGTGGCGTGCTTCGGGATTCAACTGGCTTACCACTGATTGCCTTTTCAGCCTATCTGGGACAAACTACAAGTCTCCGTGCAGAGGTTCGGGCCCTTCTTATTGGTCTTCAAACGTGTATACATAAGGGTTTTAGGAACATATGTGTACAATTGGATTCATTGGTTCTAGTTGGGATCATTCAGCGTCGTTTCCAGTGTTCGTGGAAGATTCGAAGAGAAGTCAAGCAGATTTGGCAGTTCGTACAGGATCCGGGTAGTTTTCGCACTGCTATCGGGAGGCTAACACAGTGGCTGATGCTTTGTCTAATGTGGGTTTAACTCATCCAGACCAACAAATCAAGGTCTATGACAGCTTTAGTAGTTTCCCAAGGCTGGCTCGTGGGGCAATCCGCCTCGACAGACTAGGGATGCCTTCATTGCGGAAAATTAGAAACATGTAACAGGAATATTTTGCTGCCTATTTTATGAATAAATAAAAAAGATATTTTAAAAAAAAAGAGTAGAAAATAGGACCTAAATATGCTGAGGAACCTACGTTTTAGTTCTTCCATTTTAATTGGAGCAGAAAAGGACAAACAAATACAGGTGAGGCAATATGCGGGTGAAATACGCAACCTTACTCCTACATAATAACCGCGCATATTCTTAAGGTGGTTATGCAACTTGTATAGCAACTTGCTCTATTTTTCTATAGCTTTTACATCTCAATTCTTAGCTAAAATTTCGGTTGTAGCTACTCAAGAAAGTTTAGAAGAAAAGTGTGAAGAATCTTTATGTCATCTCAAATGAAGACTTTTGGTCCTTCTAACATCTATATATATACTCATTGTGTCGGAAGATCAAGAGAGCTTTTTGGAGCGTATTCTTAGACATTGGAAAACCTTGAGAGAGGTAGTTTAGATAGAAGAAGAGCTTGTAAACTTAATAGATTGAAGCAATATTGTAAAAGGAAACTTGTGGAGATCATCTTGAATAAGAATCTTTCATCCTTTACTATTTACATTTTTGTTATCAGTCACACATTTTTCTATAAGTTATTTTTCTCCTAGGGTGAGAATGAACTTATTTGCATCATGATATGAAGTGATTTTTGGTTGATTTGTGCTATCTTGTGAACTTATTAGTTCATCCATCTATGATTTATATTTGGCTTGATAACCAACTATGAATGATC